>CM039630.1:12997500-14197500 GCA_022457165.1 Juglans mandshurica | reverse complement strand
ACTACATACTATGGAAAGCACATGTAGTTAATTATCACTGTTCATCCGGGTTTCGGACCGGATTTTCAGATTTACCTGGCCCGGAACACAGGTTTCAAATTCGGACCAGGTTCAGCCCAGATTATCACAAGTTATGACCCGGTCAGGTACCCGAATGAATCCGGGTACCGGATTGAATCTGGGTTTATATATATATATATAAGTTCATATTTAATAAAATTTAAAAACATAATTTTTTTAGTAAAAGCCTATATTTTATTAAAGATTTTTCAAGAAAAATCAATGTTTGAAAGCATAATTCTTTCTATGTAAAAGCCTATATTTATTTAAAGAATTTCAAAACCAAGAATGTTGAAAATCAAGTTGAAACACATAATTTCAAAATAAAAATTTCAAACAATGATTTTTTTTTATACATAAATGCCTTTATTTTATTAAATTTCTTTCTAAAAAAGGCAGTTTGAAACACATAATATTTGTGTTCTAAAAATACTAAATGCATGTAAAAAATAAAATTCCAATATTCATCTATGCATGCATCACAATGCAATCCACTACATATTACATTATTTATTATTTACACATTACATTACAAAATATAAAATTACAATATATAAATTACAAAATCAGTAGCATGTCCATCAATGATTTAATCTCCCACCAAACAGCAACTTCAAGTGATTGGACCGAAAGAGATCCTACAAAAAATAAAAAGTCAGTAGTCTTTAGAGGCTCTCTCCTCAAAGAATACTTAGAAAAGCTATAAGTTGATTTAATTGAGATTGTGTCCAATATATTGCAAGACAGCAAACAAAAGCTTTATGAAAGATTAGCCTAGCTTAAAATGATGTGCATGCAAGGTATAACTCTTGAGATATTAGTGTATTAGGCACTTTCGTTTAGACCAGCAAAGCTTAATTTGAATAAAAAAAACTTTCCATCTTAGAACTTAATTGAAAGCAAACTAGAAAAATATTGTGAAGGCTATTGAGAAATAACGACAATCCATCATCAAACCTCATATATTATATTGGATTTTAAAGTTATATATATAGTTAATAGGTATGGCCTAGTTATATATCTAAACCATCAGCAGAACAAAAATATGTCAGCACTTGTGTTGTCTATCAAGTTGCAGAAGTATCATTTTTTTATAGGTAAGTTGATATTATATTTAGCTGAAACAATCTGGAAATGATTTAAGATAACATATTGAGCTGATATATAAGGAAAATTTGGATTTCAAAGTTCATGTGAAGATTCACAGCAATAACAACAATGTTATACACCAAAAGTTACAGAAAATAGATTGAAATGCGATGCTACAAACACTTTGAAGAAAAAATTGAAAAAACGAAACAAAGCCCATCAAAATCTTTCAAATACCGAGACTTTTAACACCCTTTTGCCCCTTCTATGCAAACCTACCCACCAATCAGAGAAACAATGTAACTTTCTCGAACACCTAGTGAAAATTCAAAGAACCCAGAGATAGACTTGCCCAGAACCGAAGGTGTAAGACCCAGTGTCAAGGCTCTTGAACGACATCATTTTTGGTAGGTATTTTTCCCCGCCATCTGTTTTCTCTTTTTTTTTTTTTTCCCCCCTCTTTCTCTTTTCAGTTTTTCTTTTGTTTCTCTTCCAGCCGATTTTCACTCACCCAGTACCCATCCTCCCCCCGATTCTTTTCTTTCCCTCCTTTTGGTTTCTTTTTTTGTGAGTCCTGGATTCATGCCCGACGGTTTTCCCCATTTTCTTTTCCTCTACTCTGTTGTTACCGAAAAGTGCTCCTCTAATCCCATTCTCTCTACACAGCAGGTTATTTCTTCCCTTGTGGTTAGTTATTCTCCTCAAACCTTGTGTTTCTCTCTTCAGACTCGCCTCTTCTCTCCCTCTCGCGCAGTGTTCTTTGTCTCCAGGTATCTCTCTCTCTCTCTCTCTCTCTCTCTCTCTCTCAAGTCAACGCCTTCCCTCTTATTTTTCTCTGTTCCATGTGTTTCCTACTTTGAATTTTCAAGGTGGTGCTGCTGTGTTTTTCCCACACTGATCTCCCTCATTAGATGCTCACTGTCTTCCGTTTCTCTCTTGTTCCCTCATGTCTGCGTAGTGTAGAACCACAGTGCCGAGTTGTTGAAGCCGAGCCTTGTCGAACGAAGGTAAGACCTTCTCTTTTGTTTCACACACTCTGAATTTTCTCTCTTCTGCATCCATTCTCTCACTCACCTGCGATTTCTAGTTAGTTCTTGGTGCTGTGATTTTTGGGTTGAAAAATTCAGACTTGTCGCCAAGAGTCCCTCACGTCAGTAAGTTTTCTCTTGTCTCTTTCCCTCTCTAAGAAGAATGAAATATTGATTTATGGTTATGTGCTTTGAAAATAAATAGTAGTAAGTCTTGTTGGGTGCCGATTAACATTTAGAAGTGCTGGTTTTCTCTTTTGTGGAGTTGTGAATGAAGAAAAACGATCGAGTTGTAGTGATGTTTGGGTTGAGTTGTTGGTGGTTACTTGGAGTTATGGGCTGCTGAAATGGGTTTGATTTATTGATTAACTGAGTGGATGTTGGTTTCGGTGGGTGTTTAGGCCAATATTGAAATTGGTATATGGTATTTTTGGATTGAAGTGTGGGCTGTCCAAGTGATTTTATGGCTGTTTGAGTTGAGTTAAATTTGCTTAAATATGGTTTAGAATTTGGGTCTTAATTTTTTTAGATTGAAATTGTGTTGTTGGTCTTTAATACTTAGTTTATATATATTATTTTTATGAATAGGTGACGAGACTGATAGAGGTCATTTTCAAGGTATAGATAATACGCTGCAAGAGTCAAGTAAGCGGGGTTCATATGCTAGGCTTTACACAAATTATTGAGACTGATGTTGATTTTCTGAAAACTTTGCATATTTTGTGATGAAATGAGAACTTGGGAAAAACCAACCTCGGTCGCTTATGTGCATTACTCATGAAATCTGTATGAAAAATGAAAAATATTTTCTGACATGCATTGTGTAGACATGAGCTAAATTTTGTCATGATGTCTCTGAAATATGAAAATGAGCAATATTGAGAATCTGAAAATTTGTGCATTGATTTAGAAAGATGCTCCAACTTTTGTTTTCAGTATGTGAGAACGATCTGGTTATGGTTTGGTACTATGTTTTGTTTTGATATGGCATCTGAAAACCTTTGGCATGGTGTACTAATTTTGTATCTGACTCTATCTCTACTTTGCTCTGCTCTGCTTTGTTATGCTCTGCTCTATTTGGGTTGGTACCAACTTCTCTGTCTCTGAGTGCACCCACTTTGGAAACAAAGTAGTTTTATTGTGGTCTTTCCTGTGTGCACACTCGGAGCTCCGAGAATAATAAGGGAAAGATTTTACCTCTGTCTCTACCTAGTTAGGCCACCGAGGATAGCACAACCCTACCACGGGAGTGAAACATGGTCTCTGCTTTGTAAGATACTCTGTTTTGATGTGATGATGATGCTCAGGTTATGTTATGCCAAAATACTTTGGGTTTTATAGTGTCTTAAAACTATCGCTCTGTTACTTTTGAAAACATGTGTTGTTCTGCATGATAAACTTTGGAAAATATTTTGTTATGCATATTGTACTTTGTAAATGCTCATATTTGCACGCTAGCATATGTCTTCTGCTTACTGAGTTGTTGATAACTTACCCCCTTATCTTCATAATATTTTCAGATAATGTGGAGAGTCCAACTGAGGGCCTAGTTTAGGAATTGTGAGCATGATTAAACTGAGGAGATGATGTTGAGTACCCTAGGGTACTATCGTTTAAAGAAGGATTTCTGATATCTTTTAGACTTGATGTCTTTTAGATTTAATTATGTTTTTAGTTTAGTAGGACTTATGGATTTATTAGTTTGGTATGTTATGACTACCGGGAGATTGTGGACCCCTTGGTTTATTATTATTATAGTAATGACTTTGTGGAGTTTATAATGTGTTTATTTAAAAGATATGAGATTGATTTTTTCTTATGAAGTCTTTGGAGATTTTTAGATGTGTTGGGAGACATGTTTATAAGTGACAGGTAGTAATTCTCCAACCCACCCGGGTATGGAGCGTTACAGATGGTCACACAATGCTCACAATCTTTCTTCTCTTGTCTTCGGACTCCATTCTCTGGATGTTTTGTTTCTTACTACACAGTCTCTCACAGAGACACACATGCCCATAGATCGGGAGAATATAGAGACTTACCGAAAGGTAGCCGGCTAGACATACACGACATCGAGAGAGATACGACAGCCGAACCTTGAAATAGAGAGACACGGAGGATAGGGTTTCGCGTGAGAAAGAGAGGTCTGAACAAAGAGAAATTGCCTCAGAAACTCGAACGGGCTTTAGGAGAGAGAGTAGGGGTGGGGGTGGCGGAAACCCTAAAGAAGAGATATGATAGATCACGGGTCGCTAAAGAGCTTTTATATATATAAATTTGGGTATCAGATTTTATCCGGACCCGGACCATATAGATCCGGGTTTTGTAATGTTGGTTTCGGACCGGGTCAAATTTGGGCTGGAACCTGTAACCAGAACCTGGTTATCTGGGTTCCGAACCGGGCTGGGAAAATCTAGCCCGGATGAACAGTCTTAGAGGTAGTCCATATTCTCCGTGGTCATGGCCTTCTTGGCTATGTTCACAATGCCATTTCTTGTCCACCAGGAACCATCACTGGTGAAGATGGTGCATCAATGCCCAACCTAGCAGCAGCACAGTGGTTGTGCACTGATAAGTTGATCCTTGGGTGGCTCTCTTTCTGATGCTCATATGTCACAGGTGAACAACAGTGAGCCCTCTCATGATGCTTTGGAGGCTTTACAGACCTTGTATGGTGCTCACACACGCTGCCGTGTGCAGCAAATGAAATGAGAACTACAATCCCTTTCCAAAGGTTCTTCCACAATGGAAGACTACATTCTCAAAGCCAAGTCTTTGGCTCTATCACTCCAAGATGCTGGGAAGCCCATCGATGAAGATGATTTCATCGTTTGTATCCTTCGAGGTCTGGGGTCTTAGTTTTGACCCTATTGTAGTTGCCATTAATGCACGAGACATGTTTCCTCCTCTTGAAAGTGTAATTAGTAAGCTCTATGATTTTGAACTTCAGATTACTACTGCAAAGGCTTCCTCACCTACTGTTGCTTTTTACACCAATCGTGGAGGCTCAAGTTCTGGGAATCATGGCCGTTGTGGCAGACGTGGTCGTGGCAACACCTACTCACAACAGTCCAATGGTAATCGAAATGCTGGAAATTCTCATGATGTTGGGGGCGTTCTCAACACTCTTCTTCTCGTGGTGGTCATGGTCCTAGTCGAGTTCGTAGTAATGGACAACGACCTCGTATTACTTGCTTCCATTGTGGTGGTCCGAACCATAAAGTTAACGGTTGCTGTGCTCCAAATGAAGATGTTGATCAATACAAAGACTTTGTAGCCTTACAGGTGGGTGATCATGTTGATGAAACTTCGTACCCTGATACAAGGGCGAATCATCACATGACCTGCAATCCTACTGAAGCTTATGGTATACACCCTTATACTGGCAAAGATTCTTTTATGGCTGGTAATGGTGCTGACTTGTCTATTGTTGGTGTTGGTCAAGTTAAGGTTCTTGCTACTCAAATCAAATTAAATAATGTCTTGATAGTTCCAGAAATTGCATGCAATCTACTTTCAGTTTCTCAATTTACTAAGGATAATCATTTTTGCTTTCTATTTTATCCATGGGGGTTTCTTATTAAGGACTTGAGGACGAACTGAGTACTACTTAAAGTATACTAGATGGCTTGTACCTCATAACTCCCAAATGGTATTCTCATTCCAAAGTTGGACTCCTGATAACCAAAGTCTCTAGAAATTTGTAGCATGAACGTTTGGGCAATCCATACTCCAGGATTCTTAAGCTTTTTCTATTTGTTTTACCATGTTCCAATAAAAGTATTACATTTTGTGAAAGTTGCAGTCTTGGAAAAATCAAAGAAATGACCCTTTCCCTCTCTCCAAACAAATATATTCTTTTCTTTATACTCTTCATATTGATGCATGGGGTCCATCACCTCAAACCTCCTATGATGCTTTCAGATTCTATCTTGTTATTATCGATGAATATTCACGGTTTCTTTGGTGTTTTCCAATGGCTCACAAGTCTGATGTGCTTACAATTTTTTCTCAATTTATAACACTTGGGGAACACCAATTCAACACACCAGTTAATAATGTTCAAAGTGATGGGGGTGGTATTTTTTAAACCAAGTATTGAAGAATTATTTTATTTCAAATGGCATTATTCATAGACTGTCTTGCCCCGGTACACTTAAGAAAAATGGACTGGCAGAATGCCGACATAGGCACATTGTCGAAACTGGATTGGCCTTGTTAGCACACTCCTCTGTCCCTTCAAAATTCTAGGTTGCTGCTTTTAACATAGTTGTTTATCTTATTGATAGGATGCCTACTCCTATTTTAACTGAAAAGCCTCCTTATGAGCTCATGTTTGGTTGTCTTCCCTCCTATTTTTCTATACTTGTGGTTGGGTGTGCATGTTATCCTTATCTTACACCTTTTGGTCGGTCCAACCTTGATTTTAAATCCACTCGATGTGTCTTTCTTAGTTATTCACCTCAGCACAAGGGGTATTAGTGTCTCAGCATCCCCATTGGTCATATATGTGTCTCGCAATGTTATATTTAATAATTGATTTTTCCCTTTAGTCATACATAGGGCAACTACTCTAATGATCTCCATGTCTTCAAGCTCCGACCTCTTCCCAAAAGTCTTCAACATGCCACTATTTCATCTCAGGATCCTTCATTTGTTGGACCTCTTGTGAACTCTTCCTCTTCATTGACAGCACCCTCCACTTCCACGGACCTAGACTCATCTTTTTCAGCACTGCATGCTTCCAATCTCTCTGCTGCAGCACCTTCTCCACCTACATTATCTACTTTTAAAACTCATCACATGATCAAAAAGACCCTCGTTGGAAACAAGCGATGCAAGAAGAACTTATAGCTCTGCATGCAAATTGCACTTGGACCTTGGTCCCAAAATCCTCTCACATGAACTTGGTCAGTAGCAAATGGGTCTTCAAAATAAAAACTCATGCTAATGGTTTTTTGGAACGTTGTAAAACTTGACTAGTAGCTCATGGCTTTACTAAACTCCATGGACTCGATTATGATGAGAACTTTATAAGTCCCATTGTTAAACTCGGCACTATTAGGTTAATCTTAACTTTGGCCTTGTCCCAACAATGGCCCTTGAAGCAACTCGACGTTAGTAATGCTTTTTTGCATGGAGAGTTATAGGAATGTGTATACTTGACTCAGCCACCTGGTTTTGTGCTCATCCCGATCATGTTTGTAAATTACACAAGGTCCTCTATGGGCTAAAGAATGCCCATCGAGCGTGGTATATGAAGTTTAGCTCCTATATTCAGCAACTGAATTTTCAGTGATGTCCATATGATACTTCTTTGTTCTACCATCGTCAAGGATCTGATGTCCTTATGGTTTTAATTTACGTTGGATGACCTCATAGTTACTTGAAGTTCTTCTACTCGGATTGCTCAGTTTATTTCTCATTTATCCTCTTCATTTCACATGAAGCATCTTGGTGACTTACATTATTTTTTGAGCATCCAACTTACTCTAGCTGAGTCCTTTGTCACTCTCACCTAGACCATATATGTTTTCTCATTGCTTCAGAAGTTTGGCTTAGATGGTGCTAAACCTGTTTCCACCCCACTAGCCTCGGGTGCTCTACTATCAGTTGCGAATGGTACTCCGTTTAATGATCCCACCTTGTATCGTCAAATGGCTGGGTCTTTGCAATATATGATATTGACTCATCCAGACATAGCATTTGCAGTAAATCTAGTTTGTCAGTTCATGCAAATTCCCCATGATACACATTTTGAATCTTTTGTTATCTCAGAGGCACCCTTCATCTTGGAATTCACTTTGCTCCCACTTGAATGATTGCTCTTCATTCTTATTGTGATGCTGATTGGGTAGGCTCACGGGACGATCGTCGATCCACCACTGGTTTTTCCATTTTTCTTAGTAATAATCTACTATCTTGGGGTGATAAGAAATAGGTCATTATATCTCATTCCACAACTAAAGCTAAGTATCGGGCTCTTGCAACTACTACAGCTAAAGTCATGAGGTTTATTCACCTTCTCAAATCTCTCGGCTAGTCTCTTAAAATACCAGTCTTATATTGTGACAATTTGAGTGCCTTGCACATGGCTAAAAATCTTGTGTTTCATCATCGAACTAAATACATAGAGATTGATGTCCACTTTGTTCGATAGCATGTTGCCCGTAATCGTATTTCTCTTTAACACATTTCGGGCACTGATCAGGTAGCAGATGTTTTAACCAAACCCTTGTGTGCGCCTGTGACACCCCCAGGTCACTGCTTGGGATGGAAGGGAGGCTTGAAGCATTTGGACATCCAACACATGGTTACATACCCCAATTCATGACAATTAATATGCAGTGCATCCTAGTATGCAATAATCGCAGCGAAAATAAAGTTGACAAAAATATTAGACGCCAGAATGAACTAAACATCCCAATTATTATTAAACCATAAATAAGCACTTCCTCACTTAAGAGGTCCACATAAGTTCATCATAAAGTGGGAGATAGAATCTCCCTTGATACAGATATGACATAGTCATATCAACTCTTTCATCTACTCTATAGTATATAGAGTCAATGCTATAAATATTAATATCAAGTCTAGCCTCTTCTCCAAACCGGGCTCATCCTCGACCATTTGAAGCTAACGGTTCATCCTGCTCTTCATAAGCTAGTCCTGACACAACTTTTACTATTCTAGGGGGAATGGTGGTGGGTCCACAAGGGTGATATTTTCTTAATATCTCAGTAAGTTAAACAACTAACTTGTACAAAGATAAGATATGCATGATTCAATAATAAACATGAGATGCATGACAGAAAAATCCGTATTTGTCTCCCATCAAGATTCCTCAACATTTTCCAGAACCATTTGAAACACATTTTCTTACAGAGAATATTTTTCATTCATATTTTAAAAAACACAACATTTCATCGTTATTAAAGTCATCATTAACAATAACATAATGTATAGTATCATCACAGCTTCCCTATATGCACTAAGTACCTACCGGTGATCGTAGTAGAACTCATGTTGAAACTACGTTGTCTACAAAATCCTTACCCAATGCATTTGTACCATAACATTTTATCATAACATATCATCATAACGATGCACCCACCAGCATTAGGTGTTATAAGTGACTTTGCTCCAACATTCTTTAAAAAGAATCCATTTGAAGCCCGTTGACTGTTCTTTACCAACCAAGGGGTTACCACTCTTTTCTTACTCACTCTAAAGTGGACAAAGGAGTTCCACTAGTATAATTCCTCATCCTATTCTTCGGGGATCGTGACTAAATTTATTTTCATACTATGCTTGAAAAATTCATTTCATGATATGTGCATAAGTAGTAAGTTTTATGTGAAAATGACATTTATATGCAACATGCTAAAATGGTGAGAAATCTCACATGTCTTGTAAGCAAGTAATCAAATGCTCAATGATGTATCATATGCTGTTTCATGTTCAAATTGTCATTTAATATGAATGTAGCGCTAATACAACAATCATAAATAAATTATTTAAGAGTAAGTTAAAAAGTTAACTTATAAACTTTTCGGATGCTTAGAAAATTGGTGCAACTGTAATAAGAGATATTCTAAGTTAGGAATTTCATATCTAAGGAAGATATTCATAATCAAAAGGGTTCATTCAAACAATAATTACGAAATTGTCCCCACAATTTTCCAAAATTGCAACTAAGGCTCTAAACTTTCATTATTTGCATTTTGGCCCCAAATTTCACCAAATTTCACAAAAGTCATATGTTCTATGTTCTAAATCCATATATGACCTTAGAATTGCAAGAATCAAACAACTACCATGTCAAAACCATTCAACTCGGTGCATGCAATTTGGTGACCATTTTTATGATTTCAAACCTATAGCTTCTATGCATGAATGTGTGATCAAATTCCATCAAATATAAATCCATAAATCTAATCTTGGGATATGTTTTCAACATATATTAATGCCACACGATTTCATCCCAACACTTTGGCATTGAATAACACAAAATCATCCAAAAACCTTCAAACCATGTGTAAGCATGATGTTTCTAGCTTCTCTTTGTCAATGTTGCGTTTTAAAGCCTAAAAGAATCATGCATTTCAATGACTAACATAATGATAAATATTTTTGAAAGGTCCATAACACCATCTTTGGAAAATTCAGTCATGATATGCCAAGATCGCTCTCATATGGGTGCCAACTGAAAGCTTAGATGATAAACACAAGATATTGGCTTATAATCCTATCATGACATATTGTTTCCCTCGATTTTAAACCTTCAATCAAATATTCAAGATGTTAACACTTAAGATAACACATCAAAAAATGTTATGACTAAAATTTCATACCAAAACAATATGTACATGCCAAACTTCAAATCTGGCCGAAATGCATCACTTGAGTGAAACCTTTTCATAACTCAGTCAAATGAATATCTACATGCCAAACTTCAAATCTGGTTGAATGAATAGTTGGTGTTTTGGTTTTATTTCTTGGAACTGTTTTGTACACTTGCTAGGTCTAATTCTTAGGTGACATCATGAGGGTTAAAGGGTAAAAATCTTGTTGAAAACTGGTTGAAGAGGCATTAGGTTGGGTGGCTTGTTGAAGGGTCACTCGGTTTGCTTCATGTGTGCCGATTGGTGGGTTTAGTTCGCATTGACATGCCTTTTCTTCAAGTGATATGGATTGGGATAATTCTAACCTTCAAGGGTTGTCTAAGAGTGATGCAAAAAAAAAAAAAAAATGTAAAAGACAAGAATTTCAGATTTAAAAGTATGAAGAAAAGAGTTTCAAGAAAACTATGTAAGTCATGATGCTCGAGTTACTATTCATGGGTGAGATGAATAGTGATCTTAACTCAATTTAAAAACTTTACCAAGGTTGAAGGGGAACCCTAGGGGTGTCTTGGACTTGGGTAAGATGAAAACAATGGTATGGTGTATGTGGGCCCCATTTGAAAGAATGAAATGAAATAAAAGGCTTGGGTTTCAAGTTTTGGCTTTTATTGGGCCATATGAACAAGCCTTTGTTGTGGGCCTAGATGTGGACTTATCCATGGGTTTTATGTCTAGATTTGTTCTATCCTTGGCCTCAAAAGTCGACTAGGTTGGGTCACAACGTTGGGTTTTTCTTCAATTCGGCCAATAGCCTTGAATCTTACTAAGTTGGGCCCAATAACCCAATGCTTACTAGGTTAGGCCTAATATCTTATGTCTCATAAGTTAGGCCCATAATCTTGTGTCCAATAAGTTGAGCTTAAGTCTTGGTGTCTTTCCATAGCCGTCTAACCTAATAAGCTATGACCCTTATTAAACCAATCTCTTGGGCCTTCACAAATCCATCTAGCATTTAATACAAATTACTTAGCCCATAAATGTGGCAAACCTCTAATATACCATGTGTCATTCCCCTATTGGCGTCTTATTTTCGAAATTAATAAAGCACTAAAATCTAAAAATCATCATCTTATTTTGCCTTCACAATCATAACCACTTCCAACTCTAAGCATCAGGAAAAAAAAAAAAAACCCTACAAATTTGGAACAAAATTTCAATGTGCCACTCACATATATGATAATTATTTTGATAGTAGGTCGTTGGGATTGAATGGTTTCTTGCACACAACTCTATATTGAACTCGATCTATATATATCAGGATGACTTGTAAAATGTAGTAAACTTCCAATCATACTCCAAAATAGCTTCAAGTCAAAATAGCTTAAAGCTCGTACTCATTGACATTTCTCACCATTCCAAACAAGTGCATTCTCTTTTCCTGAAATTAAGCCAAACAATAAACTTTCTCGCCCTCTCTCTCTTCCAACTGCTTTAAGGATGCAATGCTATAGCTACCGTCGGATGCTATTGGCTCCCTCCCATTTGTCATTCATTTAGATTGACAAACCATTTTTTCTATTTTACTACAAGAAAATAGGCATTTTCTAGCAATTTTTTGATGGCTGTAAAAAAAATCGCCGCAAATAATGCCTATTTGCGGTGATTTCAGATTCGCCGCTTAAGTCTAACACAAATTTGAAAAATGCAGAGCGAGAATTCACTGTTAGGTTTTTGAGGTGACTTTTATACCTTTTGCGGCGAAAAAAAGTTGCTGCAACAGGTATTTGTAACTGTAGCGGCATTTATTTCCGTTGAATAGAAAAATCGCTAGAATAAATATTTTTGCGGCGAATTTTGTGGCCAATTAATTTTTATTAGTGGCGATATGTGAAGCACCGAAAATTGCCTTTTAAAAATATTTTCGACACTATAGACAAAACTATTTGCTGTGAATTTTTGTCGCTACAAATAAGTAGTACCAACAGTTTTTGATTTGCTGTAAAATGAGATTTACATATTTGCGGCGACTTAGTGAGTTATTGCGGCCATATGAGGTAATATGCAAAAAGCTAATAAAATTTAATTTTTCCGCGCGTTTTCCATTGGTCATTTCCCTCCCGTCTCCCCCCACCTCTCTCCTTTCTCTCCCTAATCCCTCTTCTCCCTCAAGCCTCTGCCATGCACAACCCATTGCCAATGACCCCACCACGCCACCGCCACCTCACCTCGACGGCCACCCCCTCCTTCTCCCCCAGCCCGTCGCCAATGAAGGTTGCGCATTTCCTCCACAAATCTGTCACAAGAAAATTGCGATTTGGGTATTTTTTACAAACTGATTTGTTATTTGGATTTTGCCGTGTGTTTTGCTTTACATGGGTTTTTATGAACACTCTACTTCGATTTACACTCTGCTTTAATGTGTAATTTATTCTTTTATTGAGTTGGATTTTCTTTTATTGACTGCATTTTACCCACTAGAGCTTGGAGAGGCAATTTGTTTGGAAGGGCAGTTTTAAAACAGTAGTTGGATGGTGCAAATAACAACAAGTATTTTCAGGAAGATTTTAATTTCCTGGAAAATTGGGTTTCTGGTACTATCGGTTTCTTTGTTTTGTTTGTAGGAAGATTTTTTTATTCTGGTACTATCGGTTTCTTCTGGCTCTTCGGAATGGTTTCTATTTTCTTTTGGGATTGTGAAGAAACGATAGTTTTTAAGGGTGGTTGTTGGATGTGATTTGGAATCTAGGAGTTCAAGTTTCTTCTGGCTTTTCAATTTAGTTTCTGTGAATGTTAAATTTGTATCACATTCATGTACTCTTCTGAGTTTATTTGATGCTTATCAACGGAGGAATGTTAGTGAGGGATGTTGAATGAGGAGGTTGGCTACCCAGGGAGAAGAGAAGAGAAGAAACAATTTTTTTTTTTCAGGGGAGGGGGTTCTATACGAGTGAGGGATTTAAGTGAGATTTTTTTTGGGGCCTTGTTGGTCATTTTTTGAGATGAAGTAAATCTAATACGAGCAATGTTTGTTTCTTCATATGGTTGATACAAGATTTGGTTCTGCTCATTTTATCACAAGATAGTTTTACAATGCTCATCAGGTTATTCTAATTGACTCTTCAACAGCATGTCAACTCTTACTTCATAATTGTTTCTTGCTTTTTGTAAAGGAACATTATGAAATCCATCATCTTTACAGTTTGTGAGGTAGATTAACATTATATATATTCAACTGGTTAAGGAAATCTAAGCAGTTTATTGATTGAATTGAACCTCTTAATTTGCATTTTCTGCTACAAAGCTTAGTAGTGAATGCACAATGGACTTGCCAATCGATAGTCAGGTTCTTGACAAAAATCGATAGTCAATTGTGCACCATATATAAATAATTATTTTTAATCCTCTACAGATCTTTGGTTGTAAGTTTCAAAATCTTGGTTTTTTAGTCTAGTAATGCTTTATGTTTTTGCTTAATCTATATATATGTAGATTGGTGGCTGCAAGTCCTATGGATAATTTATCTCTTGCTCAAGGAACCCTAGTTTCATTGATCTGCTTTTGTTTGTTCCACTTGCAAGCCTATGTGTGAATATCTTTATTAACTTTATTTTTTTTTATTTTTTTAACTTTATTTTTTTTTATTTTTTGGGTGGTAACATGCTAAAAGAATGTTCAAGTGAGATTTCTAGCATACAGTTAATTCTAGAATCTTAGCACTAATTTCTGTTTCTTTATGAATCTCTAACTCTAATATCCCTACTCTAATACGATTGTGCCTTTATTGTTGGGTTAGTTTCACTTAGTTTCTGCTCCTATCATTGATTGAGTTCCTGTGTTTTATTAATTTCTTTTATTTCCCATAGGATATAGATCTGAAACCATTTATGTAATTTATTGGCTTGGAAACTTAATCAATACTTCAATACAAATCCTTTACAGTATACACTACTAATGCTTTCGCATGGGCTTGAATTTCTTGAGGATAATTGGTTATAAGGTCTAACTTGCGAGATTACAATGTGATTATTGTTTGCTAATTCAATGGAAGAGAAATGCACATATGTAGATGTAAGCATATGGAGCAACTTGCGCACACTTGCCCATGTTCTGATCTAATTGTAAAGGAAGTTTTAAAACAACATCATTTACCTTTGGAGGGCTATTCACACTTGTTCTTCTTATCCTAATTTTCTAAATCTTTTTCTTTTTATTTTCAACTTAGGTGTTTCTAATGTCTTCATGTCTATTGGATATTGCACCCCTTTGATTTCTACAAATATCTCAATAACTTTATAAAAAAAAAAGTATCTCAAAACTTAGTGAAGAAATTTTGTTCATTCATTATTTCATAGTAATGAAACATAAGTTTGCATCTACATTAATTAAAAGAAAAGAATTCCCTCTCACTTTCAGCATTCCAGTTCCTTATCTTTATTTATAATTAGTTGATCTTAACTGTTTCTTTGGTATAAGTTGCTAATTCCCTCCCCCATTTTGCATGGATTCTCTCTCCTTTTCCTTTTGGTATCCTTGTCCATGTCACATCTTATTGGCTGACTCCGAGCACTATATACATATATATATATGGGGATATAGTTCATTTATTCACTCATTAATTAATTGCCTATATATATAGCGTGAATAATTAATTGAGTAGAAATGTGAAATCTGAAGGATGGTACATTTGATTCGTACTGATTGTCATGTTTATCAGGAGGATATCTGATTTGAAAGGATCAAGTATTGGATTCCCTCATTTGTAGGATCTGAAAATAGTGTGAGGGTGAGAATATATGAATCTTTGCACAACAGTTGCCATTGCTTATCTTAGCAGCTTGATTTGGATTCAACAGATTCATTGTGGTTAGTATCAACAATTTTAATGGCAAACAATGTTCTGTTTGCTTAATTTTTTGTATTTTCTTTTCAATTATAGCTGCATCCAACTTACACCAACTTCAATCTTAAGCTGCTACTTGTATGTGGTCTTCTATATACTTGATTCAAAACAAGTACACTTGGTTAGAGTTTGTTTTGGTTGCTTAGAGCTGGTTTTGGTTGAAATTTGAGTTCACTTGGTACTTCTCATGTCACCTCTTGAGGTTGAGTGGAGGGATGGAATAAAGGAAGAGAAAATGAAAAATAAGAGGTTGAAATGTTAAGAGAACAGAGAATTAAATCTACTGATTATTGCTGAATTATTTCCTCTATTGCATAATGAATTTATTTTCTGCTTTGCTTCTGTTTGGGCTCAATTATCTAGCTACTGACCAATTTTAGTCATGAGCATATGAGGGGATTCAATGGTGGAGTCTTACGTAAGAAGAAATGAAGAAATTCTGAGGAGACCATAAGCAAACAGTAAGAGAATTCACAATAGATTCTAACACTGAGTTGTGTAGATCTTTATGTTTTCTTACTATTAGGAATACCAAATGACCTTAAAATCTCAATATGTGACATTAGAAAAACCTTCATAGAAACCACGAAAACTATAGTGAAGGCTATAGAAAAAGGAGGAAGCTCTAAGGTTAGAGAAACAACTTAAACTAGTTCAAGTTTTAGGTGAAAAAAAAACTGTCATCTATTATTACTATGTTTCTGGTTTGATTCAGTTGCTGCAAATCAGTCCCATTAATGGCTTGGTGCTTTTATGGAGTTACAGAATCATTTGAAATTTTTTGTCTTAGTGTGACACATAATGTAACAAGTTAACTTATGATTTCATAAAGTTTCATGCTCAAAATTTTGAATAAAATGGATTTGCCTCTTCACTTATTAGGATTGTGTAGAAGTGTGAATACAAAGATTTTACATGATCTTAATTATTCGGCTATCGACTCTGCCTATTTGTGGTTATGCAATGTGATTGTTGGCAAGACAAGAAAATAAAATCTATAAAAAGTTAACTAAGTAACATTAATTTTGTTGTTAATTGGCAAATTTTATTTGGCATTCTTGTGATACTCTTCAATCCTTGCAGGGTGCTCCCTGCAAATGTGTTTTTTTAGAGTACTTTGTTGTTAAGTTCAATGATCTTGCTCAACTCTGTTTTTTCCCTTTCAACAAGTTTGGGATTAGTTTTGGTGCAGTTCCTAGTGTAGTTACTATAGATTTTGGGTTCTTTATTTAAGTTACTATAGACTTTGGATCTTGTTTGAGTATGTAAAAAGAATATTAGTGCAATCCATAGTGTAAGGTAAAATTGTGAAGCCTGCAAAACTTCTATGTGTATAATATTTCTTATGTATTCTGTTTTGTGCATTTTTCTTTTTAATTTTCTGAATACCTTTTCCGGAGAGTAAAATTCTCCGGAAATAATGTTTTCATAGAAAAAACATATTCGATGCGACATGAAATCGCCGGAAATAGGTTTTTGCGGCGAACTTACCCACTGCAAATACTTAATGGTGCTGCAAACTTACCCCAAAAATGCCACTAATACCTTTTTGCAGCGACATCCTCCGATGCAAATAAATTTTTGATTCCCGTAGATGCTTTTAAATGTTGCAAAAGTGTCCAGTAATTGCAGCGAGTTTTTGTTTTTTGCAGCGATTTATTAACGACGGTATCATGTATTTGCAAAGCGATCGGTCACTTAGTTGAGGCCTTTTTTGCAGCGCCTAAATGCATATTTGCGGCAGATAAGGAACAGCTGCAAATAATTTTTTTTTTCAGCGTTTTATTGTGATTCGATGCTTATTCTTATCAACATCCAATCTTTTTCAACCAACGTGCAACGACTAAAAATTCGCTGCAAAAAGGTATTAGCAGCGTTTTGGGGGATTTTAGCGGCGAAGTTAATGCGCTGGAAAAGACCAAAATCCTTGTAGTGAGGGAGGGTAAGATTCCCCATTGTCGAGAGAACCAAAATATGGGTGAAGCTAAAGAATAATATTTTATGTAGTGTGGGCGATACAGGCAATATAAAGTGGATGGGAGCACGAGACATATTCTATTAAAGAGATGTTGACGATGTGTGGGGGAAGGTGACAGTAAAGGGTTCAGATAGCTTTAACCTGCATGTGCCTTGCAAGCAAGCAGCCTGCTTTGGTTAGATATAAATGCCACGAAACCTTGCCTTGCCCTTCTACACTTTTAATACTTTTTGTTTGGGAAGGAGTTTTAATGGCCGTGATTTGTGGAGCAGTGATTTGGAGGCGATTTGGAGACGACTTTGAGGCGATTTTCCCTGCCCACTTCTAAAGTTTCTCTGCCGCCGAGGCCCCGCTGGCCATCTCGGCGACAGCAGTTCATGGCTGTTCTTTTGCAGACATGATTATGGACACTCCTCAGCCCATTCCAGAGGTGGTAGTTCCTTTTCGTGCACCTAAAATCATGGATGGAGAAGTGTGTGTGTTGTTTTCAAAAAAAGAAATTGAGAACTCAGCGTTGCCTTTCCGATCTCGATTGTTCCCAAGCTTTTAAGACAAAGACCTTCCCTTGATGCTATAATGGCATTCATTCGATCCAGATGGGGCCTCAACAAACAGCCGGTTGTATTGTCGATGTCGAAGGGAAGAAACGTTTTCATTAGGATGACCAACGAGGAATATTTCATCAAAGCTTTAACCCGAGAGGGGTCCGCTATTGATGGTGCAATATATCGTGTCTTTAGATGGACTACTGAATTTAAGGAAGTTCGAGAACCAGTGCATGTTCCTATTTGGATTGATTTACCTGGGCTCCCCCCGAACTATTATCAAGATTCATTCTTGCAGAATATTGTGGCTCCTATTGGACAATATTTGAAGAGGGATAATCCTACACGATGCGCTACCCGAATTGAAGGGGCTAGGGTATGTGTTGATATGGATGTTTCGAAGGAGCCACTAATAGCTATATGGGCTGGTATGCCAAGACAACCGAATAGTTTTACTCAAGAAGTCACGTATGAAACTCTGCCAGCATATTGCATAAATTGTAGTATGCAAGGACATAATTCCAAAACTTGTAAATGGAGAAGGTTCAAAACAAGGTTTCTGATTAGATTTAAAAAATGGATGGTGTGAAGAAAGATCATAAGTGGGTTCGTAAAGAACAAAAGAAAATCCTAGAACATAAAGAAAATTCTCAAGATACATGGGTCGTGATTTTTCAGAAGGGTGAATCTAGCCGTTTGGAGAATTTTCCTTTGGATTCAGTAGAGCATAAAGGATCGGAAAAAATTCAAATTGAAGATATGAATGTTTTGATTGAGGAAATTGAAGTTGTAGATGGTGAAGATGCCCCCATGATGGAAAAACCTAAAGACGTTCAAGACATGCATAATCCACATATGGGAGACCAGGCTAAGATGGTTGAAAACTTTGATGTTGAGAATTTACAGGCTCCAAAATCACAAGGAATGGTGGCTCCTGTCTATATGGAGGAGTCGGCTAACGTACCGAATATTCCTATAGCATCGGAGATTCTTATTGGGGACGTGCACTTGGAGAACCATGATATGATAGATGGGAATCCAAATGAAGAATACCGAGCTGAATGTTCCTGAAATGGAAGAAGGTGAAATCCAAATCTGCTCTGAGTCGGAATCAGATGAAACCTCACAGCATTTGGCGAAAGAAAAGGGATGTCTTTCGGAATCAAATATGCATAAGGAGTCTAAAAATACAAAGAAAAAGGGTATTAAAATAAGGGGTTCCGCTAGGGTTAAAAGCAAACCCTCTCGACTAGATTTATGATGAATTCCTATCTATATTGGAATGTGCGTGGCCTAGGCACATCGAAAATTAGATTGAAGAAGTTAATTGGTAGATTGAAGCTGAAAGTCTTTATGATTGCTGAGCCTATGATTTCTCATACTCGTATTCAGGTATGATGAGATCGTCTTAACTTTGATGATTGTGTTACGAATGAAAATATGGGTGGTAAATTATGGTTAATGTGGAAGCATGAAGTTAATTTTGTTGTGCATGATATGGGGGACCAATTCATCACGTTTAGTATGTTGGAAAATTTGAATACTATTTTAGTAACTGTTGTATATGCTAAATGCTATTATCAAGAACGACGAAGGCTTTGGAATTATTTAGAAGACATGATTACGAATAATATGCCTTGGATTGTTCTGGGCGACTTCAATATTATTAGAAATGATATGTAAAGACATGGGGGAAAGCTTAGAAACAAAGTGGTTGTGGAAGATTTTAATAATACTATTGATGCTTGTGGACTAATGGAAATGCAGTTTAGTGGGGCAACCGTCTCGTGGTGTAATGGTAACAATAATTACACGCGTTGTTGGGCTCGTCTAGATCGTGTGTTGCTTAATACTGCGGGTTGCAATCAGTTTAATGATGCTTATCTTAAATATTTGCCTCGCACTTCTTCCGACCATGCCCCAATGCTATTTAAGTTGGTCGGATTGGAAGAGTCTTATGGTTTTCCATCTTTTAAATTTCAACAAATGTGGACTACTCATAATTTATTTTTTGAGTGTGTCTCTAAGGCGTGGAATGTTGAAGTGAGAGGTTTTCCCCTGGACAGACTTGCCGTGAAGCTTAAAGCAGTTAAATCTGCACTGCGGTTATGGAACAAACAGGTATTTGGTAGTACAGAAGCTCACATTACTAGACTGGAATTGTGTATTGAGGAAATAGAAAAGAAGCTTCAGGAATCTCATTCTTCAGATGAGGAACTGGATCTTATAACATCACAGTTGGAGCTAAAAGCGTGGTTGGATAGGGAGGAACAAAGGTTAGCTCAACAAGCAAAACAAAGTTGGCTGAATAAAGGTGAAGCTAATGCTAAAAGGACTCAAAGATTACCACGACTTCAGAAGGTTTGTTTTTTCGTGATTTGCTTTTTGCCTAGGGTACGCCTTCATGGCTATGTCCTTGGGCCATCCGGCGCCTGCTAGTTCAGATGGTGGTGTTGTAGGTGGTAGAGGATAGATGGATGGGGGGCTTCCTCCGAAGTCCTATGCGCAGGCGTTAGCACGAACGAATTTCACTCAGGGATTCAAGATACTAATTCGGTTACCAGTGGAGGTGGATGGAGAAATGGGGTTTATTTTCTTAGAGGCAGAGATGAGTAAGGCTACAGAGGATCTTCGGTTTGCTTTGGTTCTGAAATTCCTTAGACAAAGACCATCGATTGACATAGTAAGGCTGGCCATTGTGAAAAGTTGGAGATTGCTGGAGGTTCCGACAGTGACTTTTATGGACAATTATCATGTGTTAGTACAGATGGGTAGTGAGCGAGATTTCGTCCATGGCTAGGCAAGGGAAGGTCAAAAAATCGATGGTTGTAGTTTTCGAATTTTTCGTTGGACCAGAGAGTTTGATTTAAAGGCGGAACTGACTTCGGCCGCACAATGGGTCTTTCTTCCAGGATTGCCAATGCACTTGTATCGGAAGGATTGTCTCCAGAGTTTGGCTAGTCGATTTGGAAGGTATCTAGATCACGCAACGTTAGCTCGTTCTCGCCCAACCGGTGCACGTATCTGTGTGGAAATGGACTTGTCGGCTGAGTTGGTTCAAGGTTCAAGGTTTTAATCGTTGTGGCTAATAAGAAGATCTAGCAACCAGTGAAGTATGAAAAATTGGGATTTTATTGTTAGAAATGTAAGAGGCAGGGGCATACATCGGTGGTTTGTAGGGTAGGACAACAATGAGTAATCAAGAATACGGAGGAGAGAGGGGGCTCGGATATAAATGATGGCAGGAGGGAAATGTGGTGTGAGAGGTAGAAAGAACCCATAGTGAATCTGTCGAAGTCAACGGTGGTGGCGGAGTTGCAGGAACACCAGCCTAGTATGCCATGTCAAACTGAGAAGGGCAAAGAAATTGTTCGGGTGGAGGAGAATATCTGTGTTGAAGAGTATAGTCTGTATTGAGGAGGAAAAACCATTGCCACAGGTGGGGGAGAAACAGGGGGTCAAGATGTGGGTGTTGTTGATTGGATGTTGCAGATGGTCGAAATGGGATGGGTGAGCAGGGACCCATTGTAGAAAATAGTCCATCTCTTGTGCTGATGCGTTCTCCCGTTGTGAATTTTTTTATCATAGATGATGAGAGCATATTGGCCTGGGAGGATGGTGGATCATCTAAGGCAATTGATGAGGTTTTGGCCTCAGAGGGAGTGGAGATGGATTATATCGTGGAAGAGGAGCATCAATCAGACAAGGAAGTGGAATGTTCTTTAAATCAGGTTGTGCGAGAGAAGGGTTATGCTTCGGAAAGTGATAAAAAGGCTTCGGCTTCCAGACTGAAAAACAACAATGGCCAGGTACTTCGTCATTCTCAGCTGGTATCCCGCCCAGCTAAAATGAATTTATGATTGATAATTTGATGATATGGAATGTGCAATGAATTGGCACATCTAAGCGTCGGTTAAAGAGCTTGGTTTCTAAATATAAGTGGTCTATTATTGCAATTGCGAAGTTGTTTGCAGGGGAAGATAAATTGGCTGATTTGGTTGTGTTTGTGGGCTTTAAAAATTTCTGTTCTAATGCATCAATGGATGGAAAATCTTGGATGCTTTGACAAGAGGAATTAATGGTGGATATGACTGATCAGTTAATTACGGTTTTACTCACAGAGGGGAGTAAGAGAATGTTGTTGTTTTTGGTTTATGCCAAATGTAGGTATGTGGAAAGGCGTGACCTGTGGAACTTTTTGAAGAGCACGGCTAATGTTAGCATTCCATGGTTGGTGGCTGGTGATTTTAACATTATTCATAATGACGGAGAAAGGATAGGGGGGATGCCTAGACCAGCCATTACGATTAATGAGTTTAACGAGTGTCTTGATTATTGTGGCTTAATGGATTTGCCTGTTAAGGGCAAATTGATGACTTGGTGTAATGGGCAATAGGGATGTGCTCGTAGCTGGGCTCGATTAGATAGAGTGGTAATGAATTTGGTTTTCTTGGAAACTTTTTCGTCAGCATTTTTGGAGTGCTTACCCAGGAAGTCATTAGATCATGCACCTTTACTTATTAAAGGGTCGAGTGGTGTTGATAGATATGGACCTATGCCTTTTCGATTCCAGAACATGTGGTTGCCACATTCTTCTTTCTTGAAAGTGGAGCTGATATGGAAAGAACCTGTAAGGGAGAAGGGCCTTTTGAAACTTGCGGCCAAGTTGAAGAAGTTAAATTTTTTTTTGAAGAATTGGAATAAGAGGGTTTTTCGGCATGTTTCTTATTCCATTAAGGAGCTTGAGGAGAGGATTGAGCAAGTTGATTTTCAATTACAGTCAGGTTTCCAGGAAGAGTTAGAGATGGAATTGCTGGTTTTGAAGGCTGAGCTTAATTATTGGGAGCGAAATGAGGAGATCCATTTAACCCAAATTGCTAAGAAAAAATGGCTAGAGGGTGGGGATCATAATTCCAATTTTTTTCATGTAGTGGCCAATATGAGGAGAAGAAAGTCTATGATAGCTTCTATGACTCTCGCGGATGGGGTTGTTCTTGGCTCGCCAGAGGAGGTACACGGTGGGGCTATTAATCACTTTAAGAATTTTCTGTGTGGGGTGGGATTTTGTCAACAAGCTGATTTATCTTTGTTAGTGAGATCAGTTATTTCGGTCCAGGAAAATGAGGGACTTTGTGGATTACCATCAGAAAAGGAAGTGAGGGAGGCACTGTGGTCTATCTCGAAGAACAGTAGTCCTGGGCCGGATGGATTTGGGTCGGCATTTTTTATGCATTGCTGGGATATTGTAAAGGATGATTTGTGGAGGCAACAGAAGAGTTTTTCTTGGGAGTTTCTTTGCTGAGATTTTACTCTTCCTGATTCATAGTTTTGATTCCAAAAGTGCAGGATCCGAAGCGTTTTGACAAGTTCCAGCCAACTAGTTTGTGTTCTTTGGCTTACAAGATTTTTTCTAAAATCTTGGTGGTGCGTTTGACGCCATTCCTTTCCATAATTATTTTTCCAGAATAATTTCTCCAGAATGGGGTGCTTTTATCCCAGGTCGTAGCATTTTTGAAAATATTTCTTTGGCTCAGGAAATGATTCAGTTGATCAATAAGAAACATTGTGGAGGAAATGTCATGATGAAAATAGATATGGCCAAAGCCTATGACCGAGTCGATAGGGATTTTTTAATCCATGTTCTTAAGGCTTTCGGGTATGCTAATAAATTTTACAATCTGGTGGGGTTGTGTATTAGGTCGCCTTGGTTCTTTATAATGATGAATGGGACCTATAAATGTTTTTTTCAGCTTTCGAGAGGTCTATGTCAAGGAGACCCATTGTCACCCTATTTGTTCATTTTAATGGAAGAGATATTATCTCGTTTGTTGCATAAGGCTTTGCTGAAAATGGGATAGGAAGTTATGCTCATCCCCGTGGTGCTCCTCTAATTTCACATTTGCTATATGCGGATGACTTACTGATTTTTTCTAATGGGGAAAGGAAGTCTTTAAGAGGTATTTCAAAAGTTCTTGAGACTTATTCTGCTTGGTCTGGGTAGTTGATAAATAGAGACAAGTCTTCTATGTTTTTCTCGAAAAAAATAAGTGCATCTTAGCATTCGGCTCTCTTGAATATGATGGGTTTTGTGGAAGGCAGTCTACCCACATGGTATTTAGGAGCACTGGTAACTGATGGAAGAGTCACTTTGCGTATGTTAAACCCGTTGGTGGAGAAGGTGAAGATTAAAGTGGCAGGATGGAAAGGGTGTCTTCTTTCTCAAGGAGGTAAACTAATTCTTTTAAAACATGTTTTGTGTAGTATGCTGACTCACTTGTTAGCTATTTTGGATGTGCCAAAGATTATGTTGGGAAAGTTGAATTCTATCTTATCGGGCTTCTATTGGGGGGATTCTAAGAGAAGATGGTGCTCGTGGGGATTAATGTGTAGGCTTACAGTGGAGGGAGGAATTGGTGTTAGAAGCTTTGAAGATGTTCAGAAATCATTGCACATGAAATTAGATTAGAGAATTTTGTCTATAGATAATTTATGGACAAAATTTCTTAAGGCAATGTATTTTAGAGGAAACCAGTTTATTGGAGCTGTGAGCAGGAGTTTGGATTCCAGACAGTGGAAGTCTGTGTCCAAAGTATTGCCAGAAGTTTTGGAAAATTTGATTATTAAGGTTAGAGAATTAAATATTTCCTTTTGGTTTGAAAAATGGTTGTCGAGTGGACCTTTGGCTGCTTCTTTGGATGCTGTGTTAAATCCTAAATTATTGATAAAGAGGTTTGGGTGGCTAATTCCTGGGATGTGTAGCTGCTAGAAAGTTAAGTAGGAGATGCCATGGCTAATGTTATAAGAGCCACTGTCCCTTGTGGCCATCGAGGTGAAGACATTTGGATTTGGAAGCCATCCATTGATGGACATTTCTCTACGGCTTCAGCATGAGAATTGGTTAGATTGAAAGGGCCGAAACTGGAAGGAATGGACTGGGTTTGGCATACTCTTCTCCCGAAAAAAGCTTCAATTTTCATGTGGAAAGCAAAGTTCAATTGCTTGCCTGTAGATGCAAGGATTCAAGAAGTTTGTGTTCCTTTAGCATCAAGATGTAGCTACTGTCTTATGGGTGCAATTGAAGATAGGGAACATGTGTTGAATTATGGTGATATGACTAATGTTTTATGGAAGAAGGCATCCATTGAGTTGGGGATAAATTATTTAACATCATTAAATTGGTGGCAGCGGGTGATTTTTTGGTTTAGATGTGCAAGGAAGACTAGCCAAAAGGGGGTCATAATAGGTTTGTTGCCTATTTTGATTTCATGGAAACTCTGGAGATGGAGATGTCTGGCTAAGATGGAAAGGAAAAAAGAATCACCTGAGAGTGTGTGGATATCTATCAAGAAGTGGCTGAGTTTAATTTCTGGAAAAATGCATAAGGTTGGCTCGGCTTCAAGACTAGATGGGGAGATTCTGAAGGAACTTGGCATTCCAGTAATTCATGGCAGTTGGCGGCGTCCAAAATTAATTTCCTAGAGTAAACCTAGAGCTAGATGGGAAATTGAATGTAGATGGTGCTTGTAGGGGTAATCCGGGGAGTTGTGGAGGAGCTGGTATTGTTCAAAATGAGGGAGCTTTGTATGGTGGTATTGCCGCTTTTGCTTTAAAATTTTCCTATGGTACTAATAATGAAGCGGAGCTTCGTGCTTTAATTCATGGTTTGAAGATTTGTAGGGAGCTTGGTTTAAGAAAGGTGCATATAGAATGTGACTCTCTGTTATTAGTGCAATGGCCGGAAAAATGTTTTTGTACAGTGTGGTATTTATGGGATTATTGGGAGGACCTTATGGAGGTTATACAGAGTTTTGAATGCAAGGTGACCCATCAGTTTCGTGAAGGAAATAAAGTGGCAGACTTTTTGGCAAGATTGGGGGGGGGGGGGGGGGGGAGGAATTAATTGTACATACAAGAGCTCAAATGATGTGCCTCGTCCAGTGAGGAGACTGATGAGAATGGATTATTTGGGGCTGCCAAGTATTAGAGAATAACTGGGGAGTTTTTTTTTTACGTTTTGCATATACCTTGGCTTAGAGTTTGTTTACGTGAAATAGGTTTTTTGATTATTTTAGTTTGTTGCCGCTGCTATTTTTTTGTATAGGGGTGGTGGTTTTATTGATTTATTTGTAACTCCCCTAGTATGAGTTTTTGGTTTGTTTGGTTATTTTCAAGGTATTCCTCCGCCTTAAGTGAGGGCTTTTAATAAATTTTGGGGAGAGGCCACTCTTGGACATGTGGCCTCGACTATTTAAAAAAAGAAAGAAAGATAGGCGCTTTACCGAGTGAGTTTGGCTGGTTTGGTTAACAAGGAAGTATCTAACGCTGATAATATGGAGATTTCCAGGTACCAAATGAGCAAGAAGTGAAGGATGCTATTTTTTCCATTTCGATAGATAGTAGTCTGGGTCCGGATGGATTTGGGTCGGGGTTCTACCGTTCATGTTGGCATATTATTTCTAAGGAGGTGGTAGAGGCGATTGTTGATTTTTTTCAGTGGTGCTATTCTCTCAAGGTTTTATTCAGCATCTTTCTTGGTCATTATTCCAAAAGTTCCAAATCCGGATAGCTTTGACAAGTTCAGACCTATAAGTCTATGTTCGGTATTGTATAAGGTTTGCACTAAAATCTTAGTCAATCGTTTGTGCCCAATATAAGCTACTATCATTTCGCCGGAACAAAGAGCTTTTCTTAAGGGTCGAAGTATATTTGAAAATATCAATTTAACACAAGAAATGATGCATGCTTTACATAAGCCTACTTGGGGGGGGGGGGGAATGTTGTAATGAAGACTGATATGGCTAAAGCCTATGATAGCATTGATTGGGATTTTCTTATGCACATTCTTTGCTCCTCGGCTTCTCTGACTCAGTTTGCAGGATTCTCAAAAAATGCATTTGTTCTCCATGGTATTCAATGGTCATGAATGATGTTCCGAAAGGCTTCTTTAAGAGTGGCAGAGGTTTGAGATAGGGTGATCTGCTATCTCCTTATTTATTTTGGTGGAGGAAATTCTGTTTAGAATGCTTCAACAGAAAATCCATTCTGGGGCAGTGGTTCCTTTCTGTCATCCAAGGGGTGCACCTATTTTCTCACATCTCCTTTACGCAGATGACATTGTTATTTTTGCGAATGGCAGTAAAACAACGATTAAGAATATTGCTAAGATTCTTAATCAATATGGAGAATGGTCGGGACAAGAGGTGAACAAGAGAAAATCATCCATTTTCTTTTCTAAAAGATTTCCCCAATCTCGGCGTAGAATTCTTTTAAGGACTATCGATTTTAGTGAAGGTGGTTTCCCCTTTAATTATTTGGGAGTTCCAATTATTTCGGGTAGGCTTCTTGTGACTCACTTTGAGGGGTTGATTAATAGAGTTCGTAGTCGGATAAAGGGGTGGAAGGCGAGACTCCTTTCTAATGGGTCCAGAATCTTGTTAGTAAAACATGTTTTACAAAGCATCCCTATACACTGCCTTTCTATTCTTCATACTCCGAAGGTGGTCTTGGCCAAGCTAAAGAATTTATTGAGCACTTTCTTCTGGGGAGTCAAAGATGGGAAACCTAAAAAGAAATGGAAGAAATGGGATGATCTATGTAAACCTATAGCTGAGGGAGGCATTGGGATTCGAAATTTGCATGAGTTTCAATATTCATTACATTGAAATGAGTATGGAACTTAATGCAGGGTAATTCGGTTTGGGCGAAATTCCTGATTGCTAAATGTGGGAAAAAAACACATAACTTGTGTGGACTCTTCAAAAGCCTCAAACTTATGGAAGATGCAATGAAAGTGTTTTTGGCTGTCTTAAATTCGTCTAAGTGGAGGGTGCGAGATGAGAATCTCTCATTTTGCAATGAAAGTGTTTTTGACTGTCGAATCTTATGCTTGCAGACTGCAAGCAGGAATATGGGTGGAATGTAGATCTGTTTGACAGGCTTGTAGGCTTGGAACAATCGGAAAAATCCTAGAGGAATTGGGAAATGTAAAGCAAGGGAAGGATGTTCTTTTTTGGTTGCCAAATGCGCAAGGGAATTTCTCTACTCGCTCCGCATGGGAATGTATCCGAGCTCGTGCACCACAAATCCCCTGGAGTAACTAGTTTTGGCACCCTGCCTTACCAAAAGAAATTTCTTTGTTGATGTGGAAAGCTCAGAATAATTGTTTGCTAGTTGATGATCATGTGAGACGCACAGGGATTCCACTGGTTTCTAAGTGTGACTGTTGTTCTCTTGGAGAATATGAGGACTTGAATCATATTCTTGCACTCGGTAATTCCACCGAATAGGTTTGGGGCATGGTCTGTTCAGCTCTTGTTGTCCCTATGTTGGGTGGCCGCACCTGGAGAGTAAGAATTGAGAGCTGGTTTCGACGTGCAAAAAACTGTTATGTGCCTTCTTCTTCTTCCTCCTTAATCTTCCAGGTTTTGCACGTCTGCTACTTACAATTGTTCAACCTTGAAAAGTCACAACACAGTGATGGAGATAATCGGAATAGAGATTGAATCACAATATTATTGGAGTAACGAGAGAGATTTTCGAGCAATCTCTAAGCTCCTTACAAGGACTGTTTACAGAAAAACTCAATACCCTTCATTCCACAATCGCCCCCTATTTATAGGAAAATTCTAACAGAAATAACAGACACTCGGGAAAAGCTTCCCAATTAAAGAAGGAGAACAAAACGACGCCGTCTAAGCTTATTCCTATAAGCTACCAACAATCCAAACGAACCGTTTTATTAAAACACATCTCTTTGTAACGCAGCGTTTCACTTAAGCCAAACGCACCGTATTGAAGAGCCGTTGAAACCGTTACTCCTGCATAGTCATTCCTTCGATGCCCACTGCAGACTGCACAAGTCTCAACCCAAATCCCACGTGACAAAAACACAACCCAAAGTGGATAATTATTTGGTCTTCTGCCGAGCATAATTACCTGGAGATTATGAACCCGGAGGTGCACTGCTAGAATGGAGGGTAAGATGGAATTGGTTCAATCAGTGTGGAACTCCATAAAGTATTGGGTGGCTATTGTAGAAGAAAAGCTGGAAGCATCTATAAATTTGTCTAAGAGGGATGAAGAAATTCTGCACTTGTTTAATATTCCTGTTACGCAAAAAGCATCTTCTATTTTGTTGCTGAAATGGATGAAGTCGAAAGATGGGTGGTTTAAACTCAACGTGGATGGAAGTTCCATGGGGAATCCGGGACTGTCGGGTGCAGGAGGAGTTAGCGGTGACTCCAATGAGGATTTCATTTCTGGTTTTGCTATTAGCACAGGTACGCAGTCTAACAATGCTGCCGAGTTTCTGAGTTTACTGCAAGGCATTCGGATAGCAAGATTTCTAGGCCCACATAATATTGAAATAGAAATGGATTCGGTAATTGTGATTGATTGGATGATGAAGAAGAGATGTGGTCTTTGGTACTTGGAAGACTATTGGGAAGAATTGATGAAGCTTATTGATGGTCTTAACTACATTTTCTGCCACGTCTATAGGGAGATTAATTCTTTGGCTGATGGTTTTGCACGGTTGGGTGCCACGGGTATTAATAAAACTTGGAATAATTGCTCCAGTATTCCTTCTTTGTTGAGAGGAAATTTCGTCTGGATAAGTGCGGTTGCCTTTATTTTAGATCTAAATCCTTTGTCTAATATGGTTTGGTTGTTGATGATTTTGTCGTTTTATTTTTCTAGATTTGTTTTGTTTTGATTTGGATTTGGGAGGGTGTTGAGGTGCTGATTTGTAATCTCCCAAATTCTTGGTTTGTTATCACGGTTTTCCTCTGTCATATGTGAGGATTTATTAATAAATTTGGGACGGGACCACTATGTGGGGGCTACCGGCTCTTCTTTTTTTTCTAAAAAAAGTTACTTCATTTAATTTAGTACTAGTTTCTTGCTCTGAATTCATCTGTTCAATTATTGAATAGAGAGAGTAGTATATATATTATTTCGAACTCTCATCTTATATATCTTGATACCTTGTATGATTAAGAATTAGTATTTTTACAAAAACTTTATTAGCATATAATGTGTAAAAACTTTAATGACATGACATATTATTAGATAATGAGAATCTTATGTCATTTATAATATTTCAGGAATATATAATAATTTTTTGAACAAACAGATCATAATAGGTACGTAATTAAGATTGACAAAGAATTATTGCGCAAATTTAATTTGGGTAATGCACAGCCAATAATTACGTGGCAATACATATCACAATCCTCACGTAAAACTTTGATTCTTTTTCCATCTATAAATTAATTTCATCATCAATATATATATATATATATTATAAGAAAAATGAGTATTTATGAAGAATTATTGGCAACGAGAACAATTATTTACTACGAAAATAGACTCATTTTAATAAGAAATAATTATTTTCACAGAAAATAGTATGCCACAATTAAACAATTTTCTTGTATCAAATTTTGACTCTTCAATGGCGTTTCTTTTTTCAATTTTCGTAAGCTATTTATATGCTATTTCTTCTAATATATGTATAACTAGTTGTATATTTGCACAATGCATAAGAATAATTAATTAATGTTATTTAATAAAAACTAATATATGTATAATTATTTAAAAGTTTTTTGAATTTTGTTTCTGCACGAGTGAGTACGAATTTATAACGTTATGGAAACATACAATATTACTCGTAGAAGTAGTAAGAAAACTTCACTCCAGGAAGAAGATAAGTTCGATAATTTCACAGACTGTCCAATATAAAAGTTTTAGAAATTAATGTAGAAAAACAAAATAAGTTAAAGAAATTTATCTTTCACTACAATTATATAAAATTTATATATCAATACTGCTACGTACAGGCATACGGACGCGAAGGCCTGTGCACCATGCTGATGTGGTCCATTTTATTTAAAAAAAAAAAAAAAAACGTAAAAGACAGTTGAAGAGGGGGAAAAGAGTAATTCTAAATACAACCGTGAAGTGCGTAACCGCCGCGTAATCGCTTTGAAAAAGAGTGGGGTCCACTATTAAAAAATTAATTTTTTTCATGTGGGTCTCATGTTTTATTCATTTTTTTCAAAGTGATTACGCGGCGGTTACACAATTCACGGTTGTAAGCATCTTTTCTCGGGAGAAAAAGGTGACCGTATAAGGTTCCAAAATTTCAAAAGAAGAAAGGTTTGCAATCTCAGTCTCCGACTAGATATTCTCTTCTAAGATGAGGTTTAATTTATTTTTCTGGTTCTTTTGAGCATGTTTTTTCACCGAAGCTCTGAATTTTTTTATTCTTTGAGCCAATGGTGATTGGTTTCCAGAATAGCTCACAATATTTTTTAAATTTGTACGCCACTCAAATTTTTGTACATCCTCTAAGTTGAATGGCATTGTGGTGTAGTTTTTGATAAAACATCTTTAAAGGACATCCCTGTTTGTGGAATGTTAAAAAAAAATGTGAGAGATCTCTGGAGGTGGACATTGGGCCTCTACTAAAACTAAAAATACTACAAATTAAATATTATTGTAACTAAATATATACATGTGTTTGAGTGTGGGGGACTTCAAGTCAAAGATCCAACACCAAAATATCAGAAAAGTAATAAGCTCGGGGCCCGCTTTGGAGAGTGGGGAGCAAAGCATGAGAGTGGGTGGAGAAAACAATTGAAAAGGTTCGTGAAGTAGGTTCAAGTTTCTTGGATACCACAACACAGATTTTTGAAGTTGTTGGATGTATTTGACTCCCAACTTTGGAAGCTCATAATAGTGTTAGCACATTCAACTTTTATGTTGCATCTGACATTTTCTTTCTCTTATATAGCTTGAAATACTGTTGAACTATTTTTCCCCTATATTTTAGATCGACTATCTATTTCAAATGTAATTGAGATTATCTTTTTCTTAAATGACACGACAATAGACATTTCACACATTTTAGTAAATATTTCAACTTCTATTTGGAATTGTGAAGATAGAGAAAGAGAAAGAAGATGTATCCCCCATAACACCTTCTCTCACTAATCCATCAACCCAGGTATTGTACACAACACACACAATTGGCATGTGTTTATTATATATATAGCCATTGCCCATTTGGGTTAATTACCATTTTGCTCCTATATGTTAGGACGGGTCAAAACCACTTTATCCAGACTTTTCAAACTACATGCCAAGTTACTACTGTCCAATGCCTCCTGCGTGGTTACCATCTTTTGTGCCTCCTTCAAGTGCCAACACTTTACTTCTGTTGCCACGTCAAGTACGGCTCCTTTGGGTAGTTCTACTACCTTGTATAGTTTCGCTATACTAATGATGGAACCTTCTCCAATTGCATACCCATATCCATGGAGCAACCAGGTAATTGTTGGATGGTAAAGTAGTTAATGTACTTTAATTTTATGAACTTGAATATTTGGTCTAATAATTTATTTTTAAATTTTGGTTTTGAAAAACTGCAGCAACACCCATACTCTAATTTTGCTGCAATGGATACTTCTACTGCCATGTCTACTTCCGCTCCCATGTATAGTTCCGCAACTAGCGCCAGCTCTAGTGTAGCTGTCAGTTATAGTGTAGTTGCCAATTCTAGTGTAGTAGTTGTTCCTCTGACGAATGCCAAACCAGATCCATGTGTTGGCAAGGTGATTTGATGGCGATTTCACCTGCTTTGTCTTTTAAATTATTAGAAGATATATTGTCATACAATAATTTGTTCTTCTAATTTGCAGGAAAATAAAGTGCAACAAAGTAACTCTGTTGAAGAAATTAGTGAGACCACACTAGACTCGATAGAAGTTAAAGCGCAGTGTACTGCCTCTTTGGGTAATACTGTTGATACCAAAGAAGCTGGCAGCTCTGGATCACTTCATGTGGATCATACTGATGGGGGTGATATCACTAAGGAGCCAAAGGTAGGAATGTGTTTTGAATCGTAGAATGAGTTGATGACTTACTATAAACATTACGGAAAAAGATGTGGTTTTGGAGTAATGACACAAAGGAGTAGAAGGAAAAAGGATGAGACTATCAAATATGTCACTCTTGGATGTGCTCATGGTGGCAAGGCACGAAATAGGACGTCAAATGTCTCCAAGCCTCGACCCACAAGCAAGACAGATTACAAGGCACGGACGAATGTGTTGTTGAAGGATGGGAAGTTGTGTCACATCAGTCTTTAACACACACAACTCTCTCTCTTCTTATGGTAAGCCAACCGAAATGGGTAAAACCCATTTCTCTTCCGTGCGCCGCCGTACACGGCTACCCAGGCCACCACACCTCCACCACCTCACACCGGTGACCGCCTCTCACAAACCCAGCCACCACGGACCTCCCTCTCCCTCTTCGTCGCACACACGCACAACACCCATAAAAATGGGTTTCGCACGGCTTCAATGCCACGGACGGCCTTAGCGCCGCCGTGCGCCGGTGTTCAGCCACCGTCTCGAGCTTCCTCTGGCCACCATTGGCCTACCCCAACCATCCATAGCCCTGATCCACCCCTCACGCATGCCCACTCTCTCTCACTCTCTCACGGGCCGTTCCTCCATCCCAAGCTAGATCCGCCACCCTCCAACTACCGTGGTGCTACCCCAACGCCACCACGAGCTCCACCTCACCTCCCTCATCCCCTCCATGGCCAACCACGACCAGCCAAGCTCTCCCTCTAATTTTCCATGTTGAGACCCACGGCTTTAGCCACTGTGTCTCCGATGTGTGCCACCTCGGCACCACCACGAGACCACCACTCCAAGACCATGACTCGACCCTCTGACACTTAGACCCGCACCTCTAGCCACCTCGAATGGCCAAGACAGCCACTGTACATGGCTAGATATGTCGTGTTCCGCCCCTCGCCGCCTCCACGAGGCCACCATGAGCCCTTCCAAGACCACACTTAGCTATCCAAACGCCCAAATAGCCACTATATGTGGGTTAGCCACCATGTACGACCCTTCTGACGTCATCGACCGTGACGATCAGTGAGCAATGCACGAGTTATCCCGTCGATGGTATAACCCTCTATCCCTTGTTATTTATGTTATTAGTCAGTTGGTTAGGTTGTGGACTGTGCTGTTAGTATTTGTGGAGTTCGCTATATAGTATGGAGATGTGATGTGCTGTGTATGTGAAGTGTTGGGCATAGTTGTGAACTGTGTTGTGTAGTGTTGTGAACTATGATGTAATGGAGGTGTGGCATCGTGTAGATTGGAAGGAGAGTGCAAGTAAAGTGTACTCTTGTGGCGTAGTGTGAGATAAGAAGAGTATATATAAAATATTCTCTTCAGGTGTATTGTGGAATGAGAAGAGTACACGCTGAGTGTACTCTGTGTGGTGTAGCATGTATAAAGCGAGTACACGCGGAGTGTACTCCATGTGATGGAGTGATGCACCATATGGCGTGTACGCCATAATGGTGATGTGGCGTAGCGTGTGAGAAGGAGTACACGTGGAGTGTACTCCAAGAGGTGCAGCGATACACCGTGTGGCGTGTCGTAAAGATAAGGATGGTTGTGTGGTTGATGGGCGTAGAGCGTGGTGAGTAGTGTTAGGAACCGTGGAACAGTGTCCCGAAATAGTTATGGTGTGGCCTGTAGTCTGAGGTGACGGGTGTCACCGTGAAGTTGACTCATGGCTGAGAGTATGGGTGAAGTATCAGAGCAAGTGTAAGAGTACGCAGCGGAAGCATGACTGGGGAATGTCACGAAGTGACATATTTACTGATAGTCGTGCTTATGATGGGTGAGGAGTTAGTGTAGAAATGGCGTAGCAGAAACGTGACGAGATGTCACGTTGTGACAGGAGTACGTGAGGGACCATACTCATGATGAGTTAGGAGTTGACGTAGCAGGATGTCAAGTGAGGTGACACGGTCACGGTGTAGCTTGGGAGTAGTCTTGAGCTATATGACATGACGTAATGTGTAGTTGTGAACGGAGCCCTGTCGTGTTAAGTGTTGGAATGAACTGTCAAAAGGGATGGGTAGCATGAAGAGTCATGCTAGCCATGTTAAGAGAAAATTAGTATCGGAGTATGGCGCTTGTCCCTACGAGCATGTGATCAACGTGTTATATGTTGGTCTTAGGTGATAAAGGGGTAAGTGTAACGCCCGTCCTTAAGGTGGGACTTTTTCTAAAATATTTTTAGAAAAGGACGACGGGAATTACCGTCCTATTTAAAACTTTTCACTTGCATACCCAGGGTGCGAGACTCCACATTTATAGATTAAAATGTGCTTTGACGATAAAAGAGGTTTACAGCGGAAAACATAAATCTTATAATAAAGGTCTTTCGTATGTTTAAACTCGTGCCTAGACTTCCATGCTCTTCCTCATTAGCCGTGTCCGTCCTGATCGTGCAGTTCCTGTGGGTGGGAGGGACATGCATAAAAACTAAAATGAGTCGAAGATTAGTAAGCATTACTTCATACCATTAAAAATATAACAATATAAGTTTTCATTCATGCATTCATCACTCGTACATACTATTACGTGCGTGCATACGTGCCTTACGTGCGTTCGTTTGAAAACTTCACTGGACGGGATTTTTCTCTCTTTTAAACATGGGCTTCCTTTTCGTAAAACGTTTCTCCCGTCAGTGCCTTCATTTCTGCAAGAGTTCGTGCATGTTTACGTGCGTTCTTTTGAAAACGTCACTGGACGGGGCTTTTCTTTCAAAAGACTTTCCTTTCTTTAAAACGTGTCTCCCGTCAGTGTCTTCATTTCTTAAAGATTCGTGCATTCGTGCGTTCGTACATGTGTGCATACATCCATTTGTTCTTATCACTTTCATAGGCCAGTACACACTGTTACGCCTCGTGTGTTTGGGGTTAGCGGTCTTCTTTTGGACCCGGATTCTACCGTGGCCACAGGTGGGGAATCCCTTTTCATAGGGGGCAGCACTGGGTGCACTTCCAGTATTACTTACCCGGCATTGCAATCTGCCCATTCATTGGTACCCTTTCCTTTTAGTCATGTGGCCGTTACGTATCTTCATACATTCATGCTTTCATTTCTTTCTTTCTTGCTTTTCATTCATGCATTCATTCGTTCATGTCAGCTCGAAAGAGCTGAGGCTTTCGTTTGGTTCTTTCTTTCATTTACAGTCCTTTCTTTTCATGAGAAAACATTTCTTTTCGTGAGAAAGCATTTCTTTTCATGGATAAACATTGTTTGGGGCGTAAGCCCAAAAATCGTCTTTTCATTTTTCAGTTCATTTTAGTTCTATCTTTTCTTTAACAGTTCGTTCTTGAAAACTTCATTTGAGAACATACATGGGCTTAAACGTCGGCTTTCGTGGCATCCATAAGCGTCACCTTTGAACGTCGTCTCTCATGGCATCAACGAGAGTCACCTCGTGGCGCACATGAGAGTGTCGGTTCGTAGGATCCAAAAAAGCATCCGTTGTCATGCCCTTCATGCATTTTCATCAGTTTATGGATTTTTCTGAGAAAATACATACAATAGATACAGCAAGTCATCCATTCACATGTGTACAATTAATACTTTGGGGTGCGTAAAAAGGAGCTGCCAAGGAGGGGCAGTACATACTTATACGTTTGAACACTTAGCATTTCTTCCTTAAAGCGTCTTTCGTTTCTTTTCGTGAGCATCTTAAAGGAAAAGCGTTTTTTGTATCTTGGAAAACTCTAAAAGAGTATGAACGTAACACTTACCTGGACTCCATGCTACTTGCATGTCATTCAGTCCATTCATGCTTGTCAGATGGCAACCTACATGCATACACATAACCTTAACGTCATTCTCTATCTAATGCATAAGCAACTTAAACTATAAATAGAACTATGCTATACTTGGAACACTCTACTTCTATCCCGTAAGAAGAACACTCTCCTTCTATCCCGTGTTCTTACGTGTTCCTTACTAAGTTAAAACCTTCGGGGACCCATTGCGGTCACCCCATCTTCCAACTCAAGGTCTTGCCTCGAGTGCTCATCCACTAAAGTGAACTCATGATTCACCTTAGGATTAAGACACTAAGGCCTCCATCTCATTCTTCTCATTAAACTCATTCCGAAGCATGACTTAAACCAACTAAGTCACGCATCCCGTCCTTAGACAGTACACTCGTCACTTTCTTCATGCATCTTAGCCCATACAAATCCTCATTCCCATCCAGACAAGCCATACGGCTCTAAGCCAACTCTGAGGCTTAAGCACCGTGTAACCATACTCAGGATAGATTACCCATTACCAGCTTCGAAGGACAAGGGTCATACTCCAATACCAACCTTCTCTTAACCCGGCTAGTATGGCTCCTCATGCTACCCGTCCCTTTGACAGTTCATCCCAACACTTAACACGACAAGACTCCAATCATAACCATGTCTTATGCCACGTCATACAGCTCGAGACTGCTCCCAAGCTACACGGTGACCTTGTCGCATTACCCAACACTCTAGTATATGAATTCCTAACTCATCATGAGTATGATTCCTTACGTACTCCCGACGCAACGTGACATTTTGTCACGTTCCCATTATGCCATTCATACCCTATCACTTCACCACATGGCAAGCACGACTGTCAGTAATCATGTCACTTCGTGACGTTGCCCAGTCATGCTTCCGCTGCGTTCTCTTACACTTGTTCCACTACTTCGCCCATCACAAGCACAACTGTCAGTAGTCATGTCACTTCGTGACATTCCTCAGTCATGCTTTCCCTGCGCACTCTTGTACTTGTTTCGCTACTTTGCGCATACTCCTAGCCACAAGTCCATCACGTGACACTTGCCACCTCAGACTACAGGCTATGCCATAACTACTTCGGGACACTGTTCCACAGTTCCCGACACTACTCATCACGTTCCACGCCCATCAATCACACAATCATCCTTATCACTGTGACAAGCCACACGGCATATCGTTGCACCTCATGGAGTACATCCCATGCGTACTCTCTTCTCACATGCTATACCACATCATCACTATGGCGTACCTGCCATGTAGTACATCACTTCACCCCACAGAGCACACTCATCGTGTACTCGTCCCATTCCACATACACATCACCATTATGGCATATAGCCATATGGTACTTTGCTCCTCTACATGGAGTACACTCTTCGTGTACTCCCTTCATACACACTACGACACATCACATTTATGGCATCCGTGCCATATGATGCGTCACTCCATCACATGGAGTACACCCCACGCGTCCTCCCTTTATACACACTATGTCATACAGAGTACACCTTACACGTACTCCATACACGTTACATCACTGCACCACTCAGAGTACACTCATCGTGTACTCGTCCCATTCCACATACACATCACCATTATGGCATATCTGCCATACGGAGTACATTCCACATATATCCCCGTCATATATCATATCCCACACAGAGTACACTCAGCGTGTACTCTTCCCGTTCCACATACACCATGCCACATCACCATTATGGCATACACGCCATATGGTGCATCAATCCACCACATGGAGTACATTCCACATGTACTCCTTTTACACGCACTACCCACAGAGTACACTTCTCCCTGTACTCATCCCGTTCCACCATATGCCAGGAGGGTATATTTTACATATACTCTCTTTGTCTCACATTACGCCACATACAATGTACACCCAGCGTGTACTCTTCCCATTCCACACAACGCCAAGCCATCCATACAACACATGCCCCACAACTACACAGCACAGCACAACCACTCCATAATTACAGCACAAACCCCACAATTGCATTACACAGCACAATCCACAACACTTCACAATACGCCCAACACTTCACAGCACACTACACGACACAATGCGCCTCCATACAACATAGATAAGCCCAACACTTCACTACACAGAATGTCCAACACTTCATCACATAACACCACATCACAATGCAACAACTCCATTAATACTAACAGCAACCTAATCAACTAATCAATATCTAGCATAATTAACGAGGGATAGAGGGTTATACCATCGACGGGATAACCCGTGCGTTTCTCGTTGACCGTCATAGCCGATGATGTCGGAAGAGTCGTACGTGGCGGCTAACTCACGTACAGTGATTGTTTAGGCGTTTGGATAGCTAGGTGTGGTCTTGGAATGGCTCGTGATGGCCTTGTGATGGCGGTGAGGGGCATAACACGGCGGCTCTAGCCGTGTGCAGTGGCGGTCAATCACACGCAGTGACTGTCCATCACGTGCAGTGGTTACCCACCACATAAAGTGGTGGTTTGTACTTAGGGCTCGGCTAAGGGAGGTGCGGTGGATCTCGTGGTGGGGTCGAGGTGGTGCCACGGTGGCTCACAGTGGCAGATTTGGCCATACCGTGGAGGAGAAGCCGTGGGAGAGTGTGCTCTCGTGGGTGGCAAATCGGGGTCGTGGGAGGTTGGGTTGGCTTGGTGGCGGCCTGAGGAGGCTGGAGGTGGTAGTTACCAGCCGTGGGTGGCGGTGCACGGCGTGCAACCCGTGAGTGCGTGAGAGGGGAACCGTGAGGTGGAGGAGGGAGCTTCTGGCCGTGGGTCACATGGAGGAGCTCGGGGAAGGGGAGAGGAGGTCCATGGTGTCCCAAGGTGGCCGTGGGTGCTGCGCACGGTGGCGCTAGGGGCCGCACACGGTGAAGCCGTGCGTGGGTCTCCTTGTGCGTGCGCGTGTGCGACGGAGGGAAGGTGGCTGCGTAACAGGGGCTAAGTTCGCTGGGGAGTGGTGGCCGGTGGCAAAGGAAGCTACCGTGGAGGTGGTGGCGTTGGAGGGCGGCGCACGGCGGCGCAGTGAACTTGAGCCCGTTTCACACTTCTAAGGGAGAGGAAGAGAGAGCGTGAGAGGAAGAGATTGGCATGGATGGACTCGCTGGAGGGAGGGGAGGCCAACGGTGCCGGCGGTGAGGGCTGGCGGCGCACGACGGCGCGGGGCTGAGGCCTTAAGCCGTTCGGCGTGGAGAGGGAGTCTGCATACGTTGTACGCTTGGGAGAGGGAGGAGAGAGAGGGAGCTAAGGAAAATGAGGGAGAAAGAGAGGGGGTCTGGGTATTTAACTCAGTCCCTTCGTCCGGGGATCCACGTAATGATCTAAAGGTAGATCTCAAACATTGCTTTAAAATACATTAACATATAACTTAATTAAAAGCTCTTAGAGGAATTAAGGTAGAATATTATTTTTAAACTAACTTTAGTTTATAAAATAATATTCTTCATCATTAATAAAATGATGAAGTCTCACTTAACATATTTAAAAGGGTTAAACCATTTAATTAATAAAAGTTCTCAACATAATTTAAATCTCATAATATCTTAAATAATTGAAATCATTTTAATAATAATATTAAAATGATTTCCGGCAATTATAATATTTTTGGAGCTCTTCAAGAATATTATGATTGTCGTATTTAAGATCAAATCTTAATTCAATAATACTGGAAATACTCCTTATAAATATTTCCAGCATATTTAAAACAATGGGCGTGCCCTAGAAGTCACACGATATCTTTCGAAACACGCTATCATGGTTCGACACGCATAGCGTGGCTCGCAGTCGCTAATGAGAAAGGCAGATGATCACATAATTTCTGCCTTCGGGATTTTCTTACGTCATAAAGACAAAATATACGTCAGAAAGAGAGAAGTGTACGTAAGAAGGAAGAATCGTATGTAAGAAGAAGGAGCAGGATATCACAGTAAGGTACATGTGTAATTTGGTGAGACACATGTGCAGGACGGATTCACCATATGTAATGGGTAATTTGTCCAAAGCATGATTATACGGTACTTATGCCTCAGAGTTGGCTTAAAGCCGTGTGACGTGTATGGATGGGAATGAGGATTAGTGTGAGCTAAGGTGCATGAAGGTAGTAACGGGTGTATTTTCTAGGATTGGGATGCATGACTCTGTCGGTTAGAATCATGCATTGGAATGTGGTCAACAGGAAGAGTAAGACGAAGGTCTTAGTATCTTATTCCCAAGGTGAATCATGGGTTCACTTTAGTGAATGAGCACTCGAGGCAAGACCTTGAGTTTGGAAGATGTAGTGACCGTAAGTAGATCTCGAAGGTTTTAGCATAGTAAAGGGCACGTAAGAGCACGGGATAGAAGGAAAGTGTTCCAAGTGAAGTATAGTTCTATTTCTAGTTTAAGTTGCTTATGCATTAGATAGAGAATGACGTCAAGGTTATATGTATGCATGTAGGTTGCCATCTGACAAGCACATGAATGGAATGCATGATATGAAAGTAGCATGGAGTCCAGGTAAGTATCTTCTAGAGTTTTCTAAAATATACGAAAATGAAAACGAAAGCATGTTAAGTGTTCAAAGGTATAAGTATGTAAAGGCCCCTCCTTGGCAGCCCCTTTTTACTCACCCAAAAGCATTAATTGTACGCATGTGAATGGATGACTATACACTGTATCTATTGTATGTATTTTCTAAGAAAATAAATGTTGAGGCTTTTATGTATGTTATTTTAAAATGTCTCTATGACCTTATGCTTTTATGGATGTCATGAACTGATGCTTATGGATGCCATGAAAGATGATGTTTAAGCCCATGCTTTTAAATGATGTTTTCCCATGAAAGAACTGCTAAATGAAAATGACTGAACTGAAAAGAAATGACTGAATGAAATGAACATTTACTGTATGAAAATACATAACGACCATATGAATGAATGGAAAGGGTACCAATGAATGGGCAGATTGCAATGCCAGGTAAATAGTACTGGCAATGCTCCCAGTGTTGCCCCTGACTGAAAAGGGATTCCCAACCCATGGCCACGGGCGGAGTCCGGGTCCAAAGGAAGACCGCTATCCCCAACACACGAGGCATAACAGTGTGTACTGGCCAATGAAAGTGATAAGAATGAATGTATGAATGCATCGCATTCTTTGAGAAATGAAGGCACTGATGGGATAAACGTTTTACGAATAGAAAGCCCATTTTTAAAGAAAAACCTCGTCCAGTGACGCTTTCAAATGAACGCATGCATGCATGTACGTATAGTATGTATGGTATGATGAATGCATGAATGAAAACCTATGTTATTATATTTTAACTGTATGAAGTAATGCTTACGAGTCATCGACTCATTTTAGTTTTTACGTATGCCCCTCCCCCCACAGGGACTGAATGAGCAGTACGCGTCAGGACAGACACAGCCCAAGGAAAAGAGCACGAAAGTCTAGACATGAGAGTTTTAATTGCATGAGAGGCCTTTTTATTTTATTCTAAGATTGATGTTTTTTGCTGTAAATCTCTTTTATTCTCAAATCACATTTTATTTTTATAACGTAGAGTCTTGTACCCTGGGTATGAAAGTAAAAAGTTTTAAATCGAACAGTACTTCCCATCATCCTTTCTAAAATCATTTAATAAAAAAAGTCTCACCACAAGGACGGGCATTATAGTTGCAGTCTTGAAAAAATCAAAGAAACGACCTTTTCCCCCTCGCCAAACATATGCCTCTTCTTTTCTTCATACTATTCATATTGATGTATGGGGTTTAGCACCTCAAACCTCCTATGACGCTTTCAGATTCTATCTTGTTATTATCGATGAATATTCAGGGTTTCTTTAGTGTTTTCCAATGGCTCACAAGTCTAATGTGCTTACAATTTTTTCTACATTTATAACACTTGGGGAACACCAATTCAACACACTAGTTAAAAATGTTCAAAGTGATTGGGGGTGGTGATTTTTTAAACCAAGTACTGAAGAATTATTTTATTTCGAAGGGCATTATTCATAAACTGTCTTGCCTCGGTACACTTAAGAAAAATTGACTAGCAGAATGTCGACATAGGCACATTGTCGAAACTAGATTGGCCTTGTTAGCACACTCCTCTGTCCCTTCAAAATTCTAGGTTGATGCTTTTAACACAGTTGTTTATCTTATCGATAGGATGCCTACTCCTATTTTAAATTAAAAGTCTCCTTATGAGCTCATGTTTGGTTGTCTTCCCTCCTATTTTTCTCTACTTGTGTTTGGGTGTGCATGTTATCCTTATCTTACACCTTTTGGTCGGTCCAACCATGATTTTAAATCCACTCGATGTGTCTTTCTTAGTTATTCACCTCAGCACAAAGGGTTTCAGTGTCTCAGCGTCCCCATTGGTCGTATATATGTGTCTTGCAATGTTATATTTAATAATTAATTTTTCCCTTTAGTCATACATAGGGCAACTACTCTGATGATCTCCATGCCTTCAAGCTCAAAAGTCTTCAACATGCCACTATTTCATCTCAGGATCCTTCATTTGTTGGACGTCTTGTGAACTCATCCTCTTCAATGACAGCACCCTCTACTTCTACGGACCCAGACTCATCTTTTTCAGCACTGCATGCTTCCAATCTCTCTGCTCCAGCACCTTCTCCACCTACATTATCTACTGTTAAAACTCATCACATGATCTAAAAGACCCTCGTTGGAAACAAGCCATGCAAGAAGAACTTATAGCTCTGCATGCAAATTGCACTTGGACCTTGGTCCCAAAATCCTCTCACATGAACTTGGTCAATAACAAATGGGTCTTCAAAATATCAACTCGTGCTAATGGTTTTTTGGAACGTTATAAAGCTTGACTAGTAGCTCATGCCTTTACTCAACTCCATGGACTCGATTATGATGAGACCTTTATAAGTTCCATTGTTAAACCCGAGACTATTAGGTTAATCTTAACTTTGGCCTTGTCCCAACAATGGCCCTTGAAGCAACTCGACGTTAGCAATTTGAGTGCCTTGCACATGGCTAAAAATCTTGTGTTTCATCTTCGAACTAAAAGCATAGAGATTGATGTCCACTTTGTTCGATAGCAAGTTACCCGTAATCGTACTTCTCTTGAACACATTTCGGGCAATGATTAGGTAGCAGATGTTTTTACCAAACCCTTGTGTGCGCCTGTGATGCCCCCAGGTCACTGCTTGGGATGGAAGGGAGACTTGGAGCATCAGGACATGCAACACATGATTCCATACCTCCATTCAAGACAATTAATATGCAGTGCATCCTAGTATGCAACTAATAGTATGCAAAAATCGCAGCGACAATAAAGTTGACAAAAATATTAGACGCCAGAATGAACTAAACATCCCAATTATTATTAAACCATAAATAGGCACTTCCTCACTCCTCACTTAAGAGGTCCACAAAGATAAGATATACATGATCAATAATAAACATGAGATGCATGACAGAAAAATCTGTATTTGTCTCCCATCGAGATTCCTCAACATTTTCTAGAAACATTTGAAACACATTTTCTTATAGAGAATATTTTTCTTTCATATTTTCAAAAACACAACATTTCATCGTTATTAAAGTCATCATTAACAATAACATAACGTATAGTATCATCACGGCTTTCCTATATGCACTGAGTACCTACCGGTGATCGTAGTAGAACTCATGTTGAAACTACGTTGTCTGCAGACTCGTTACCCAATGCATTTGTACCATAACATTTCATCATATATCATCATAACGATGCACCCACTAGCATTAGGTGTTATTAAGTGACTTTGCTCCGACATTCTATAAAAAGAATTCATTCGAAACCCGTTGACTATTCCTTACCAACCAAGGGGTTATCACTCTATTCTTACTCACTCCAAAGTGGACAAAGGAGTTCCATTAATATAATTCCTCATCCTATGGGGTCGTGACAAAATTTATTTTCATGATATGCTTGAAAAATGCATTTCATGATATGTACATAAGTTTATGTAGTAAGCTTTATGTGAAAATGACATTTATATGCAATATGCTAAAATGGTGAGAAATCTCACATGTCATGTAAGCAAGTAATCAAATGCTCACTAATGTATCTTATGATGTTTCATGCTCAAAATGTCATTTAATATGAATGTAGCGCTTATACAAGAATCATAAATAAATTATATAAGTGTAAGTTAGAAATGAACTTACAAACTTTTCGGATGCTTAGAAAATTGGTGCAGCTGTAATAAGAGATATTCTAAGTTAGGAATTTCATATCTATGGAAGATGTTCATAATCAAATGGGTTCAAACAATAATTACGAAATTGCCCCCACAATTTTCAAAATTGCCACTAAGGCTCTAAACTTTCATTATTTGCATTTAGGCCCCAAATTTCACCAAATTTCACAAAAGTCATATTTTCTATGTTCTAAATCTTTATATGACCTTAGAATTGCAAGAATCAAACAACTACCATGTCAAAACCATTCAACTCGGCGCATGCAATTTGGTGTCCATTTTTGTGATTTCAAACCTATAACTTTTATGCATGCATGTGTGATCAAATTCCATCAAATATAAATCCATAAATTTGATCTTGGGACATGGTTTCAACTTATATTGATGCCACACGATTTCATCCCAACACTTAGGCATTGAATAACACCAAATCATCCAAAAACTTTCAAACCGTGGGTAAGCATGATGTTTCTAGATTCTCTTTGTCAATGCAAGTTTTAAAGCTTAAAAGAATCAAGCATTTCAATGACTAACATGATGATAAATGTTTTCAAAAGGTCCATAACACCATCTTAGGAAAATTTAGTCATGATATGCCAAGATCACTCTCATATGAGTGCCATCTTGACATTTTGTTTTCCTCAAATTTAAACCTTCAATCAAATATTCAAGATATTAACTACACTTGAGATAAGATATCAAAAAATGTTATGACTAAAATCTCATACCAAAACAATATATACATGCCAAACTTCAAATCTGGCCGAAATGCATCACTTGAGTAAAACCTTTTCAGAACTCAGTCAAATCTTCACTCTCATGCATTAATTTAAAGCCTAACATGTTAATCTAATACTCAAAAAGAGATGAGGTAAGATTACTTACAAAAATTGTGACCATTGAGCTCTCAAAAATCAACTCACTTCAAGAACCTCACTCAAGCTACTCAGTTTCAACATTTTCTCACACTTTGAGTGTTTTGCTCTCAAGAAGACTAGAAGAAAGCTAGAGAGAGTTGTGTGAAGAAGTGAGGAGTGAAGGGAGGTATTTATAGGACTCCATGGAGGGGTGTGGGGTGAAGTGTACATGGCAATGAATAAAGGGTGTGGAAGTTGATTGGTGGAGCTGGGGGGTGGAGTGTTGAGTGAAAATGTTAGACTTGTCATCCTTTGGTTCAGATAAATAGTGACCTAAAGCACTTGACTACTCCATAGAAATGATCTAGAGGATGTCCATAGGTGCAGGGGCTACATGGTTCCAGAATTTTGAACAAAAATTACAAGGGAAACAAGTGATGGCCGATGGTTTTGGTTCCACCCAAAACTGTCCAATTTTGATCTCTCTTTTGTCTCATCCTCTTGGTCTGATTTGTTGGCATGATTACCACTATTGAGTGGACTTCCCAGGTGTGTAATGAGGAATGAGTGGTGGTCATGTCATTGGGTTTGAGCAGATCATGAAGGAAGGGTTTGAATGTGTGTGGGTTTCAGCAAATGGCAGTTTGTGCAACCTCATTCTTTCAATCGGTTTGCAACTCATGGGAGGGAATTGGCCAAGCAAGTAATTGAGTGTTTTGAGGCACTTCCTTAGGGTGGAATGGGCAGAGATGGTGGTGTGTGGGGGTGGCTGTTTTAGGTGCAGAAAGTCCTTGAAGATGGAGGTGGAATAATTTTGGTCAAGACATCAAGTTCCTAGGTGAATGAATAGTTGGTGTTTTGGTTTTATTTCTTGGAACTGTTTTGTACACTTGCTAGTTCTAATTCTTAGGTGACATCATGAGGGTTAAAGGGTAGAAATCGTCTTGAAAACTGGTTGAAGAGGCATTAGGTTTGGGTGGTTTGTTGAAGGGTCACTCGATTTGCTTCATGTGTGCCGATTGGTGGGTTTAGTTGACATTGACATGCATTTTCTTCAAGTGACATGGATTGGGCTAATTCTAACCTTCAAGGGTTGCCTAAGAGTGATGTAAAAAAAAAATGTAAAAGACAAGAATTTCAGATTTAAAAGTATGAAGAAAAGAGTTTCAAGAAAACTATACAAGTCATGATGCTCGAGTTACTATTCATGGGTGAGATGAATAGTGATCTTAACACAATTTAAAAACTTTACCAAGGTTGAAGGGGAACCCTAGGGGCATGTGGAACTTAGGTAAGATGAAAACAATGGTATGGGGTAAGTGGGCCCCATTTGAAAAAATGAAATGAAATAAAAGGCTTGGGCTTCAAGTTTTGGTTTTTATTGGGCCATATGAACAAGTCTTTGTTGTGGGCCTAGATGTGGACTTATCCATGAGTTTTATATCTAGATTTATTCTATCCTTGGCCTCAATAGTCGACTAGGTTGGGTCTCAACTTTGGATTTTTCTTCGATTGGGGCAATAGCTTTTAATCTTACTAAGTTGGGCCCAATAACCTAATGCTTACTAGGTTAGGCCTAATATCTTATGTCTAATAAGTTAGGCCCATAATCTAGTGTCCAACAAGTTGGGCTTAAGTCTTGGTGTCTTTCCATAGCCATCTTACCTAATAAGCTATGACCCTTATTAAACCAATCTCTTGGGCCTTCACAAATCTATCTAGTATTTAACGCAAATTACTTAGTCCATAAATGTGGCAAACCTCTAATATACCATGTCATTTTCTTATTGGCCTCTTATTTTCAAAATTAACACTAAAATCTAGAAATCATCATCTTAATTTGCCTTCACAATCATAACCACTTCCAACTCTAAGCATCAGACAAAAAAAAAAAAAAGAACCTACAAAATTGGAACTAAATTTTAATGAACATCACATTCCACATCCAATTCATGTGCCACTCACATATATGATAATTATTTTGATAGTAGGTCGTTGGGATTGGATGGTTTCTTGCACACAACTCTATAGTAAACTTCCAATCATACTCCAAAATAGCTTCAAGTCAAATTAGCTTAAAGCTCGTACTCATTGACATTTCTCACCAATCCAAACAAGAGCATTCTCTTTTCCTGAAATTAAGCCAAACAATAAACTGCTTTAAGGATGCAATGCTACAGCTACCGTCGGATGCTATTGGCTCCCTTCCATTGGTCGTTCATTTAGATTGACAAACCATTTTTCGGGATGCTGACCATTTTTCTAGCAATATTGATCTGGTGACTGGTCCCACCGATCGAAGATTAATCTAATTCAATAATGAAAGGAAGAGGGAATAAAAGGGAATGTGCTTTTTTTTTTGTAACAGGAATATGCTTTTTGATATAACAAGTTTTTATAAAGGAATTGGGTTTTTTCTACAATCTTATAACACAAACTCTAAGGTCCGTTTACATACCAAATCTGTTTCATTTCATCTCATTATTATAATTTTTTTTAAATTTTTATATATAAAATATAATAAACAATTCAATTTTTTTAAATTCTAAAATAATAATAATATTAAAAAATAATATTCTAACAATATTTTATTCAACTTTACACTTTAATATCAAATCAATTCATCTAAATTCACTACCCAAACGGCACCTAAAATCATTTCAATAATATCAGCCACAACTTAATTTAAAAAGCTTACAAAAATAACAATTTAAAAAAATATATATATGCATGAATCATTTTTCATCGTCGAGCCAGTTGCCCTTCATGTTGGGACCCGTGGGACCCTCCTCCCCCAAGATTTCATTTGGTAGGGCATTGACAAACTTCTTGAAAGCAGATTTGAGTGGTGCAGGCAATGCTTTTTCCACCTTCTTAATCTCCTCTGCAATGTCATAGCTAATTTTGGGACCCCATTCCCTGCAATAGTTCAGCCAAGCTGGCTCAGCAACAGCTGACCCCAAATATTCAGCTGCCACTATTTCAAAGTTCCCTCCAGTATCCATCACCACCTTGCTCTTCTCCGTATCGTTCCTTATTCCTATTGCTCCATTCCCTTGCAACACAACTCCTGCCTTTGCATACAAAGCATGTCCATGCAATGATGCATAGCCCACAGCTTTGTTCCCACTTTGAAACTCAAGGTCATATGCCTCCACCCATGTTCCTCCACTGTGTTCTGAGAAGTAAATCCTTTGAAGCTCCCCATTGAAATTGCTTACTCTAAGGGTCACATGCTCCCAATCACCAACATGTTCACCTATCTTTCCCAGTGGGACGGTGACAACACCAAGCTGAGCCCTAGCCGGACCATTAAATGGATAGAAAATCCAAATGGCTATGTCTGTGAAGCTTGCACCCATCATGGGTTTTACATGTACATAAACTTGGGAGCTTCGTAGCTCTCCTTTCCGGACTAAATCTTTTGCCCCTGCATCCACAGGCAGGTCTAACCAATAAGCACCATCGTTTGAACCACCCTGGGGAAGGTTCGAGCCATTGGGTTCGATTGGAACAGGGTTTGATTCTTCACCTTTCTTATACAAAAGTGCCCCCATCCCAAAATACCAGTTCACTGAAGAAGGTAGGAACTCTTCTTTTGAATGGAAGTACACCCATGGAGAGTAGGCTTGCATCAATGCCTTAATCTGCATTAGATTTGGCATACAAGAAAAGTTGGACTCGGTATTCTTCAAACAAGCAATAGACAAAGGAGAGGCAGTCCCACCAATTTGAGCCACAAAAGTACCAGCAGAGACACCAAGAGCTTTGGTCCCCCTAATGCTGGGTCTCACACTGTACACATTGAATCCATTGGTATCGCTGGTTTTACCTGGACCCCAGATCCACGTGAAAGCCTCGCTTTGGTCCGTGAGGTCAGATCGAACGCACCTGATTTTATCTGGCAATGGCTTCTCAGGCGAGGTTGTGACCACCTGGCCTACGGCTTTGTAACCATCGGGGGGAATTGGCAGCCACACGTAGCCATTCCCATCTGCCTTGATCTTTGAAGACTCACTGCTCCAAACCAGAGTATAATCGAGTGGCGTTTTCAAAGCTTCAGCTGATCCATCATCTTTCCCTGCAAGAACCCATCCGAAGAAAGGCTTCTTGTTTGGTTGACTGTACGAACCCAACATATGGAAACCATCTGGCATCTGGGATGGTTCGAAAAACGTAGCCCCAAGGTTGTCGGGTCCACCTTCACGGGTTGCCCAAACTTTCACCAAGTCTGATATCTGACGCACTTGCAATCCACCTCCCAGATCCATAATCCCACTTGCAAATCCTTCCCCTACACCAAGACCAAAGCTTTGACTGATATTTAAACAAAATCATCACAAAAATAGCAGAGCAGTATATGATAGGTACGTACCCTTTGGCCAAACTGGGAGTGGCGAGGGAAGCTTGAAAATGGTGTCGATGGGCAGCAGAGAACTGCTCTTCTTGGAGAGATTCATTGCGGCAGGAACAGGGAGGGTAAGACAATTCCCCATTGTCGAGACAACCAATATATGGGTGAAGCAGAAGAAGAATATTTTATATAGTGTGGGTGATAGAGGCAATATAAAGTGGATGGGAGCACGAGACATATTCTGTTAAAGAGATGTTGACGATGTGTGGGGGAAGGTAGCAGTAAAGGGATCGAATAGCTTTAAACTGCATGTGCCTTGCAAGCAAGCAGCTAGCTTTGGTTAGATATAAATGCCGCCAAACCTTGCCTTTGCCCTTCTACACTTTTACGTACGCCAACTTGCTTCATTTAGTTTAGTACTAGTTGCTTCCTCTGAATTCATCTTTTCAATTATTGAATACAGAGGGGAGTATAAATATATATATATATATATATATATATAATTTCGTACTCTCATCTTATCTTGATACGTTGTATATATGATTAAGAATTAGTATTTTTACAAATAATTTATTAGCATGTGTAACTTTAATGACATCATGACATATTATATATTGGATTATAAGAATCTCATGTCATTTATATTTCAGGAATATTATATAATAATTTTTTGAACAAACAGATCATGATGGGTACGTACGTAATTTAAGATTGACAAAGAATTATTGCGCAAATTTAATTAATTTGGGTAATGCAAAGCCAATTATTACGTGGCAATACATATCACAATCCTCACGTAAAGGTGAAGTATTTGTTTGCACAACATGATACTAACTTTGATTCTTTTTCCATCTATAAATTAATTTCATAATCATTATAAAATTTGAGAAATTATAGTTGCAGTTGTGAATATGCAAACTATCCTATAATAAAGATTTAAAAAAATACTTGAAAAAAAAAAAAACTCTGAAAATGTACTGCGTCGATTCACCATCTGTTCCAGTAGCACTATCCTATAATTTACTCTGATAATTATATGCTTATCGCGCGGACGGTGACGACGAAGATAAGGTAGGCGTGACCATAATGATCGGCATCAGAATCCAATATATATGGGCGAATGCATTAAAATTACTCAGCAAAGCTTTGTCTTGTAGCGGGTGAAATTGCCAAACAAAAAGTGCAATGATAGGCATACCTGCATCCATTTACTAATTTCTTACTATATTCGAAATTTTTATTTTCTTATTATTTTATTTTAAATATTTTTTAACATCCTTTATTTTTTTAAAAAAAATATAATTTTACAAATAATCATTTTTTTAATCATTAAGGTTGCATTTAAATGTTAAGTTGAGTCCAGTTCATTATGAATTATAGTGAATTGAGTAGTAGAGAGTTATGTAAAGTCCATCTAAACTGAGTTTAAAGTGTGTTTAAATATTAAGATTAGTTTAATACTTTTTATGGAAAGTTAAAAAAAATTATAGATTCCATGTATAAAAATGCATTAAGTTGAAAAATATTGTAATCTCACGTATAAGGATGTTTTAAGTTGAGATGAGTTTAGTAATTTAATAATTAAGTGTTTGGATATTACACTCAACTTAAAATTAGACTGAACTCAATTGAACTAATCTTACAACTAAACGCAGGTTAAATGAAAAAATAAAATAAATAAATAAATAAATAGTAAAAGTAATAAACTTTTTACTATTTTTCTTGATTATTATTCAATATTCTATCACTTTTTTTTCATTATCTTTTTACTGTCATTCTTAAAATATCTAAACTATCTCACTCATCAAAGGCAGCCTAAAGCTTTATATTGCACCTAAAAAAAAAAAAAAAAAAAAAGGTAAACACGTCTTCGTACCGATCTGACATATGTGGGAGTAAAATTCGGTGTCCGACCGACGGCTCATTTGTCCTAAATCTTTTGCCTAATGTATGTGTTATGGAAATGCATTTCCTTTTGAAATTAAGACATTATTATTCTGTTATTAAAAACAAAAAAAGAGACATTATTATTATTCTTCCTGTTCCCATGCATATCGATTTTAGGGACACATGTATCCAACTTTTTTCCTAAAGCGTATACTCCATGCGATGAACTCGATCGGTGTTTGGTTTGGTCTGTTGGACTTTTTTGTGTAGTGGAGGTAGGCCCCTCGGAAGGAACCCTTCAGTTTTTCGTTTCACTTTTCCCATTTTCTCATCTCCATATTTATTGTTACTTTCTTTTTTCTAAGGATGGTATCAAAGCCATTTTATGTGGCCTTGTGTCGTTGTCTGCCTTCTTTACGTTCTTTTCCTGTTATCTTATCCTAAGAGCATTTTGAATAATATTAAATATAATTATAGAGTACGTAAGCATCGTGTAATTTTTTTTAAAAAAGAGTAATATCAATTATTAAAAAATTAATTCTTTTTTATTTTATTTATTTATTTTTTTCAAAAAAATTATGCGTATTCCACATCTAGAAATATCATTTTTCTAACTAAAATAGAGAAAGTAGTCTTTAATTATCTATTTTAGACAGAAATCTGAATAAATCATTGAGGTTGTTCTAACGTTGATCTTTTCTGACTATCCTTGTAATTATTCCAATACTTATAACATACTCAAGTAATTCTACGACATTTCTGCGGTTCAAGTCAGTGACCCTACGAATTGAAATATCCAGCATCGTCGAAATTAGCATTATAGGCTATAGCTGAGCATTCTCCTAGTACAACTCTGCGCCTCAAGGGCTGACAAGTGACAAACTCATACGGAGATCTTCAACTTGTGTCACTTGCGTCCTCCAGCTCCTTTGCCTCTCTCATGAGCACATGGTCCCATCTAAAATATCACATAAAATTACGTACTTATTTCAAAAATTTAAACTAATGAAAAAAATAAATAATTTATATTATTTATTTTATATATTAACAATTTCATTCACGTGTGAGTTAGACTCTGCAATTGATGACCTAGTATATAAAATATTTAATTAAATGAGATAGTATAGACTCAGGGTTCGAATTCAAAACCTCTACTCTGATACTATGTGAAATCATCACTTATCCTAAAATGTTAAACTTACGAAAAAGATAGATTTTATTATTTATTTTATATATTAATACAAAACACCACTTTTGTCTTCAGCAAATGGTCTATACTCTCCTTACCCATACTTGTTAATTCACAATAAGTTCATCTGTATCTAAATCAGGCCGCCCAGATTTATTGACCTGTTCCCAACCCAATCCTCTCAACTCGCTCTGATCCATGCTTTTTTTTAACCAAGAGCCGGTAGCCACTCGTCTCATCACCCTGTTCCAAGTTTATTGATATGCCCTCATTTATAGCGGAAGAATATTGTCGTTATAAACCAAGCATTTGGGAGATAACATATAAGGAAAATAAAACACTCACAAATACAAAACCATCAAAAAACAAAACCAAAAATTAAAGAAAGGACAAATCTAAACAAGCCTATTAATAAGAGCAAGTCTAAACAGACTTAGATAAGAATAACATAAAAACTCTAAACAAGCCTAATTAACCACGAAACAAGCCAAGAAAAAACATAATAACCACTAAACCTGCAAAACTAAGAAAAAAACAAACAAAACAAGCCTATAAAGAGAGCTGAAAGGTTGATCTATTGTCGAAAGGAGGGGAGACCCAACCTATCAATACGAAGGATACCTTTTAGAAAACATGGTAAAAGATGCTGATCATCGTAAATCACGTTCTTTTCTAATTCTCCTTCTCTAACAAGAAAATAAGCCACACTATTGTCTTCCCAATATTGATGGAGCACCATGAAATTCACACCTTCTAACTCCGCCACTAGGTCTTTCCAAAAATCCCAAAGATACCATAAGGTACATCTACCTTTCTGTAGCCAATCAACAATAATTCGAGGATCACTTTCAATTATCACATTAAAATAAAGAAGTCGTTTGCACAAACAAATTCTTTCCATTATTGCTTTTAATTCTGCACTATTATTCGTACCATTGCCAAAATGACTTGAAAAAGCCGCTTTCGCCATGCCATGGCAATCCCGAATAATTCCTCTACCACCTGAATTACCCGGATTGCCCCTACAACGACCATCATAATTAAGTTTTATCCAACCCGTAGGAGGTTTAGCCCACGAGATAATTTTTCCAGACCTGGCGCAAACACTTTGTTGCTGAATTTGAAATTCCTGCATAATAGAAATGTCCGGCATCTTCAATTTCCATAAAGAACTAGTGTTCTCGGCTAATGATCTAACCCAGTACCGAACACTTCTCCAAATCTAATCAGCACTTTGTTGCACTCCCTCAATTCTCGCTTTGCATCTTCTATTCCAGAGGCACCACGTAATCAAGCACGTAATCAATCCGATTAAAATACCTTTGATAGATGATTTTCGAGTATAGTGGAACCAGTTTGTAACACTGTTTTTCTAGGGAAGAAACCGCTGGAAAGGTATCCCCAACACCACACTAGCTTGACGCCAAACCTCTGAAGCCACATCGCCTAAAGACAGAATTTGATCAATGTTTTCCTGGCACAGCAGTCATATGCCGATGCCATCGATATGCCTTTGGCCTGAACTCTATCATCTACTGCCAAGCACTTGAACCAGACTTTCCATAAACAAATTGATATTCTTTTGGGTAATAAAGAATCCCAAAACAAATCATTCCACACAAAATTATCAGCTCGTCTTCTCACCGCCTCCCATGTTGTTGCTATTGAGAATTTACCATCAGGGGCAGGCTTCCAAATGAATACATCCTGACCTCTTTTACCAACTGGCACATTATGCAAAATTTCCATGGTTCTATCGGCACCAACCAATTCCAGTAATAAATCAGAATTCCAATTGTTATTCAGCCAGCAATCCTTAATACACATCTTGTTGTTTGATATATCCTCAGTGCACACAAATAATGGGCCTTATGCGAGCCACTTGTTGAACCAAAATGAAGAGTTTTCACCTCACACCGAAATTTTAGCATTGTCCATAACTTCCGGAATGATGGCCACCATAGATCTCCAAAATCGAGAGTCATTTGGTCTCTCCTTCCTTACTAATTTGTGTTCTTTTTTGCAATATTTGGCCTTGAAAAAACTTGATCATAAATTGTTAAAAGTAAGCAATCTGAAGGCAAATTTCGTATGAAGAGATTTCTGAACTTTTTTAAGGTCTCTCAAACCCAAACTCCCTTCCGAGGTAGGTTTACAAACTTTCTCCCAAGAGCGCTAATCAATCTTCCTTTTAACTTCCACCTCTCCCCATAAAAGATTAGCAAGAAGAGAATTAATACGAGAAATAGTGACCAGTGGAACATTAATGACTGACATCAAATGTATAGGCATGCTAGACAACACATGTCTTAATAAAATCAATCTTCCACCTTGCGAGAGCAACTTAAATTTCCACCCTGCAATTTTCTTTCTAATCTTCAAGAGGCTCCATAATCCGGGATGTCAATTTTCTTGAAACCAAAGGTGCACCCAAATACGTAATAGGGAATTTGCCTTCCATGAAACCCGTGATTCTCAATAAACCACGTTTACGAGCTGGGGTAATGTATTTGGAAAGAAATAATGCTGATTTAGCCTTACTGATTCTTTGACCCGACCACTTCTCATACGTCTCAAGAGCATTAACCAAATTTCTAATAGATCTCTTTCCATCATTAGCAAAAATAAGAATATCGTTTGCATATAGTAAATGAGATAACGAATGAGCCCCAATCGGCTGATAGAAACTTCCAATACAACCTGCCTCAAAATTTTGTCTAAGCAACCTCGTCAAAACCTCATCCATTATGATAAATAAAAAAGGAGAAAAGGGATCCCCTTGACACAAACCCCTTGTTGATTGAAAAAACGCTTTAAGGGTTCCGTTCATTATAACAGTAAATCACGAGGACTCCACACAATTTTTTATGAGCTTGCAAAAACAAGCAGAGAAACCAAATGCCTTAAAGACCTCCAAAAGAAAACTCTAGTTCGCTCTGTCATAAGCCTTAGCCATATCTAGTTTTAACATCACATTGCCACCAGTCATTTTCTTGTGCAAAGAGTGAACCATTTCTTGTGCAAGTGTAATATTTTCAAAAATGCTATGCCCAGGAATAAAAGCACCTTGTTCATGCGAGACCAACTTCTCAACAACATCAATAATCTTCGAGAAAATTTTATAAGCCACAGAGAAACTAATAGGGTGAAATTTATCAAAACTTGAAAGATTATCCACTTTCATAATTAAAACAATAAACTAGGAGGATTAGAACCTGGAAAGTGGGGTACCCCAAAAAAAATCTTTTGCCGCTTCCATGACATCTTCCTTAACAATGTCCCAGCAAGACATAGAATTCTGATCCAAATCCATCTGGTCTCGGACTACTTTCTTTAGGAAAAGAGAACACCGCTCTTTTGACTTCTACTTCTGTCGGTTCCAAGCAAAGAAAATTATTTCCAACATTTGAAATTTGCCTTTGAATTAACTCTGAGAGATCACAAGGTTCAACAATTGAAGACTCTAAAAGGAAATTCAAAAAAAAAATCAGTAGCTTCGTTATGCACTACTTCCGCACCATCCAAGATCCTACAGTCGGTTAGAACCATTCGATCTAGACAACCTTTTTACGCCTCTGATTGATAGCCGAATGGAAGAATTTAGTGTTTTGATCCCCCTCTGTTAACCTTTTTTTTTTTTTTTCAATTTGTCCCAGGCGAGTGGCTTCCCTATTTTCACACACTTGGATCTCCAACTTAGTAGCCAAGTAATCAGCTTCAACCTCCTTAGAAAAGCTTAATTGCAATTGATTTTCCAAGAATTCCATCCTTTCCTTGAGAGCTTATAGGTTTTCTCCCACTCTCCCAAAGACATTTTTCTTCCATGCACGTAAAGCAACTTTAGTTCTCTTAAGACGAATAGCAAGTTTCAAGAGACCCTAAGCCGAGTCATTCCTGATCTAGGCATCTTTGACACATGACAAAAACATATCATGCGAGTGCCACATATTAAGGAAACGAAACGGAGAAGGGCCATACAAAGAGAATGGTGTATCCGTATAAACCACCATATGACAATGATCTGAGGATTTCCGACTCAAATATCTGAAATAAGACGAACAAAAAAGGTCAGAAAAAGCATTATTAATGAGAACTTGATCAAGTTTAGCCCAACTACGTGACACCCCTTCATGGCCATTACACCATGACATACGTTGGCCTGTGTTCAATAAATCAAATAGACCACAATCATGTAAACAATCATTAAACTCTATCATAGATAAAAGAGGTCTTGGATTTCCACCAATTCTTTCTGCATCCATTCAAATTATATTAAAATCTTCCAAGACCAACCAAGGAAAATCCGATACTTTGGCTCTCCTCCATTTGGCACCATAGCTCTCTTCTTTCAACATAAGAACATTTCGCATAGACAAAAGTCACCAAAATCCTTTGGCCATCCTTGTTGAACCACCCGAAAACCATTTGTGTCCTGATTGAAATCACCTCAAAGGCATTTATATCATTCTGGAAAGGCCACAATTTACCACCCTGATTTTCATTAGAGATAAAATGGTGGTAATTCAAAAAATTCCACAGTAGTGCCATACACTCCTCAGTTGCGAAAGGCTCTAAAATAGCAAACAAATCAACATTAAACTTATTAATCAAGTTCTTCAACCTGCCTCTAGACCTGCCCAACACTCTAATATTTCAGAAAAATATTGTACCAATCATAAATTCAATTTATGTGATTGGGTGTGAACCCTTTGAGATTTCCTCACTAATTTTTCCTCTGTAGTTTTGGCATTGTCGGTTGTCAATCTTTGCTCTATATACGACTCATACATTTTTTCTTTGTCCCTCAACACTGAAATGTCACCTTCCTCCCTCTCTAAGGAATAACCCAAAGCCAATTCCCCCTGATGCAAGCCTTGGTTCCCATCTTCAATCTGATTAAGACTGTTCGCACAATCCACTTTCTCGTGAGACATAGGTTCACCACGTTAAACTTGAGTATCATCATCACACCATACTTCCTCACACTCCTCTTCATCTCTCTCTGTTGAACTGTCATTCACATTTTTTCCCAAACTCCTCTGCGGTACATTAGAGTTTTCTATTGCATGTTTCCCATTGTCTTGAGCCACAGGAATTTCCGTTAACACAGGGCACATATCTTGAACCATCTTCGTCATCGGCATGTTACTGGGACCTGCTTCCTGATCCACCTGCTTTGCCCCTTTATCCATATCGGTATTGATTACTAGTACTCCATCATTAGACTTTGGTTTCTATATTTTTTTTTCTTTATGTTTTCCATCATCCCTTCGCTTCTCTCCCACCTTGTAAACAACCGAGGTATGTCCTTGCCGGCAACATCTAGAGCAAAAAAATCTCATCTTTTCATATTTGGTCTCTTGCCAAATACATTGTTTTGGAGATAAAACAAGAGGAAATCCCTTCACTAGCTCCATAGTCAGGTCTACTTACACACAAATACGTGCCATGTCTCGTACCGTTGTTTGCAAAATTTGTAGAAAATCTGTTTGGTAAAGATGCATCGGTAACCCCGTTAAGAAAATCCATTGAGGAGCTAGTGGAGATTCTTTGTGCACATCAAACTCCTTCGTCCATTTGAACAGCCGAAAAGAATTGCCTTCCATGGTTCTACCTTCCCTTGCCCAACCATGCATAAAATCATGTTCGTTTTTCATGTGAATTAACACATGGTAATCGTCCATAAAATTGATCGTTGGGATTTCCGTCAAGTCCCAAGTTTTCACTACATTTAGCTGGATTTTATCAATAGATGGTCGATACCTCATGAACTTCATAACCAGTGCAAAACGAAACTCTTCCTCAGTCTTAACCATCTCCACTTTTGAGAAAATAAATCCTAATTCACTATTGATATCAACTGGAAATTTCATGGGAATTTTGAACAAAGGAGTCTCCGCTTTCTTATTCACGGCTTGTGCATAAGACTACCCCAAAACTAGCCTGGACTACAATCCCTGCCGACGGTGAAGCCATTGGAGGGGCGGAAGACGCCATCCCAACAAACCCTAGACAATCAGAAAATCAAACAAACGAACGAAATGAGGAATTCCCAAGAAATCAGGATGTTCCAGAAATAGAAAGAAAAAATTGCCAAAATCGCCTTACGTCCTGCTCTCAAAATCGCTCTCTTTTCCGATCTATGCTTGTATCAGAAAATCGCCTTACGACACACGAATTTCAAAGTAATACACCAAGACTCAATTCCGAACCAAATCCAAAAGGTTCTTTGAAAAAACTGGAAACAAAACTCACTTTGTTAGCCCTAAGAAGGTTTTGGATCGCCCTTTCTGATTTGATGTTTATACTTGGGGCTGTAATAAATAAAACTATTTGTGATTAGCTCAAGTATAAGTGGAGTGTTTTTAGCTTGATTCATTTATTAAATGAGTCGTTTATGAATGTAAAATCATAATCGATTATTAAACGATACAGTTCTTACGAAATTCGATTCGACTCATATAAACTCAAATAACTACATATTAATTATTTTTACAGTATCATATTTAATGATAATATCTAAAATAATTAGAAATTAAGCTAAGAGAAAAATTATGTGCGTATATATCATAAACTATATAATCTCTAAAAATTCAAAAAAATTTTCTGTCACTTAGCTAATTACAACATTTTATTTTTAATTTGAATAAGTTCGAATTAGTTAACGAGCTACTTAATTAATTGTGACTCAAACTCGAGTCATGCTTAAATAAAAATTAACTAGACAAGGTTTTACTATTTGCTCTAATTCAACTTGTTTAAATTCGGCCACTTAACATGTTAAGTTTTCTTCTTAAATGCATCCCCACTCATGTGCATTATTTGAATGGTAATTCTACATACAATCGTAAAGTGCGTAAATATCGCATAATCGCTATGAAAAAGAGTGAGATTCACTAATGAAAAAATAATTTTTTCATACGAGTCTTATATTTTATTTATTTTTTCTAAAATAATTATGCGATAATTACACAATTGTAAATATCTTTTTTCTTATTTGAAAGGTATCTTATTATAAGGTTTTGTGATACAATATTGGACGTAGACTTCAAAGTATGATCAGTCGCCAGGCCTTATCTGTATTTTTTCTACGGTCTATATTTTTCTCTTATTTTATTGTTGTCGCATTATTTGTATTAATTATTGTTTCTAGTGCAATGTGACAAATGCAGAATCTATAAATAATCGATGGATAACAAATGAATCCAAATCAACGAGCAATATGATATATAATAGAGTCGAAATAAATGATTGGTCATATCAATATCAATGTTGTCCAAATAATCATCAATCATGTCAGTCTTTTAAATTTTTTAAACTTTGAACCTTACAATCTTAAGCTCCAGCTAGCCGATCATGTGGACTGCAGATTCTGATCTCTTACACGGTAAAGACTTTTTGTTAATGGAAAATATTCAGTAAATCGATAAAACGTATCAATTTTTTTTATGTATTTATGTATATTTATTATTTAAATTTTAAAAAATACAAATACACATAATTTAAAAAAAAAATTAACACTAATCGGTGTACTTTTCGATATCGACCATGGAGGTAGCATTACTCATTGTTAATAATTGATTGGTCATAAGGCGAACTAATATCAATACCGTACCGATAATATCAATATCGACCGTTCGGTTTCTATGGAACCTCTTTCTCTGGGACTTTTAAGTCTGACCGTCGGCTTTCCTTCCAGCGTGAACAGTTTCTGCACGAACCAATGCCGACCATTGTACACTGTTAATCCGTTTTTATTTTTTTGTTTATTTCTTGTTGTCCGTTTCAGTGTTTTGTAATTGTTTTATTTCTATTTTTGGTGTTGTTTTTGTTGACCGGAGTGAGGTTTGGGCCTTTGGATCGGACGTAATCCGATGCAAGAGTCTTTCGAGAGTGGTGGGCGATGCTACGGCCGGTGGTTGTACGGCCGGGCTGTTGTGGTCCGTACGTAAGCTGGGTGCTCGTTCCACCGGGACTCGAGATGACGATGCTTGCAGTGGGCGTGACGTCTGGATTCTCACCGGTGCTTGTGGTCTTGTAGTTGTTAATATGGTTATTTGTAGTTGTTTGTTAGTTTAGTTTTTAATAAAATATGAATAGGCTATTGGATTTGATGTCCATAGCAGTGTCCCGTACTTTTCTTCCCTGGGAGGATAGAGAGGGCCTTTAAGTTCTGTTTTACAGAGCGCTTTCTCTGTTATGAGAGAGTTTGATTAGAAATTAAGACAATGTCCACCATAAAAGAATTTGTGTGTGGGGAAGCCTCAGAGCTGTTGCGTTAATTGGCTTATAAACTGGAATTTCTATGTATTGGATTTTCTTGTATTGATAAGTCACATTTGTAACTTCAGTTAATTAATGAAATGAGTATTTTTTTTAAAAAAAAAATATCAATACCGTACAGTCTCTATTTATATAATCATATTTTAAATTGAATATATTTATCTAAAATAATATTATTTTATAAAAAATATTGAACTAGTATTGTGTAAAAAGTTGTTTTATTCTCAATCAAATACACAGAGAGCTCACAGTCTATATATATAATTTAAATAGTAAAATTTGATTTATAAAATTTAAATTTTTAAATTTTTTTTAAATCAAATTATATCATATAAATCATTTGTGGTGTAGAGATTTATACTAGTGATACAAAGATTATAAAAAATAATGTATAATATATAATTTTCGTATTTTCAAATGTATGTGGCATTGAACTGGTGATTTTTTATTTTTATTTTTCGGGCCCAAACCTTTGAACTGAACAAACCAAAAATAGTCATAATCATCTAGGCGTTTTCAACTCTTCTAAAGTATTGGAGGAAAACTCTCCCTGATTGTTAATAAGTAGTAGATCACATGTCACATCACTTAAAATGTGTATCATATTGACAAAAGATAACTAAAAATGAAGAAATAAAAATTTAAAACAGCATTGCTGATCATATAGCCAAGTTTGGACACTTGAGATGAGTTGATTTCATCTCAAAATTTTTCATAATTTATTTCTCAAATACACTCAAACATAAAACGCTTTACAATTTTAAATTTTCAACTGTTCATTAAATCATTATAATTTTTCTAAATTTAAAAAAAAATACAACTTTTTCAAATTTCAAAATAAAAATTATATTCAAAGCATATTTTAAATTTATAATATTTTTATTCAACTTAATTTTTCTCTCTCATTTTTTCAAAACTCAATAAAATATATTGATTTAAACTATTTCGTTATTATTCACATAATTATCATATAATCTCATCTTATTATTTAAGCATATATGTATATATATATATGTCTATATATTACACACGTAAGTTCCTCATTTGTTAGTTGAGACTATTTCTACGACTCCAGTGTTTGGTATAGACATGCATCCTTCACCAGTTTTCAGTTGGCATTGAAAACAGTAATTAATTTGGTAGATGTTGAATATCAATCCATGTAGAATGGGTTGTCAAAAATGCACGCGCGGCTAGTGATAAGTATGAAGGCAGGTGAAGAGGGACCGACCATGTTTCAAAACTAGTACTTCTTTTGACTTTCAGGAAATCATGCATATCGTGTTTCTCTTGGTGGTTGCAAATTCAAAACGTGCAAGAATATTCATATATATATGAAAGCCATATCTATCAAGCAATTATATTATAAACGTGGGCCGGCGTTCCTTCTGCTCTGCATCTTTTCCTAAATTATGAGCTAGCGATCATAATAATATATCTAATTCAATATGTATATTACACCACCGAGTGCTCACATCTTTTACAGATTTTCGTTGGGGATGATGATTTTGATCATGCTAATTGTCTCTTCTCGGATTTTTTGGATTTGAAGAAGCTTCTAAACGATGGAAATATGTGAAAAAGTTTCCATTTCGGACAGTGATCTCAGGTTTGTATGAACTTTATGTAAAATATGATATTAGTACCGAAAGAAAAATGCTTTAACCAAATTCTCGAGCGTGAACTAAATGATTTAGCCATTTAGGTGCGGTTTGATTTGTGAGTTGTAATGAGATGAATTGAGATAAAAATTGAAAGTTAAATAAAATATTATTAGAATATTATGTTTTAATATTAATATTATTGTTTTAAAATTTAAAAAAGTTAATTTATTTATTATATTTTATATAAAAATTTAAAAAATTATAATAATGAGATGAGATGAGATACTTATTATATTCAAAACATGAAGTAACTAATGTGAAAACGAGTAACCTCGTAGAAGTCAAAGTGGGCTGCATGAACAAAAGAAAAAGGGAATACGGGAAAGGCTTTATTTCGGAGCCAAAAATAAACAAATAAATAATGTGAGACGAGTTGGATCAGAAAAATTATATATATATATATATATATATATATATATATATCTTGCCTATTAACTTAAAAGCATGTATAACATCTACAGTAATAAACAGTTAAAACAGTATGTCATGCATCCAACACTTTCTCATCTGCGTCTCATTCTTCTGCGTGATATTTTCTTTATTTTCAGTCACAATTTTACTTCTTCGTTGATTCTTCGTTGAGTACCAACATCTGGTTAGCAATATATTGTGACGGTCGGAAATATCTAAGCTGTGTCGATAGAAGGCATGCAGTCTATATATATCTCGTGCTTTTCAAGCATTTGTAGACTTTTTGGACTGAAGTGGAAGAAGAAAAAAATTTTGCAGTGTTGTTTGAGGATTCTTCATGCCTTTGGTATGCAAAATTATTCTAATTCTACTTCTACATCTTCTTTCCATACTTTTTCACTGCTGTTTGTTTTTCTCTTTCTCACATATTTCTCTATTTCTCGCATATTATTCTCGGCAATTCTTCTTGTTTTTCTTCTTCATTTCCCTTCTTCGGCAATTCTTCTTGTTTTGCAATATCTGTTTTCTTTGTTCTTCGTTTGCTTTTGGTTTGAAAAGAGCGAGAGAGACAGAGTTGTCGCGTGTGTCCGAATGGTAGTGTGCGACGGAGAGAGAAACGGAGGTTCGTGGTGGCCGGGTCTGGTGGAGGTTGTCGCCGGTGTGAAGTGGTGGAGGTGCAGTGGCGTGGGTGGCCGTCGTGTATGGGTTTCCACGAATAGAGGACGGGTTTCCGCGGCTCACGTTCACAGAAATCGGACAAACCCATTTTGGATGGGTTTCCGTGAGGGAGAGACATAGCTGTGCGTGGGGGACATTCGTCGTGGCTGCGTTGGTTGCCGGCGTGAGGGGGACTTGCCGGTGGAGGCGGTGACGCTGGCCGACGCACGGCGGCGCCGGGCTAGGCTGAAACACAATGGGTCCGTCGGATGAATCGCGCACCAGAGAAGAGAGAAACCGTGAGGAAAAAAAAAGTTTAAAATGTGGTCCGTGGGATGAATCGGGCACCAGAGAAGAGAGCGTGAGGAAAAAAAATTAAAAAAAAAGAATAGGCAAACGTCCCTTGGACGTTACCTACTGCTAGTATATATATACACGTATAAGTATGAATAAATATTAGTATGTCTCTTATTTTGCCTTCTTATTTTACGGATTATACATTTAATTTTCTTCAAATTTTTTATTTATTAATTAAAAAAATAATTATTAGTGTATTGATATTTTTTATTTTTTAAAAATATTTAAACATACTTAAAAAATATTTGAAATAAAAGAGGAAGAAAACAGTGCAATTTGCACTACACACACCAAGTGGACCCCACTCTCATGACGGTACTGCATTACAAGATGGGGTCTTGATTTAATATTTGGTTTTTTTTTTTTTTAAGAGTTGTCTTATTTCTCTACCAAATGATCATGAGGAAGAAGTGGGTCATGTTGAAGACGTGTTTCACCGCTTAATACTCTCGATCTCCTGCAACCAAAGGATTAAAGGCATGGGGGTGGAGAAGGAGAGCTTTTGATGTCAGCAATAATAGGAATAATATCGAAAACCAATTCAATCCATTTACTTTACGCACCTGATCCCTTCAAATAGACATTTCGATTTCTTTTGATCATTTGAGTTTAATCATCTTATGTAACACCTCGTATTTTAATGTATTTTTATGAGTATATTTTTAACCACGAGCCCATTGAAGCCGCGACACCTCTTGTGCCGCTGCGCCGCCGTCGCACCACCATTGGCCACCATTTTTTTCACCACTTCATCCTCGACCTCCAAGCAACCCATTGGACCCAACCCTACCTCCGATCCATCACCAGGGAAGCACATCCAACTCCATTTTCGTTTTGGGTATTTTTTGCCTTAAACCACCCTTTGCGCCGCCACCCACAGCCAACCATCACCATCACTAGCTTCACCGACATTCCTAGACCCTACCCTATCAATCTCTGGTCTTTGTTTGCACCCGTTGAAAAGTGGGCATCTGTGACCCACGGCCACAGTATATTTTGCACTGTTCTGCAGCTTTTTTTTCACTTCTTGCGCCTCCGTGATCCTCCAGAAATTATTATATAGTACTGTAAGTATTTTCCTAAGAATTCGCGTGAATTTAATGTATATTTGCACTAGCACATTACACTGTATTTAATTGCTGATTGGTTTTGCCGGCTGAGTTCGAGGAGTAACGGGGTTGATTGGATTGGGAGATGGAGTTGTTAGTATGATTGGTTTAGACTATGAGATTTGTTCGCTGTTCGGGTTTAAATATTGGTGTTTTGTGTATGACGTGGGTTGTGGCGGATATTGATGATTTTAGAAAGTGATGACATATTTTTAGAATTACGAGGATTTTAAGTTTTGAGGAATTAAAATAGATTATTTTTGATGTTTAGGCTTAAATATCGAAATACGTGATTGATTGGAAACTTACGGAAATTACGTCATTATTTTTATAGGTGACGATCTATAGTCGGCTCGACATTTTTGAGGAAAAATTTGGAAAAGTTAAGTCGTCCAGGTAAGCAGGGTTCTTATGCTAGATTTGCATAAAAAGAAATGAACCGAGGTTGGTTTGTAAAAAAATGTGCCTATTGTTTTAGAAAGAAAAAGTGAAAAACAACCTCAATATATGTTTTCGCATTCCCTCATGAGATACCTATGAAAGAGAACAAAAAAATGTTTTTGACATGAAATGTGTAGACATGAGCAATATTTGACATGTTTATGAAATATGCAAAAGAGCGAATATGATATCATTGAGATTTTTATGCATGTGATATGAAATGATTTGGATTTGTTTTTGATCAAATAGAAATGATACGAATATGTTTCGCACGTGTTTTGACATGATATGGATATGATAAAACTTTGGCATACTTATCTGTTCTGAATATGGTTCTGATATGATGATACTGTTCACGTGATATGGTTGGTACCACCATGATATGATATGATATGATATGATATGAGTGCACCCACTTTGGAAACAAAGTGGTCTTTTTACGTTTCTTTCATGTGTGCACACTCGGGGCTCCGAGATTGAAAAAGGGGAAGTTCACCACATGATACTGCCTGGTTTGGCCACCGGGGATAGCACAACCCTACCACGGGGGTTAAACATGGTATATGATAAGATGAAGATGTTCAGTTATGTTATGCCAAAACGTTTTTGAATATGAAATGGATCATTAAATATGAATTGTTGATTTTGAGTATGAAAAGATTGAAAAGTCGCTCTAATTTTCTGATAACACGTTTTTATGAGATCTGCATATAAAAATAAAATGTTTTTGTTTCTGCATACTGAACTTTCTGAAAAAGCTCATGTTTACATACTAGTATATGTTCTCTGCTCACTGAGTTGTTGATAACTCACCCCTTATCTCCACAATATTTTTCAGATGATTTGAATATTCCAGTTGAGGATCCAGAATATGGAGTATAGGTAAGATGAGTTAAGAATGATGGTTTAAACATAGAAGGTTTATATGAGTATTGAGGATTTTTGTTCAGTAGTTTGTTGCGATCTGATGATATTATTTGTTGGGAGGTTGGTGTTTATTAAGACTTTTTATTGTCTTGGATTAATTATATTGGAGTATTTGATGTGAATTAATGAGTATTTTGTGAGATCAAGAAAAAGTTGATTATGTACTATGTGAATGGAAAAATGATTTTTAGGCGACATGAGTTAACTTTCCGGACCCTCGGGGACGGGGCGTTACATCTTATCACTCATTTGAAACTTGAATTTCTGTGTCTCAGGGTTATCTATCTGTTTTAAGTGGATAAGTGTCCTTAACCATGTCGGGATAATGGGCAGGAACTCTCCTTATCGGTCTAGCTCGAACTCTATCGGGTTAGGTGGGTATCTAGGCCTCAGGTGTCTTGCTGAGTTGTGGAGGGCCAAGCCCATACTAACACCTCGTGGGCCGTTGGGAGTATTCGAGCTCTTCTAGCTACCCCGCCAAGTCTCATGACACATTATGCCATGGAACTTTAATATTAGGCGTGGTTCTCGATGTTTGGGCTTTATAACTGATGTTATTTATGAGGCCAAGCCCTGTGCCTCATGATTTGAGCCCAACACCATATGCCCCCTTTAACCACCCCGAGAGTCTTTTCCACGCACGAGGGCTTTTAGGGTGACAGTGGTTATGTTTGGAGTTTTATATCATTATTCCCCATGCTTTTTGTCAGACACTGATACGCCTTCCCAACGATACGCCTCCTCTCTTATCGATTGCCATCAGTATTTATTGCCATATTGTTCACCCGTTATTTTTTGTCTTCTTGTGCAAGTTTCCTCTGTCTTCTTGCTCCCGTGCTCTTGCGTTTCTTATTTCCTCTTCCTCCTTTCTTCCTTCATGCTTTCTGTACCCGTACTTTCATGGCTTCTGGCAAGAGTCTGGTCAGAGGTTCTTCACGAGGTGGTGGTTCTTCACGACCCTATGAGCCCTCCTCCCTGGCGGTTCTTGTGCTGGGGCTGGCCCTAATGCCGATGGAGGTCTTTCCCATTCCATCTTCGACGGTCACTGCTGGTCTTCTTCTCTCCCCCTTCGTGAACTGGATGGTGCGAGGGAGCATTTCAACATCCCCGACATTATAGGGTTGTCATTGTCTAGCCAACGGAGGGGGGCGGTAGATATTAGAGGTATGGTTGTCTCTATTGCTTTATAATTAGCTATGTTTTCAATGGGACTCCGTCTGCCCTTTGTACGGCCTGTTCACGATTTTTGAGACATCCTGGGCCTTGCTCTGGCCAAACTAGTGCCAAATGCATGGCGTATCTTGATGGCTTGCTGCGTTTGTGGCGGTGGGTCCTAGAAACCACTGATAATGATTACCCGATCTCACTGCCAGGAAATTCCTTTCCCTTCATGGGTTCAGGCGTTTGGATGAGAATCTATGTAGCTTTAGATCTCATAGTAAGCTTGTTCAACTTGAGCGTAAATATTCTCACGCCAAGGATTGGAATAGAAAGTTTTTCTTTGTATCGGGAAGGGAGTGGGAGTTTTTGGCGAACGAAGTTGTACGGGAGTTCCCTATTAGAGCAGATTGGTCGCCTATTCCCGATGAGCGTGACTTTGAATTTTTATTGTTCCCTTGGGAAGAAGCTCATATTCCCCTAGTTCAATCTTGGGCAATGTCCAACATTAATTCTACTTGGTCTGACGCCCTTTTAACACCTACAAACATCGATAGATTCTTGATGGTCCCTAGTCAAACCCACGTGCTCGGTCGTGAGTTTTTGGATGCCCGTTCGCCGGCAGGAAACTTGAAGGGGGGGGGCACCCATGGAGGCAGGGGCGAAGAAAGCTCGTCCTGCGTTGAAACCTACAGATGCATCCAATTCTTCTAGGGGTGTTCCACTTCCTCCTCCGTTAAACAAAGGCGAGGGTTCAAGGGATCCTCCCTTAACTCGGTCTGATTCTCTAGATGCTATCATGGCGCAAGTGAATGTCGAGCTGGATTTTATTATGGAAGCCGAAGAAGCGGAAGCTTTGATGGCTAACCCTTCTGTTGGTCAATCAATAAATCCTGAAGATGTCTCTCCTCGGAAGGGGGAGGACTTTATTTTTGTTATGGACCCCAATCGCTTTAATACACCTCTCGTCAGCAATCTTCCTCCTTCCTTGCCAGAAGGTGCGGATTCTTTCCATTTGGTGGATGTTGGCGAGCATGCGTCTGCTGCTTCGACGGCTTCAGGTGGGGAAATTCCTGAATTGCCTTTTGTTTTCCCAAACTTGTCGGTAGTGAGTGGGAGTAGGGTGTCGATTCCTTCACCCCCTTTCAGTACTTCCCCAAGAGGAGGTGGGGAACCTTCTCCTTCTTTGTTGCGGGAGGATGCTGGCATTCCTCCCGTGTTCAACACTTCATCGGGGAGGGTCAGAGAGACATTGCCAACATTTTCTGTTGGTAATGGGCAAATGGGACATTTTGATGTCAATCAACCAGCCGGGACTTCTCCTCAAGTAAATGTCAATCCGTCGTCTTTTCCTGCTCGGGAGCCGTTGTTTTCCGAGAGCACAACTGGGGTTTCCTTTCGAATCCCTGCCACGCGGCGCGAAGCCTCCTATTCTCAGCCAGGGACTCCTTTCCACCTTTCAAATCACATTGGGAGGAAGCATTCTGCTCGATTGTTCTCAAACTACGTGGTATTCTTTCGCTGGTAAGCTTGATTTTCACCTTACCTTTGTTGTCATTCTTATGAGGTCATGATCGTTTTTTACTTTTCTTCTTCTTTTTGTTTATTTTAGGGAGTTGATCAGCTGATTGAGATGCTTGTGAATGATCATGTGGAGCTTGAAGAGGAGAACGACTCCATGCGTTCATTTGTCAGTCGAGCTCATGGGGCTGTCGTTTCTGCTCAGGAGGAGAATGAAAAGTTGGTTGCAAAGGTTGCTCAGGTCAAAGCCCTTCACTGAGATCAGGTTGCTTCCCTCCAATCGGATGGGAACCAATGTGGACCTACTCTTAAAGATCCTTTGCAAGTTCCTGATAGGCCAATTACAAGATCAAGGGCCAAGAAGATCAAGGAAGCAATGCAAGGATTGGTGTAATCTACTTGGGATGAAGCTAGCAATAGCCCAACACTCAAGATGGGCTTGAAAGAAGGAGACCAGTTTTGATCCATTTGATTCAAGCTGTGGAAGACATGACTTAGAGATATGGCCTATTGTTATTGGAGGCTTCCAATTTGATTAAATGATTTATTTTTTTAGTTTAAAATAAGTGGGCTTGAAGATGCTTGGCCCACATGTCTTATTTCTTAGGAACTAAGTTTTTTTGAGAAGGCCTTTATTTTGGCCAAGGGCTTATTTGGAAAGTTACATTTTAGGAACTACGGTTTCCTGCATTTACTGTAGCATTACTATAGCCGCGCATACTGTAGCCGGCACTGTTCATCAACGGTCATTTTGGGTAAAAGGGACTTTATTTTGGTTAGGGTTTTGATTAGGTTTGGGTTTAAAAACACTTTGTAGCCTCATTTGAAGAGTTAGACAATATTGAATTCTATTTGTGTGTTGAGTTTACTCCTCTTGTTCTTGATTGAACTCTTGAACTTATCAAAGGTAAATCACAACCTTTGTAGCGTTCCTCCTTATAATCTGGGTTCTTGAGACGAGTTCTTCAACGGGTCTAGATTTTAATATAATCTAGGTTCTTGAAACGAGTTCTCATCGGGTCTAGGTTCTCCATCCATTGACTTGATTTTGGCTTTCTTGGGGAGTTTTCAAATTGATTGTGGGTTCAAGGGATTCCATTCCCGCGGGTTCATATCATTTGGTATTCAGAGCAAGGTTTCCAATCAGGTCTGATTCTATCTTTTAATTCTTGCATCTTTATTTTTAATTCTAGGGCTTCATTGTTCTAGAATTACAAAAAAAAAAAAAAAAAGGTGGCTGTCGAAGTTCTTCACTATTCTTAGGGCTGCCAAATTTCATTGTTCTAGGGTTTGTGTTGGCTAAAATCTCTTGTTCTAGGGCTGTTGTATATCACACTTATCCTAGGGTTTTTGAGTTATTGTTAGGGTTTTCTCAATTGCTTATTTTTGTTTGTGATCAAATCAGTTGGTGAAAAGATAAGAAAAAAAAAATCCAAAATTTTTCTTGAGCCTTTTCATCAAAGGGGCTGCATACAATATTCTAGTTGGTATCTTGTCTTATAGTTGCTGTTTCATTTGTATAATTTCATTGATTCACGTGTTATTTTTTTTTCATTCCTTCTGTGTTTCTTTTGTTCTTGATTTTGGACCTAATTACTAGTTAGGATAAAACAAGGTTGCTTTGTCTTGATTGAGTTCAATGAGTTATTAAAGAACTTGAGTGGGAAAACTCTTGAGGTAAAAGGCAAGAGAGTGTGAGATTATTATCGGGAAAAAACCAATTAAGAGTAAAACACGAGTGGAGTGTCATTATCAGAGTGTAAACATGTAAGGGAGTGTGTGACGTTTTTTTTTTACCACTAACATTCTTTTGTGCAGCACCTTATAATGTCTCATCGGAGTTGCTCATCACCAAGGGGGAGAGTAGATAACTCATAATTTGTGTTGCAAGCCATGCAACAACAGTTTGAGCGGTTGAATTTTGTGTTGGGTGAAGTGAGAGATAGGATAGATCATCAAGAAGCAACGATTAGAAATCTACAAGGTGGGAGAGATAGGAGGCGACGTGAGCATAGAGTTGAAAATGAGTATGAGAATGAAGGAGATGGTGAGGATGAGGAAGACTTGGCTTCTGAAGTTGGGTCGAGTAGACATAGAAGAGTTAGGCATGAAAGAAGAATTGAAGGGAACCTAATGGGTCGGGATGGTGTAGATAGAGACCTTGGGAGCATCAAAATGAAATACCATCTTTCTAAGGTAGAACTGACCCTGAGGTTTATCTAGAGTGGGAGAAAAAAATAGAGTTGGTGTTTGATTGTCATAATTACTCTGAGGAGAAGAAAGTGAAGTCGGCAGTAATTGAGTTCACTGATTATGCTATTATTTAGTGGATCAATTAGTGACCAATAGGAGGAGGATTTTTTGAGGCCTATAGAGACATGAGGAGAGTTGAAAGCTCTCATGAGGCAGAGGTTTGTACCTAGCCATTACTATAGAGACCTTTACCAGAAATTACAAAATCTTACACAGGGATCTAGAAGTGTGGAGGATTACCATAAGGAGATGGAGGTGGCGATGATTCGAGCTAATGTAGAGGAGGACCGGGAGGCTACCATGGCTAGATTTTTGAATAGGGACATAGCCAATGTAATTGAATTGCAACATTATGTGGAGATAGTGGACATGGTGCACATGGCTATGAAAGTGGAGAGGCAGTTAAAGAGAAAAGGGACAGCAAGGTACACTTCAGTTTCTAGCACTACCTAGAAATCAAAGTGGGATAGGAATGATCCAGTTGAAGTAAAGAGAAAGACTGAACCACTTAAGGGAAAAGATGATGGAACTAGCAACAAACCCAAGGTACAATCCCAACCTTCACGGAAGAGAGATATTAAATGTTTTAAGTGTTTGGGTTCAGGGCACATCGCTTCTCAGTGTCCAAATAGGAGAGTGATGATTATGCGTGACAATGAGGAGGTGATGACTGAGAGTGAGGATGATAGTGATGAGGTGCCTGAGTTGGTTGATGCTAGTGATGATGATGGAGTGGTATACCCCGTGACAGGTGAGTCTCTCGTTGCCAGGCATGCTCTCAATGCACACATTAAGGTCGATGATGCAGAGCAACAGAGAGAGAACATTTTCCATACTAGATGCCATGTCAGCAATAAGGTATGTAGTATGATCATTGATGTGGGGAGTTGTACTAATGTGGCTAGCACTACTTTGGTTGAGAAATTGAATTTACCAACTTAAAACACTCTAGACCATACAAATTGTAGTGGTTGAATGATTGTGGGGGGGTTAGGGTGGATAAACAAGTGTTAGTTACTTTTTCTATTGGGAAGTATCAGGATGATGTGGTTTGTGATGTTGTGCCTATGCATGCGGGCTATATTTTGTTGGGGAGGCCATGGCAGTATGATAGGAGAGTGACACATGATGGGTTCAAGAACATGTACAGCTTTGAAAAGGAGGGCAAAACAATTAAGCTTGCTCCTTTAACTCCAAGCCAGGTCTATGAGGACCAACTGAAATTGAAAAGTGAGGTTGCTTTAAAAAGAAAGAGTGAAAATGAGAGTGATCAAAAGAGAAAGAGTGAAAATGAGAGTGATCAAAAAAGAAAGAGTGAAAAAGTGATTGAGCAAAAAAGAAAGAATGAGAGTGAAAATGAGCATAAAAGAAAGAGTGAAAAAGAGAGTAGAGAGGTGGCTGAGAATAAAGAAAAAAGAGTGGAGCCACGAGAGAGAAAAGAAAGAAAGTCTGTTGAGAGAAAAGAAAAGGCAAAAGTGAGTTTCTATGCAAAAGAGAGTGAGGTTAAGCGGGCTTTCTTCGCAGATCGCCCTATGATTTTTCTTGTCTATAAAGAGTTTTATCTTTCTCTTGATGAAACTAACCAATCTCTACCTAGTTTGGCTATTTCTTTGTTGCAGGAGTTTGAGGATGTATTCCCGGAGGAGATGCCAAATGAGTTGCCACCCATTAGGGGCATTGAGCACCAGATTGTATTGTGCTCGGGGCTGCTATTCGAAACCGACCGGCCTATAGGAGTAATCCAGAGGAGACGAAGGAGCTTCAGAGGCAAGTTGAGGATTTGATGAGCAAGGGGTATGTGAGGGAGAGCATGAGCCCTTGTGCAGTACCAGTGCTACTAGTGCCAAAGAAGGATGGGACGTGGAGGATGTGCGTTGATTGCAGGGCGGTCAACAATATCACGGTAAAGTATCGCCATCCCATTCCTAGATTGGATGATATGCTTGATGAATTGCATGGCTCATGTATTTTCAGTAAATTGATCTTAAAAGTGGGTACCACCAAATTAGAATGAAAGAGGGTGATGAATGGAAAACTGCTTTTAAGACTAAGTATGGGCTTTATGAATGGTTGGTTATGCCATTTGGACTTACAAATGCGCACAGTACTTTCATGAGATTAATGAACCATGTCCTACGTGCATTCATAGGCAAGTTTGTGGTTGTGTACTTTGATGATATCTTAGTGTACAACAAGGACTTAAATGAACATATTGAGCATTTGAGATATGTGTTTGATATGTTGAGATGTGAAAAGTTGTATGCTAATTTCAAGAAATGTGCCTTTTGCATGGAAAAAGTTATTTTTCTTGATTATGTTGTTAGTACAAAGGGTATTGAGGTGGATGAAGAGAAAGTCAAGGCCATCAATGAGTGACCAACGCCAAAAAGCATCATTGAGGTAAGAAGCTTTCATGGCTTAGCTAGCTTTTATCGGCGTTTTGCTAAAGACTTTTGCACTATTGCTGCACCACTCACTGAGGTAATTAAAAAGAATGTTGGGTTTCATTGGGGGGCTAATCAAGAGAATGCTTTTGCCATTATTAAAGAAAGGTTGTGCTCTGCACCTGTGTTAGCATTACCTGATTTTAACAAAGCTTTTGACATTGAATGTGATGCTTCAGGAATAGGGATTGGAGCCGTTTTGATGCAGGATAGGCTGCCCATAGCCTTCTTCAGTGAAAGCTAAGTGGGGCATCCCTGAAGTACCCTAGTTATGACAAAGAGCTTTATGCATTTGTTCGTGCATTAGAGACTTGGCAGCACTACCTGTGGACTAGGGAATTTGTGATCCACACCGATCATTAATCATTGAAGCATGTCAAGGGTCAAGGTAAGTTGAATAAAATGCATGCTAGATGGATGGAATACATTGAGACATTTCCCTATGTCATCTGTTACAAGCAAGGTAAGGAGAACATTGTTGCTGATGCTCTATCCCTGGAGATATGTACTTCTTACTTCTAGGAGTGCTAAAATGCTTGGGTTTGAATATGTGAAAAACATGTATGCCGATGACGCTGATTTTTCTAATGTGTATAAGGCATGTGATAAGGCGGCATTTGGTAAGTTTTACAAGCATGTTGGTTATTTGTTTAAAGAAAGCAAACTTTGTGTACTAAGTTGTTTTATGCGTGAGTTATTGGTGCGTGAGGCACATGGTGGGGGATTAATGGGACACTTTGGTGTCAAGAAAACTTTAGACATTTTGCATGAACATTTCTTTTGGCCTAAGATGAAGAGAGATGTTAATCGTATTTGTAGAAGGTGCATTACATGTAGAAAGGCCAAATCTAAGATTTTGCCACGTGGGTTGTACACACCCTTACCCGTTCCTAGTGAGCCGTGGGTAGACATATCTATGGATTTTGTTTTGGGACTGCCTAGGACAAAAAGGGGTAGAGATTCTATTTTTGTGGTTGTGGATAGATTCAGTAAGATGGCACATTCCATTCCATGCCATAAAACATATGATGCCACAAACATAGCTGACTTATTTTTTCGGGAGATAGTGCGACTCCATGGTGTACCTAGGAGTATTGTTTCTAATAGGAATTTTAAATTCCTTAGCTACTTTTGGAAGGTGTTGTGGGGGAAATTGGGTACTAAACTCTTATTTTCCACTACTTGTCATCCTCAGACAGATGGTCAGACTAAAGTAGTTAATAGGACTTTAACTCAGCTTTTACGCACTGTTGTTCATAAGAATTTAAAAACTTGGGAGGATTGTTTGCCATTTATAGAGTTTGCATATAATAGAACGATGCATACTACTACTTCATACTCTCCTTTTGAAATTGTTTATGGATTTAATCCACTTACTCCTTTGGATTTGATGCCTTTACCTGTTGATGGCAAGAGTAGCTTGGATGGACAAAAGAAGGCGGAGTTGGTGAAGTCATTTCATGAGAGGGTACGACTTCAAATTGCCCAAAAGAATGAAAGGGTTGCTTCCCAAGCCAATAAAGGGCGAAGGCGTGTCACCTTTGAACCAGGAGATTGAGTTTGGGTTCACATGCGCAAAGAAAGATTCTCAGCCCATAGAAGGACTAAGTTGCATCCTCGAGGAGATGGACCTTTCCAAATTCTTGAGAAAATTAAAGACAATGCATATAAAGTGGATCTTCCAGGTGAGTATAATGTTTTTGCTACTTTCAATGTTTCTGATCTTTCTCCTTTTGATGTAGGTGAAGATTCGAGGTCAAATCCTTTTAAGGAGAGGGGGAATGATGGGAACCAAGGTGGACCTACTCTTAAAGATCCTTTGCAAGTTCCAGATGGGCCAATTACAAGATCAAGAGTCAAGAAGATCAAGGAAGCAATGCAAGGATTGGTGCAATCCACTTGGGATGGAGCCAGCAATAGCCCAACACTCAAGATGAGCTTGAAATAAGGAGAACCATTTTTGATCCATTTGATTCAAGCTGTGGAAGACATGACTTAGAGATATGGCCTTTTGTTATTGGAGGCTTCCAATTTGATTAAATGATTTATTTTTTTAGTTTAGAATAAGTGGGCTTGAAGATGCTTTGCCCACATGTCTTATTTCTTAGGAACTAAGTTTTTTCGAGAAGGCCTTTATTTTGGCCAATAGCTTATTTGGAAAGTTACATTTTAGGAACTAGGGTTTTATGCATTTACTGTAGCATTACTGTAGCCACGCGTACTATAGCCGACACTGTTCATCAATGGTCATTTTGGGTAAAATGGGTTTTATTTTGGCTAGGGTTTTGATTAGGTTTGGATTTAAAAACACTTTGTAGCCTCATTTGAAGAGTTAAACAATATTGAATTCTATTTGTGAGTTGAGTTTACTCCTCTTGTTCTTGATTGAACTCTTGAACTTATCAAAGGTAAATCACAACCGTTATGGCGTTCCTCCTTATAATCTAAGTTCTTGAGACGGGTTCTTTAACGGGTCTAGATTTTAATATAATCTAGGTTCTTGAAACGAGTTCTCATCGGGTCTAGATTTTTCATTCTTGACTTGATTTCGGCTCTCTTGGGGAATTTTCAAATTGATTGTGGGTTCAAAGGATTTCATTCCCGCGGGTTCATATCACAATCTTAGTTGGCGAGCACTTTAGAAGAAAATGAGTCATATAAAGCCAACGCAGCTGCTACAGAGGCTGAACAAAGTAATCTTGCTGCCCGCCTGAATGAGATGGAGCAAGAGGTGGAGGTCTTGAGTAGGGCGAAAGCTGACTACCTTAGCCGTTTGGCTGCTCTGAAGAAGATCAACAAGAGGCCTTCCTCAGGCTGAGTGTTGCTCAAGGTGAGAAGGCTAAGGCAGAGCAAGACTTGGCTGCCGCCAGGAATGCCCTCAGAGAACACAATCACAGCTTGCTGACGTTGAATCAAAGCTGGGAAGGCAATAAGTAAGCCTTGGCTGCTTTTGAGCAAAGAATTTCAGTGCTGAATAGGGAACTGGGCCTTTTGCAAGAAAAAATTACTCACCTTATTCCTCAGATCAACTCTGCTCACGCCATTTGGGACCGTGCTTTTGGGATCAGTTTCAAGCTTGGTGTCAAACAATTGCAGTCATTTCTTCTTATCCTTGAACTAATCTTCGTACTTTAGATTGGAAAAACATTCGCGTCAGTCCAGCTACTTATTTGATTCTATTGGACGAGACATGATGCCTGATGCCTCATTCGCCTGCTCCTTGTTACTTTATTTATAATGTTTTGCCTTTACTTGTATTTCGAGCAATATGCCCTTTTAATGATCAGCATTTTGACTTTTTAAATTCTAGTTTTGGGAATACTTTCTGCTATTGTTGAGCTATATGGATTGGATGAAAGCTTTTATGCTTATGTTTTGACTAGTTGTGCACTTGTGTCTAAATGAATGTTCACTTATGTCCCAACCGAATGGTTAACGTAGTTTACCTTGATTTTAATAGAATCAACTTAGATGAACAAGAATAAAGATGAGTTCAACTCATGTAAAATCCCTTGCTTGTCTTGGCCAGTTGGGTAATCTTGTCAATTGGGGCAAGGCGAGAGAGATGCTCGACCGATGGACCATTGGCGAGAAGATGTTGCGGAAGAGATGCTCGACCACTTAATCATTGGCGAAAAGGTGTAGCAGGAGAGATGCTCGACCGCGTAACGTTACCGATTGGAGCAGGATGGGAGAGATGCTCGACCACTTAATCATTGGCGAGAAGGTGTAGCGGGAGAGATACTCGACCAAGTAACCTTACTGACTGGAGCAAGGTGGGAGAGATGCTCGACCGCTTAATTCTAGGAAAGTATAGAAAATAATAATAGTTATAACATGTTATGAATGGTTGAAATGAAAACCTCCATAAAAAATAACAGTTAATCAAAATAGTCTTAGCCATGAAAAGAAAAAATGAAATATTTAAACATAGAACTTCCTTAGATGCTCAGCATTCCACGGATGCGGCAATTCACGTCCCACCGTATCTTTTAGGCGATAGGTCCCCCGACAGTTGGTCCCTGTAACCAAGTATGGTCCTTCCCACCTCGGTCCTAGCTTTCCTTCTTCCGTCGTGGTTACTCCTGTCTCCTTTAAGACCAAATTGCTTACTTTGAAGGATCTTGGTCTTTTTTTTTTGTTGAAATGCTGCTCCGCCTTCTTGTAAGTAACTACCCTTGTTTTAGCATTTTGCCTTTTGTTTTTTCGAGAAGATCCAGCTGCTCTTCTAGCTTCCTGTCGTTCTCACAGTCATTGAAATGGAGCCTTCTATGACTTGGTACCCCCACTTCTACAGGTATCAGCCTCAATTCCGTATGCTAAAGCAAAATGAATTTCACCTGTTGAGGTCTTGGATGTTGTTCGGTACGCCCATAGTATCTTTGGGAGCTCATCTACCCATGCCCCTTTCTTTTCACCAACCTTCTTCTTTAATATTCCGACTATAGTCTTTTTGGTTGCCTCGACTTGCTCGTTCACCTATGGGTGTCCGGGAGATGAATATTTGACTTTAATCCCAAGCTCTGCACACCATCTTCGATAATGCTCCGAATCAAACTGTTTGCCATTGTCAGAGACAATGCTTTGTGGAATCCCGAACCTGCACAAGATCGCCTTCCAGATGAACTTCGTCACATTTTGAGCAGTCACTGTTACCATTGCCTCTGCTTCTGCCCATTTTGTGAAATAGTTGACGGCAACAATGATGAACTTTGTCCCTCCTTTACTCGGGGGCATTGGGCCGACCAAGTCTATCCCCCATTGTGCAAACGGCCATGGTGCTGTCATCGATCTTAACTCTTCTGGTGGCATGTTCGAGACTGGTGCATGTATCTGGCACTGGGCACAAATTTTGACAAACTCTTTTGCATCGAGCAAAGCGTTGGGCCAATAATAGGGCGCCCTCATGATCTTGGCTACCAGTGACCTTCCTCCTAAATGATTCCCGCAAATACCCTCATGCACTTCTTTCATTATATACTTGGCCTCCTCCTCCAAGATGGATCTTATTAGTGGGCTAGAAAAGCCCCGCCTATGTAACGTTCCATCTACCAAGATCAAACGGGCTGCCCTGTTTCTTATCTTCTTTGCCTCCTCCCGAGAAGCGGGAAGCTCGCCATCTTTCAAATATTGGGTGATGTCATTTGCCCAACCTGGTAAACTTCCATCAATCCCAAAAACTTCATCCCCTATGGTCGTTGTATCTACTGCTCTGAGGGCCATCTCCCAAGGCAAGACCTGTTCATGTCCTGTCGATGCTGTCTCTGCTAGTCTGTCTGCCTTCCAATTGTCCTCTCTTGGAATCCGCTCGATTAAGAAAGATTGGAATAGCCAGGATTTCTCTTGGACGCAATGAAGGTATTTTACTAGCTTTGGTTCCTTCATTGAATACTCTCCCGTTACTTGGCCAACCACCACTTGAGAGTCTGCCTTAATTACTACCGCCTGCCCTTAAGATGCTTTTGCTATGGCCAAGCCCATGAGCATTGCTTCGTACTCCACTTCATTATTCGTCACTTTGAAGTTTAGTCGGATGGCATGAAATGACTCCACTCCATCTTCTTTGACCATGTGGATGCCCACACCCTCTCCTATTCGGCAAGATGAGCGATCTATTATGTGTATGAGCCATGGCTTCATCTCAGGTGCCTTTGGTGTCTCCTCGGGAAAATTCGTTAATTCTGCAACAAAATCTGCCAAAATCTACCCATTGACAGAAGTTCTGGAATATAACTGATGCCATATTCACTCAGCTCCACAGGCCATTTCACCAGGCGCCCCGAAGTGTCGGGTCTTTGCAGCACCTTTTGCAAGGTTGTTGAAGTGATGACCCTTTTGGGGTGAGCCTGGAAATAAGGGCACAACCTCCGTGCTGATGTCACTAGGGCGAAGGCAATTAGCTCAATCTTTGGGTATCTCTTCTCTACTCCTCTCAAAGCTTTTCTTACATAATATACGGGCCTCTGATCCTTCCCTTCTTCTCTGACTAAAGCCGCGGATACTATTTCCAAAGTGGCAGCCATATAGATTGACAAGGGCTCTCCTTGCTTAGTCTGAATGGGTAGCGGCGGGTAGGTGAGGTATTCTTATAATTGTACAAATGCCTCTTCACATTGTGTATCCCACTCCTACGCTTTTTTCAATACTTGGAAAAAGGGCATGCACCTGTCAGTTGAACAGGACACAAGCCTGCTAAGAGCCGCTATCCTTCCCGCCATTTTTTGTACTTTGTTAAAAGTCGTGGGTGGCTTCATCTCAATGATTGCTTTGAGTTTCTCGGGATTCACCTTGATGCCCCTTTTAGATACTATGAAGCCCAAAAATGTACCCGATTGGACTCCGAACGCACATTTAGTCGGGTTGAGCTTCATCCTGTATTGCCGTAGAATGTCGAAAGCTTCCCTTAAATCTTCCACATGCTTCCCTTAAATCTTCCACTTCCACATTTCGGCCTATTTGTTCTTTAAACATTTTATTGACTAGTCTTTCATAGGTTGCTCCCGCGTTCTTCAATCCAAACGACATAACCATATATCAGTATGGGCCTTGGTCGGTTATGAAGGTTGTTTTCTCCTTATCTGTGCGGCTCATTTTGATTTGGTTGTATCCGGAGTAGGCATCCATAAAGCTCAACATCTTGTGACCAATCGTGGTGTTGACTATCAAATCTATCCGGGGAAGAGGAAAGCTATCTTTTGGGCATACCTTGTTTAGGTCAGTTAAATCGACGCACATTCACCATTTGCCTTTGGAGTTGTTCACCGGGATAACGTTTGACAGCCATTCTGGATATTGAGTCTCCCTGATAAACCCTGCTACTAACAGACGATCCACTTCTTCTGCCATAGCCTTATACTTTTACGTACTAAAATTTCTCTTCTTTTGCTTCAAAGGCCTCATATCCCGATTAACATTCAGCCGATGTCCCATCACTTTCTTATTGATTCTTGGCATGTCTTGGTGATTCCATTCAAAAACGTCTTTGTGCTCGAAAAGAAGCTGTATCAGGTGATCTCTTTCCTCTTTTGACATCGTAGACTTGATCCTTATATGGTTGTCTGGCTGGGTTAGATCTAAGGACACAGATTCCAACAGTTTGTCGGCTTCTCCTTGTCTCAATGCTTCCACGTCCCTTGTTTCTGCTTCTGTCATAAGAATTGTTGGTGGAGGTGGCGGGCAGAATCCCTCGCCATATTCTCGCGGCTCTACTATTTTTACATCTCGCTCTCCCTTTTGTTACTATTGTACATAACACTCTTGAGTGAGTACTTGTTCTCCACGTACCTCGCCAACTCCTGACGATGTTGGGAACTTCATTTTCAAATGATAAGTTGACGTGATGCCTTCAAAGCATTCAATGTTGGTTGGCCTACGTTGGCATTGTATGAAGATTGAGTTATGAACACCAAGAACTCAGTCATGTTGGTGAAGATGCAAGGGCCAGTTCCCACTGACATTGGTAGTGTGACGGACCCCATGGGGTTGGACTGTATCTCCCGTAAATCCCTTTAGTGCGGTTGGTGCTGGGCGAAGTTGGCTAACATTTAAATCGATTTTTATGAAAGTATCCCAGAACAGAATGTCTGTCGAGCTCCCATTATCTATCATTATTCTTCTCGTCGTATAATTCATGATCAGCATTGTCATTACTATTGCATCATCGTGTGGGTATACCACCCCCTGTAATCTTCCTCACTAAATAAAATTGGGGGTGAGTTCTGCATCCGCGCCTACTTAATAGGCCTCTCCACATTATAAATCTATTCGTACCTCGCCCATCTTGCATAAGTCTTTCTCCTTAACGAGGTTGGTCCACCTTCTGCATATCTACCAGTTATGGTACGAATTTCTCCTAGAGGCAGCCTCCGTCTATCTGCTTCTTGCCTAGGCCGTTGGTCTCTTGGTTCTTGCAACCTTCTCTCCTTTTTAGGGGATCTCCTCTTTGGGCTGCCACTTCGTCTATCCTGGTGTTCTTGCTTCTTGTCATTCTAGCATCGTGGCGGAGATGTGTTCTCTGCCACGATACGCTCCAGCTCTCCACTTCCTTTTAGTTCTTCAATTTTCTATTTGAGCATATGGCAATTCACTTTGTGGTACGTGCAATACCTTTGTTGTCGCTACTCGTGGTCCTCTCGGTTTCTCGCCTTTTCTCATACTGATTCTTCCTTGGCTTTTGGCAACTTTCTTAAGTCTTCTTAGGGCCCTCCCTTGACGCATTGTCCTCTTTTCACCTCGGTCTGGTGGTGAGGGCGATCAATATATTTTCAGCATTCATAAAGTCGTCCACCCGATCCATAAACTCTCGTAGGGTGAATGGGGTTTTCCTTGCTAGTTCAGCCATAAAAGGGCTCCTCGGCCATATTCTCCCGAGTAATGCAACCAACATGATTTTTTCATCTTGGTCATTAGCCGTCATTCTCTCTTTATTGAACCATGCTAAGTATGCCTTTCGACTCTCGTCTTCCCTCTGTTTTACTGTCAATAAGTATGCTGTCGGTCGCCTCCTCTGCTGACTGGATATAAATTGGGTAATGAATTGCCTGCCGAGTTCTTCACAATTCTCAATGGAGCCCGACCGCTGTGCCCCGAATCATCCTCTAGTTGTTCCCTTTAGTGCCAAAGGGAAAGCTCTGTATGCAATCTCTCCCAGGAACCCAAGGAGAGTCATATGGGCCTTGAAAGTCCCAAATGTTCCACCGGATCCGTGGAGTTGTAGTACATTTCTATGGACGGGACCTTGAACTTTGGTAGAAGTGGGAAGGCGTATCAGTGTCTAACAAAAAGGGTGGGAATCATGACGTAAAACTCCAAATGTCACCACCGTCACCTCAAATCGTGAGGCCTAGGGCTTGGCCTCATAAACAACAGCAGTTATAAAGCCCAAATGCCGAGAACCTCAAAATGCCTAATATTAAAGTCCCATGGCATAATGTGTCATGACACTTTGCGAGATAACTAGAATGGCTCTAACACTCCCAACAACCCCGGAGGTGTTAGCATGGGATTGGGCCTCCACAGCCCAACAAGACACTTGAGGCCTAGATACCCACCTAACCCGATAGAGTTCGAGCTAGACCGATAAGGAGAGTTCCTTCCATTATCCCGACATGGTTAAGGACACTTATCCACTTAAAACAGATAGATAACTCTGAGAGATGGAAATTCAAGTTTCATATGAGTGATAAGGTGATTAAACCCAAAGGATCAGAAGAAAGCAAAATGTCTATTTAAAGGGATCAGGTGCGTAAACTAAAGGGATTGAATTGGTTTTAGAGATTACTCCTATGATTGCTGACTTAGGCATCTGAGGCTCTCCGTCTCCACCCCCATGCCTTTTATCCTTTGGTTGCAGGAGATCGAGAGTGCTAAGTAGTGAAACACGTCTTCAACAGGTCCTTTCACTAATATGTTCATAACAACATAGCATAGCTAGGACTGCAAAGAAAACGAGGTTGAGATCGATTTGGTTAAACTTCGATTCGTCTATCATATGATATATTAATAAGCAGTACATCTCTATAAAACTCGGCTTGAGGTGTATATGCTCATATAAACTCATATAACTTCATATCTATTATATTTTATAGTACTATCTCTGTATTTACAATAGGGATATTTTTTATATTTAAAGAATTTATGGATATAATGATCTCAATACTAAATATATTCCTTGAATTCTTATAAATATAATAACTTATATTTGCATATAGAAAATAAATAAAGATATTAACAAAAAGTTAAGATTTGTTTGTCAAAACTTGTAGACAATGTTATAAAATATAATATAAATTATCTATTTTATCAAAATGAGTTCAAAATGAGCAACTCGTGAACAAGCTCGAACTTGTTCGAGTATTAATAAGCTCATAATGAACATAAAATCCAACTCAATGAAAAGCTTAAGTATGATCTTATTCAAATAAATTTAAACAAATAAGACTTGACCACCCAGAATCAATCGAACTTGACTTGTTTACACCTTTTAAGTGCAGGCATACCAACTATCATGGCTACTAGCCATGGTTCTATAGTCCACCAAGCACAAAACTTCCACTTTGTTCAGCACTTCTGTGAACACAATGCATTGAAGAGATCCCCTTGTGTGGGCAAAATACTTGTGGCAAGGAGGTAGTCAGGCAGGCAACATGTAGCTGGTCATGAGTAAGGTGAGCAGCACGTTGTAGAGAGCTTGATTGATACAGGACAACATAGGTCGATGGAGGAAGATTCGCCTGACACCAACCAAGCAAAGGATGTGTTGACCGTACAGAGACGAGCAATGAGCGAGGACAAGCTAAATGCAAAGATGGGAGCTCTCCGAGATAACATAGAGGTGCTTAGAGGTTAGCGGGTATCATACACAAGGCCCATGCTCCATCAAAGACATCATATCTGGAGTACATACATGTCTGCCATATCGTTTGATTTTAGAGGTATGGCGTAGCAACATGTGGGAGATTGTTAGTAGGGGAATGACTGTGGGATTGGAACCAAGGCAAGCTCTAGGAACGTATGCACGTTGTCCCGTCAATCATTCGGTTTGTATGATTCTTCAAGTCTAGAGGACAAATGGATGATTGAGATCAAAGGTTTCTCGTTCAAGCATATCAGGAGTCAAAAGAAAATCAGGACTATGACTGACAGTCCTGCCGCATAAAAAGCATTGGATAAGAGCTAACATCTTGCTTTTGATATCATAAAGTATTTCACTTTCTTCTGCTCAAAAACCTTAAAGGAAGTAAAGAGCTCAGGAGCATCACCACTGAGGAATCGGCATTAGCGCGGCTTTAGTATTAGTAATATGGGTTAGGTAGGTTAGCTCCTACGACTATACTAGGAATGTGGGATAACTGTTTGTGAGTATCTTTAGGGTTTTCATATTTCGTAACTCACCTCTTTCTTACATAAAAAGTGCATATTTTCTTCATTATATTTATTGGCTATATTAACGCTGTGATTCTTAAGTACGAGATTTTGAGATGTGACTTGAGACGATGTGATTTCAACAGTCCTATCTCCCAAGCATCCTAAAAATCATGGAAAGGGTTGAGGAGTCCCCGTACTATTCCAACAGCACGTTACCATGAGTTTCCTATGGGTAAAGGGATTCTCTGTGATGATCGGGGTGAAATGCTTTCGTATTGGCCTTACTTGATATCATGGGTAGAGAGAGTCCATGTTTGACTATGCGTGGTGTCCTTTGTCATGTGTTGAATGGGTAGATTGATTCCCCATGTCAAATGGGTTGAGTGATTTCCCGTCAGTTTTATTGAATGAGTTCATGCATTGGTTAGATAGAGAGATTCCTCGTGTGGTGAAGTGATTCCCTATTGGTACCTATATGATGACATCTTGTGATTTTACATGTTTTGATATGAGGGTGATTCCTCACCATGATAATGATGTGTTTTGCTTAAAAGGTGATTCCTCACCATGCTTATATACTTATGATTTGTTCATAGGGTGATTCCTCTCCATAACAAAGAATACATGTGTTTTGCCCTGAGTGTGGTTCCTTGCCATGCATCACTATATGTGTTCTCAACTTTATTTACTAGAACTGGTGTATGCATATTCATCGCCATTGTCTCTCATTATTAGTACTGTCATGAGTTTTAACATATTGATTGAGATTTCTTAGAAATGTCACAGTGGTGTCCCACCTGTGGTTTCGTTCATCGGAGCCATAGGTTTGATGCAGATTTAGTCCCAGAGAATTATCTCATGGAAGAAAGACCAGCCTAGCCTAAGGAGTAGCAACAGAGACCTGTCTCCGATTAGTGAATATTTGTATTATAAGATGTTTGTTTTAGTTAGGTGACGAACGCTTTATGGTTTGTTTTGTTTTTCTATAAGCAATGAATTAATGACACTGTACAATATTGTTAGGGATGAAGTGATGGTGACGTATACATATTACTATTAATGAACGTTTTTATTTGTACTAGTTTTCGACTAATCTCTTTACATTTTCCACTGCAATTTATTACACTTAGTGTGTGCTTACCGTATGAACACACTAACTTTCCTTGGGAACGATTGGAGCGTTGCCACCAGCTAGCATCTTGGGGACCGCAGTCCCTTGTCAGGTAAGTTACTGAGGGCCGAGGGCACCACATCTTGCTTGACAGGAAAGGGTAGAAAACATTTATTTATTTCAAGATTTTCCTTTTTCCTTTTTAATTTTGTGTTCTATTCATTCTAATGAGATGTTTATTGGCATCACCCATGCTTTACTCACTTATTCCTCTCCTTGTTAATTAATAAAAAGATTGCTTATGGAGAAAAAAGTATCTAAGTCCAATGCTTGCACTTTATGAGGGAAAACTCCAGACTTTCCTCTTCCCCTTTTAATTTTTTTCCACTTCTCTTTCCTTTTTCCTTCACGTTTTGTAGGAACTTAGAATTGTTATCAATTGTTGCCTGGAAAACATCGCCCCACACGTGCAACCGAAAAAAATTACAACCTGATCTATAGGGGATGTCTAGCATTCGATACCATCAATGCATAGAGCCCAAACACCACCATAGGCAAATGTGGGCCCCACTTATTGATGTGGGCATCATCACTCAAAGATGAGTAATGCTACATACAGTCGTGAAGTGTGCAAGTGCCACGTAATTGTTTTAAAAAAGAGTGAGGTTTACAATTAAAAAAATAATTTTTTTTTCATGTGAGTCTCGTATTTACTCACATTTTTCAAAAAAATTATGTGGCACTTGCACACTCTCCAACTAGAAATATAATTTCTCCTCAAAGATATAGGGAGTTGAGAATATCAACAAGTCGTCTCAAACAAATGACCACGCTATGAATAGGTACCATGATTGCTTATTAAGGCTAGGTTTAGATACAAAAAACAATTCATTTCATTTCATATCATCTAATCATTACAATTTTTTTAAATTTTCACATAAAATACAATAAATAATTCATTTTTTTCAAATTTCAAAACAATAATAATATTAAAAAATAATATTCTAATAATATTTTATTAACTTTCAACTTTCATCTTATCTCAACTCATTATCCAAACTTTCCCTAAGACAGTAACTACAATGATAAGGCAGCCAATAACAATGACCAAATAGCAAAGCCAAATATGGACGATGCTTTACAATTACTCACGAAAGCTTTGTCTTACAGAGATTGAAATTGCCAAAAAAAAAAAAAAGATTAGGATGCATTTAAAATCCCTCCAGGAAGGCATATCAAAATTTCGTTTTAGCATCATTTAACGTGTGCAAAAGGTTTGTTAATGCAGAGGGGCTATCCTCATTGATTAATGTTGCAGAGAGAAGATGGGTAATAAGAAGGGTTACTGTTTCAAGAGGGGGTACAAGGATCAGTCATATCTTTTTTGCTGATGACTGTCTCATTTTTGGTAGGGCTAAGATGGCTAAGTGGAAGCAAATACAAAGGCTTCTAAAGTTGTATGAAGAGGCCTCGAGCCAATGTCTCAATTTATAGAAAACCACCATATTTTTCAACTCCAATACATATATGCAGATCGGGTTGCAAATAAGAAATATGGCAGGGGTGTCTGTGTGTGGTAGCTATGAAAGGTACCTTGGTTTACCAACCTTGATGGGCAGATCAAGATACAATACATTTAGAAACTTGAAGGAGAGGGTATGGTCTAAGATTAGTAGCTAGAAAATTACCTTTTCATCTCAAGCAGGGAAATAAGTGCTCCTTAAAGCAGTTGTTCAGACAGTCTCTACCTTTGTAACGAGTGTCTTCAGGCTGCCTAATAGATTGTGCAAAGAAATAACATCCCTCATGGCCCATTTTTGGTGGGGTCATAAACAAGAGGATAACAAGATCCAGTGGGGAAGTTGGTACAGAATCAGTGAAGGCAAGTGGAGTGGTGGATTGGGATTTAGGGACCTAGAATGTTTCAACACAACTATACTTGCTAAGCTCCTCATTGGTGGCTATTATTCTGAAAGAGAAGTATTATAGGCATGGGGGTTGCTGGATGCAAAACCTGGTCATGGTCCCTCTTATATATGGAAGAGTTTATGTTCAACATTTGATTTGGTGAAAGAAGGGATGGCCTAGAGGGTGGGAGATGGGACAAGGGTGCAGATATGGAGAGACAAGTGGTTACCACAACAAGCCTACACTCGAGTGCAATCACCCATTAATATCCTACCAAGTGATGCCAATGTAGATCAACTTATAAGATGACACATGGAAGAGAAACCTGCTCAATGAAGTCTTTTCAGAAGAGGAAGTGGAATTGATCAACAGTATTCAAATTAATAAATGGGGTGCAAGGGATAAAATGGTATGAGTGTAAATCCCGGATCCAGGATTGGTATAGTTGGACTGTGGATTTATTTATTTATTTGGAGATCTATGCCATTTATTTATTTATTTATTTTTATTCTCCCCGCTTGTTTTATTTATTTATTTTTTTTCTCTCGTTTCCTTCTCTTTCCGTCTATATTTTTTTTTTCGCACGGCTTATTTTTTTTTTTTGGTCGCAAAGCATGCATACACACACGTCTCTCTCATCTCTCTAGGGTTTCACCTCACATATATATAGATGCTTATGTTTTTCCCAAGCAATGAGATTTTACCCAACACTGCCGCCGCTAGAAACTCCTCCCCATGCAAACAGAAACCCGTACCCCTCAACTCAGCACTCGTCAACCTTGCATCCGTAGCCAACCACTAGTGTGCATGACGAAAACCTAGAGTGTCGCCTCTTCTTTTCACGCCTCTGCCTCCTTCACTGTGAGCCCTTCCCCTTAGCGCAGTGGTGCAGCACCTGAACCACTACCCCAAACGAGCCAAGCTCGTATCGCAATATGGTTTAACCCGTGGCGCCGCTGCACAGATCACCACAGCACCGTAGTGCAACGCGAAGGCAACCACGCTGCATCCCAGCCACTGCCACGACCGAGCCCAGCCTGAAACACTCGAATCACATCCCGCACGATGGAAACCACCATGTTTGACGCTGCTCTGCCTTGAACCTCCGCACCATGCCGCTGATACGTTGGGACGTGAAGGACTCTGTTTTTGCACGCCGAAATAGGGGAAGCATCCCCACCGTGAGCCACGTCGTCAGCCCCTCAAACTTCGACGCCACTGCCATCAAAAGACGCCGGAGGACAACCCTCCACCCTCGGACACTGCCAGGTCGACGCCCAGCCCCCATACCGTCGCAAGCCTCGCTGCCCCACGGTGACTTTTCGTCCCCTTTCATGCCGAGCTCTCTCTCCGTCCCTTTCTCTTTCTGCGTGAGGTCTCTCACTCGTCTCTCTCTCTCTCTCTCTCTCTCTCTCTCAGTGCCTCACCACCGTGACCTTCTTCGCCGCGTCGCGCGCAGCTCCTCCCTTGGCGGTGAGTGCCTCGCGTCCCTGTTCTTACGGTTTTTGCACCAAGTCTGCGTGAATGCATTTGCAGTTTACGTAACTTATATTTTTGCATGGTATTTGAAAATGAATTACAGTTTTACCCTTAGTTTTAGAATGTGTTCAAGTTGTTATATTTTGGTCTGTTTTTACGTGGTTTATACGGGTAGTATAAGAAAAGTTTGCATACAATAAATAGGATTTTCAAATTGTACTTTGGTAACAAATTATTTTAGTAATTGTGAAATTTTATTTTAAACTTTTAAATTACGATTAAAGCTTTTTGTTTATTATTAATTAACGAAATTTTTACTTGTACTTACCTTAAATCGTTTAAGTATTTTATCATGTTATTTAAGTAAATGTTTATTATTAAGAGTAAACAATATTAGTGTATTGTTATTTCTACATTTTAGATATATTTTAGTCTTTTTAATAATAGTTATGGTTTATTTTAAAATATTTTGGGATAATTATATTACTTAGTATTAAGCTTCATTAGTTGTTTTCATTAGTAAATAGATCTGACTTTTAAATGTTTTAGTCATAGTATTAAATTAGCATTGACGATGTTAGAAAGTGATGATTGGTAATTTTAGGTTTTGAGGAATTAAATAGGTTATTTTATAAGCTTAGGATTAAATATCGAAATACGTGATTAATTGGAAATTTATGAGAATTACGTGATTATTTTATAGGTGACGATTAATTATTGTCCGACGTTTTTGAGTAATTTCGAAAAACTTAAGAAGTTCAGGTAAGCGGCGTTCCTATGCTAGACTTTGCATTTAAAATAAAATAAGCTGAGGTTATTTTTGGAAAATATGCATATTTGATGTTGAAAATAAATTTGAACTGCCTCAGTTATTTGTTCTGCATTACTCATGAGATTCTGTTTAGGAAGAAATTATTTTCTGTCATGACTGGTGTAGACATGAGCTTATTTCTGACGTTCTGTTTCTAAACTTTGAAAAATAGAGCGAATATGAAATTTGTGCATAAATTATGTTATGATATGATTTTTGTTCTGTTCTGAAGATTTTCTGTACTCTGATGTGATTTCTGAAAACCTCTGGCATAACATTCTATTTCTATTTCTGTTCCGTTCTGACCTCACCACGGGTGTAAAACTGTGGCCTCTGTTCGGGTTGGTACCAACTTTTCTGTTTCTGGTGCACCCACTTTGGAAACAAAGTGGTTTTCTGCGTGGTCTTTCCTATGTGCACACTCGGGGCTCCGAGAATGAATATGGCGAAGATTCATATTCTGTTTCTGTTTGGTTAGCTACCAGGGTTTGCACAACCCTACCATGGGGGTTAAACATGGTATTTGTTCTGATATGACAAGATAAGATGTGATGTTTCAGTTTATGCTATGCCAAAGGGATTTTGATTATGAATATTTTCGAACTATTGCTCTGACATTTTTGATAACATGTTCTGACGTTGCATTTTGAAAACATTATTCTGATTCTGCATTCTAATTTATGTAAATGTTCATGTTTACACACTAGTATATGTCCTCTGCTTACTGAGTTGTTGATAACTCACCCCTTATCTCTGTATATTTTTCAGATAATTTTGATGATTTAGCTGGAAAATAAGAGTAGAAAGTTTAGAAAGGTGTGATGATCGTAGTGGAATAAGTGCCTAAGGGTACAAATGCTTATTTAAGGGTCGTAGTTAGTAAACTGATTTATTTTTCGGGTATTTGTTTTGATGAGTTGAGGATGTTTTCGAGTTTTTAGAGAATTTCTAATTTATGTTATTGGGGATTTCTTTATTCGCCATAGAGGAACTTAGATTTTTTGTTTGATTGAGTGGATTAATATTTTATGGAATTTCTGGATTTTATAGTTGTGTTATTTAAGTAAATTTTAAGTATTAAGAGCTAACTCTCTGGACCTACAGGAACGGGGCGTTACAGTTGGTATCAGAGCCAGGTTTGCATTCTGCATACTATAAACCTTGGAGGTTTAGATATCTGTGGGATTAGGAAGAAATTTCAAATTTGAGGTTTAGAATTTTTTTAAAAGAATGAAAGATGATTAATGAGAGTTAAGGTTTTAGAATTCTTGTAGGCGCTGGGTCATGACGTTGAGGAAATAATTTTTTCAGAGTTGTGGTGTAGACAATTGTGGGCTATAGGAGGTGATTTTTATGGGTATTTAGGGTATTAGAAGTCTTAGGTGTTAGACAAGATATTTATGGAATTTGAAGGGTAGGAATTTTTATAGATATTCTAAGATGTTCTTGAGGATTGAGGTTCGGTTCGGTTTTGTAGACCGTATATAAGGCTTTCTACAGGATGGAAGGTTTAGAGTCTGGAGTAATATAGAGTTACTACTGTTACTTGTACAATTTTTATATGTATTTATGTTTGTTTTACCATTATCACCATTTGCTTATTTTGCACAAACCCCTTGATTCTTGTATATTATTTTTTTTTAATAATCCAAGCTGTCAGGATGCCACCTCGTCGTCGAGAAAGAAGTGTATCGGGTATGAATGCGACAAATGATGAATGGGGATGTACCATAGAGCAGTTTAATCGAATGCATCCTCCCACCTTCAATGGTCGGGACGACGCAACCTTAGCAGAAGACTGGATCCAAGATATTGAGGAGATACTCTGTGTTATAAACTGCACGGATGAACAGAAGGTTCTATACCCTTCCTTCAAACTAATAGGAGAAGCAAAAAGATGGTGGATTTCTGAAAGAACCATCAGAGAAGCGGAAGGGACGGAAATAGTCCGTTGGCTACACTTCAAGCAGATATTTCTGGAACGCTTTTTCCCAACCTCAGTCCGAGACGACAACGCTATGGAGTTCGCTAATTTGGTACAGGGAGCTATGACAGTACACCAGTACGCAGCTAGATTTATTGAGTTATCACGCTTTGCTGCATATTTGATCCCTGATGAGGAGAAGAAGGCTCGTAAGTTTGAGCAAGGGCTGAATGAAAAGATTTATGAAAGAGTTGTGGGCTTTCAAATTCGGAACTTCTCAGAGTTGGTGAATAAGGCCACAGTATTCGAGAGGAGCCTTCAAAGAAGCACAACACTACTGGAACAGAGGAAGAGGACTGCGCCATAGAGGTCTCAATCTGCAGTGGATCAAGGGCAATGAAAAAAGAGAAATGACGGGAGCAGCTCGGGGCAAAAGCAAATGCAAGTAAATCAATCGAACAGCCTCTGTAAGTTTTGTAATCGTGCACATACTGGAGAGTGCAGAAGGGAAATGGGGGCATGTTTTCGATGCGGTAAGACCGGACATCTTATCAGGGAATGCCCTTTGCTGCTGACAGACAACAAGAAGCCTAACCCACATCCAGGTTCCCAACAAGCGAGTCAGGGTAATAATCAACGTAGAGTGGGACCGACCCGAGTGTTCGCACAAACATCTGAAGATGCTGAGAATGACAACAATGAGATCACAGGTACCTCACTCTATTTCTCCTTGAAATCTTTTTAATTTAGTCGAGATTAGTTATGCTTATATGGAACTGTTCTTATAGGGCAGCTTAAAATATTAAAGTTTGGTTGAGAGTAGATTTTCTAAGGATTTGAAATTTGTGAATCGAGGTTATTCAGGACTTAAGCTTGGAACTTTTGATTATACTATATTGTTTTAAGAGTTCTCTGCTAGTTAGTTGTAAATGCGGGGTTTAGTTCTTTTCCGAGGTATGTGATTCGATGTTTTTAGGACTATAAGTTGATAGAGTGAGCAGCGGAAGCGTGGTTTGGTGAGTGATATGATAGTTTGAGAGTTTATTTCGTCATTTATTGAGGCTTTATATTGGGTGGAGATTTTTTTTAAATTTATTTTTGGGTATTTAATTGTATTATTGAGGTTTATATTCTAGACTTTAAAAGGCAGTGTATGCGAATGTGTATGGCTAGAGAAATTATGGGAGAATACGATCGACAATATGGGAGGGTTAGAATTTGAAATATTAGGTTCGACAATTGCGGAATATTAATTAGGTTTGACATTATTGTAGCGGATAAATATTTAAGCCTTGTTTGTGGTGCTAGCAAATTTCAGGGACGAAATGTTTTAAGGGGGAAGAATGTAACACCCGGATCCAGGATTGGTATAGTTGGACTGTGGATTTATTTATTTATTTATTTCGAGATCTATGCCGTTTATTTATTTATTTATTTTTATTCTCCCCTCTTGTTTTATTTATTTATTTATTTATTTTTCTCTCGTTTCCTTCTCTTTCCGTCTATATTTTGTTTTTCGCACGGCTTATTTTTTTTTCCTGTCGCACAGCATGCATACACACATGCATTTGATCACGGCATGCAAGCACACACACGTCTCTCTCGTCTCTCTAGGGTTTCACCTCACATATATATAGATGCTTATGTTTTTCCCAAGCAATGAGATTTTACCCAACACTGCTGCCGCTAGAAACTCCTCCCCACGCAAACAGCAACCCGTACCCCTCGACTCAGCACTCGTCAACCTTGCATCCGTAGCCAACCACTAGTGTGCATGACGAAAACCTAGAGTGCCGCCTCTTCTTTTCACGCCTCTGCCTCCTTCACCGTGAGCCCTTCCCCTTAGCGCACCTGAACCACTACCCCAAACGAGCCAAGCCCGTATCGCAACACGGTTTAACCCATGGCGTCGCTGCACAGATCACCACTGCACCGTAGTGCAACGCGAAGGCAATCGCGCTGCATCCCAGCCACTACCATGACCGAGCCCAGCCTGAAACACTCGAATCACATCCCGCACGATGAAACCACCATGTTTGACGCTGCTCTGCCCTGAACCTCCGCACCAAACCGCTGATACGTTGGCACGTGAAGGACTCTGTTTTTGCACGCCGAAATAGGGGAAGCATCCCCACCGTGAGCCACGTCGTCAACCCCTCAAACTTCGACGCCACAACCATCAAAAGATGCCGGAGGACAAGTCTCCACCTTCGGACACTGCCAGGTCGACGCCTAGCCCCCAGACCGTCACAAGCCTCGCTGCCCCACGGTGAGTTTTCGTCCCCTTTCACGCTGAGCTCTCTCTCCGTCCCTTTCTCTTTCTGTGTGAGGTCTCTCACTCATCTCTCTCTCTCTCTCTCTCTCTCTCTCTCTCTCTCTCTCTCTCTCTCTCTCTCTCTCTCTCAGTGCCTCACCACCGTGACCTTCTTCGCCGCGTCGCGCGCAGCTCCTCCCTTGGCGGTGAGTGCCTCGCGTCCCTGTTCTTACGATTTTTGCACCGAGTCTACGTGAATGCATTTGCAGTTTACGTAACTTATATTTTTGCATGGTATTTGAAAATGAATTACAGTTTTACCCTTAGTTTTAGAATGTGTTCAATTTGTTATATTTTGGTCTGTTTTTACATGGTTTATACGGGTAGTATAAGAAAAGTTTGCATACAATAAATAGGATTTTCAAATTGTACTTTGGTAACAAATTATTTTAGTAATTGTGAAATTTTATTTTAAACTTTTAAATTACGATTAAAGCTTTTTGTTTATTATTAATTAACAAAATTTTTACTTGTACTTACCTTAAATCGTTTAAGTATTTTATCATCTTATTAAGTAAAGGTTTATTTTTAAGAGTAAACAATATTAGTGTATTGTTATTTCTACATTTTAGATATATTTTAGTCTTTTTAATAATAGTTATGGTTTATTTTAAAATATTTTGGGATAATTATATTACTTAGTATTAAGCTTCATTAGTTGTTTTCATTAGTAAATAGATCTGACTTTTAAATGTTTTAGTCATAGTATTAAATTAGCGTTGACGATGTTAGAAAGTGATGATTGGTAATTTTAGGTTTTGAGGAATTAAATAGGTTATTTTATAATTTTAGGATTAAATATCGAAATACGTGATTAATTGAAAATTTATGAGAATTACGTGATTATTTTATAGGTGACGATTAATTATTGTCCGACGTTTTTGAGGAATTTCGAAAAAGCTAAGAAGTTCAGGTAAGCGGGGTTCCTATGCTAGACTTTGCATTTAAAATAAAATCAGCTGAGGTTATTTTTGGAAAATATGCATATTAGATGTTGAAAAGAAATTTGAACTGCCTCAGTTATTTGTTCTGCATTACTCATGAGATTCTGTTTAGGAAGAAATTATTTTCTGTCATGACTGGTGTAGACATGAGCTTATTTCTGACATTCTGTTTCTGAACTTTGAAAAATAGAGCGAATATGAAATTTGTGCATAAATTATGTTGTGATATGATTTTTGTTCTGTTCTGAAGATTTTCTGTACTCTGATATGATTTCTGAAAACCTCTGGCATAACATTCTGTTTCTGTTTCTGTTCCGTTCTGACCTCACCACTGGTGTAAAACTGTGGCCTCTGTTCGGGTTGGTACCAACTTTTCTATTTCTGGTGCACCCACTTTGGAAACAAAGTGGTTTTCTGCGTGGTGTTTCCTATGTGCACACTCGGGGCTCCGAGAATGAATAAGGGGAAGATTCACATTCTGTTTCTGCTCGGTTAGCTACCGGGGTTTGCACAACCCTACCACAGGGGGTTAAACATGGTATTTGTTATGATATGACAAGATAAGATGTGATGTTTCAGTTTATGCTATGCCAAAGGGATTTTGATTATGAATATTTTCGAACTATCGCTCTGACATTTTTGATAACATGTTCTAACGCTGCATTTTGAAAACATTATTCTGATTCTGCATTCTGATTTCTGTAAATGCTCATGTTTACACACTAGTATATGTCCTCTGCTTACTGAGTTGTTGATAACTCACCCCTTATCTCCATATATTTTTCAGATAATTTTGATGATTCAGCTAGAGAACAAGAGTAGAAAGTTTAGCAAGGTGTGATGATCGTAGTGGAATAAGTGTCTGTGGGTACAAATGCTTATTTAAGGATCGTAGTTAGTAAACTGATTTATTTTTCGGGTATTTGTTTTGATGAGTTGAGGATGTTTTCGAGTTTTTAGAGAATTTCTAATTTATGTTATTGGTGATTTTTTTATTGTCGTCATAGAGGAACTTAGATTTTTGGTTTGATTAAGTGGATTAATATTTTATGGAATTTATGGATTTTATAATTGTGTTATTTAAGTAAATTTTAAGTATTAAGAGCTAACTCTCCGGACCTACGGGAACGGGGAGTTACAATGAGGGCACTCGAATGATGGAAAATTTTCTATCAAGAATGCTTATCACCTTGAGCACAAAAGGAATAGAAGAAAGACAAGGGAAGCATCAAAAGGAGCCTGTGATGATAAAGAATGAAGACTTATTTGGGGGCTTAATGTCCAAAGTACAGTCAAGCACTTTCTGTGGAGGGCATGTCACAATCTGCTGCCTACTAGAGATAACTTGGCCAAGAAATAAATCATAAAGTCCAGTCTGTGTCCAATATGTGAAATAGAGTCAAAATCAACTATGCATGCTCTCTTGATCTGTCCTATAACCTCGGATGTATGGGCTAAACCAGAAAGTCCTGTCCAAAAATGGTATAACAATGAGGTTTGATTCATGTATTTGTGGATGAAACTTAATGAACAACTGAGTATGGAGGAGGTGGAGTTAGTTGCTTGTGTGTTGAGGAAAATATGGCTTAGAAGAAATGTATGGCTGTTTGACAATAAGTTTGCTGATCCTAGGTCTGTGCTGAAATCTGATGAGGAGGGGCTTCAGAAATTTACTACAGCTAATGAGCAACAACTGAAGATACAAGGGGAAGGGGGTTCAGACTAAAGGGGGGCCAGATGGGAGAAACCACATGGTATGAGCATAAAAGCTAATTGGGATGCAACAATAGATATGAAGCTGAATAGGGTGGGGTTGGGTGTTGTGATTCGTGACTCTAGTGGGGAAATTCTGGCTTGCCTGAGTTCAACTGTGAACCAAGTACAGAACCCTGTCATTACAGAGGCCTTGGCCATAAGAAGAGCTGGTTATCTATGTGCATGATTGGGGCTGTCGAATGTGATTTTGGAAGGCGATTCTCAAGTGATTGTGAAGGCTACAAACAGTGAGGAAGAAGTTTGGGCAGATTATGGCAACATAGTTGAAGACATTAGATTGTTATTAACTGACAAAGTGGATTGGAAAGTTAGGTCTGTGTATAGAGAAGCTAATAACATAGCAAAACTAGCATTTAAGTTTTTTGAGGAAAGAGTTTGAATAGAAAAAAGTCTCATAGAGATAGTTAGTGATATATAGAAAGAAAAATACTGTAATGTTTGAGTTACTATGATATATCAATAAAGGAGGTATTCTTATTTATTTATTTTTTTAAAAAAAGTGTTCGTTAAATTTAAAGCCTTATATATCAAGTACTGGTCTGAATATGTGGGAGTAAAATGTTGTGGTCCGACAGCTCATGCGCCTAAAATGTTTTGGCAAATATGCTATGGAGATGCAAGTCCTTTGGAAATTAAGATACTCCATGTATCGAACTTGTTAGGACCACATCGATTATTAGGGCCCACTTGTATCGAACTTGTTTCCATGTGACCAACATTTATCGAACTTGTTAGGGCCACACTCCATGTGACGAACTCGACTGCACTGAAGGTTTTAAATCTATTGGGGACCTTTTTATGCAGTGGACGCGCGTAGCACTCTGAGAATTATAAACACCATATATTTTCTTCAACAATTTTTATGTGGCCTTGGAATCAACCCGAATTCGATAAAAAATAATTAAACGCCGAATCCAACATATCTATTTCACGGATTGACAAACACAATTTGTTTATTTATTGTCCATCGATCCGACACTATCCGACCCGGTTGACTCGTTTAAAAATAAAAATATAAAAATAAATATTCACATATATTTGATCATTCTTACTTATGTTTTCTTCTTGTTGTTATTTTATGATATAATCATGATAATAACAGGCATTTACTACCATCGAAGATAAGAGGGCATCAAAATACTACTACTGTTCACGCATTGTTTGTACCTTCCACATTCCCACCACCTTCAATCCCTGCTTGGCCTTAGCCCCACCCACGCACTCCACACACCACCGCCCATTTGCTTTGGTGGGCGGAGGGAATGTCAACCCTAATAAAGCCAAGCCACCCAATAAAATATAGACATGTATAATAATTCTACTTATCATTTCCACACACCACACATTACATTTATTTTAATTTTTTTTCTCATTTTTCCTATAACAAGTATATGCAGGTGTATGGATGATAAGTAAAACATGTCAATTTGTTTAATAATAATAAAATAAAACAAAAAATAATTTTAAAATATATAAAGTGTGTGGTGTGGGATGATCATGAATAGCATTCTTATCCAAATCCACAAAATAAAACTCAATATCTACACAAAACCTGTGCAAGTCAAGATCCACAGAGACCAACAAGCCACAGCCCGACCGTGGATCTGTGCGAGTCAATTAAGTTCGACAAATCCAATCCAAATCAAGTCACCCTACTCTCTTGACCCACGCTCGACCTGATCTCCCAACTTGCTATAAACATGTATCTTGCTCTGATTCGATACAGATATTTGAATCACTACCCCAAGATCCAGTTTTTAATCGAATTAAAAAACAACTTCTCTTTGAATAAAAATTTAGGAAAAAAATCATGTCTTCTCTCTTTAATAGCCATTTAGAGTCAGACCGGTTTTGGATCTCCCTTTCAGATCGGTGTGTACACTCGTGATCGGAAGTTGTTCATATTTCAATATGGTTGTCAATCCGATGGGTCTCTTGGATGTCATTTTTTTTACACATCAACTTGGGATTTTCTATAGTTACCCGACTCAACGTACCCAAGCAAGTACTTAAGTCGATCACTTTGTGATACCTTAATATTGGACGTAGATTTCTAACTTCTAAGAATGAATTACCTTATCTCTCATTTCCTCCTATTGTATTATTGGTTTTTATTATTTTAAGAGATATATACCATTGTCACATTACTAATTTTACTATTATTTTCGGTACAATGTGACAAATTACCGAATACATAATTTATAAACTATTTAAAAAATGAGTCAAAATCAACAAGCAATATAATAGAGTCGAAATAGATGATAATTGGTCATATCAATATGCAACATGACTTTAATTAATGTACTCCAGATTGTATCAATGATGTTAGCAATGGAGGAAGTATTAATAAAAGGGAGGGGCCATGTCCCTCTCAAAAGCTTTAAAAAAATATTAGTTTAGTTAAAAGAAACTCTAGTTTCTAAACATGAGCTGGAAAGATTAGGAAGAGGTATTAATTTAATTAACAAGCTAAATGTTTCATAGGCCAAAGTCCCAAAAAATAATTAGCCCAAACTAATCTGTATGGAGAATTGTTACAGACATAAAGAGATTACACAAAATAAACCACAAATTGATGTGGCTTCATGGAATTCATTAGATATACTTTATAATAAAAGTAACTTTACAATTTAACGTATCACATCAAGAAATATCAGTTTATAAATTTATTTTTATGTAATCATTTTATGGTTAAAGGATTTTCCACTGGGTAGATAAGTAGAGAATAAGACATCCTGACTTTTCAGCTTCCACAAGATAAAAGTTTAGAGTACTGCTACATTCATAAATGAATTACATAAAATAATCCTACAAACTGATGTGGTTTCATCTGATCTGTTAGATTTACTTTATAATAAAAGTAATTTTACAATCTGACGAACTGCAACAAGTCACATCAATTTGTAAGATTGCTTTTGTGTAATCACATTGTGACTAAAGTATTTCCCAAAAGTTTATAAAAAACAAACAGGTCTTGTTTAATCCACCTACCCCCTCAATGATATCTTGTACTAGGATTAAATTATATATATATACATATATATATATGTATATATATTTCAAACACATTTTTCTGGTTTCAGATGATCGATCTAATTTAATTTTCTATAGCACCGGCCTTCATGTACTGATGAGAATCATAGATATTCCCTCAAGAATATTCCAATTATACAGTTTAGTAATCAGAAGCTGACAAACATGTATAGGTATGCTAACATCGATTGAAAAGGACCCATATCTTCTTTCTTTCAACGTTGGAAAAAGTATTAGAGTTATAATTTCTTAAACTTCTAGAAACTAGGATTAATTTATGTTCTCTCGACAAAAATAATTAAAAGCACCAACAAATTAATCTAGATTTATGTTTTTCTCCCTTTGTCCCTCTCTCTCTCTCTGTCTCCACCACCACTAGTAGAGGGAGAACAAATATTTGAACAACCATGTCTTATTGATGATGCGTTTCAACTTTTCAAGTTTGGAGAAATAATGTTCACACATGAAAATGACGTCATTTCCTTTTTTGTTATTGGGAACCATTTATACCATTTTTTATATTTTATCTTATTATTACAACTTTATCAAATGTTCACACAAAATATAATAAATAATTAAATTTTTTTAAATTTTAAAATAAAAATAATATTAAAAAATAATATTCTAATAATATTTTATTTAACTTTTAACTTTCATTTCAACTCCTCTCATCTCATCTCACTATCCTGATAACAATTAAACTTGGTCAGTTTTGCACGCAGGTGGTTGATTTGTCGAAAAGGAAATCATGCATATCGTGTTTCCCTCGGTAGTTGTACATATTTAAAATGTGCAAGAATCGTCATGCGAAAGCGGTACGTATCAAGCAAAAACATATGCCACCGATTGCTCATATGTTTTAAACTGTTTTTTGTTGAATATGATGATTGTCTCCTCTGTGAGACCATTTGCATCTGGAAAAGCCATAGGATGGGAATATGATATATATAGAATTTAACATTTATATTGGACCGAATTAATTTTTGGTTTATTCAAAACTTAATCTTTTTTTCATGTGACGAAGTTTATGCTTTTGATATGTGATTTTGTGCACTCTTGTCAGCAAAAGTTATTGATAAATGAGAATGTTGTAGCCACAAAAATGTTATACCAAAATAAACCTACAAACTGACATTATTTCATATTATACATTAGATTTAATTTATAATAAAAGTAGTTTTATGATCTTATATATATACCACATCAAATTACTTCAATTTGTATATTTATTTTTTTGAGATCTTTTTATCGCTAAAACATTTGTCTTAATGAATATCTAAGCTATTAATATAAACATTTGAGCTATTAGTATAAACAGAAATTTTGTTTACAAGCTGGTGTGGATAACACATTTAACAAAACCTTTATATAGAATAACTTAATTTAAAAGAAAAGTTTTAATATTTGAATGTTATAAAGTAAATCTTACCATATAAGTGATGTAAATATTTTGTTCTACTCACTGCCTTGCAAATTGAAGAACTTTAATATAAATATTAGAGTAATACTCGATATAGTTATAGAGTATGCAAATTCTGAGCATTTTCTTAAAAAAAAAAAAATTGATTCGATCATAAAAAAATTGGTTTTTTTATGTGAGTTTAAGATTTTTTCTACTCTTTCCAAATAGAGTATGAGCCCGTTTGGATAGTGAGATGAATTAAAATAATTTGTGAATAATAGTAAGATTATTAATTAAAATTAGATGAGATTAAATGAGATTAAATGAATTCATCTCACCTCTATATCAAACTTACATGGTTTAAGATTGGAGAAATGATTTGTACAAGTCTCATATAAGCCCTTGTAAAAAAATGGATCCTACCTTAAAACAGTGTAAAAAAAAATATTATTTATTAGTGGGACCCATTGTTTTATAAAAGGCTTGGTGCTGGACCCACAAATAAATAAATAAATGCCTGAATTGATAAGTGTTTATTTTATATATATATATATATATATATATATATATATATATATATATATATATATTTCTTTTTTTAACAGTCTTTATTATATTTTTTGACTTTTAAGCTTGGCGAAATGGTCTACAAATGGGGCGCAACCTGACTCTGCGTTGCGTTGCACTCATTATTCCCAACGAACCTAAAGTTCTTCGTGAATACATACACAATCTAGGGAGTCTATTTTGAATAAGATATGAGTTATATGCTTCTCAAGGGATGCTAGAAATATTTTGATCTTGACCAAGATAGGTATTCTCTAGGACTGTTCATCTGGGTTCCGGCTCAGAAACTCGGGTATATCCAGATCGGGTTAGCCCAGGTCAGACCCAGGCCGGAACCCGGATGAATCCAACTTCGAACAATTGGGGTTGCACATAACCGATTCGAGCAACAAGAACAACTTGGGTTTGAGGACTAGATCTTGCAATCGCGGTCGAAACCTTGGGAGACACGGTCCTCAAACTACGTTAGAAGCTTGATCAGCTCGTCCTCGTTGTTGAAAGGTTGCTTGCGGAGGACTCGGGTCAAGGTGTCAATACTCTCGTGGTCGAACCAGTCTAGAATTTCGGACTCAATGGACCCGACAACCCTGAAGATGGAGTGGGCGGAGACCCAGTGGACCAGGAAAGATTTGAGGCCGTAGTGGCTGTGGGATTCCTGGAGGGTCTCGACGAGGGCTTTGAGGTCGAAGAGGTGTTGGGAGAAGGTGGAGAGTTTCGGGTCCTTGGAGAGGATGTTGTCGGACTCGGTCTGGAACTCAAGTAGAGCTTTAATGGGGGAGGGAGAGTTGAGCTCGTCGGAGTTGGGGTTCGAGTGAGCTTGTAATTGGTGCGAGGCTTGTTTCAGAGCTTCTAGGACTTTAAAGACTCTTGGGCTATCGTCCTTCAAAAAGACCTGGGTACCGGGTTTCAAACCCGTACTTGAATCAAGCAGGTCTGGATTTTGGCAACCCAGGTTCCGGCCCGAGTTTTATCCAAGCTGGAACCTGGAACTGGAATTCGATTTCCTAGGTTCTGGATCGGGTTAGGAAAAAATCAAGCCCGGATGAATATTCTTAGTATTCTCGTTGCCCAACCAAGTGAAAGAGGCACGTACAAGAGAAATGTCTAGTAAATTTTGTTTAGAGATGAAGTTTGAGAAGTCTAGCATTGTGGAACTAAAACTAGAGCTACCCAATCCTTCACTCAAGAATTGAGTGATGTTGAAGTTGCCGCCAATACACTAAATAAGTCTCATGTACTGCTTAGTTTTACCAACTCATCCCATAATAATGTTCTTGTACGATCTAGATTAGGACTATAAACACATATGAAGGTGAAGGTCAATTGATATTCATCCACAATATTCTTGAATGATCAACCTACCATGAAATCTCCCACAAAATCTTCTACTTTTTCCACCACCCTATTTCCCACACTAATAAGATGCCGCTTTTAGCTCCATTGAATGCCAAGTAGTGACAACAGAGCATCCATGATCACTGATGAGGAGGAAATCACGCATGGAGTAATTTAGGAAAGTCTGTTGTTAATACTTTTTAATGTATACGTTACACTGGATAGTTGTCCATATGTTAGCTGCTTTATTGTAATTAGTAGATACCTTGTATAGCGACACTATCTATGTATTATAAAAGGAAATACAATGATACCTCTAATCTCATCCTGTGAGATAGAGTTTCTCAGAAAGTTGTCATGGTATCAGAGCTGACGGGGAGATAGAGAGAATTCTTGTTTCCTTGTAGCTATGACTTCCAGTTCAGACTCTTCCATAAACAATACCATCACTGAATACCCTTACCTGGTGACTCAAAATATAGCCAATTGTGTGTCACTTCGTCTTTCATCAACAAACTTCCTTCTATGGAAGACACAAATGCTAGGTATCCTTGAAAGCTACGACTTGCAAGGTTTTGTGACAGAGAGAATTCTTGTTTCCTTGCAGCTATGACTTCCAGTTCAGACTCTTCCATAAACAATATCATCACTGAATACCCTTACCCGGTGACTCAAAATATAGCCAATTGTGTGTCACTTCGTCTTTCATCAACAAACTTCCTTCTATGGAAGACACAAATGCTAAGTATCCTTGAAAGCTACGACTTGCAAGGTTTTGTGACTGGTGAAACACAAGCACCACCACAACTGATTGCCAATGGTAATTTAGAACAACAAAATCTAGCATTTGTGAAATGGCTCAAGACAGATCGTCTTGTGGGATGGCTCACAGCTACCTTCTCTGAAGAAGTTCTTGGAATTGTAGTTGGTCTAACAACTGCTGCCGAGGTCTGGCATGCTCTGGTACATGCCTTTGCACGTGTTTCTTCAGATCGGAGTCTTGCTCTTAAGCAAAGACTTACCTCCATCACTCAAGGAAAAGATACCTTGAGTGTTTATCTACGTTCCTTCAAAACAATTTGTCATGAACTTGCTGCCATAGGAAAACCAATTTCTGACCATAAAAAATCATGGTGGCTTCTCAATGGTCTCGGGAAGGAATATGAGGTGTTCACAACAACAATGCATCGACCTCCAATTCCATCCTATCCTGAAGTTGTGATACTTCTAGAAAGCTACACAGATCATTACAAGTTGGACATATCTTCATCTGCTCCAATGGTTTTCTATGGACAAAAAGGCAACAAAAACAAACGGAGTCAAGGAAATTCAAATTCATTCAACTCCAAGGGTCGTGGCTTTCATCAAGGTAATCAAGGACAGTAGAGAGGATATCAAGGCCAAAATTTTGCATCCAAGTCTTCCAACAATCAATCTCGTGGATCAAGTTCCAACTACCCTCAACATCAAAATTAGAATGCACCTAAGGATGATACAGTTGTCTGTCAAATTTGCAACAAGAAGAACCATACAACTATAAAATGCAGAAATTGTTTTAATTATTCTTTTACAGTTGACAATCTTCCTCAAGGTTTTACAGAAATCCATCTTCCTCAAGATGGATGAATCACAAGAAACAACATGGCAAGAACCAACCTGGCATCCCGGCACAGGTGCCACTGATCATATGACAAATAATGCAGGTAATCTTCATTCCATTAAAAATTATTCTGGTTCTGAGGGTGTTATGGTTGGAAGTGGATAAGTATTACCTATTACACACATAGGTCAAGCCACAGTTGGAACTAGTTCATCCAAAATCAACCTCAATGATGTTCTTGTGGTTCCAAAACTAAAAAAAGACCTATTATCAATCAGCAAATTAAATGATGATTTACCTCTCACAATTGAGTTTGTTGGTTCTGGTTTTATGGTTGAGGACAGGATCACAAGGAGAGTGATAGCAACGGGGAAGAAGAAGAATGGCCTATATATTATTTATGAAGAACACTTAGAATCTGTTGTTGATGGTCCTGCTGCATATTTCTCAAATAGATTTCGAAAAACAAATAAACAATGATGGCATTTGCGTTTAGGAGATCCTAATGCAAAGGTTTTAGATTATCTTTGTTAGCAAAATTTCATTCTTTTTTATTCTAAGTCCAAAGAAAATGAAATTTGTACTAGCAGCCAAATGGGTAAAGCCACAAAATTACCTTTTCTACCAAGAGATTTACTTGGTTGTTTCCTCTCAAACAGAAATCAGATTAGTTTAATTGCTTTCTTCAATTTCATCAATATGTTACATGCCAATACGATATGGAAATCTGTGTACTTCAAACAGATGAAGGTGAAGAATTCTCAAGTAATATTTTGACAAATTACTTAATAAAACATGGCATTCATCACCAATCTTTATGTCCCAAAACCCCATAACAGAATGGGAAAGCTGAGAGAAAACATCGCAGCATCACTGAGTTTGGCTTGATTGCTTCTCCACAACAGTCTTTTTACTCAATAGATTGCTAGCTCAAAGTTTGCAAATGGATTCTCCCTATTATCGATTGCACAAACAACATCCTAATTACAGTGTGCTTCGAGTTCTTGATTCAAGATGCTTCCCCTATCTTGGGGCTTATAGACAGAACAAACTGGATCCAAAGTCTCTAGCCTGTGTTTTCATTGGATATAGCACTCAGCACAAAGGCTACAAGTGCCTTTATCCACGAACAGGTAAAATCTATATCTCGAGACATATGATTTTTTATGAATCTGCGCTTCCTTTTTGCAAACCAGATCTCCTGTATGGCTCCACATCTGCTGAGGGAGAATTCTCAGCATTTGAAACAATTTCATCAATCCCATCTTCAACATTAGCTCCTCCTCCAGTACCTCAAATACTACTGCCTGCTCCTACTAGTGAGCCTCTTAATAAATGCCGACAGCAGCCCATCCATGATCCTGTTATTTAGGAAATTTCTACACTAGAATCATCATCAGGTACTGCAATTCCACCAGCACCACATACTATGGTTACAAGGTCTAAAGCTAGAATCAGAAAACCAAATACCAAATATGCAAACCTACATACACTTTCACCAATACCAGACATTCCAAAGTCAGTTATCTCAGCCAAAAAACATCATGGATGGACAACAGCTATGCAAGAAGAGCTTACTGCTCTTGCTGAAAATAATACTTGGATTCTTGAACCAAGAATGGGTCTATAAAGCAAAATTGAAAGCTGATGGTTCTTTGGAAAGGCTTAAAGCTCGGTTTGTGGCAAAAGGCTTCACTCAAATTGATGGGGTCGATTTTTCTGAGACATTTTCTCCTGTTGTTCGAGCAGCCACTATTAGAACAGTTCTTACAATAGCTGTTGTCAAAAGCTAGCCACTAAGACAACTTGATGTTAAAAATTTTCCTTCATGGAAAGTTGGATACTCCTGTTTATGTGCAACAACCTTCTGGTTCTATCAATCAAGATCATCCTACATATGTGTGCAAGTTAAATAGATCTTTGTATGGGCTTTAACAAGCACCGAGAGCTTGGTTTGATAGGCTAAGTGATTTTCTAATTCAACTTGGTTTATATTCAAGCAAAGCTGACCCAAGCCTATTTATTTGTCATTCAAATAAGGGTGTACCCATCCTATTACTCTATGTTGATGATATGGTCGTAACAAGTGAAGACTCGACTCAAACTGTCTGGCTCATTCAACAGCTCCATCAACAATTCTCAATCAATGACCTTGGCCAACTTCACCATTTTCTTGGCATTGAAGTGCATAGTCTCGAATCAAATATGTTTCTCAATCAGCATTGATATGCTCTGGAACTTTTAACAAAATTTGATATGATTGATTGCAAACCAATTGCAACACCAATGCCTTCCAAAGGACGACAGCTTGACTCATGTACTGAACCATTTCATGATCCCACAAGGTATCAAAGCATTGTAGGATGATTGCAATACCTTTCCTTTACAAGACCAGACCTGTTTTATTGTGTCAACTTTGCTTGTCAATTCATGCAATCACCTACCATAGCTCATTTCAAGCTTGTCAAACGTATACTGAGATATCTAAAGGGCATGGTTAACTTTGGAATTTATATACATGCAAACAACCCACTAGATCTCTATGGATTTTCTGACGCAGACTTGGCAGGTTGCCCATTTACGAGGAGATCGACTTCAGGATTCTGCACTTTTCCTGGAGGGAATTGCATATTTTGGAGTGCCAAGAAACAGAAAATAGTTGCGAGGTCGAGTGCTGAAGCGGAGTATGGATCAATGGCCTCCACTGCAGCAGAATTATCTTGGCTTTCCAATCTTCTACGAGACTTACAAATTTTCTTGCAAAATGCCCTTTCACTACACTTTGATAACCACAGTGCTTTGTATATGACAGTCAATCCCATTTTACATGCTCGAACCAAACATATAGAGCTTGATTATCATTATGTTCGAGAAAGGGTTGCAATTGGTTCACTTCAAACACGGTTTGTCTCGTCTACAAATCAACTAGCTGATATCTTCACAAAACTACTTCCCAAGAAACAATTTCAAGATCTATGCATCAAACTTGGCCTTCTAGCTGATCCTCGGCCATGTTTGAGGGGGAGTGACAACAGAGCATCGATGATCACTGATAGGGGTGTAACCGGTCCGGTCGGTCCGGTTTTGAATAAAATCTAGAACCGAACCGGTATGTACCGGTTTTGTATTTTTTAAAACCGATTACGTACCGGTTACCCTCCTAAACCAGCACTTCTGGTTTTACCGGTTTCCGGTCCGGTCCGATTTTTCGATTTTTTTAAAATGTAAGTTTCACAATTTGTCATTTAAAATTTGTTTTAAAAAAATGATTTAAAAAAATTGTTTTATACTTTTATTAATATATTAGACTATATAATAGTATTAATATTAGACTATTGGTATAGTTATAAGTTATATATTAGCATTAGTTATAAACTTTTGGTGAATTAGTATTAACATTTTATGTAATAATTTATAAATTATAATAAGAAATTATTTCATATATAAATATATAATTATATATATTATATATAAAAATTTCACATAAAAATTTATAATTATACATTATATATAAAACTTATACATATTAATATTTAATATATATAAAATATTTTATATAAAACTTATATATAAAAATAATTTTTTTATTTTTTTTAATCAACCGGTCCGGTCCGGCTCGGTCCAAAAAATCTCAGAACCGGAACCGGACCGAAACCGGTCGGTTTTTATATTTTAAAAACCAGTTCTGGACCGGTTTTCCTGTTTGAGTTTACACCCCTAATCACTGATGAGGAGGAAATCACGCATGGAGTAATTTAGGAAAGTCCGTTGTTAATACTTTTTTAATGTATATGTTACACTGGATAGCTGTCCAAACGTTAGCTACTTTATTGTAATTAGTAGATACCTTGTATAGCTACACTATGTATCTATTATAAAAGGAAATACTATAATACCTCTAATCTCATCCTGTGAGATAGAGTTCCTCATAAAGTCTTCAAGTATTGCCATCCCACTTGATTACAACCCAATAGGCTCCTAATAGTACTTAGAGTCGGGCTACTCTGTCACCTAGGGTAGCCTGCTCAATCTGACCGCTAGGCCAAAATTCAACATTTTAATTTTTTCTAATTTTTTAATTCACATTTTTTTAACATTTTAAAATATTTTTAAAAAATATAAAATAAAATATCAGTACACAAATAGTCAATTTCTTAACTATTAAGTAAAAAAAATTAAAAATTAAAATACATGAGGTATCAAAATGAAGGAGCAAAATGAGTGGGCAAAGTAGCATTTTTCTAGTACTTAAAAGGGATAAATTCCAATTTTGTTTCTTTCAAGCATGCAATGTCTACTCTCTATTTACGGAGCTAGTTTCTAATTTCAAGGCCTTTTTTCCTTCTCAATTCACCTCCTACATTCTATAAAATTATTTCTGGCTTCATAATACAACATTCATTACCTTTCCCTTCCATATTCCATGGTTAGATACCTCTCTCTTTGTCTATCATCGAAGGTCTCATTAAGCCTTTTTAGATCTCTAGCTCTCTTCTTAACTAAATTGAGCTCACCTAGTAAGCTAGAATGAGTTTATCTACCCTCTACAGCTATGAGAAGTGAAATGAAATGATCTGGAAACTCACATCAGGCTGGCTAAATAGATTTTGAGACCCAAGGCGAGAAGTTTAAAATGTGACATTTTTCTTGTATCAAAGTATATTTTTATTTAAAAATTATTCTTCTTGTTTTTTGAAATGCAAAAGTGCTAATTAAATTTTTATATTTAAGTATTTCTAATATTTCATTCTCAATTGATAATATGGCTAGAATATTCTTACTATGCTTATGAATATTCTAGAATAAAATCAATATTAACATAGAACATGCAATAGAACCTAGTTTAGCAAATGAGATTCACTTTTATATAACAGATGAGCACCACTTTTTATATAAAATTGTTAATTTGCACAATAAAATAAAATATATTAATATTAATATTCAAAATCAAGAAATAAATTATACATTATAGAAGTTGAAAAAAATAAAATTTGAAAAAGAGTCAAGGAATATGTGGCCCATAGGCCATGTGAATTCAATTGTGAAACCTCTAGTTGCCGTGGTCAGTTGAAGTCTTGAAGAAGAAGACAATAAAAAAGGAAAACAAAGGATGTTCTAGAGACTAGAAGACAAGTTACGTGGCTGTTTTATTGTCACAAAACTTTACTGTATATATAACACCAATTTTTCAACTTTACCTTTAACTTCGTTGACTATAGCACGACAGAGATGCCGCTCAACATCTGTAAGTGCGATGCAGCAATTGGAGAGGCTGCTAGTGCCAAATACCAGCAAGATTGATACAAGAGAGTTAGAGATTAGAGACTGTAAACTAGAGTCCAGAGTATAAGACAGATGAAATAAAATTTATAAATTTCAGGTATAAAATGAGAGTTCTTGAGATGTTTTGAAATTTTTTTCACATATAGATTGAAATGTCTTTTTTGAGATTTTATTGTGACTTTTGGTTTTTCTAAGTGAAGTTGCAGAATCTATATAAAACATGTTAACGTCTATTTTTTTTAAACGTGGAGTTAAGAATTGATTTTTTTTTTTTTTAATTTTCAAGGTTAACATCTTTTAGATTAGATAATTTGTTTAAGAACTTTTTAATAATTAACTTTTATCATTTTTTTTGGACATTTTTTCATTGCAGGGTCTTAGACAACCGCCTAAGCCTTATGGAGCAGCTGGCCCTTTAGTCTTTCACCATCCACCAGTCCACATACAGTCGGCGAACGTAAGAAACCCTCGTTTTTTCTTCGGTATCAGCATCCTCGTTTGCAGCTTCATACGCGTGCACCGATGTCAAGACCTGCACAGACCTTCAGCCGAAACATCACCCCGCGGTTATAAAACACCTGAGAATGCTTCTGTATCATCCCTAGCCAGTAGCCAGTAGCCAGTAGTTCAGCGTCGACAATGTCTCCTGGATCAGAACATTAATCACCAAATGTCAAGCTCGTTTCAAATGTGGAGAACCCAACCCTCTTAACTCGCCAGCGTTGGGCATTCTGCTGTTTCATTTTATTCTTCTCTGGCAGGCAAGAGTTTGGTTGCTGTGCCAGGATTTTAAACACTCGGTCAACACCCACTCCTCCCACAGATTGCCCCAACCCACAGTTACATAGGCCCACTTCCCGGTTTAGGCCATCCTCTTTAGCCTCAATCTGCACCAGCCCATAATTATCCAAAGCTCATGTGCATGTCAAACATTATTTTTAGGTTGTTTGCCGCAACCCGTAATAGGCCGAGCAGCTCCTTTTTAGTTTTTAAACCTTTCTAGACCCATCCATGCTACTGACTCTGCAATTTTTCCCGTTGAGTAGTGCACTGCCTTCCTATTTTCACACACATCTCCCTGGCAGTCACACCCTTAACTTTTAAAGTTCTATATTGCCCCTTTGAATTGGATTTGGGACCCTGCAGGTCCCGACGACCCCTTTGTTGGTAATGGAATCTAGGTGATTGTAGACGACTCAATACTCCGATGCCTGGGTCTTCCACTCTATTCCCTGCACTCCTTTAGCAGTTGACGAGGCAGCTCCATCTTCCCTCACCTCCATATTCATGACTCGTTTGGTTCAGATGAGATGAGATAAAATATTTTATTGTAAGTTGAATAAAATATTATTATAATATATTTTTTATTTTAAGATTTGAAAAAGTTGAATTGTTAATTATATTTTGTGTAGGAATTTGAAAAAGTTGTAATGATTATATGAAATAAGATAATATAGTTTAGTTTTGTATAACCAAACCAACCTTGATGTATCTTCTATAAGGGTTGGAACACTCTTGGGCGTAAAACAATCCTCCAATGCATGCACTAGTTATTTCATCATGTCCCCACCAAAAACAAGTTCTTCACCTTCAACCTCCTCTCGATAATGCAGGTGAACTTCCCACCTTCCACTTGATAATTAAAAATCCTTGTTTCAATGAGGAGAGATTTTATGAACCCAAATCTCAAAGACCCAATGCTGAATTTCTTAAAAAAAAAACTGTTAGATAAGGTTCATTTGAATTACTTCAAGGGGAGCGAAATTTTCACAAACTCGGATCTTTGCTCGTTTTAGAGACTACGTCAAATTCTTTTGATTGCACCCCTATGTCACTTAGGAGGCTACTAGGGTCTCCCAAATGATTCCACACTTAAAAGATCAATATGGTTGTTCTAGAAAATTGTAGAAAGAGAAAAGGGACCTTTGCTTGTACGTTCACTCACTTCTTCCACACACCCAACTGAGTACGTAACACTCATATTTAAAGAGTCTCCTGATGGGTGGTTAATTGATTTTCCTAGAAGTTAATTAATTGCCATTGGTGAGGAGTTAATTAACTATTTGCAGTTGGGAGTTAATTAATTACTTGTGACTTCCCCATTCATGTGGACACTACATGGGTATTTACTAACATCTCTCATTTGTCCACAATTGGTGTGATGCCTATTAAATATCCTTTTGATCTCTTAATCAATCATCCTTCATATAGAAAATGAAGCGTGCAACTAGACGAGTTTATAACTCATTAGGTCAAGGGTCCTTAATCCCTCACGAGTTTATAACTGAAAGCAGTTCTTGAACTCACATTATATAATATGATCATTGTTATATTGAGTTAAAACGACATAATTGCCTGAGCTATGAGTCATAAACTTACAAGTAAGAGTTCAAATAATCTTCCTTAAACACTTATGTAAACTCAATTAGACTTGACCACTTTCTTAGACATGCTCCGCGAGATCGTTTATTTGTGTCTCCAAGATAACATGTAAAAGTAGCGATATCAAATTTTCATCTCATGACATAGTTCCAGGTTTAAGGGCATATAAATAGATCTTTTATTAATCCAATAGGGCTCACATAATGACAGAGCAAAGACCCATCCAATCACTCCGTCATATGGTCACTTACAACACAGAGTATGAAATGTTTGTCATGGCAAAACTTCGACTTAATTGGGCTTAATGTTGTAAGAGTCTTAATCTACTTGCCATAAATGCACCCTAACTTGAGTTTCTTAGCACAGTCACTCATCTAGCACCTGCTTAATATCTCACATTCCACTTTAATCAGACTTCATGAAGTTGTACAAACACTTCATGTGTGGCTCTTCTTAGCCAAGATAAGGCGACATTCCTTAAATTTATCTTGAATGTTCCCAAAGTATGAAGATGTTTACTTGCTCACTTTTCAAGCACTAAAGTAATCAATTTGTCTCATCTTGCTCGCTGTTCAAAGTGCCAAGGCTATCAACCATGTGAGTGGACTAATCTTTGTCCTGTGACATCTTTATAATGTGTGATTTTTACTTAGTATCAATTAACTTATAATACAAGATGTGACGTCCCCAGACCTCGCTTGAGATTGGACTGAGACTGAAGCATTGGGACATGTAATTCAAGGTCACACACCCACATTTCATGACACCGAACAGAGTTAATAAAATTTTTGTCCAGTGACATCTTTTTGTCCCATATGCAATTTTGTTTTCAAAAATCACTCATCTTGTAACCATGTATCATTGTAACAAAAGTAAACATGCAACGAAATATCATCTTTATGTTTCTTATAAAGACATTAACAAACTTATTCCATGTAACAATGTGGGTGGACACCTCACGGCTACCCCTAGTAACTGTGGGCTCCTTGCTAGTTATTGAATCACATTGTCGGCCCTCTTGACCAGGTGTGAGTACATTAGAATTCATATGATACGACAGTTCACAATTCGCCTTCACCATACTTTACAATGTGTTGCACCCACTAGCATTAGGTGCGGCTACTTCACTCCGAAATCCTTTTAAAAAGAACCCATTCGAAGTCCGTTGATTGTACTTCGTCAACACGGGGTTACCACTCCAATTTTAAGCACTCTAGAATGGACAAAGGAGTTCCACAGGATATTCCCCTATCATAGCATTGGGGTCATCACAAAACCATATCTTTTAATGCACAACCCGAAAATATGTGACATGTGACTACGTAACTTTCATGCAATAATATCATGTATTTATGCCAAATACCAAGAGTGCATCATGTGTATAGCTTGAAAGAATTAGAACATGCTGAAACATATACTTGTGTACAACATGTGAAAGCTCGAAAAAGCATATATCGTTTCTCAAAACTCCAAACATGTCATTTGAACCAACAATTTTACAATCAACTTTTGAACACAGTATGCACATATGCGATACGAATCATAGCATATAACAAGTTACAATTCCATAATCCAATTTGAACAACCAAAATGCAGAGTTTATACATAAACAGAAATACATTATCCATGAGTAAGTTAAAGACTAACTTACAAAGCTTTCGTTGTAAAAGAAAATACCCATGATCAAGCAAGTTGAAAGTGTACATTCTAATAGTTAGAATCTTGAAGAGAAAGATCTAACTTGAGGCATACCGAACTTAGTCAATGAACCCTAACTCGGTTATAGAAAATATTCACTCTTCTTACCCTTTTTATTTAAGATTTTTGTTATCCATACAAGAAAAACCCTAGGTTGGCCGAATGACAATTGGTTGGTTATCAAGCTATACCCCTTTGGACATAAAACCCTAAGAACTGAATCCATTGAGTTGCAATAACCGTTCTAATCATAACTCCGCACTTGATTGCTTAAGAAAAAACCCTAGTGATGGTCGGGTAACACATGGCCTTATAAAAGAACTTCTTTTGCCCTTTTTTTGAAAGAAAAAGGTCTCTATGCATGAACCAACCATACTCTACATTTTTTATGACCTAAACTTCCCAACTTCATAAACATTTCCTTTCTTTGAATAGTGTTCAAAAGAGAAGAGGGAACTTTAGTTCCTTGAACTTAAAAACAAAACAAAGAGGTTTTTTTCAGAGGACCCGAAAATCTCAAAGAAAAGGTTTACATCTTTGCATGACAAGTGTCCATGTTTACTAAGAATTTCAGAAACCCTAACCCTAAATCTGAAAATCTCATGTGTCCCTTGCTTTTTCTCTCTTCTTTCCTCTATATCTGAATACCCTAGCCTTTAAACGAGTGCCATGTGGCGTGTCCCTCCTCGCTCTGACTATACTTAAGGACCAAAAGTTGTATGCCAAACTCAGTAAGTGCGAGTTCTGGATTGATGCAGCAACGTTTTTAGGTCACGTGATCTCTAGTGGAGGAGTATCAGTGGACCTAAGCAAGATTGAAGCCGTAACGAACTGGCAGAGATCGGCTAGTGTGCATGAGATCTGAAGTTTCTTAGGACTGACTGGTTATTATAGGAGGTTTGTGAAAGGATTCTCCAGTTTTTCTGGACCACTCTCCGCCTTGAATAAGAAGAATGTGAAGCTCGTTCGGAGTGATAAGTGAGAAGCAAGTTTGCTCAAGTTGAAGAAAAGACTTAGGACCGCATCGGTACGTACACTGTTGGTAAGTCTTTTGTGGTCTATAGTAACGTATCTAAAGCAGGACTCGGATGTGTGCTGATAGAAGGGAAAGTAGTTGCTTATGCTTCATGTCAATTGAAGGATTATGAGCAGAATTTTCCTACTTAAGATTTAGAGTTAGCTACAGTGGTTTTTGCTCTTAAGATTTGGAGACACTACTTGTATGGCGAAAAGTGTGAAGTCTTCACAGATCACAAAAGCCTCAAGTATCTGTTTGAGTAGAAGAACCTTAATATGAGACAGAGTAAATGTTTGTAACATTAATCACCAAACTTTTTAACTAAAATACAAATCTTGAATCTCAAGGTTTGACCTATTTCAAAATATTTCTAAGAATTCCAAAAAACCCAAAACTTTCTTCTAACATGTTTGTAACACATTTCCAAGAACTAAAACGCTTTGAATCAACACATAAAAGTCACCAAAAATACTAAATCTCACTTGAAGTACTCGTCTCCAAAACTTAGCCAAAAAAATAATTCTTTTTTCAACTTGTTTTGATCAAACATTTGATCCAAGGCAGACTAATTATGCCCAAACAATAACGCAGTAGTTATAGCACAGCTTTGGGGTGTCGATTCCACAGAGAAACAAATTAAAAGAATAGTAGTAAGAATAAATAAACTAAACAAAGATATTGAATGATTAATGGAGAACAAAGATTAATTTTAAATGTAAATTTAAGTGAAGCAAAGTGACTAATGGAAAAAGTACTCAAGTTTGACAAACAATAAAGTGTCGGGAATTCCTTGCACAAATTTGGTATTTTTATTATTCTTAATTCATTGAATAACTTAATTGGGAACTCAATTCCCAAAATTCTCAATCGGAAGGTATAGATTTATAAACCAAGATTAAACCAAATGTAACCCTTTGAAAATTATTCACCACTTTTAAAATATATAAATTATTATTACTATTGAGAAAATCCAACAACGACAATATACTCAGGAAGCGATATTGCAGCAAAGAATTAAATCAATATAGATAAATAATTGATTCAAACATAATCAAAGAGGTAATCCATTCAATAGAAAAAGCATGACTGAATCCATAAATAGAATAAATTCTATGATTATTCGGAGAAGAAAACATCAATAATGAATTGAGAATGATAAAACAAAAAAGTTTTAGTAATTAAAAATCAAATACATAAATCAAAAATAAATTAAAAATACCATCTAATGTGCAAGTTTATTCCTAGCCCTACTTGAGAATTTAGTTACCCATAAATATAATAGACAACAAAAATCAAAAGATAAAAATAAAGCAAACGACGACCATGAAAATTAATTTCGTCTCCCCTTCTTCAGAACTGAGTCATCGCCTCTCTATGAACCCTCAATTTCGTGCTAATGAAATACTTATATATGGTAGGAAAGAAACTCTAATGTCTTTCATATTCCCGCATACAAAATTGTCTAAATTTTAGGACTCCATTTGGTAGTCATGTATGCGCTTCAGGAGTTCAAATCTGGAAATTCTTATTAGAGACAACTTTGTAACCCTTTAAGATAGCTTTTCAACGCATTAAGAATCGCATCAATCCAATATTTGAACAGAAAGTTATGATTAAAATACTAAAGTATGTACAGGTGTGTCTTCTAGCAAATTTCGGACTGACTATTTCTCTTGATACGAATTACTCTCAAACCCCATCATTATTCTTATTTGAAGAGTCCTACACTCGTTGAAAGTTCTTTGGTTGTTCCAACGTCTTGCCCACTTGAAAATCCTTTGAATTTGACTAGGTTTGGATTTATTCTTTTATAAACTCTGAAATTAAATATAAAAATCTGCTCAAGAGTATTCCAAAGTAAATAGAAACTCAATTCAAGAATACACATTAATTCTTTTTATTTTTATTCACATTTTAGCATTTTAGTCCAATAATAAGGTATTTAGAGTGCTCTTTCGTACACTCATCACACCCCCCCAACTTACTCATTGCTAGTCCATAACAATTTTCATGCCACAAAAATGAAAGAGACCAAAGCAAATCACACACAAAGACCATCAAGTCACACTTTCCAGATTCACATATCAAAACAATTTTAGGAATTCAATAACCCTATCATAAGCAATCCACTAATAGCAATTCACAGAGTGTGTGTGTTCCAAACTCACGGGTATAAAAGTGTTTCGTGTGAGGATTCTCTCTATGGAGTTGACAATGGGTGTACACATACTCTGATGGGGAATTAGGCAATTATGTACAAGCAACAAGCAAACATTGATCTTATGATAGAAATACTAACAAATGAGACTTCCACCACTCTTTCCAAAAGCTTACTTAGGATCAGAACGGTTAACACAAAAGGTTATAACGTGACTTAAGTTCGGGGCTATATGAAAAGAAATGATGAAAATGATTCAAAAAATTCCAAGTACATACAAAGGGAATCTTATTAAACCTCTCGATAAACCATATTTCTCACTTGATGTACTCACTCTTCAACCTTTCAAATCATCGAATAATGCCTTTTTTTTAAATTTTTTTTATAATTTGGTGAACAATTATGTCACCCTGGTATTTTGTTATTTCTACCTAGCCTTGGTATTTTTGCCTTTGAAGCTCACTCACTTGAACACCTTGTAACTCATGTTCTTCCCTTTTCTCTCTCCCTCCCTCTTTTTTTTTTTTTTTTTTTTTTTTTTTTTTTTTTTTTATTCCGTGCAAAAAAAGAAGAATTCCACATCTAGTACACACTTGGAAGTAACAAGGGTAGGGAAAATCAGTGTATAGGTTATACTCCATTGTGAAGAGGTATGGATAATGTGGGCATATGAAAAGAAAAAACTACATGTGTTTATTGGCTCAAAGTTGGATACTAGGGGTCTATGATGCAAAGGGTTAGCTTGAAAGGCTCAAATGTTGATCCTAAGTTGACCTTCGTCATGTCCCAAGTATATCCATCATCTTACCACAAACCATGTAATGATATTCTCAAAAGAAGTGCCCAATTCAACAAATCAATGAACGCTTATCACAATTTATTACATTTGTAGGCTCTCAATTCTCTCTAAAACTCACATGAATACTTAAGTAAAAGAGTTCTCTAGCTACATGTGTCAAACCACCATCTTACCACAAATCTTAGATGAGTGCATTAGGGGTCTGTGAATGCGTCAGCAAAAAAATGATTATGGTGGGTTTGGTGAATTCACAAAGATGGCCATGAATGAGAATAAGTATACATGTGAAAATGATGCACGTGTGATGCAAAATTAAAATATTTGACACATGAAAATATGCCACATAGTTCCAACAAGCATTTTAAATACTGAATTTGCACCACCACCCCCAAATTTAAATGAAACATTGTCCTCAATATTTAAGAATCAAATTTGAATGGAGCGTAACTAAAAAGTGTAGAATACACCTGATGAGTGACGTGGGTAGCTCGCTAAGCACCAAATATGATAACCTGAAATGACAAAATGAAACTAACATGCAAACAAAAACAAAGAAAACAACAGCAAACAAAAAGGAAAAGAAAGAGAATAAGAGAAAACAAAAATAAAACAATACAAACAAAACAAATAAAGAAAAACATACATGCGTGGTGTGGTCAAGGTTGATAGACCGGATCCACAAGTGGAATGTCTTCCACTTCCGGAACTTGCCTATCAATTAATACTAAAGTATGTACAGGCCGTGTCTTCTAGCGAATTTCGGACTAACTTTTTCTCTTGATCCGAATTACTCTCAAACCCCATCATTATCCTTATTTGAAGAGTCCTACACTAGTTGAAAGTTGTTTGGTTGTTCCAACGTCTTGCCCACCTTGATTGTCCTTTGAATCTGACTGGGTTTGGACTTGCTTTTTTATAGACTCTAAAATTAAATATAAAAATCTGCTCAGGAGTATTCCAACGTAAATAGAAACTCAATTCAAGAATACACATTAATTTTTATTATTTTTATTCACATTTTAGCATTTTAGTCCAATAATAGGGTATTTAGAGTGCACTTTCATACACTCATCTCATACCATGATGAGATTTTCAAACCAAAACATCAAGTGGCTTAAAAATATTTCCTAAAATAGATCGAAGCATTAAACTTAAAATCATAGGGCTAAAAATAAACAAAAACATGGATCTATCAAAAAAATCAAACTTTTGACCCAACTGAGTATTCTCTTGCATAAAAATTCATATACTTGAAACTAACACAAAAAATATTCAAAATGACATCCTAAAATGTATATAAAATGGCTTAGTATCATCAAATAAATATGTCAAAGCCATTGGAGTAAGAATAGACCAGAAAAGATCCAGCCTTTTTGAAAACAGAAACTATCTTTCCTTTTCCAGTTTCAAACTTTTTAGATCTGAGAAAATCTTTCATCACAAGCTTTAATCATTCAACTAATCTCGAACAAACAGTCATATAAATATGTTGACAATACTCCATAAAAAGTTCGGACCAAGATCTGCCCATTAGCTAGGTCAAAACTTCACAGTACAACACACTATCCAGGTTATTGCCCATATTGATCTTTCTTTGGTTAAAACAACTTTTTACAATTTCAAAGACCATGAAATCAAACAAAAAAAAATACCCACAGAAACTAGACTCAAAGCAGAACAACTTTGATGAACGAAGCATATGAGAAGATATTTACAAAGGTTCTAGAAATGGCACGAAAAAAGCCTCTTGAATCTACCTGAGAGAGCTTCTAAAGGTTTCTTTCCAAGAATGGAGGGTGAAATGCTATGAAGTGAGAGAAGTGGTGACCTCCACGCCTCAAGCACTTCTGAAAAAGGAGGTATGACCTTTTATGACATCTTGATGTATGGTGGTTAGGTCACAAAAAGGTAAAAATAATGAAGGGGAATGGTTGTTGTTGCTGCCGTGTAGAAGAGAGGTGATGTGGTGGATTTTCCTCTCACATCAAGAGACTATTTGGGGCTATCAAGGTTAGAGGTTGGTCTGCCATGGTGTGGGGAAACTTCTTCAAGAAGCTTTGCTAAGGTGGCCAAAATTTGTGGGCCTTAAACAAGTGGGCTTTATTTGGGGTTTAAAGAGGGTTTGATTAGGATTTGAGATGCTATCAACCAATTTCCAAGGTTTAAAGGGTTGGATAAAAGAATAATATTTTATTATTATTTAGTTCGAAGATGCATAATCCAATATGAGAATTTTTCTAATATGCAAAATCAATATCCAAAAGATGTGATTTTACATATGTATATAGAGAAACCCAAGCTTAGGTGCCATGATCTCATACCTTGATTTCCTTCACAATCCATCTCATGGTTCCTCCTAATACCAAATGTCCAATATTATTCACCAAGTGCGGCTAAAATATTGTTAAGTATCCAAATAAAATGTCTGTAACCTAAATTGGATATTCTACGCAGTGATTTTGAAAACACTGCACTAGGTGCTACTTTTGAGGTTACTATTCACATCGGGAAAGTGAAAATAAACTTCGCACTAAAAGGTTTTAAACATACACACTAAACTAACTGTACAATTCATTTATTGAAATTCAATCCCGAAGTACTTCGAAATAAATAAAGGCTCATTTTCGAACAAGCGTTTCGTCCAAAACTTGAAAATGGGATTATTGTGCCATAAAATCTTAAATAATCAACTGAGTCTAATGGTGCAGACCATAATGCATTCTGACACTTATAACTATCTCAAATAAATAAAATCGCGCTTCTGACACCATAGTGAGTGGCAACAGTGACTATGCTAATAGGTTAAAACCAACGCAATTGGACGATTCGTAAAAACTTACAAGGTTTTCACGAGGATCTGAAAGCCTAAATAAATTTTATCATTGAATTTCTAGCGGGTTGTTACAACAACCATGCCCCCTGACCTTTGTACTAGGTAGTAGTTAGAGTCTACTGAGCGCACTGGTTTTCCACCCTTAGGGAGAGGTACTACCACCACCATAGTAGATGCACATATAGATGAGATTGTCGATATTGTGTGCACATAGATCCGTGCGGCATTTACTAATATTGTGCGCACATAGATACATGCTTTCATTGCTAATATTTTGCCTACAATGATCCATGCGGTAATTCCTGGGCTACAGACAAGCCTTGTCGCTGATATTGAGAGGAGCATGATGCCTCTCATTCATCGTTATATAAACAGGGTGGATGCTGATTTGAAGGAGATAGAACCGATTGTTAGGATTCTGGGCATGGATTAAATTACTTACTAGACATTAACTTTTTTTTTGTGATCATGTAAAACTAAATGGGCATCTTGTAAAATTGTTTACACATGATTTGTTTTATATTTAATGAAACTAAAATGTTGTAAGTTCGAACGAAATCTTTGAGTTCGAGCAACATGTTTTCGTTCGAACAACATTGTCTACGTTCAACCTAAAAATCTTCAGTTTCAACAACGCCCAATACTTCGCGCCCAAACAATATACAATTCTACCACTAAAATGTCCATTCGAACTACAATTATACATTCGAATAGCAATTTATGTTAGTTTGAACGGTGTACTATTAGTTTGAATAATAAATCTGTTTGGGGACAACATATTTTGGTCCCAAATTCTTCCGTTCAAATATCACGTCCCTTGTTCGAATGATAATCAGACTTTTGGGACCTTCTGGGACGAACGAAGGATTTTGTCCATAAAAGTGATCTTTTGGGACCAAAATCCTTTTGGAACTAAAACAATTTTGTGCCAAAAGATCAAATTTGTTGTAATGCATACTCATCAACAATGGAAAGGAACCAAAGGTAAAACCATAACAAAAACAACGTTTCCATGGGACTTAATTTTTTGCTAATTAGCTTGTACAAAAATAAAAGATAAGTAGTTCTTCTAATAATATGGTCGTGGAAAATATAGCAGGAAAGCAAAACAATGAGGAAAAATATTGTTCCAAACATTTTGGATTAATAGCAAAGCCTGATCACTCGTAAATAATCCAATCACAAACAACATTGTAGATTATTTTAAGGTCAACATTTCAAAGCTATCAAACAATTTAATGAAGAATGAACAAAAATAGGATAGTACTTAAACCAACCAAGTGAAATATACTATGTAAGTTGATACATTATTGAAGGGATCACCACTCACTACAACAGAATTTGGTTTTTATGACGGATGAAACTGTCACAAAAAAAAGCAAACCATCACAAAAAAATTTTTAATTTTTTGTGATGGTTTGGGACCATCACCACGACCATCACCTAAAAGGCATCACATAATATTTTTTGTGACGGTTGGAAGTCTTCCGTGAGATGTAACGTTCAAATGTGATATTTTTTGTGACAGTTAAAAACTTTCATAGAAAGTAACGTTCACACGTATAAACCAACGTTCAAATGTTAAGCTGACTGATTAACATTCGTATGTAAAAAAATTGATGTTCATTATTTTTGCTTCGAACGAATGATATTTACGTTCAAACATTAACTCGGAGACGTTTGAGTGTAGCATTCGGATGTTAAAGGAGAAAAGCTCAAACGTAAAATTTTTAACGTTCGAATGTTAGTTTGTATCTATTCTAACCATTCGAACGTTTAGATTGTTTGTGCGTTAAAACGTGCGAACGTAGTGTATTACATTTGAACATTTTGTTCGAATTTGCAGGTATTTTGTTTTAACGTTGATTCGAACGTGAAGCCATGTTCGAACGTTTGTTGTTTACATGCGAACGTTATGATTAGAAATAGTAATTTCATAAAATTAAAAAACATACAAATTATTTCATATTACACCATAAATGTAACAACTAATAATGTTTTATAGACAATAAAAGTTTCTAATAATAATAATGATAACGATATATTGATCATTTCTTCTTTTCTTCTCGCCCACTTTGATCCTGCTGAATTGATAGAACACGTTCAATCTGGACCATCATCTCCCTCTGTATTTGCTCTTAGACTTCACTGCGTATTCTCTCATCGCGATCTCTTTGTTGCTTCTGCAAACACATCTCTAAATTAGACTATTGTGATAAGAGAGACTCTAACTCTTACTGTCTCGATTTCATCTACTCAATTTCTTGGCATGATGCATCGAAATCTTTAGTAAGATTGTTAACTTTCGAAGTCGAGGTCTTGGAGGATGAACCAACACGCTTAAAATAAAGTCTCAAACCTCTTACCAAACCAAATTTGGTCCCAAACACTTGCGTGAATATGTCTGTCACTATGAGAGGATTCCTCATAGGCTAATTGGATCTTAATCATTTTTTCCTACAATTACAACAAAAACACACAATAAGTAACATATTAAAAGAAATGAGGAATCAATTATAATATGAATTCACATGTCGCATAATTTATTCATAGAAAATAACCTCATTTACATAATTATATTTAGCGACATGATCAACCCATTCACTGTGCTTATCAGTGTGAGTATCAGTATAGACATGAATGGGGGAGAAATTTTCAAGATCATCATGTTTCTAACAAAGCCACATTAGTAACTTTAAGAAATAATGTTAGTACATAAATAAAAAAATAAGCTAAAAATGAGTGAGAATTAATAAGTTATCAATTACCATTTTATTAGCAAGACGTTGAAATGACCTTGAGCCGGCGTGATGGTGGATTCTCAAAGTCGTTCTAGTCTGTACATTGATAGAACTTAAGTGCTACAGGAGAAATTAACAATGTTAAATATAATATATGAAACCAATATAGATGTTAAATAACTTATAGGGAATAAATCTAGAAAACCTAATAATCTGGACTTGCGAAAAGATCACAGCACTTCCTTCAATCGTCTAACTTCATTTTTTGAAAAGGGGACTGAACAGCCTCTTCCAACGTCTCAAATTGCTTGAAGTGGTCAAGTCATCATCCCTTGTGACGCCAAAACAATGTAGCTATCAACTCGTTCACAGTTCACATATCCTTGCTACTGCCAAAATTGGGTCGAATTCATCCTAATAAGTGAATTGTGTCAAAAACATGAAATCAGAACATCTAAAAAAAAATTTACGTTCGTATATAAACTCACCAGTACACGACTCCGAATGTGATCATTCACCTCATTCGAAACATCTCTCCATGATCGCACATAAAATGAGGCATAAGCTCAAACTAGTATGCCGACATAGGAAGAAAGCGATGCTGCACTATCATCCAGTCCTCTAGTGAAGTTATCGGGAATGTTGACCTTGATTTTTTCGTGTCTTCTATTTCTTTTCAGAGCAACTTCACGTGTGTAGCCACGTCCGCGATGTGACAAGGCATCAGCTAATATTTTTAAAATTATTAAATACAGTCCTCAATGTATTGAAATATAATTAATTATAAACAAAATTTCATTACTGGGGAGTCATGATCGGGTTCGGGACTTGGGGGAGGAGGCATAATTCTTCGTTGTCGTTTTGGTGGCATCCTTGAAAATGATTAATATTTTTTAAAAAAATTAGTATAGAATCATTTATAAAAAAATGTATTGTACTGTCATCTATGTAAATAAAATATTTAATATTTTTATTCTTCATCTCCAGATGTATTTTTTATACTTGTTTCATAATCGACTTCAATAACATATTTTTCATCATCATCATCTTCTTCGCCTTCTCCATTGACTTCCCCTTCAAATTCTTCTTCTTCTTCTTCTTCTTCTTCTTCAATCACTTCATGAACTGAATGATCATTTAATACGAATGGGTCGACATGTACGTGTGGGACGTCATCTCTACATAAGGGGATTAGTTCAAGTGCACCGAGGTTAACAAATAAATTAATACCCTCTCTATCTTCCTAGAGGCCTCTATAATCGGAGTGTCATCTTCATCTCTACTATGATGGTGATCTGTTACCATTCGTGCATCATATATATTCTGAGGCACAATTTTTTGTACAACTTGCTAAGTTATCTATCCACTATCTTCATCGACCCCTTACATGCATGTATGGACTTGTACTCAAACCCTCACCCATTTCTCAATTGTTTCGCTTCATAAAAATTCATCGGTAATGCAGAACTTTCAGGAAGCACATCATTAAATAAGACCAAGACCATGTTCATTGCTTTTTTCGAAATCCCACACAACGACTTAATGTGAAGCAGTCGCACAATAAATAACATTTTGCTGTGTTTTGTACATCCAAGATAGAGCTCACGCTTTGCATCTTCCCACATTGTAGAGAAATTCTCCGATTCAGTCCCTTGGCAACTTGAGGCGTCCTCATCTATTTGATCCGTAAACATCTCAGCTTCAATGTCACCAACATCTCCTCCATCTCATCCTGCTCATTAAGGTCATCCTGCTCAGTATCTTCATCCATGTATCGCATATCAATTACATGACCGAATATAATCTCGGTTAATTGTTTGTATGGCTCACCATGCAATACCTATCGAGTATACCCAAAATCCATACCATTCACAAATATTTGGCTTTCTACTTCATCCAATCCTATAGCGCACAGATTTTTGCACCCTTGACATGGACATTTAATTTAACCACGACTATCAGTAGATGCTCGAGCAAAATCTATAAAGTCTCTAACTCCCCGTGCGTAGACAACATAGTCATTTCCAAGTCTATCGCCAAGACGCATCCAAAATTTTCCATTCTTAAAAAAACCTATCGATTAGTATAATGCAAACTAATTTCACATGCATCATATGCTCCAATTCCCACTACTCTTTAGATCTTCGATAGTTGGTCCTACCCATTCGAGATTATATCATCCATATTGTACAAATTTTATCATTCTTCTACTTTTCACGTCAGTAAAAATTTTGGCAGCACCTACCCATAGTTCTCTAAGTATACATATTCATAGAGAGGGATTCTCAGCCTGTGAATAGTATACCTGAAGAACAAATGAGGAAGACACCGAAATTTTATATTAAACGTGTAAAGTAGGAGTAACAAAAATGTGCAATATAGATAAGATGATCTCAAACTGTCCATACTGGACAATTCAGGAATTAGTAAACACCTGAATATATACTAATTTCCAAACGGGTCTAAGGTTATTCATGCAATGTCACATAAAATCTAACAAATAACATATATATATATGACACACTAGCTATGTTGAGAGTTATTTACTAAGTATGCAATTTCTTACTTAGTACTTTTTTATCTTATTTGTTTTATTTATTAAGTATGTTATCTTGAATTTCTTTGTTTTATTAGTTACATAGTATAATCTAGTATCTTATTAATATATAGTATTGTTAAATTAGCTTTTTTTATTTATTAGTTATTTACTAAATATTCTATGAATTACTTAGTATTACTTAGTACGCTATGAATTACTTAGTTATTTTCTATCTCCTAATTGTATCTTCTACATTCACGATTTATAAAATTCAAGATATTTTTTCAATTATATTTTTTCAAACTCTAAGCTCTTTTCTCTCTAATTCTCTCTATTAGGCACGGGTTGAAGGCAAATGAGATCAATTGCCTTCAACCAGTGCGATTAAAGACGCCCAAGACTTGTTTGGGGCCTCTTTATATTTTTTCAAGTTTTTTTTACTTATTGCAGACACCAAAATCGCTGCAATAGGTCTAAATTACTCGAACAACGGCATTTTAATATGTCAATCGAGTTATTGCAGCGATATTTTAAATAAAAAGTCGTTGCATCAAAATAATAGTCAGTTTGAACGTCACAATATATGTTCGCACGTTACGTGAAATTTTGGTTCCCGCTAAAAGAATTGCCTAATTTTTAACACTCTCAAACGTTCAAATGTACAATAGTTCACGTGCGAACATTATAATCTCAATAACAAGCACAAATCACGCGAATTAAGTTTAAATGTATCATTTAAACCGTTCACACGTTTTGTTAATGATTTAGCAGGGGAGGTGCCCATAATTCACGAGAGAAAAATCCCTACAATTTTTTAATTCACGTTCGCACATGCAAGTTTAACATTCACATATCCATGCATCTATGTTAGAACATTACGTTGTAACCGTTCGAACGTAAATATCTCAGTTTCTCTAACAATTAACGAGAGAAAAGATCTTACCAAATTTTTAAACACATTAGCACATGTAACTCCATGTTTGCACGTAAGCACAAAACTTGTGAAGGTAGATTTGTATTGTTCGAACATGATTCACATATTTATATATTTTTTAAACAATAGTGATTTATATATTTGTATTAATATATCTACTGTTTTTTAATTTCAATTCTCAATTTCTTTTAATGTTAGCTTAAACAACTTTAATATTAAATCACTGCACTTCAATTTTCAATCTTTTTAAATTTGAAATATTCAACTTTAATATTAAATCAATTCACGTTTGCACGTGAATCAATAACATTTGAACATTGGCGCCAAAAATTTCCACTTCGCATGTAAATCAAGTTCGAATGTCCAAGGCACATTCTAACGTGAATATGTATACGTTCGAACTTAATATAATTTCTCATCTGCCTTCAACGACGGTTTCGACAAATCGTCACAGAAAATAGTACTTTTTTGTAACGGTTTGGACACTGTCACAATTTCCAATCTGTTACAAAAACTAATTTTTGTTGTAGTGACTCAATGACATTCCCACGAGATGCTCAACAATCAATACAAAAGTATATTAGAGCACTCATAATGGCTTTTGTATTATACAAAAAATGTAAATAATTTGAAGAAATGTTCCAAAAGGAAGCTCCATCCGATTATGTAAAATGAATTGTAAAATACATTTAGCTACAGTACCCCGCTACATGTAGCGGGTACTGTTCATCCTGTAAAATTTTTTTTTAGTGTTGATATTTCATTTACTCCCTCATTTTTATTTATTTTGATTTTTATCATATAAGCAAATTCTTTTTTATTTTTCATCATTTAAAACACATATATTTCATTTTCTTCTAAAAAATATATTGGAATTATTTTTAAACCAATTTTTTCATATTTGATTTTATTTTTAATTTTTATTTGGCTTATATATTTTTATTTTACATGTATAGAACTGAATTATTTTACATTGTATAAAAAAATAAATTGTAAATATAAAAAAATATATGGATATTATAAATTTATTGGTAGAAATGAAATATTTAAAAAGAAAAAAAAATATTTAAATGATATAGAGAAAAAATAAATAAGTTGATGGATGACATATTATAAAAGTTAATATGTAAAATAGAAAAAATGAATTTTAATAATATATTTTAAAAGATAAGATAAATAATCTATTGGAGTGCTGTAGAGACCAAAAATATTAATAATGCTACTTTAAAAAAAAGTTAAAAGCAGCTTAAACTTTTTACTATGAAAACTCCTGAAATTAATACACATCTGGAGATCTATAACTTGCGTATTATTTTCATATCTTCAGAACAAAAAAATTATAAAAATCAAATATATTCATTATTAATGTATTAAAAAAAAAAAAAAACTGAAACCCGGAAGCTATATAACGTTAGCGTCATGAAGTATAGATGCTGGTTCGGAGCAGTACTTTTACGGCCAAGCTGGTTTCTCTAGTGCAACCCTACCCCTGACATATCCGCACCATCAATATAAAGTTTGATCAATATTTTTTCAAATTGGACGCCTGAGTGTTCTAACTCATTGCATATTCAGAACTCTCCCTAAAGAAAATTCTGACAGACTTTCTTCTATGATGTAAAGAAAGGTTTTGAACCTATATTTTCATATAGGTTTACTCTAAATTATTGCAGATATGATGAAGCATAAATCTTACGAATGCATCTTCTGAACTCTTCCAAGCTAAGAGATTATCAGATATTCTGAGTTTCGCTGTGCAGAAGTATACTGTCCTATAGCTTTAGAGAGAGAGAGGGAGAGATTCTATACCGGATCCTAGCTAGAAGCCCATTCCTGAGAGTCTTCCTCACCTCAGCTGTTGACAGTTGTTATATATATTGGTGGATCTTGGGTCAAAACAATTCGTAGAGAACTTCTGAGAAACAAAAATAATACAAAGAAAGATAACCAACTACAAGAGATATATCACCTTCAAAAGCCTTCTTGTGGGATGACGAGTAGATCTTCCTAAAAACAGTTCCTTGTATATGGATCTTTGCTTAAAAGAACACTTTCGGAATCACAATGTATGAGGAGAGAAACTGAAATCTCTTTTACAACATATTATGTTAAAGGCACGTATGGTCCACGGGAGTGTCTTAAAAGAGCCAAGATGGCATTCACCTGCATCAGCACCTGAACCTGCACCTGTTGCTTGGTTCATCTCCCCATATATAACTTTTGGCAAGCTTTAAAGCTGGTTGGGAGAGAGAGCAAGAGAGAAAGACAAGTAAAGGTGCAGGTGCAAATGCAGATGAAGGCAACATCTTGGCAAACCTGATGCTTTCACAACCCCCAAGTCTTAGAAAGTGGCACTGGATAACTTACCCATGCAAGTAACAGGTGCTAGTATTTATACATAGAAACCGGAGTGAAAGTGAGACTACTGAAGAGACGGGCATCAGTTGGGATCATCTGTGCTTGTGGACCGCGCAGACGCTTACACGACGAAAGGAATAGTACTAATTAACAACATCAAAAGAAAAATATGAGCACGACAGAAAATCACTTAAAGGTGCCATTATTAGACTAGAATTATTAGCGGATAAGGATTTGTCAAATAATATCGCGCTCTCTGATGTAAAACGTCCAATCTAGTACTTGGTACCATGCTCTGGCCACGAACCAGCTGGCCAGTCCTGGGCCACGTGATAGGAGCGTCCCAAAGCACGTGGTACTCGGTGTGTCCACCAATGACAGACTGACACCGACTTGTAGACGACAGACTGACAGTCACCTGTGGTCTACTGTTAAGGCAGTATATTTGGAGGAAGAATAATATTACTCTCGTCATTTCCGATTCCGCTCTTGATCTTGTTCAGTGTAAAATTATTTTTTTAATATATTTTTTTTATTTAATGATTAAATAAATATTTTTTAATAATTTATAATTTTTTTATTTTTTTTAAAAATATTTTATAGTGTTAGAAAAATACATATATAAAAAAATAAAATAAAAAATACTATATTTTACGCTAAGCGAGACTGAGAACGGGAAAGGGAGCGGGGGCTGTAGCAGCTTCCTTGAAGGAATGGAAAATGCTAGTCTTCAAATCTACCGCTCATTCATTTCAATTTTTTTAAAATTTTTACTTAAAGTCAGGTTATTAACCTGCTGACCGTTTTTTACTTCTTTTTTTTAATATATTTAAATATTTTATAAAAATAAAAAAAATATTCAGTACACTTAAAATTACTTATTTAATCACTAAATAAATAAAAAAAAGCAATCAAATTGAGCGGTACAATTAAGAGGTAAAATATTTTTTCCTTTTAATTAATGGTTAAGAAAGTAATTATTAATAAAATTATATACTTTTTTTATTTATTTTCTTAATGATTAAAAATATTAAAAAACTACTTAAGAGAAAATCAAAAGAAAAATAACAAGAAATTTATAATTACGGTACGCCCAGCAGTGAATACTAAAAATATTTGTAAATATTTGAGAAATTTAAAACAAAAATTGAGATTAAAATTTTGAATAAAAATATTTCTTAAAATAAGTAGTTTATAAATTTTTGTGAAAGTGGACATATAAAATTTAAAAATTATTTGAATATAATTTTTTAAAATTATTTTTTATTTTCGAATTTGTGAAAATTGTATTAATTTATGTATTTGAGTGATGATTAGGTCATAATGATAAGATGGAATTTTGAAAGAGAATTTTTTTTATTTTTTTATTTTTTATGTTTGAATAATGTCCGAGACTAAAATCATGAGAAATACTGAAAATTTTTTAAAATTCTTTGTTAGCCAAACATTAATTTGTTATAGATCAGGAGAGACATATGGGAAGCTGCATGGGTAGTATAAGATGGTGTTCGTGCTTGGAAGGTTGCACAAAGCAACAGGATCCCAGTTTAATTTTTAAATGGTATATTAATTACTTTAATAAATTGCTAACTCTGTAGACCATTCTATCTCAATCTATTATAATCAGAGGAGAAGCAAAGAGCTAGCCTGTGATCAGTGGGACCCCAACTTTCTCCTTCGTCTTGCACCTGATAGGGCCATACCATATATACATATTGCATAAGGATATGGTGGCCACCATGGGGGTCTAGTACTTGAAGACAACAGTTAGTGTAACTCCCACTACAATACAATTGAATTTTAGTGACAGTTGAGAAATTGTGAAAGTCTCCAAACCATCACTAAAAAGCCTTTTCTGCGATGATTAAAAACAGATGAGATTTTTTTTTCGTTTGTGGCGGAGTTTGACGGCGGCGGCAACGGAGGAGTGGCAGCATGCAAACGGGAACGAAGTTAGATAACGGTGAAAATGACGGTTCGCTGTTTTGTTTTGAGCTTATATACACGAAACGTTCGAACGTAATTCCTAGTACGTTCGAACGTTTTTCGATTTATTTTCTAAAATATTGACTATAATATATTATATTATTAAGGATTAATTACACTTTGTCCCCTCCAACTATCACCCAATTCACAATGTGCCCCCGAAACTATTAATTGCATCAAAGTGGACCCTCTTACTTTTATAACGTCCCAATCCCCCCCTTCCGTCTACAATGAGAGTTAAATCAAACGGAAAACTCACCCATGTGCTTTTCACATGCTAATCCTTCAATGTAAAGACAAAATCACCCCTCACTCCATCGGTTTCCATTTCCCCAAACTGAACTTCATATTCGAAAATCCCCAAATCCATGGCCAAAATGACTCGTTTTATTAATGCCGAAAAATTGTTTTGTTTCAAAGTGAAGAACGTCTGTCTTGAAGCCATTAGGAGCGATGGAGAAATAAGCTGGGGTAGACTGCAAAGAAGGTGGGCAACGACGAACCCTATCAAAGCTGCCGACCACGTTGTGAGCTGCCGACCACGACGTCGGCGTCCCCTTCGAGTTGTCAGTGACTCCATTGCAGAGGAGTTTTTTTGTAGAGCTCTCATTCAAATTGCTTTCTCCATCGCAGGTACCTCAGTGATTGTTAATATTGATAACAAATCTCTCGCCTTGATGTAGCTCAAGAATGCTATAAATGATTGTACGTTGTAAGGTGAAAAAATTATTCGAGTTTATTGTAGCTCAAGAATGCTATAAATGATTGTACATTGTAACTCAACAATGTTCCAATTTAATTGCCATGATATTGATTCGATATCATGCTTAGATAATGTTCTAGTTTAGTTTATTAAGATTCTTTTCTCCTTTTGTGTAAAGCTGCAGTAGTCTGTAAAGAATAATATTGATTCAATTCTATAGAGTAGAAATTTTTTGGCTCATCAACCTCTCTTTTGACTGTTTCCTTTCTACACTCATAATCCTAACATATTTCAGCAGGTTGTGAAAGATGTCTACTGGTTCATCTAGCACAAGCTGGGATGGTAAAGCACCACTAGATAGCCCATTTTGCAGTTGCAATCTACGAGCACGTCAAAGAGTGTCAACTACGGATGATAACTACAAAAGGAAGTTCTGGAGATGCCCATATTGGACTCCTGGTTGTCAACATGGGGGTGGAGATAGGTTTTGTACATTTTTTTATTGGGTAGATGATGACCATTGCTCCACGTGCGGAGATATTGTTGGCCAGCTACGAGATAGACTCCGGATGCGGAGTCGTGAGTTCAAGATTGAGAAATCTGAATTGGAGGCTAACTTAGTGATGGAGAGGGAGCGTAAGGAGCATATCCAAGAGTTATGCAATAAGTTGAAGGAAAAATCTATGGAATTGGAGGCTAAGTTAGTGATGGAGAGGGAGCACATGAAACATATCCAACAGTTTTTGTATGAGGAGAAGGAAAAATCTAAATATTTGCACAAGAAATACAATAATTGCACATGGTGTGGTGTCATTGTAATTGTTCTAGTTGTTGCTGTTATCTACATGAAAATGTCTCATTATGCTGATGAAGGTCGTCATTATTTGATGATAGCATAGGATTGGTTAATGTAATTTTTTGGATGTGTATTGACTGTGGTTGTTGTTTTAAATTTGATTGTTGTATTGAACATCACTTGTTGTATGTAATTTGGTTATGGAGTGAATTTTGTAGCAACAACTTACTGTGTTGATAATGATTAATAATAATATCACCCTACATATCAAAATCCCTCAATTGGAACAGCAAGTCAATATTGCCAACAAATAATGTCACTCTAATAATGTCACCCTACTATAGACCATTACAACAAAAGTTTTCCAATAACAATAATGTCATTAAGCCCTAACTACACCATTACAATAGCAAGTCAATATTGCCAATTTGGTCGCTTCTGTTTTCCCTTTTTATCTTCGTTCATCCTCTCCACACGTGAAGATGACTCTACATTCTTCCCTTTTTGCACTGATGCATTAGCCTTGGCAGGAGGCACTTGGGTGTTGGGTGGCAGTTGACCAACTCTGAATTGCATGCCTCCCCTTCCAGGATTGCCCCAAGAACACAGTCTTCCTTGTGCTGGATTGTTTGTATCAATGTCTAAGTCCACAAACACAGGTCTACGTGTACTAGTCTGTGAGTGGTGGCCCCCAAGTCTTGCAGACCACCTCCTGGGTGGTCGTTTGGCCAACATCTTTACACGACCCACATTGACTTGCAGTTGATTACTTTGGCCTGCCTACGAAGTCTCTGACAAAGGAGTCTGCACTGTTGGACTTGTTTGCCATGTTGCCTATGAAAGCGACAAAGGTGGAGCGTTCCCAGTTTGCATAGATTGGGTTGTTGGCTGTGAAGGCTCTGACATTGGAGGTTGTGAAATGACCTAGTACCACATTTAAATGTAAATTAACATTCTCAACATTTTCAAGCAATATGTAAATGAATACCGTATAGTAAATAAGGAAGAAGTAGCCACTAACTTGTTCATCTGGAAATGAAGGAGCTTGAAATTCTGCTGTAGAAGTGAAGGAGGGTGTGCCTGCGTTCCACGCGGACATTTTCTTTTGTTGTGACCAATTTGATTACATCTCGAACAGGTCATATGCACACCAGTTTTCCTCAACTTGTTTGCTCCTTGTCGATCGTCCTCATTTCTTCTTCGATGTTTCTTTGGCCTCCCGGGTTGTTTCCTAACCTCAGGAGCAGTGGGCTTCTCGTATGTGGTAGTGAGCCACTGATCCTCACTTGGCATAGGGTAAATTAAAGGCTCGTATGCTGCCCTCCACATCTCCACACTATAGTAATGATGCACATATCCCTTGGGATCTTAGTCAGAATACACAATACATGTGTATGCATGCGGACATGGAATACCTATGATGTCCCATCTCAAACATGAACATATCCTCTTTTTCAAATCAACCACATATTGCCTACCATCATTGTTAACTTCAAACTGACCACATCCTGCATACGTTGGAGTACAATAGATGGACAAGTCATGCATAAGTTCAAACTTTGCAACTATCCGAGGCGTGATTGTATTCTCCCATTTACCAATTGCTTCCCTTTTCAACTGATATCGTCCCATCAGTTTCTTCCGTATGGTCTCCACCATAGTCACAATTGGCTTATCACGTGCTTGCAGAATATATGCGTTGAAACATTCACTAAGATTATTCACTACCAAGTCAGACTTTGAAAATATGTTAAACCATTCTCTAGACCATTGTGATGGGTCTATAACCTTTAGGTAGTCATATGCAGGCTGACTGAGGGCTTTCAGTTCCTCCATAGCTCTCTCAAAGTCCCTCTTCGTGTATGTTGTGGTTGCCTGCCACAATTTCTCCTTTAAAGCCACACCCCTGTGGCCAGCATCTCGAAAATTGGCAAATAAATGTCTGACACAAATACGGCTGTCATTGTAAGGCACCAACTCCTCCATTGCTGGCTTTAAACCCTACAAAAAATATTCAATGAGTGGCTCATTTAATAAATTTTAGTTAATAGAATATATTGATATATTTACAAAATTACCTTTTGTCTGTCACTGATAAATGTCCACCCGCCTTCAGGTTGCTGTCCAAGATCGGATATAAGTATCTCAATAAACCATCCCCAACTATCCTTTAACTCTGCCTCCACAATGGCCATTGCAATTGGGTACATGTTATCATTTGCATCCCTACCAACAGCACATAGGAGCTGCCCCTTAAATGGTCCTTTTAAGAAACAACCGTCCAAACCAATCAATAGTCTACAACCAGCCTTAAAACCCTCTCTACAGGCTGCCAATCCTACGTACATCATTTGAAAAATAGGAGGTAACTCAGGAGCTATTCGTTCCACTTCCCCAAACTGAACTTCATTTTTAACGTCCGAACATGCAAAATAAAAGTGCAAAAAATTTTCCGCTCGATTTAGGCACCTCTAATCTGAAACGTTTGGACATTAAAAATTTATGTTTGAACATGCAAAATAAAAGTGCTGGAAATTTCCCGCTCGATTTAGGCACCTCTGTGATGATCTGAAACTCTTGTGTGTTGGTAGAGGAGAGTCATGGAACAGATGATATTGACTATTATGGTGTCATACGTGATATTATCGGATTGAAATATCTGGGTGGGTCTGTAACACATGTATTTAAATGTGATTGGTGGGATCTAGGCGGTGGTCAGGTTTCGATACATAGGGATAATCACTTTACAAGTGTCAATACTGCATCTAAATGGTACGAAGATGATCCATTCGTATTGGCTTGTCAAGCTACCCAAGTCTATTACTTCATTGATCCAATGAAAAGTGCTGACGAAGATAGTGGAGAGATTACTTGGCGAGTCGTAAAAAATTTATCCCTTGAAATATATATGAAGCAGGAACGAGTGTAGATCACGAGAATAGTGGATATGAAGATGACACTCCGAATGTTGAGGCATACTGGGAATATGGAGAGGGTATTAACTTGTTTGTTGACCTTGGTGGACTCGAGTTGCTCCCCTTTTGTAGAGATGATGTCCCACCCGTCCATCTCGACCCGTCCATATTAAATAATAATTCAATTCAAGTAAGTGATGAGGAAGAAGAAGAAGAGTCAAAAGATGAAGACGAATCAGAATCCGGCCAGGAGGTGGATAAGGAGTATGAAGAAGAGGTGCATGATGATGATGAAGATGTTATTGAGGGAGATTCTGAAACAAGCATGGAAAATACATCCGAAGATGAAGAATAAAAATACTAAATATTTTATTCATATAGGTGACTATAAAATATCTGGAATTGTCATAATTTCTTCTAATTATTTTTCTTTGATATAATTAATTATATTCAAGAATGCCGCCAAAACGACGACGAAAAAATGTGTCTTCGCCAAGTCCAAGTCCTGAACCTATGGAGGACTCCCCACTCAAGGAATCCGCTCCTGAAGATCAAGTTAACAAGCAAGAGATCAACAACTAGTCGACACTTACTAGTAAAGAAATATTGTCATTGATAATTAATTATATAGTTAATATTTTTGTCTCAATAACTATATAACTATAATTATACTATTATCATGTAGTTGATGCATCTATATGTCGCGGTCGTGGCTATACACATGGCATCTCTCTTGAGAAAAATAGAAGTCACAGAAAACTCAAAATCACCATTCTTGATAATTCCACTGGAGGAGTGGATGATAGTGCAGCAGCGCTTTCCTCCTATATTGGCACAGTATTTCAAGCTTATGCTCCATTTTATGTGCGCTCATGGCGAGATGTTCCGAATGAGATTAAGGAGCACATTCGAAGTCATGTGCTGGTGAGTTTAATTCTTAGTACATATTTTTCACCTATATATTAGTATATAATATTTTTGACCTGATTCACTTGTTAGAATGAATTCGATTTTGACTTTGGCCATAGCGAGGATTTGAGAACCGTGAATGAGTTGATGGCTACACTATTCCGACGTCACAAGAGACGATGTCATGATCACTTCAAGAAGTTTGAGACGTTGGAAGAGGCTACGCAGTCTCCTTTCCAGCAGATGAAGTTAGATGATTGGAGAAAGTGTTGTGATCTTTACGCATCTCTAAATTATTAGGTATTTTACATTTATATCTTTTAATTATTTACATTCATATTTGTTCTAGATTTGTTTTTCTTGGTTGTGGGCCTGATTCCATGGTCATTTCTTGTCACCACGTTATTCCTTCGCCATAAGTGAGGGCTTTATTAATAAATTTGGGGGGGTCACTATTGGACACGTGACTTCCTGCTCTTCTTAAAAAAAAAATATTCGATCTATATATTATATGTATATCTATTACAATTAACATTCTTAATATATTTTGTAGTACTTGAGTTCTACAAATGCACATAATAGATCCGCTCTGACTGTCCACCATCATGCCGGTTTAAGGTCATTTCACCGTCTTGCTGAAAAAATAGTAATTAAAAAATTATAGAATTCATTTATTTTTCTAATATTATTTTATTTACGTACTAACATTATCTTTTTAAAATTGCTAATGTCGCTTTGTTAGAAACGTGATGATTCTGAAAACTTTTCCCTCACTCATGTTAATACTATTGTTCACACTAATGAGCATAGTGAGTGGATGGATCATGTCGCTGCAGATAATTATGTAAGCAGTGTTAATTTTGTTAAATATATTATGCAACATGTGAATAATTTATTTTTTATTTCTATTTATTTTAATACTTTATCTATTAACGATCATTACCTTTCAAATTGCAGGAAAAAATGACGGAGATGCAGTCGGCTTCTGGGGAATCCTCTCCTAGTGACATAGACATATTCATGCAAGTGTTCGGGCTGCAGTCTAGTATGGCAAGATGTTTGGGACGATCTATCAAGCATATATGTTCATCCTCCTCACCTCATCGACTTCACAAATTAATAATCTTACCAAAGATTTAGAAGCTGCACGGCGTAAGAATAAGTATATGAGGTCGAGACAGCAAAAGTGAGAGTCTCTCTTAGACCTACAGTCTCATTTAGAGACGCGTTTACAGGACCAACAGAGAGACCGGAAGGAAAGAATATGCAGTGAAGTCCAAGAGCAAGTGCAACAGGAGAAGATGGTGCAAATGGAGCGTGTTATGTCGTTGCAACAGAATCGCTGTAGGCGAGAAAAATAAATAAATTTTATCAGTAATGGTGGCTAGTTTTAATATCTAATTTTAAAATTTTATAAGACATTATTAGTTAATTGATGGTATGTAATATGATACAATTGGTATGTTTGTAAATTTTATAAAATTAGTATTTCTGATCTGTACGTTCGAATGTAAATTAAAAACGTTCGAACGTTGGTTCACATTCAAACCAATGTACGAATGTGAATTAAAAATGTTCGAACGTTGGTTCACATTCAAACCAACGTTCGAATGTGAATACATAAAATTGTATAGTAACATTCAAGCGAATGCCTCTACGTTCGAACGTATTGACCCTCAAAAGATCAATCGTTCGAATAATTAAACGATTAATGTTCAACAAACCTCCAAACGTACCACTTGCATTCGAACGCTCCTTCGTTTGCATTCGAAAAAACATCCGAACGTTAAACCCGTTACGTTTGAACATTGGTCCGTTAACGTTTGAACAAAAATTTGAATGTTTATTATACAATTAACGTTCGGACACATAAACGTTCAAATGTAAATATGATACGTTCGAACTATAATCAACGAACGTCAACTTCTCTCATTCGAACGCGAATCGGTCAGGTTGCCATTCGAACGTTCAATTGGACATCTAAACGTTACTTTCAGTGACAGTTCTCAACCGTCACAAAAAAGGGAACGTTTGAACGTTCAACCAAACGAAACACCTCCAACCATCACTAAAAATATTTTTAGTGATGGTTCAACAGTAAACCGTCACCAATTATTTTCTGTGATGCACATTAGGTGACGGTCGTGGTGACGGTTTGAAACCGTCACCAAATATCTTTATTGACGTTTTGGAAATTTTTTGTGACGATTTCCTCTCTCACAAAAGACAAATTGTGTTGTAGTGTCCTCACCTACAAGTTTCTCCGTATTTTATTTGGAACCAATTCGAAACAACTCATTCTACTTGTCTTGGACGGGGCCAAATGACACTGCCCCTAATCTTTTTGTTACCAATTCTCACAATCAATTTCCTTTTCCCTTTCTTTCCTTTTTCCTCTCGATAGCCATGCTCTCGTAGCAGCTCTCTCCTGTTCATAATACAGGTTATCTCCTTTGGCTTAAACGCAGGGGTTTGGTGGCTGAGTTAACATTGAATATAGACGTGGGAGGCAGATGGAGGAGAATATTGAAGAAAAGGGTTGTGTACTATTTTTCAAAGAAATTGGTCTTTACATGTTTTGTCATGACTCCAAATGCTAGGACGAGGGAATCTCTTGGTGGAACTCTTCTGTCCACCTGGAGTGCATAAATTGGAATGGTTACTCCTGGATCGACGAAGTTGAATAAGCAGACCTCAAATGAATCCTTGTGGTAAGGATGCGGGAGTGAGATAACGCCTAAAGCTAATGGGTGCCACATGTGTTATATGCGGTGAAGGTGAAATGGTGAACTACCGCATATAAAGGACTATCACGTAGTCACCATTGTCAAGTACCACTACAAGGAAAATGCATTTTGTAGTGCCACTTTTCGTAGCAAAAAGTGGTTAAAATTGCCGCTTTAAGTCTTTCCCGTCATTTCTTAATTCGCTGCACGTTAGTTGCCATTGTTTATTCACTTTTGCTATACTACAACGAACGTCTAAAACTGTCGCAATAACTATGTTATTCCGGCAATTTTGTTGGCCGCAATTATTGGTAAAAATCGCTGCAATTGTGCATTCGGATAACATAAAAAATTGTTGGGAAAAACCATATTGTAACGGCATGGTAGTGTCGCAAATACTGTCAAGTTTGCCACAAATGTTGTTCTACTTGAGGTCATATGAACTTATTGCAACCACAAGTATTTGCCGCTATTATATATTTCCAGCGAAATAGAAATCACTGCAAAAAGTAATGAAGAACTCAAAGGGTTCTTGCGACCACAAGTATTTGCCGCGATATCAAGCGCCTGAAATAATTCTGTGCACCTCTAGAAATCTAGAGACGCACATAATTCTTTTCGGTGAAGTTGGATCGCCAGAAGTAGTCTCGTATTCTAAAAAAATATTTTCGGCGAATTATTGTTGCTAGAAATAGTCCCTTAAAAAATTAAAAAAAAATACCCTAAATAGGATGCATGAAAAATACAATACACATTCACATTATAGGGCTTCCTATGTTGTTCACGACATCATTCATAAATTTTCAACTAGGATTTGGGTCCATATGCATGCATTTGCACTACAAGTTATACTCTTCTACAAAATTTTAAAAAAAAAACTTTGTACTTGAACAAAATAAATGCTATAAACTAAAGTTCATAAACTGTAAAGTGTATAACCTATTCATGCAAAATAGCCCCAATTGCTCTAACACTTTCACTCAAAGGGTTGCAATTTTAAAAGAATCAAAAGAACATAACATCAGAAATGTCAAAGAAAGCACTTGACAAAGAATCTATACATACAAAGACCCCAACTATGTTATGAAACTAGAAGGAAAAAAACAGCAAACTATATTAAGTTCGATAAAATTCTATCTACCATTTAGTAAATTTACTATAAGAAAAAGCATGTCAGAATCTCAATTATTAAGTGAAAAGATCAGACATCTCATCCAAAGTCCAAACTTATCATAACAAAGAGAAGAAGAACATTTTGTTTGGTGAATGTAAGAAAACTGACCTTGAGTAGATCTCCAACATTTTCTTTAACCAAATTTGAAAAAGAAAACAAGCTCCAAAAAGTATACAAGTAGCTTAGGAGCTTCTTGATCATAATCAAGTATAATAAAATCTTATTTACCGATAAGAAAAATTCTACACAAGGACACCGTGATCAGAATCATGGAGACACATCATCAAGAAGACATAATTGTTTTCTATCATAGAAAAATAACTGAATCTTTTGAGGTGTGATATATAACTAACACAAAAAGATATAAATTTCTAAGGACACGCATTGATGTTTCTCGTCTCAAGGATGATGCGTCTTAAGGATGCATCAGACAGTAGCACATGCAAGCCTTGAAAGTAGATGCTGAATTGAGCAGAATTATATAGTCCTTATTTCAAACTCACTGCAAAATATATTACTTATGCAAGTTAACATCAAACCAAAATAGCCAATTCAAAAACTCTGCTAAAAATATTTCAAATCAATTCAAGGAAGAGGAGATCTAAACCAACATGAATGGAAGAGGAGATCTAAATATTTCAAACTCTCTGCTAAAAATATTACAGTGCCGAATCTACATGAAAGAAAGAGGAGATCTAAATCAATTGAAGAACTCCATAGCCAACATTTACACACAAGGTTTTATGTTATATTGCTCATATATATTAATGCCTTTCACAAGAAAAACTCAGAACTACTTCCAACTACTTCTAACATGACATACATGTACACAATATATCTATCTGCAGAGACAGCTAAAAATGAATAAGAGCACTTGAAAATCCCTTTGCTGAGCTAGAAGTTTCATTTCACTTCCTCACATACAAACATATTACACAATCCAAGCCAAGTATACATACATAATCCACCAAACATACACATGTCATACCCATTTTATAACCTGTGATCAACATATAATCCATCTAAGTATCCATTTGTTCTTACAAGTGTCATCCACACATAATACATTCAAAGTACATAAATATGTCCAATATGTGCAACCAATCAATTTTCTACCATTTCTATCACCTAATATCAATATACAATCCAAAATATGGACTATTACTATTACTAAATCCATAGTCCGCTTAAACTCAACATACAACTAGCTAACACAATCGTAATCACATAGCTTCAAAATCTCAACCATGGCCTCCCTTGATCCATGAAGTCCAACACTACAACAAAACTACGTACTTAATGCCATCACTTCACACAGTTCACGACCACATCACAACTTCACATTAGTCCCCAGCACTTGATACTACACAGTCACATCACAACCCAACATAACTTCACATTTAATCCCATCACTTCAAGATAAATCTTAGATGCGCAAACTTCCTATATTCATAGCCAACATCTCAATAAAATCAATTAGGTAGCATTTTTCCAAAACAATCAAATCATCCAATTCCAACCCATTTCTATACTCGATCATCAACTACAAATGAAATTAAAGATTAAACATTAAAATTTGTTGAATTCTTGCACCTCATAGTCCACATGGAATTCAAATCCATAAACCATTGCATTCAAATAAAATCAAGGCAACTCTTCAACTAAATTAATATACACTTAATAGGGGTGATACTTGCATGGTGCGGGGCGGGGGGTACCCTCCCCCGCACCCCGCCCCGCACCATGCAGGGGGTTGGGGTTTTTCCCCTGCACCCCGCCCCGGTGCTGGGGAGCAGGGGAAAAAACCCCATCCGCCCCGCCCCCTGCTTATGGCACACATTGTGTTTTAAAAAAAAAAATTGTCTAAAAATTTTTTTTTGGGTTAAATTTTTTTTTAAACCCAAATTATAATATAATTTAAATAATAAATTAAAATTTATAAATATAAAAAGAACTTAAACTCATTAGAGTTAGACTTTGGATTGTCTTGGCCTCCTAGGCCAACCTTTACATAGGAGGCCAAGGCAATACAATAGTCATCCTTAAGCAATGCGGGACTTACTACTAAATCCCACATTGCTTAAGGATGACTTTCTACAAGGCCCTTGTTCTGTTGCAGCGGCAAAAAGTTGCCGCAAAAAGTGGAATTTGTGGTATTTTCCCTCTATCGTTGCAAAGAAAATCCACCTACAGTAAAATTCACTTTTTGCAACTAAATTTACATTGTTGGAAATGAATTTAGCTGTAAATACTCTATAATCGTCATAAAAGATAAAAATATGGCCGCAAAATGTTTGGAAATTGTTCACAACGAAATGAAAACCAAATTTGCTACGGTGACTTTGCTTGCGCTGCAATAAAGTACTATTAGCAACGATTTCTTTTACATCGAACATAAAATCACTGAAAAATGGCCTTTTTCTTGTAGGGAGTGGGCCATTAGGTGATGCGGTTACTAGCAGATAACCCACTGTACATAGGAGAGTCGTGAGGTTTCCAAATCAAATGTTACAAGAAGTGAAAAGGCAATGAGTAAAATATGTGTAATAAACTATTCGATGTGAAAATGTGAAAGATATTTTATCTAAATGTCAAAAGATCTCTGTCATATGTTTCTAAAAGTCAAAATTGCATAAGTCAAGTTTTGGGTCAAGTACATGTCCATACATTTATCTCATGGTTTGCCTTTACATGCTAATGTTGTCTGTTTGCATGTTTACTTACTAAGATTTCTCGAAATCTCACTGTATTTATAAGTTGTAGCAGGTACACAAGACCCTAAGTAAGATGAATGAGATTAAAGACCTACTAAGATTTACTATTGAAGCTCGCTATAATTATGTTGATGTTGGTTTTGAGGTCATCGCGCAACGCCTTAGGGACATCCAAGTAGGGCTGAGCACTGACAATGTCAGAGTCGGAGTGCCCTACCTCCAACTCTGACTCCGACTTCAACTTGTCGGAGCGGAGTCGGATTTGGGCTTTTTTATTGGACTTTTTTTCTTAGCCCATTTGAAATTTCAATTTGACAATATTTTTTTAATTTCAATTTTATTAAAACATAACCAAAATTGAAAAAAAAAATCATTGTACAAATTATTGTTATTATTCATGTTATTATATGTTATTGTTTATACATTAGTATTACATGTTATTATACATTGATTATTATAGATTTCTAGTACATGTTATTATATATTAGTATTACATTTTATTATAAATTTATGTATTTGTGTTTATACACAATACATTAGTATTAAATGTTATTATACATTAGTTATGATATAAATAGTATTACATGTTATTATACATTAGTGTTACATGGTAGTAATAGTTAATAGTTTGGTGTTTACATATACTAAACTATTATTAGTGAATTTAGTCTATTTATATTATAGTATAACCATATTATTTTATAATAATTTGCTCATACTAGTATATTATTGAATTTAATTAACTATAAAAGTTATAGTTAGGCCTCGTTTGTTTTCACATATGAGATGAGATGCGATGAGATGAGATGAGTTAAGATTAAAGTTAAAAATTGAATAAAATATTGTTAGAATATATTTTTTAATATTATTTTTGTTTTAAAATTTGAAAATTTTGAATTGTTTATTTTATATTGTGTGAGAATTTAAGAAAGTTGTATTGATTAGATGAGATAAGATGAGATGAGATGAGTTGATAGGAGTTGTGAAAACAAACGAGACCTTATATAACATATGTATGATTAATATATATAAAATACATATATTTTAATAAAATATGTATCAAAGTTGGAGACGGAGTCAGTACATCGCCACCTCTGAACTAAAGGAAATCCCTAGTTTGAAAGACCAAATGGTTTTTGCGACTGGATATCTTGGAAGCCTATAGTTACTCTATAAAAGCAAGGGAGGTTGCCTTAAGTCTAGGACTTCTAAAACCCGAACCCTTGTGTCAGCTCACCTCCTCCTTAGGGCTTGACCTTAGTAGCCTTAATACTAGTTAATTAGGAGTTGGGCTATTTGAGAATAAGAAGAATTTTGGATAGTTGAGTTGGCAAAAGGGCCATATACTTTTGGTTTAGTAGAATTTTTAGAAGATTCTAGTACAATATTGATTTTGAGGAAAAGAAACCTTTTGGAGCTTGATTGGTTTAGTAATATTATTTTGAAGAATTTTTAATGTTTTATTAGTTTTGAGGATAAGAAGCCAAGATGCCCATAAGGGAATGGCACATGGCATATTAGATGTTAAAAAAGCCTTTGGACCAAGTTGTAAGATATAAAGTTTTAAGCCTTTATTGGAAGACACTAGAAAATAGGTCCAATGTAAAGGTCATAAAGCCATTGGGTCTAACTTAGTAAGAGTGAAGGCCTTAGGCCCAACTTGGAAAAAATAAGATTTTAGGCCTCACTTGTTGGATACAAGACTATGGGCCTAACTTATTAGACCCAAGATATTAAACTTAGTAAGCATAAGGTCATTGGGCATAAGTTAGTATGATTCAATATTTTGGCCCTGTTGAGGAGACCAAAGATTAGGACCCAACCTAGTAGGCCTTTGAGACTATATATAGGCCCCACAAATCTGGACACAAATCTGGACATAAGGACCATATAATAACCCACTCCAAAGCCCACAACCAAGGCTTGCAAATTTGGCCCAACAAAAGCCCAACCCTTGAAGCCCAAAGCCTTGTATTTTATTTCATTTTTCTAATTGGAGCCCACATAAACCATACCATTGGTTTTGCTCAAGCCCAACTTGTGCCCCACGCCCCTAAGGTTCCCATCTAACCATGGTTAAGCTTCTAAGTTGACTTAAGAAGTTCTAATCTTCACACACATGATTACCAAGCTCTAAACCATATTTTTAGCTTAATTTTTCTTTAATTTATTTCCCACATTTATAATCTGAAATTTTTTATTTTTATTGTTGATTTGCATTGTTCTTAGAAGTTTAATCTTGACCCAACACATGTCAATAGAACCAAAGCCATGTTAATGCCCAAATCACCACCAATCGGAACCTAGGTGCACCCTCATGTGTGCACCAAATCAGCCCCTAGCCCACGCCTTTTGCACCATTTTCTCAAGAAAAATTTCATCATTTACACCCTAACTTAACCCTCTAGTTCAGTTCTAACATTGGACGAATTGGTACCAAGAAACCAAGCCAAGAAACCCAACCAATTCCATTACAAGCCTAGTTGAAACCAAACCGAGTGGCCTTGGGTTTCAATTGAATTTTCTGCTCTTGGTTAAGCCACTTCCCATGCCACCACCCATGTCCCTTGACCACCTGAAAAAGCCACTCAATGCTAATAATAATGCCCTCAATTCGGACCAAGGAGAAGAGATAAGAGGGGAATCAAAATCTGGATATCTTTTATTCAAAACCGTTGGCCTCCTTCGTGTTTTTCTCTTTTGATTTTTTTTTTGTTTTATTTTCAACACCAATGCAGCCCCCTGCACCTATAGACACACTCTTACACCTTACCATGAAGAAATCATGAAAATGTAGGACACTATTTAGTTGACCAAGCATGATACAAAGCTGAAAACTTCACTCATCACTCTACCTCCCACCTCCACTAATACAAAGCCTCATCTTCGTCTAAAGCCAACGTCCCCCTCCCTTCTTGAAGCCCATAAATACCTCCCTCACGTCCTTATTTCTCCACACCTCTCCTCCAAGCCTTCTTTTGTGTCTTGACAGCATTTCTCCCCATTAGTGAGCAATAGAGTGAAGCCGAGTAAAGTTCTTGAGAGTTCTTAGTGTTCTTGAGTGAAGTTGTGTTGGGAGCTCTAAGGGCCACGAATTGTTGTAAGTAACCTTGCCCTAATCTTTGTAAGTATTAGCATAGCATATTAGGCTTTAATTTGTGCCATGGGAATGAATTTTGATTGAGTTTAAATAAGGTTTAGCATGATAAGTTCAAAACATGGTGAATTGGGAAATGGAATGCATTAATTGTTTAAGTTGATTTTTTTAGCTATGGAATGTCTTGATTTAATTTTATATGATTCACTAATGTGTTAGAATGAATTTTGAAGGTTTAAATTTATGGTTGAAAGCATGCCATGATAGGTTTTAAATTCATATCTTGGGTTGATCATCAAGCATGTTTATATTTTTGCTTGATTTAAATCATGAAGTTTTCATTCATTTGCTTAGGCTTGAATAATTTGTATTTAGAAAATACTTATGATTGGGATAAGAATGAAAATGCATGATTTGATTAAGTTTTGAAACATCTCTTGGTGAATAAAGCTAGAAACATCATGCGTGCTTAATGGATAGATAAGTGAAGATTAAGGTATGCAATAACCGCAGCAGAATAAGGATAACTAAATGAAGGTTATGCTAGAATAAACTAAAACATCTCAATGTCATTCACAACCATCATAAGTTCAAGTCATAAGGTAGCACAATCTTAGTACAATTCTTATTGATAATGCCTCCATAGCTAAATCGACTGCTTCAAGCGTTGTAATACACGAAGGGTTAGGGCTATAAACATAAAAATGAAGTCTAATCTTTTGTCGAGATCTAGCTCCTCTTCAATCAGTTAGATCCATTGGTCCATCTGGTCCTTCCACGTCGGGTCCTGACAAAACTTCTATCATTCCGAGTGGAATGATAGTGGATCCACAAGGAGTGAGATTTACTTAAAATCTCAGTAAGTTAGGCAACCAACGTGCACACTATAAATTAGGCATGATGAATGATAAATATGAAATGCGTGCGATACAGAAAAATCAGTATATGTCTCCCATCCAAATTCCTCGACATTTTCAGAAAAACTGAGACACATTTTCTTACAGAGAACAATGTCTCGCTTTAATTGACAAAAATAGAACATTTCATCATAATGTTTCATCATTTATAGCAAGTCACATTTAGTCATATCGCTAACATCATAACATATGGTATCATCACAGTTCTCCATTTGAACTATGAGTACCTGCTGGTGATCGTTCTCAATGCATTGGTAACATAACATAACATCATCATAACATGTACACCCACTAGCCTTAAGTGTTATAACATTTGACTTCTCTAACGTTCTTTAAAAATAACTCATTCGAAACCCGTTGACTGTTCTTCGTCAACACAGGGGTTACCACTCCATTTTTACTCACTCCAGAATGGATAGAGGAGTTTCACTAGGATAATTCCCCATCCTAATTTTTGGGGTCGTGACAAAAATTATTTTCATGCTAACTTGAAAATCTAGTTCATGACATATTCATATGTAGCAAGCTTTCATGTGAAAAAGACTTTTATATGCAATATGCAAAAAATGGTGAAAATGTCACATGTTATTTGCTCAACCAAAGTTATTTGTTTGTATGAGAAACTATTGAAAACAAGGGACAAAAACCAGCCATCTTGTGAGCTTTGGTTCTTCATTTAATTTGGTTCCAACAAATTACTAAAAAGCTATCAAATGCCCTTTTGGTGAAAATTTCAGCTTTTTTATAATTCCTTGTTCCCTTCCATTTCCAAGTAAATTCGTATCATTTGCAAGTTCTTAACCCATGATCTTCATCTATCTTTCAAGTAGAAGACCTAATGGCCTTTAATGGAAAGCAAGCATGCTATTATTTACTTTCATGAATTTCCCTAGAATGCTTGAAATGAAGAGTTTTAATGTTTTGGCTTAGTACCATGTGTGGTGGAAAGTTAAATGGGTTGAGATTGTGTTTTGTAGTTGGAATTAAAGTGAGCCTCTAGTTAAGGGTTTGGCTGGTAAAGCTTAGAGTGAAATGGGTATTGATATGCTCATTCCATTTCATTGAATAGGTTTTATTGAAGTGCGAAAGGAACCAATGGTTGAGCTCATAGGTAAATAGTTATGACCATGCTCCCTACTCAATATTTTCTTCTACTAAATGCTCCTTTATTCAAATGCTTCTTTGTGATAAAATCAAAAATAAAAAATAAAAACGTAGTGTATATGCTATGTATGAGCCTTCTTGGTAGCCCATGTTGAGTACCCTACTAATTATAAATGTGTGTATACGTATGATGTAAAGCATGCACATTCAAGGTTTAAATCATGAGATTTATCGTGCATATTTTCATAAGAATTAGAGATTTTTCTTTATATAAAGTATGACATGAAATGCATTTTTATGAAAGAAAATGCAAGTGTATTGGACTAACAAAGATGATGAAAATGCTATGAACGGAAAGAAATGAGAGAAAGGAGAGAAAGAGGAATGAAAGTTTTATGTATGAAAACACTTGATGGCCAACGACTATGATTATGGTATCAAAGGAAAGGGGAAGATTGCAATGCCGGACCGGTCCCATTGGTGGTGCACCCAATGGCACCATCGAAACTGAGGGATTTCCTAACCCATGGCCATGGGTGGAGAGAAGGTGCGAAAGACCGCTAACCCTAACACAGGGCGTAATAGTGTGTACGGTCCAAAGGAAAGTGAAAACTTTCAAGTTCTTTTGTAAATGTTTTATGTTTATTTAAATGTTTTACGCTTGTTTGATCTTTCAAAAGAAAAGAATAGTTGAGGTATGCTATTTTAACTGCTTGGTGTACTACTTACTGAGTATTAGACTCACATTTGTGTTAATGTTTTAAACGTCCAGGAAATGTCTAAGATGAAACTGTGGAGCAAGACATCGCTAGGAATGGGGAAGTCAGACGCCTAGCCTAGCCTTAGCCTGGGGTTGGGTCTTTATTTGATGTTGGATTATTTTGGTTGGTTTGCAAAACTGTTGGGGCATGTATTTTGAGGCAAAGTATTTTGTGAACCTGATAGATGTTTCTACCCAAAAGATGGTTGTAGTTTTTAACTTGAAATTAATAGGACCATCCTATGTTTCTAACAAACCTGTTATTTTGAACTTTAGAATATGAAGGATAATGGGAAGGTCCCTTTTTTAGATTTTAGTATGTAATACATGTCCCTTTTGATAAACTGTCGGTATGTTATTCAAAAAAAGAAAAAAAAAAGGTAGGATTAAAGGTAGTAGCTCGTCCCACTCTAGGGTAAGGTTGTTACAACATGAATGTGGCATTTATCAATAAATCGTAAATAACTTATCGAGGTTTAAGTTAGACGCAACTTACAAACTACCAGTGTTTGGAAAAAAATCATAGCGGCTGTAATCAAATTTGTACTAATTTAGGAACTTAACTACTCAAAGAGGATGCTCATAATCAAAGGGTTTCAAAAAATTGTATTAACAAAAATACTCCTAAACTTTCCAAAATTACCACTAAGGCCATAATTTTTCACTATTCGCAAACGAACTCCAAATTCCACCAAAATTCACAAACATATATTCTATGGTCTAAAATCATCTATTCCCTTAGAATTCCAAAAATCAAAGTGGAAGTAATCCAATTATACTCAACCCGTGGCATGCAGTCTAGTTAATACCTAAGTGTACTTTCAACTATTGACCCTTATGAATGCATGCATATTCAATTTATTTAATAGAAAATAATTACTATAATCCTTAATGAAATGTTAAAAGCTTAATTTTAGGTGAACGAGTCCATACCAACACTTAATCATGGTTAAAAACCTTAATCTTCATTAATCTTCAATTACTCAAGCATGATGCTTCTATCTTAAATCACAAAGGCATCTTCAAAATTCACCCAAATCATGTATTTTCATTCTTATCCCAATCACAAGATTTTCTAAATGCTCATATTTCAAGCCTAGGTAAAATAAATCAAAACTTCATAAGTTAAGCAAAAATTAGTCAAAATCGTGCATGCTTGGATGATCAATACAAGATAGAATTAAAACTTTTCATGGCATGCCTTCAATCTCAAATCAAATCTTCAATGATGATTCTAATACATTAATAAATCATATCAAAATATGCTAAGACAAGCCATAGCTAAAATTACCACTGAAAACAATTTAAACACTTAATCCAACCTTGATGGACTCGATTTTGATTTAAGCATGGTAACCTTTTCTAAACTCAACCGAAAAATCACTTCAACACTTCAAAGCAAAACATAACATGAAAACTAAGACCTAGGGCATGAAAACTTTCAATTTTCATGGCCCTCTAAAGCTCTCAACACAAGAACACTTCAAGAACTCCCAAGAACACACCTTTCAGATTCACTCTAGACTTTTTAAAGGAAGAAGGCTATCAATGCTCAAGAGGAGGCTTGGCGAAGTGGTGTGAAGGAAATGTGAGGATGAGTGAGGTATTTATAGAAGGCTATGGGGGAGGGGACATTGGCCTTGTTCCATGGTGATTGGGTGAAGTGGGCGGTGGAGAAGGAGGTTTGAATTCCAGCTTGGTTGCATCACCTTGTGCAGGTGAATAGTGATGCAAATAAAATGATTTTATTCCTTTCAGGTGTTGCCATGCAAGGAGAGGTGCAGGTGCTGCCATAGTGCATCATTAGAAGGAAAAAAACTGAAAATAGTATATGACATCAAGCATAGTAGCCATCGGGTTCAAGGCTGAAATTATGGACAATTTTGATCATTTCTTGACTCACCCTCTTGTCCTCTCTTCATGGCTGATTTATGCAGGTTATGAGTCACTCTTGGAAGGCTTTTATAGTTGGTGAAAGGTGGGGGATTGGCTACCAAGTGATGATGAAGTGGCAGCTCAAAGGTCAAAGGGAAGAGGTGAATGGAAGGGTGTTGCCGAGTGGTGGTGGTTTGATGCCATCGGTTTTGTGTTATTTTTGTGGGAAAAATTTTGGTCAATTTCCCATAATGAATCTAAAGGTATCTTGGGGATTGGATGGTGATGGAGGTGGCATGAAGGTGTGGGTCATTTGAGAGTAGAAAATCAAACCAAATTGCAAGGCATTCAGTCTCCATCCAACTAGTGTTTAGGTGTAGTTGGTTTTTTTTTTGGGTTTTTGGTTCGGTTCCTAGAACCAATCTCATCCACCACTAAGTCTACATTTAAATGGGTATTTTGAGATTCTAAAATACAATAATGGCCTTCAAAAAAAGGCACAAAAAGCTTGGGCTAAGAGTTATTCAGTCCAATGCACACAAGAGTGCACATGTGTGCCGATTAGTGTGGGCTAAGGGTTTTGACATGTCATTACCCTTAACGACATATGTGGATATTTATCTAGGGTTCTAATATGATCTAATAATGATGCAACTAAATAATAAAACAAGTGAATTTCATATAAAAAATGTCTAAAAAGATTAAGAAGAAAACTAAGCTCAAAACATGGTTTAAAAATCACTAATCATGGGTAACTTGATTAATGTCCTTGCCTCAAGTTAGAAGCTAAATTATGGACAATTGGGAATCCTAAGGGGTGTGGGATACTACTTGGGCTAGAGGGAAACCAATGGTATGGTGTATATAGGTTTCAAATAGAAGTGTGAAAATGCAACGCAAGACTTTGGGCCTTGTTTGGTTTAAAAAGGTCATAAGTGGAAGTTGCATGGTTTATAGGCTTTGGGTGTGGGTTGATGGGAGGCCTTGGTTTCAGAGCTTAAGAGGTCATGAAAGGTCTCAAGATCCACAAAGATGGGGCTTGAAAGGCTTGCCTTATCATAACTAGGTCATGGGTCAAAGCTAACACCAAGTTAGGTCCAAAAGGCCTTATGCCAAGGCTATCCCTCAAAGACTTCAACTCTTATAAGGCTAGGTTTTAGGCTTCCAAGTCTTAGTCCATAACATTCTAAGGGCTTAAGGGCCTTAACTGTAGCACTAATGGGCTTTTACTAAACCACCCATACTTAAAGCTTAAGCTTAACCACTAATGACACTAAGTGTCATAGTTTAATGGGTAAAACAAATCTACTAACTCCCAAATAATAATAATAATAATAATAATAAATCTTATGCTAAAAAAATTATAAAGCCAAAAAATATAATATAGTATTATAAGCTCATTCAAAGAGAGATTAAGGGTTAATCCTAGTGGATAATTAGGTGGGGTGTTAAATCCTCCCACCTTAAAACAAGATTTTGTCAATCAGCGTCTTAGTAAATACAAGACATGCATCAAACAAAAGCCAAGTGACTCACCAACTATGATATGGCTCAAGGCTCGAGGGGGGTCCTTCGGTGTCATCCTCTGTTATCTCATCCTGGGTGTTGTAATAATATTCGTCTTCCTCGGAATCATAGAACGCATTGACGCGCTCCTCCATTCTCCTCCACTGTCGAATCTCCTCGCTCTCAAGCCAGGGATCTCCCTCCTCATGGAAACGAACGCGACTATGCCAATTATACTCAACCCGTGGCATGTATCACTTTAAGGCCTATGTGTGATTTCATTCTATTTAACCTCTATGGATGCATGTACTTGAATTCATCAAGTGACAATAGTAATTATAACCTTAGGAATAAATTAAAACTTAGGCATCAGGTCATACAAGCTCATCCCAATACTTAAACATGACTCAAGACCTTAATCACCACTAAATCATCCATTAAGCATGCATGATAGTTCTAGCTTTATATACCAAGAGACGTTCCAAACTTTAAAAAATCATGCATTTTCATTCTTATCCCAATCACAAGATTTTTCTAAATGCACATTATTCAAGCTTAGGTAAATTAATCAAAACTTCATGATTTAACTTAAACTAATCTAAACTAATGCATGCTAGATGATCAACATAAGATAGAATTAAAGCCTATTATGGCATGCTTCCAACTTCAAAATTAAACCATCAAAACTCATTCTAAGATATTTATGAATCACATAAAAAATCATATTGTGTCATGCCATGGCTAGAAATTCAACCAAAAATAACTTATTTCATCAAAACCTCAAATCTGACCCGGTTTGACATTAGCATGCTACACCTTAATTAAACTTAATCAAAATCCATTCCCACGCCATATTTTAAAGCCTAACATGTCATTCTAACATTTAACAAAAGAGAGCTCAAGATTACTTACAGGAATTCGTAGCCCTTAGAGCTCCAAAACACACTACACTCAAGAACACTCACACAACTGACTCAATTTCACTCTAAAGCTTGTTAAGGGAGGAGAAGCTCTCAAGAAATCAAAAGAAGGCTTGTAGGAGAGGTGTAGAGGAAATGAGGGAGTGAATTGGGTATTTATAAGGTTCAAGAGGGGAAGGGTCGTTGGCCTTGGCTGCAGAGAGCTTGGTGGAATGGGCGGTGGAGTATGGTGGTGAGGATTCCGGTTTGTGTCATCATTTGTATAGGTGAACAGTGTCTAAACCCTCATGATTTCCTCAATTTAGTTTCTAGGTGTTGTGTGGGTGCAGTTGTTGCCATGGTGTGAAAATAAAATAGAATAAAAGAAAATGAGGCATGAACTCATGCCATGATGCCGTCGGTTGTAGTCTGAAAATCTTGAATGATTTTCACCTCTTGCTTGCATCACTTTTTGTTTAATCTCCATGGCTAATTTTTTAAGGCATAAGGTCACTCTTAGAATGCTTTTTCAGGGGGTGGATGGTGGAGGATTGGCTTCCAATTGCACAACTGGGTGCAACTCAAGGAAAAGGGTGGAGTGAGGTTTCCAAGTGATGTTTAGAGCAAAAAGCCAATCGGTTTGGCATCTTTGATTCGTGTGGTTAGGGTCAAGACTTCCCCTGATGACTTGAGGGGTTCTTGAGGGTTGGAGGAGAAGGGAGGTGGTATGTGGGAATGGCTGAACCAAGAGCAGAAAATTCAAACAATCACAATGCCACTAAGTTGCTTCAACTAAGCTTCTAATGGAACTGGTTGGCTTTTGGTTTGGTTTCTTGGAGGTATTTTGTCCATTGCTAAAACTGAATCATAAGTGTTGTGGCGAGGGGTGATTGGTGCAATTCCCCTTGAGAGAATGGTGGAAATGTCAGGGGCTGCTTTCCCACTGTGAGCCACCAAGCCACCCTCGCTCCTCCACGTCTTAGCCACCAAGGTTGCACTACATGGCAACCCTTGTGTTGTAAAACCAGCCCCTGTTTCAAGCAACCAAAAACCAAGCAGGGCTCTATAACACCCCGCTCCTTCTTTCTGACGTAAGCAAATTCGACTGCGAGTCTCTTTATATGTGTCAAACCTCAATGGTGTATTTTTAAAGATATTAAGTGATTTCTAAAGTAAGCTTAGTGTTTTAACGCCCTCGAATATTTTAAATTCCCTAGAAATATTTATATGGGGCATTTTCAGTGTTATTGAACCAGGCCTGATTTTAAATAAGATAATTATTAAAAAGATTTCAGTTATTTAAAATATTATGAGATTTAAATTATGTTGAAAATTATAATTAATTAAATGGTTTTATTCTCTTAAAGATATTAAATAAGAGTTCATCATTTTATTAATCATGAAGGAATATTATTTTATAAACTAAATTTTAGTTTAAATAATATTCTATCTTAATTCCTCTGAGTGCTTTTAAGTTAAATCGGTGTTTAATCTCTTGCCGTTAGATCATTTTGAAGAACCCAAGTTGACGGGCCTAGATTAAATGCCCAAGTCCCCTCTCTTTCTCCCTCACTTTCCCTTCTCTCTCTCTCTCCTCCCTCTCCCTCACGCGTAAGCCCCCTCTCCCTCAGCCGATTCTCCCTCAACCCAGCCCGGTGCCGCCATGTGTCACCTAGCCTCACCGCCGCCACCGGCGACTCCCCCTCATGCCGGCGAGCTCCCACCACCAAACCCAGCCTCCATCTCGTAGCCACCTCTCCCACGCACGACCGCATCTCCTCACGCACGGGTTCATCATTAGCAGCTCCTAGCATCACCATATGTAGCCACCTAGGCCACCGAGCACCACCACAAGCACCCCTGACCTCCCCTTTCCTCCTCCCCTTGACAGGAAGCCAGTAGCCCCTCCCTCACACGCACAGGCTCTCTCCCTCACGCACGGGTTCCTCCACCTCAACCGCTATACATCGCCACCCACGGCGTCCAGCCTCCGTCTTGAGCCGCCTCTGGCCACCATCAGCCTACTCCAGTCACCTATAGCCCCAATCTACCCCTCTCGAACGTCCTCTCTCTCACAGACTCTCCCTCACATACAGCTTAGATCTGCCTCCGTGCTGCCAACACAATCTCCACCGCACCTCCCTCAGTTCCTCCATGGCTAGCCACGACTAGCCAATCTCCCCCTCCATTTCCATGCTTTGAGACACATGGGTTCCCCTTTGAAACCCACGGCTCCGCCGTGCTCTGCCACCCCAACCACCATGAGACCACCCCCAGCCTCCCTTGACCTCCCCTAGACTAGCTCTAAGCCAAAACCACCACTTTACGTGGTGGACAACCACCATACATGGTAGACCGCCACTATACGTGGCTAACGGCCACTGTACATGGCCTTACCTGCCACCCATGAACTCCCCACCATGTTGGCCACCCTGGCATAGCCCAAATCTACCCACTAGAATCCTAGATCCGGTCCCCGAGATAGTCCCGTCATAGGGTCACGGTAATGACCGCTACCGCCCAAGCTAGTGGCTTCCGATGCCACTGGCCATGCCGAACAGCGAGCAACGCACGGGTTAACCCCGACAATGGTATAACCCTCTCTCCCTTGTTATTTATGTTTTATGTTAGTTGGTTGGTTAAGGTGTGGACTGTGTTGTTATTAATTGTGGAGTTCGTTGTGTAATGTGGTGATGTGATGTGATGTGATGTGTTGTGTATGTGAATTATTGGGCGTAGTTGGAAAGTGTGTTGTAAAGTGTTGTAGATTGTGTTGTGAAGTGTAAATTGGGAAGAGTACACTTGGAGTGTACTTTGTGTGGCGTAGTGTGTGTGAAGGGAGTACACGTGGAGTGCACGCCATGCGATGGAGTGATGCACCATCTGGCGTGTACGCCATAGTGGTGATGTGGCGTAGCGTGTGTGAAGGGAGTACACGTGGAGTGTACTCCATGAGGTGAAACGATACACCATGTAGCGTGTCGCAGAGATAAGGATGGTTGTGTAGTTGATGGGCGTAGAGTGTGATGAGTAGTTTCAGGAACTGTGGAAAGTGTCCCGAGGTAGTTAAGCGTGGCCTGTAGTCTGAGGTGACAGGTGTCACCGTGTAGTTGACTTATGGCTGGGAGTATGTGGGAAGTGGCAGGACAATATCAGAGTAGTGCAGCGAAAGCATGACTAGGGAACGTCATGAAGTTACTTGGTTAAACCAGAAGTCTTGCTTGTGATGGGTGAGGAGTTAGTGTAAGAATGGCGTAGCAGGAACGTGACGAGATGTCTTGATGTGACAGGAGTACATGAGGACCGTACTCATGATAAGTTAGGAGTTGGCGTAGAAATGACGTAGCAAGATGTCGGGCGACGTGACAAGGTCACGGTGTAGCTTGGGAGTAGTCTCAAGCTATATGACATAACATAAGGTATAGTTATGAATGGAGTCTTGTCGTGTTAAGTGTTGGGATGAACTGTCAAGAGGGACGGGTAGTATGAAGAGTCATGATAGCCGAGTTGAGAGAAGGTTGGTATCGGAGTATGGGCTTGTTTACACAAGTGGGTGATCAACATGTTATATGTTGGTCTTAGGTGATAAAGGGGTAAGGTACGTGTGTAATCTGGTTAGATACGTGTGCCAGACAGATTCACCATATGTAATGAGTAATCTATCCTAAGCATAGTTACACGGTGCTTAAGCCTCAGAGTTGGCTTAAAGCCGTATGGCGTGTATGGATGGAAATGAGGATTTAGTATGAGCTAAGATGCATGAAGGCAGTAACAGATGGATTGAGATGCGTGACTCCATCAGTCGGAATCATGCGTTGGAATGTGGTTAATAGGAAGAGTAAGACGAAGGTCTTAGTATCTTAATCCTAAGGTGAATCATGGGTTCATTTTAATGGATGAGCACTCGAGGTAATACCTTGAGTTTGGAAGAGATAGTGACCATAAGTAGATGCTGAAGGTTTTAGCATAGTAAAGAGCACGTAAGAGCACGGGATAGAATGAGAGTATTTCAAGTGAAGTGTAGTTCTATTCTAAGTTCAGTTACTTATGCACTAGATAGAGAATGACGCTAAGGTTATGTGTATGCATGTAGGTTGCCATCTAACACACACCTGAATGGACTGTATGATATGAAAGTAGCATGGAGTCCAGGTAAGTATTATGTTCATACTCTCTAGAGTTTTCTAAAAAGATATGAAATGGAATTTCTTTACGATGCCTTACGAAACGAAAGGAAATGATGTTTTACGAAAGCGTGCTAAGGAGAGGTTTGGATTCGGACATGACTTGAGATGGGTTGAGATGGTTTGTGAATAGTAGAATAAAAGTTGAATTATTTATTATATTTGGTATGAAAATTTGAAAAAGTTGTTTTAGAATTTGAAAAAGTTGACTTGTTTATTATATTTTGTGTAGAAATTTGAGAAAGTTGTAATGATGAGATGAGATGAGTTGAGATGGGTTTTGAATCCAAACCAAGAATAAGTGTTCAAAGGTATACGTATGTATGACCCTTCTTGGTAGCCCCTTTTTATGTAACCAAAGTATTAATTGTATGCATGTGGATGGATGACTATACATAGTATCTATTGTATTTATTTTCTAAGAAAAGAAATGTGAGGCTTACGCCTCGTGCTTTAAGGGATGCTTTAAACGACGCAAAGAAAGTGTTTTAAACATCCCTATGAACTGATGCTTTACGAATGCCATGAAAGATGATGTTTAAGCTCGTACTTTAAAATGATGTTCTTCCATAAATGAACTGTTAAATGAAAAGGACTGAAGAGGAAAGGACTAAAAGGATTGAACTGAAAGAAAGGACTGAACGTTTAATGTATGAAAATACGTAACGGCCATATGAATGAATGAAAAGGATACCAAAGGAATGGGTAGATTGCAATGCCGGGTAAGTAGTACTGGTAGTGCACCCAGTGCTGCCCCCTAACTGAAAGGGATTCCCAACCCGTGGCCATGGGCGGAGTCCAAGTCCAAAGGAAGACAGCTGACCCCAACACATGGAGCGTAACAGTGTGTACTGGCCAAGGAAAGTGATAAGAAAGAATGTATGAATGCATGAACTCTTTAAGAAATGAAGGCACTAATGGGAGAAACGTTTTACGAAAAGAAAACCCTTTTTAAAGAAAAACCTCGCCTAGTTTTGTTTTCAAATAAATGCATGTCTCATGTACGTATAGTATGTATGGAGTGATGAATGAATGAATAAAAACCTATGTTATTATATTTTAACTATATGAAGTAAAGCTTACTGCGTATTCGACTCATTTTAGTTTTTATGTGTGCCCCTCCCCCCACAGGAACTAAATGAGCAGTATGCGTCAGGACAAACACAGTCCAAGGGGAAGAGCACCAAAGTCTAGGCATGAGAGTTTTAACTGTATGAGATGCCTTTTTATTTTAAGATTGATGTTTTCTGTTGTAACCCTCTTTTATTCTCAAAACACATTTTATTTTATAACGTAGAGTCTTGCACTCTGGGTATGGAAGTAAAAAATTTTAAATCGAGCGGTAATTCCCGTCGCATTTTCTAAAATCATTTTATAAAAAGTTCCACCACAAGGACGGGCGTTACAGGCTCTTCCTCCTCCGTAAGCTACCTAGCCATGAAGCACTGCCAAGTCGATCACTATTGCACCGCCTGCTCTGCCTCCGCACTCACCACCATCGACCTCAGCCCATCTCCATGCGTCGTCTCATGTTCCCTTCTCTCCCGGTATGGAATTCACCTCTGTTGCACGCACGGTTTGGTCTGAAGGTGTCTATAATTTCATAAGTCTTTTAATTCCAACCTTTCCAAAGAGCCCATGCATGTTTATGATCAAGTCCTAAAATGCCCTTCTCATTTGGCTGGTTCTACGTTGGGTTTGATTTTTTTTAACTTACTTTGTGTGAGTCTTGTTTTAAGGGTAAGTATTTTTACAGAAAATAATTAACGATTTAAATTATATTACTTAGTATTAAATTTTTATAATTGAATTCCAGTAGTAAGAGTGTTTAAATTTATTTTGAACGTTTTAAATCTAATTAAGTCTATTTTATTAAATTATATTTAATTGAATACTTTAATAGATCTTGTTATAATTATGTTAAATGAATATTAAACTGGAGAGGTATTTTTACGTGGACTTAGTTTTAATTGAGTAAATATGTTATCCATACACTTTATTTTATAGAGAATTATTTAGAGTTTAAAGTATTAGTCATAGAGATTAAGTGGATATTGATTCACTTGGGGAGTGATGATATCTAGGGTTGCGAGAATCTTAGAATTTTTAGGAAAAATAGGTTATTTTTGTATTTTAGGCTTAAATATCAAAATATGTGTTAACTTAGTGATTTCCTTAAGTTACGTGTTTAATTTTATAGGTGACGATTGATATTCGTTCGACACTATCGTGGAAAAATTCAGAAAAGTTAAAAGTCTAGTTTAAAAGAAATAAAAGAAATGAACTGATGTTAATTTTGGAAAAATATGCGTGTTTTGTTAGGAAAATAAATGTGCAAACAAGCTCAGTTATTTGTTATGCATTACTCATGTAATCTGTATAAAAAACGAAAGTATTTTTATCATGACTGGTGTAGACATGAGTAAATTTTGGACATTTTGTTTCTGACTATAGAAAAAGAGCGAATATGAGGTTTAGCAAGCTAAGTTCAAGCGAGTTTTAACTTAGCATCGAATGCCTTACAAGACTAACCTTGCCTTAATCATTGTTAGTATTAGCATAGAATACTAGGCTTTAATTTATGCCATTGGAATGAATTTTGATTCAATTTAAATAAGGTTTAGCAAGCTAAGTTCAAAACCGGGTGAATTGGGAAATATGGAATGCATTAATTATTTAAGTTGAATTTTTTTAGCTATGGCATGTCTTGATTTAATTTTATATGATTCACTAATGTCTTAGAATGAATTTTGAAAGCTTAAATTTGAGGTTGAAAGTATGCCATGATAGGTTTTAAATTCATATATTGGGTTGATCATCAAGCAAGTTTCGATTTTTGCTTGATTTAAGTTTAAATCATGAAGTTTTGATTAATTTCCTTAGGCTTGAATAATTTGTATTTAGAAAAGACTTGAGATTGGGATGAGAATGAACATGCATGACTTGATTAAGTTTTGAAACATCTCTTGGTAAATAAAGCTATAAACGTCATGCATGCTTAATGGGTGGATTAGTGAAGATTAAGATCTTAAAGCCAAGTTTAAGTGTTAGGTTGAACTTGTATGACCTAATGCCTAAGTTTTAATTTATCCCTAAGGTTATAATTTGTGACGCCCCCAGCCCCGTTTGGGATTGGACAGTGATAGAAGCGTCGGGACATATAACTCGAGGTTACATACCCCCATACATCACAGTTAAGATACAATGCACTTATTGTAATTCTAGCAGTATACAATAATTTGCAGCAAAAATATATGTAAATCTAAGTAATATTTAGAGCAATTTGTTTTTCTTTTTTTTTTTTGCCAAAAAATATCACGCTACCATAAAAAATAAATATCTCAAAAGATTCCATTGTTCAAATTTCCTCAAACTAAATAGTGTTTACATTGTGACCAGTAAAAGTCCAAGCATCCCTCGCCTGAGATACATAAAAAGACTCATTTCCTTTGAGGCGGTCCAGGCTGTTGAATCCCCAAACTCCGAGCAACCCTTTAGGCTTCTACGGTAAACTCCCATGCTTGTCTTAGATAGCCCGTTACAAAATCCATGCATCCTCATACTTGGACCACCTTGGTGAGTCATGGTCGTTATTCGGAGTATCTTGGATGTCCTTAAGGTATCAAAAGTAGTCCTTAAGCAAACTATAACAAAATTGTAGCGAGCCTCAAGAGTTTACTCGTCCTAGACTAGGTCACTAATCCTCTTCATCCTGCTTAGGGTCTTGAGTACCTATCACAAGTTCTACCATTCTGGATTAGGAATGGTAGTGGAAACTACCACTGTCAGATTTTGAGAAATCTTTAAACAGGCAACATACCACATATAACATAGGCATATAAAAGCAAACCATGAAATGAATGCATGGACATGTACTTGACACAAAACTTGGTTTATGCAATTTAACTTTTAAATAAAACATCCTTTTCATTCTAGCACATTCAACAATATACATATAACAATATCCATATTACAATATACATGAACAGGGGAAAGATGATATGGTGGAGGAGCTAGGTTGTGGCTTGGAGAAGGATGGCTGGGCTTCAGCATCCCCACCTATTTCTTCATTTTCGTCGTTTCACTTTTGGAAAGTTAGAATTTATCACTAAAACCTACTAGTTTGTCCCTAACACTACGTTGATCACTGCTAACTATTTGTGGTGATATTAAACCGCCTCAAAAGCATCACCATTTAAAACCTAATTCCTCCACCACTTTCTTTTTCCCATCATCTACCCACTGCAGTGTCGTCACCTCCTTGCCAATCCTGTGAGTCGCTCTTTCTCCTTCGTCTCTTTCTTTCTCTTTTCTCTCCGTGTTAGTTTCTCTCACTCACACTATCTCAATTTTCCCCTTCTCTCGCTGATAGTTAGGGGTGAAAATAAAAACTGGTAAACCAGTGAACCTGCCCAAACATGTTGATTCAATCTGGTACATGTTTCATCATTTTAAAAATCGGCCAGAACTGATCCAATTACGGTTTCCCTTTTTCTAGGACCAAAACGGACCGGATCGGTTCATATATATATATATATTAACTTTTTATATTATATAAAATTTTTATATTATATAAAATTTTTTATATGCTTTTTTCTATTAGATATAATTTTTCTATATAATTTTATATAAAATAATTTTATATTATATGCTAAATTGCTAATTAATATAAGATTGAATTTTAAAATCCTATTACTCATAATAATCAAATAACATAAAATTTTAATCTTAAATATAAACATTTGTTTGATCATATATATATATATATATATATATATATATATCAAGGATAAATATATTTTATGGCATAATAAATTATAATATATATTCTTTTTGATAAATACATTTCTATACATTTGATCATATACACTCATATAAAAAGTGTATGTAACCATCATATAATATATTATGACTAGCATATATGTAACCACTAGCATCTTATTATTATCACTAAGATATATAATCAAATATATAAATAAGTTAGTCACTAACATATTATCACTAGCATACATAAATTATAAAAAAATACTATATCACTATATGATACTATTATATATATAAAAAAAAATATATATATATATATATATATAATGATAGGCGGTACAATCAGCCATATGCATGATAAACAATATAGACAGGCGATATAACCGACTATATGCATGAATTATTAATTATATAAACATGAAAGATAGAATCATAACTGATAAATTTGACTTCATTAAAAACATAATAATTACAAGGAGATTAATTCTTAGAAGGATTGGAAGCAAAAGACATGAATGAAGTCTTACAAAGAGAGTATTTCGGAAGTGAGGATTGAGTGAAGGGAAGGGCTTCATATGAGATTTTTCTGAAAAAGGATGAGGTTTGATAACATATTCCCACTTCATAATCCAGTTTAATTTTGTTTTGAGGAAGAAAAAAAGAAGTGACAGACAATGTTAATGCTAGTGAATAATCATTTTGTGATGAGAAAATTTTAAAACTTTCTTCGAGAATGATAGGAAGAATAAGAGGTTCAGGTCCATAATAATCCCACCATAGTATAAATCATCGCGGGAGTGTCCTGATCTTTTTTAATTTTTCAAAGTGGAGGAACCAGGAATGACGCAAATTTTTATTTTGTTTTAATAATATTTTTGTCCATGCATGTTGGTAATCGTAATAATCATACTATGGAGGGTCATAAGGATGAGAAGATTTCCATGTCAAATAGGGACTTTTTTCCTATTGTTCAATGGTGAAGACTTGTTTAATAATAACTTTATGAAATGTAATAATTAGAGAAGCAGGTGGAGAATGTTGAGTTTGAAAAGAACAAGGGATCTCAGAAAAAATAATTGAATATGTGTCCACTAATATGACTTCATAAAAATACTGGATTTTCTTAATATTTTGTGAAATGTAATGTCAATCTGGTAAGAGAAAGGCATCAATTAATTTTTGGGAATCAGATAGGTGCTGGATTTCATACTCAATAAGGAAGACTGGATATCGGGGAGTCTTAATAATAATAAAGGATGCATATTAAGATAAGAGTGGAAGACTAAAAGTTTGAGAAAGAGTAGAAGAAGAAGGAGAAACAACTTTTAAATATGTTGGTAATTTTTGAGAGGCTAATGGTGAGAATGAGTTCTAAGATGGCTTAATAGTTTATGGTAATGTTTCCAATAACATGTATGGTTTTGGAGCTGCAGAATGACAAGGTGAAGGATTGGGAGGAGATGGCGGCCAAGTGTAAGAAGATTTAGACTTTACTCTTGACTATGAGGATAGCATGATTTTTCCTGTAAGAATTCTCAGGATAAAAAGTCGAGAAGAGAATTAGATTCTCCATTAATCTGTTCAATCACTACAAGGAATAACGTCTTTTATAGAGTTTTTGGGTTCGTCGCATCAAAAATTTTCAGTAATGTCAGTTAATTACAACTTTTGTGTCGCGCGGTTTTGGACTAAAGGTTCGAGTCAACAGTTGGAACAGTCTATTGTGGCGAGTTTGAATATATTGCGGCGACTTCCATCTTTGCAAAAATATATATGTTTCGCGATGCTCTGGTAGCATCGGTAATATTTCTTTTTACGGTGAGATTAAGTCACACCACCGTAAAAAACCATTTTATTTCCTTTTAGACGAACACATTTTGAAGCTGCAATTGTGAAAAGAGTAGAGCAATATATATGTATATATATATATACATATATATATTGGTACTTTCAGGGACTTGAAGAAGATACTCAAATGTCCCAGTACTAGCACTAGTGTAATTGGAATGCCATAATTATCCTTCTGTAGTACTGGAGTAGGATCCCAAATGTCTACTGAGATTCTCTCTATCATTTACATCTAGTTGTATTTACATATTTGGTTGTATATAGATCGAGTTCTTCTAAAATGTACAAACTATTTTAGTATGCATATCTATTTTCTTTTGTTGATATGTAATACTGTAGAATAGAACCAATGAGGCTATTTCAACTAATTGTCTACAATACTACGAATCCAATTGTCGCTATTTCTTGGCTTCAAGTACAAGCTTGTGGAAGAGGTAACTGAGCAATTTATTGATCTATTTACCTGCAAAAATTGCCCTGTCACCCCCTCGTAGGGGAGAAAACTTCACTGTAAGAGCATTTAAAGTTAGGTACTATTTTTACCATTTTGTTTTGAATGATCAGTGGGGCTAATGGGATTTTAAATATCGACATCCATTTTTATTTGTTCAAATGAATTATGGAATCAGTGTTTATGTTGTGTGCTTATTCGATTAAAATGAATTCAAAGGTACTAATATCTTTCAATGTACAAGATTTCTATTCTCTTCTTTGGGTGTCAATAAATCTAATTCATTTTCAAATTCTGTCAGGGTACTTACACTCAAATATCCTAGAGAGATAACTTTTTTATGACTTTCTTTTATTCAACTTGCTTTCTATAGTTTATGCCTTATTCCCCTTTTATGATTGTTCTTCTTTTCCTGATTTTGTATGAAGCATGTCATTCTATAGCTTCTGCCTTAATCCCCTAAAAGAATTCTGGATTTTTTTCTTGATTTTCTATTAAGCATGTCATTTCTTCCCTTACCTTTGAAGCATGATACACATGCATTATTTGACTTTCCATTTGGGGATATTCTTTATTATAAACGTCTGATACACATAAACAACCTCTTTTTTATGTTTAATAGATGATCTCAACTTTATGACTTGTGTTAGCTACAAGTTGCTATTCAACATCAGGTCTGGATTATTGATTGATATTATATTCATTTCTAGCTTTCTACTTAACTCCATTCCGGATTTTTTATTGTATTTGAACAAACAACATGGTGCCTTCAATCGCACCCATTGTGAACTTTTCTGCTAAATCATGTTATATTTTTGCCATGGTGATGTGAAGGTAAATTATATGCCATATGGTTGTCTACCTATGCCTCTTCCACCTGAGAGATTATTACATTATTCTTTTATTGTCTTTTTTATCCCAATTTTCAAATCTATTTGGATCGAGATCTTAAAAGTCATTCCCTAATGGGTGATGACATCATCTTCTTTCATAATTAATCCTTTTAATTATGATAGAAAATCAAAACAAATAAGTTGGGGGATTATGCATACTACTCCACTGACAATCAATTTTGTCCTAATGATCAACATGCATATTGCAGTCGAGCCCTGATAGATTATATATTACATACCAAATTATCAGCTAGCTGGTATGTAATATGAACGAATTAATTATGCTAATATTGGGTTCAATCTCATGTACAGGGATCCTTTTAGTACTTTGGACTCTCGAAACTGTATGAATGTGTATAAGTGTTGTATTTTATCTTCAAGCTAGTTATTGTTTCACATGTACTTCGTGTATCGTTATTGATTTCTTCTAGTTTTTGGTGAATGCTACTCTTAGTGAATCCTTCCCCTTCCATGGTTTTAAATTATGTGGAATAGGTTAGAGAAATTGGTATAATTAAGGTGAAAGTACCTCCGGAATTACTATAACGTACATTTTTATTGTTTCATTGCTTTCTTTTATATAAGTTAGATAACTTATGTTTATGATAACAATACCTTACTGAAAGTGTGTTTTCCGGTTTCTACCTATCAAAAAAATGTTTAGGATAATAATACATTTTCAACAATATTTGTCACTTAAGAACTAAGCAATGGTTTGTGTCGTTTTAGATGGACAAGAGTTGGATGAACTTGACCGATAGAGTTTTATCAACCGAATATTCTGAAGGGGTTATGCAGTTCCTTGAACTTGCTAGAAACAACGCGTCGGGAAGTGACTGCATTCGGTGTCCATGTCGTGTATGCTGTAAAAATGTATTCCTTCCAATACATGCTGTCGAATCTCACCTATTCATATCTGGGATGAATCCGAACTATAGACTGGATATTTCACGGGGAGGAGGAAATATGGCATGTGAATGTTGGAGATGAAGACGATCCGGGGGATAGCAAGGGGTTTGAATACATTGATGACATAGATGACATGTTACATGACATCAAAGCAGGGACATATTTTGATGTTACCACAAAAATTATGAGTTCTTGTGCTCCGCCACCTATACCCAAACCCACTACAAACCCATCTTTTAAGAAAATTTTAGATGATGCCCGACGCCCACTCTTTGTTGGGTGCACCAATTTTTCAAAGCTTTCATTTATTGTGAAGCTGCTACACATCAAAACAATTGGGGGTTGGTCAATCATGTCATTCGACATGCTACTAAGTTGTTAAGATCTACATTCTCAGATGCTATATTGCCTAACTCATATGAGGAGTCACGATCACTACAGCGGGGTTTGGCCTTCAATTACAAGAAAATCCATGCGTGTCCGAATGACTGCATTTTATATTAGAAGGAAAATGCAAAGCTAAATGTGTGTCCAAAATGTAATACTTCTAGGTGGATGTCGTCGCCACACAAGAACCGACCAATCCCTCAGAAGGTGCTTCGTCATTTCCCTTTGAAGTCACGCTTGTAAAGACTATATATGTCCATAAAGATAGCAACTAACATGCGATTGCATAAAGAGAAATGATCGAACAGTCGTATTAATTTGAGGCATCTTGTTGATTCTAAGGTCTGGGAATCATTTGATACAACATATACAGGATTTGCTAAAGATCCTCGCAATGTTAGGCTTGGTCTAGCAAGTGATGGCTCCAACCCGTTCAACAACATGGCTAAACCTTATAGTATATGGCCAGTGATCCTCATTTCGTATACTTTGCCCCCATGGTCATGCATGAAAGACCACTTCTTTATTACGTCCCTCATTATCCTGGGCCCGAAATCACCTAGAAATGAAATTGATATTTATCTGCAACCATTGATCGATGAATTGAATGATCTTTGGGAAAATGGGGTGCCTACATATGATGCCTCCTAAGAGGAAACATTCATACTGCATGCTGCTTTATTGTGGACAATCAATGATTTCTCTGCATATGGTAACCTTTCAAGCTGGTCAACTAAAGGGAAATTGGCATGTCCATCATGCAATGACGAAACATAATCAATGTGGTTGCACAATGGGTGAAAGCATTGTTATATGGGGCATCGTCAGTTCTTACCCAATAACCACACCTGGAGATAAAATAAAAAATAAAAAAAAAATAAAAAATAAAAAAGCCCTTTCAACGGTAAAGAAGAGCATCGCATCCAACCTAAATTGTTATCCGGGTTCGATATAACCAATCAATTACAACTTCTTGGGGATGTGCAATTTGGAAAGTTAGGAAAGAAGTGGAAACGCCCTCCTGAACACTTGAACTGGACAAAAAGTAGCATATTCTTCAATCTTCCATATTGGTCAACGTTTAAACTTCGCCATAATCTCGACGTTATGCACATTGAGAAAAGCATTTGCGACAACATCTTGGGAACCCTAATGAATATTCCTGGGAAAACGAAAGATAATATCAATTCACGCCACAACCTTTCCAACCACGGTATAAGAAAGGAACTACATTTGTGGCACAATGGCAATCGGTGTACAATGCCACATGCATGTTTCACATTATACGGAGATGAGAGGAAAACTTTTTTTCAGTGATTGTCCGATGCGAAAATCCCAGATGGGTTCGCTGCCAATATTGCTCAGTGTGTGTCTGTACGTGATTGCAAAATCTCAGGATTGAAAAGCCATGATTGTCATGTTTTCATGCAAAGACTACTACCTATTGCAGTTGGTGGGTACTTAAGAAACGATATTAAGATGGCCTTGATTGAACTAAGCAATTTCTTCAAAGAATTGTGTGCTCGAACACTTGATGTTAATGTCTTGGCCCAGCTCGAAGCTGATATCGTTGTAATTCTATTCAAGTTGGAGATGATATTCCCACCCTCGTTTTTTGATGTCATGGTTCATCTAGCGGTTCATTTACCACGTGAAGCCTTGCTAGCAGGGCCACTTTAATATCGGTGGATGTACCCATTTGAAAGATACCTTGAAAAATTCAAGCGCTATATTAAGAATAAAGCAAGGCCAGAAGGATCAATAGCAGAGGCATACATTCAAGTAGAATGCTTGAAATTTTACTCAATTTATCTCAATGATGTTGAGACCCAATTCGATCGACCAGACCGCAATGTTGATGCTGGGGACTCAGATGAGCCTAACACTAGCTTCTCAATTTTTTCTCAAAAAGTACGTGCATTGGGTATGGCAACTTCTCGGTAATTAGACAATAAACTCTTAAAATCAGCTCGATGGTATGTCCTCAACAACTGCACAGAGATTGGAAACTACCTAGATTAAGCATCCTCTAACAATGTTACATGTCTAATTGAGGAATACAATTTAGTTTCTTACAGTAATATCATGCTAAGAGCACGTCTCCTCTTTTCTTACTTTTGTGTGCAGTGAGTACTACAACAAGTGTAAGGAAAATTACCCAAATTCTTTCCATTGTATTCATGAGAAAGAGTTTCCGACCTGGTTCAGGAAATGTGTACGTCCTCTTCTTACCCTCGCAAGACTCATATGGGAGTGAAACCATAGAAATAACCTTTCTAACTATCAATCTATGCTCCCTCATCTATTTATTGCAGGTCCAAGATCCGCGTACATTGAACTTGACTGACGTATCTGATGATCTATATGCACTTGCCTGCGGTCCTGACCCCTGGATTGCATCGTATGCTGCTTGCATTGTGAATGGTAAAAGGTTCCACACAAAGCAGCTTGAACTACGGCATCGTAGTCAAAATCCTGGTGTGTTCGTTATTGGTGACCATCAATCAAGTAGTATAGACTTCTACGGAGTTGTAATGGATGTTGTGGCGTTACATTACATGGGATGGCGCAGTGTGTACTTGTTCAAATGTGACTAGTATGACGTTGGTGATCGAAGGCGAGGCATTCGAAAAGATAACCATATCACCAGTGTGAATACAGACAAGACGTGGTATAAGGACGAACCATTTGTGTTGGCGTGCCAAGCTTCCCAATGCTTTTACATTAAAGATACAAGTGTTAAAGGAAGTTGGCATGTAATACAGGAATTCTTAAACAGGAATGTATATGACATCCAACTGCACTTTCATCACCTGCTCATCATTCCGCCCCAAATGATAGTGATGCCTATCAAGAGGAAGAATCCTCAGATATATACACATCAGTCGATTGTCCAGATGTTGACGTGGTAGCTCCCTTGCATAGGGATGATGTAGAAACAAGCCCCGTAGATGCAACAGAAATGGAGGCAAACGATCAGCAGCCCCAACTATCAGATGAATTTATCAACAACGCTGACCTGGACTCTGTTTCAGAAGATACCAGTAGCGCTCATGATCAATCCAGTCCCCTAGAAAAGATATCCATTGATGAAGATGAAATGTTAGACTAGATCCCTCAGCCTCTGTCTCTAAGAATTGTATGTCATGAGCTTCGTTTGTTAGAAAATCTCATATATATTCGAAAAATCGAATGTTTATGATATGACTTTATCCTATTGTGATGTTATGCAGTGAATGGCAAGCTGCAATGATACAAGGAGGTATTTGAAAAAACTAACATGCAGTTTTGGCTCTCAGAATTGTAAGACATATAGAAACTATCTTTATATTTTCATGCTTATTATTTGTACCTACTTATTCATGGTGAGTTTTTCAATTTTACTTTTCGTTTCGGGTTATTAAATTAGGATGATTCAAGGTATTCTTCTCTCAGGTTGAGGCAACAAAAGTAATCACTAATGTAATAGCCTCGTAGATGTGCCTACAGTGGAATAAGCTGAAAAAATGCCTCTCATGAGCTAGCTCCTAATTATATATAGACTGGAATACTTTCATATAGGGTTGTTACTACAAACTCGTTTTTCTATTTAAATTTCGAGTAAAATGGGGAATTTGACATAATAATTCCTATGGTCAGACATGGCAATGAAAGAATCTCATTTGCAGCAGCTCTTAATCACATATTACTCTGCTTTGCCACTTTGCCATTTCTGTCAGCTCATGTGGAAATGAGTTTGAGGCATCAATACTATTAAGTGGCTTGAATACAAATTAAATGCATTTAGTAAAGGATTTAATGGAGTGAAGTTGGAACCTGTTCAGTTTAAAGCTGGCTTGATATTGAGCCATATTTTCTTCAACACCTACCAGATTCGGTTGACTTAATGAATGTAAGCACACATAGTATTAAACATTGATTTAAAACCTCGATGCCATATACTTGTTATTTGATTTTAAGTTTGCTGGATGATTTGACCTCATCATCGTGAGTTTGTCTGTGGTTGTAAATGACCAGTAGTATAACTTGGAGATTTATGCCATGAAATATGTGGACACAGATATTTTAAGCAACAATAACAGTATGGAAGCCTATTACTGCTAAGGCACACCTTGCTTTCATGGGCTAACATCTTTGTACTTTATTTTCAAGTCTCTATCAGCCCTCTCATGTGTGGATGAAGAGGATATTTGGTGGCCATCTGGGCAAATCAAAAGTAGCTAAAGTACATCATGAGTTCAATGAAGCTGTGTTTAATTTGGAGTAAAGTTGTAGTATCATATATGCATACTGATGACCTTCCTGTCATTTCCACTCAACAAACATTAATGATGTATTTACATGGCCTTATTTGAACAATGGTCATGATTGGAATGTTATAACATATTGATATATAATTATGTTATAGTCCTATGAGTGTTTATTGCAAATTGTTACATAACAGATTTAATTTTATACCTAGGTGATCACATACTTTGAGTGTTTGCATAGATTATTGTTGTCTAGAATATTGTTTGCATAACAGAATTTATCGTGTATATATAGATGATGATCTTCAGTGAAAATGAAAAGCTTGATAGCATTGATATAAGAATGTGGAAAAAATATTGATTGGCTAACAATTTGTGAGAAATGTCAAAAATTCTAGGCTATTGTTTACACACGATAATAGTAAAAAAAAAAAAAAAAAAAAACACTTTTCCCTACAAGCTATTGTTTGTAGGTAAAAAAATGGTAGCTAAACTCAACCACCAAAATTATTTCCTACAAGATTTATTCATGGACATTAACTGTCATACCCACATAAGTGTTTCTGGGAAAAAGATAAATAGGTAGGAAATGTAGCAAATGATTTCCTACAGCATAAGTTCATGGTAACTAATTATTGTAGCGAGCCACTCGGATTTTGCCTCGAGATGTCTCGTAGGAAAATGTATTTATTGGCCACGACTTAAACCTTTCATGGGATATAATACTTTTTCTGTTGAGTTTTATCCCACGACCTTCCCACAATGAAATTTTATGGGAATCGAGTTTTTCCCACAATATAATGTTGTTTGCAACAAAATCCAAGATCTTGTGCCCCTTTTTGTAAAATTGAAGAAGAATCCGTTGACAATCTTTTTTAAAAGTGCCCTCACACCCAGATCTTATGGAGACTTTCTCCATGGCCTTTGAACATAATCAGCTTTGTTGAGCAACCCCTCAAAGAATGGTTAAAAGTTATCTTGGATCCTTCCATAATTCCTGAATATAGACCTAGAAGAATCTCATAGCTTTCAACTTTTCTCTATTATAGCCATGGATGCAGTATAGTTCCTTAGGAATCAAGTTATACACCATAGGGGTGTTCATCCGGGTTCCGACCCGGGAACCCGGGTATACCCGGACCGGAACCCGGGTTTCAAACCCGGGCCGGAATCCGGACCAGGTTGATCCGGGTCAGGCCCGGGCCGGAACCCGGGTTGATCCGGGTTTTTGAAACCCATAAATCCAGGTTCCGGATTGTACCCGTTTTTTTTTTCAAGTAAAAGCCATTATTTTATTAAATTTTTTTTTCTAAGAAGTCAAGTTCATGAAACACATAATTATATTTGTGTTCTAAAAATACTAAATGCATGTGAAACAAAAAAAAAAAATCCAATATTCATCTATGCATGCATCACAGATTCACAATGCAATCCACTACATATTACACTCATGGTATTTATAAATTACACTAATGATATTTATAAATTACATTATCAAACACAAAATTACAAGAAATGAGTTACAAAATCAGCAGCACGGTCTTCCCATCAGTGATTTAATCTCACACCAAATAATACTCCATTGTCAATTCCTGCAGCCATGAAATCAAAAAGCTCATTAACTAGTTTTGCATATTATATTCAAATAGAATATTAGAAAAGAGTAAAGAAAATGAATATAAAAATTTATGGTTTTATGTATAAAGATTGCAACACCTCAAAATGGTTTTGAAATTAATGACGATACATCAAAATAATGTCAAGAAATGCACCCAAACAGTCCTAGCTAGTTAAAGGGCAGACAGCGAAAAGATGCATATCAAATTCAATATCACCCAAAATAGTCCATTGTATGCTTGCAAATGCATGTGCTAGTGTTCGGCAATAATGTTTCATAAGTTCAATTGATTGGGTGCAGCAATAATGTTTGGCAAGAATCAAATATTTTATGAGTTGAACTCAATAATTTTTAATGAATAAAGGTATGTAACCAGATTTAAAAAATAAAAACTTCAACTAACAAATGCATAATTCAAGCAAATGCATATAATAAATGCATATAATAATAAAATTTATTCTTTATTTCAAGATAGAACTTCCCAAGACTCTAGTTTTTCTTCTCCAGCATAAGCTGTAATCAGGATCTGGATGGTAAGTCTAATCGTACTGAACCTTTAAACCATGAGTAGTAGTGGCTAATGTTTAGTGCATATACAATTGTTGCAATTCTGCTCAATCTGAATTCAAAGATACCTGGCGAACTCTGCATATTTATGGCTTTTTGAAATCCTCTCATATGGTTGTATCTTTTTGACAATATGCCTTTTAAATTTAAATTCAAAACTCATCAGGAGCTAATGCAAAACCTGAAAGTGGAATTTACCCCCTTTTCATGAGCAAGTCGTGGCAAATCACTAAAAAAAGCCTATTCTTGCTGCTTTATTAATGCCCTTGTTGGGATAGCTGGAAGAAAGTGGCTTATCTCACTTGTATCCCCATCTTTGTTATGTGCTATGGACATCACTGATCACTACGGAAGAACTGGAAAATGATGGAATTTGTGACTAAAAATTTAACTTGAGCTTTGCTAACATTAATTATTATTATTATTATTATTATTATTATTATTATTATTATTTAATTTCATTTTCATTTTCTCTTCTATAGTGAATGCCATTTGAGGACTATGCAGCTCAACCTTTTGTCCGAGAACACGAGATGTTCAATTATGTTGCCAAATGAATCGAATAATCGTGTTCCCCTCCCAAGGTTACTACATGAAAACCAGACCATTTCACTGGAAAGAAACGTGTTCCATCTACCAGCTTGTAGTCATCATGCTTTGCAAAGAACATTTTCCACAAAAACGACAGGAAACCCACCCTTTGACTTGGTCGAATACACAAAAGTGAACCTTCAGATAAGCTTGTTTGGGTAAGCAAAATTAAAATGCATTTTAGGCCAAGTAATATTGAGATTAGAAAAAGAAGCATGAGCTAAACATCATTATTGAGCTAAACATCATTATTAGGCCACCAATCATCTATAAAAAGCATTTGCTTTTCTCTGAAATAGTCAAGCAAAACAATTCTATAAAACCCTATTCACCACCAATCACAACTAACAAAATAATAACAACAAAGAATCTAAGCTAAACAAAAATCTAACAAAGTGTTTATGGTAAGTTTAGGCAATAGATGTCCATTTCAGGATCAAAGTGTTTATGGTAAGTTTAGGCAAAGACAGTAAACAAAATCTTGGCAAGACAGTAAACAAAATCTTGGCAAGACAGTAAACAAAGACACTAGTACTTACACATCCATTTTTCAGATAGCAGTTGGAAGTTGCAACAGCTTCCATGATCAGTCTTTTGAACCATTCAAGCATTGAACAGATAAATATTTATCAGCCTTCATATTCTCAATCAGTAAAACAAAGGATTTTTTTTTATATACCAATTTATGTATATATATTCATAGCCCCAATGGATGATCTGAGTAACCTAAGTGGTTAAGCATAAGCATAAGGAACAAGATATACCAACATATGGACTTTAAAAACTAAACATACAAAAAGTGTTGATTAAACTTGATATGGACATCAATCTCTTATACACACCAATGTCCCAAACAATCCATGAGAACTCTTTCTGTATGTTTAGTTTTTAAAGTCCATATGTTGGTATATCTTGTTATATACCAACTGTATTGGATTTAATAAAACACAACTATTTTTTTTTTTAAATCTAGAAAAATCAGAGATTCAACATCCTAAAAACCATTTCTTCCAAATAATAAAAAATTTTCATTATATATATATATATATATATATATGTTGTCGGATATAACAGATCTAAACAAATCTTCCAAATAATAATAACCACCCACGACTCTAGCATTTTGCAGCTAAATAGATCTAAATAGATACTCCTCAAACATTCAAACATTCTAAAAAAAAACCCAAAATCAACAAAGGGAGAACAAAACAGAGGGGAGAAGGAAAACATACCCAAACGGAAATCCGTTCTAATCTCTTGGATCCCAAGCTCAAGCACTTCCATCGTTCAGCATCACAAATAGCAGAGAGAGAGATAGAGCAGATGAGAGAGTGATTTCGGGAAGGGCTAGGGCAACGCAGACACAGATGCAGGCGCAGGCGTAGAGCAGATACGAGAAAGGGATCGAGGGTAGGGAGGCGTAAGGCATCGCACTTCGCAGAGGAGGGTGGGGGAGAGAGTAGATGGGAGTTAAAACCGGTATCTATGTGTCAAAACCCGCATCCGGGCCGGATGGGCCCGGGTTTTAAAAAGCGGGTACCGGCCCGTGTGTGTTCCAGGCCAGAACCCACAACCGAAACCCGGTTATCCGGGTTCCAGACCGGGCAGGGAAAAAACCCAGCCCGGATGAACAGTCTTAACACACCATGCTCAAAGTCAGCATCCTCTCACTTTCTCGAAATCGGTTCTCAATATTTACCATGAACACAGGCTGATCGATTCTCCTTATTAAAATACCTCCTTGCCTTCTTGATTTCCACAGTGGAAAGGATCCACCTCTGCCTTGAACATATTAGTTTAGTAATTTTACTATATTGCTGGTTTTGTAAGTTCTTAACTATTGTGTAATTTGTTTTCTTTAATGCTAAAGCTTGCTTAGAAAAAAAATCCCCTATTACGTCCCTAATTGGACTCATGTATCCTGGTTAATTGTGTCCATGTACAGGACTTTGTAAATGTTATATTATGTGTTAATTATTCAGCAGATACTAGCCATCGAGATCAGGAGATATATTATTTAACGGTTGGAGATGAAAAAGAGTAAGATGTGTTAAGAAGGTCAATTTTGTTGAAGTGTAAATATTTTACAATGAATCCATACGCGAGAGAGTCTGCCGCCAAATGAAATATTTTATGGGTTAAAGTTGTAACTTTAGCATGATATCCAAATCTTTCTTTGACAAAAAAGTACATAAGTTGATGGAAGGAGGTGTATGAAAAGCAGAACACTTCATTTTACCATTTCCTCTTCTTTCCTAAAGTTGTAGTCCCTTTTGCACTCGTGTTTGGGGATTCTGAACATGGGCCTTCTTCATTGAGGCATATTGTGAGTGTATATTCTCAATTTATTTGTGTAAAGCTTTCATTTTTTACAAGCAGAGGGACTATCAACTTTGCCTGTTGGGGCGTCTACAAGTATAGGAAACTTTTCTGTCACTCCACTTTATTGTTCACAATAAAGTCGAAGATGCTTAACTTTGGTCCACTATAACTTACTTCCTATATCTTCTCAATTTATTGTTTAACTCACCTATTTTGTAATAGCATGTGTTTTATTATGGGTGGTGGCTATCATCAAGAACATAGTATTCAATGTCACTTGTCTTCATGTATATTATTTTTCCAAGCTGTGTTTGCAAACAGGGCAGGGTTTCAAAGGCCTTTGGTTTTTTACACATTCTTCTTTATTTAAAACATGGGCTTCACATGTGAAGGGTGGTGTTATGTAGTAAGTGACCACTGGTTTGGGTGTAAGTGGAAGCTTTAAATCTGCATTGGTACTTTCAGGAAACTGGGTTTATACTAAGACAAGATGGCGCCAAGTGGAAGAGGAAGAGGGAAGAGCCGCGGTGGAGCCACAACACGAGCAGGGCCTACATCAATTAGACCACCACAACCTGGTCCAAAACTCGATTCATGGACTCTTAGAGATGAGCATGCAGGTAGCTCTGATGACTCAAAGCAACCACCAGACATAGAGCTCGAAACAATGTTTGTCAATCCAAATGTAGCTGCACATACAAGCCGTGATGAGAATGGTAACTTATATATGGTGCTAAATTTTTATGTGACATTAACTATTATTTATTTAATATTTTCATGGTATAACAGCATACAAATCCCCTACACTAATAAGACTGAATAATGTTACAGTGGTAGATCAAGTCTCAATCCAAATACCCTCTCCGCTGGTCCAGGCTATGAATAAACGTGGTCGTCGGCCTGCAAAGTGCACCGAGTTTGAAAAACTTTGGAAGCACGGTTTAATCTCATTGAAAATCAATGATGGGGAAACAACCCCATGTTGTGAGAATGCCACCATGTTTACCACAAGGGTGACATGGATCTTGAAGCATCATGCTGATATGAGTTATGCTCGCTGGACTGATGTATTGATGTTTGAGAAAGATGAGCTTATAGACCGTGTCCGGGTAAGCTGGCAAGAACTTCTATATTGTTTAAATCAATTTTATAATATTTCATCAGTATGATGGCTAATCACATACATGTTTAGGCTGATTTCATCTTCGATTAGGAAAGGACGAATCATCAAAAAACAGTATGGAAACAACTCTGAAAGCGTTTCAATGCTTTCCACCATCAATTGCACAAGAAGAAGTATTTGGGGTATGCAACTCATGAAGAAGCATTGGCCAGTAGTGGGTCTACCATAGTAGACCCACTGGTTTGGGTTAAGTTGTGTGGGCAATGGGGAAGTGACTCGATCAAGGTATTGGGTGTCAAATATTTTCTACAAGATTTCCATTTTTTAACCATTTGTTGTTCAAAGCCTAGCCAACATTAATTATCTGCATGTTGCAAAGATTTTCAAAGCAAACTAAAGAGAACAGAAAATTGTTAAAAACTAATCACACGGCCGAAAGGAAGTCATTTGTGAGGATACTAGAGGAAAAGGTTCTTGCTACCTACAGTTGATTACCATACTGCAGTTGCTGTCAATTTCAAATTAAGCTCAATTTCTTTTAATAATCAGCATATAATTTTGAGGACCATATTCGTATATAACCTGTTATCAATTAATGATGCAAAATGGGCTAACACTTTTGCTTGATCATGCAGCGTTCCACGACATCCAACTTAGTTGAGTTCTACAAAGATGTCCACTGGTCTAACAAGAAGGGAAAGTTTGTGATAGAAGAAGGTGAAAAGATTTATGTGAGACAACTATAGGCTACCTTGAATTTTATTTGTTTCAGCATTTTATCTAAGCTAGTTAATTTGATGCCAAAAATATACATAAACAGGTGATGAAGTTACTGATTTAATATGCTTGTGCATAAATCCATGGTTGGAAAGTTCAATGATATAGAACTAGAGCAGCAGACCACAGATACAGCAAGCTTTGTGTTTAGGGAGGTATTAGGTGCACAAGCAGGGTATGCTAGAGGATTATGGGAGATGGTAATACCGGAGACTACTTGAGTAACTGAGCATGAACGCGATAAGCAATACACTGAAGCAGTGGGAAGACATCAAAAAGAGGCTGAGCATTACAAGGAAAAATATGATGAGTTGAGTGGGCATGTAAGGGTACTTTTGGAAAGACAACTTGAGTTTGACAAATTCATGAACACATACCAGTCCGAGAGGCAGTCCCAAGGAGAGTCTCCTAGAGAGACTCAGGGAGCTGCCCAGAAACATACTTTGAGAAGCCACTTTTTTGCACATTTTGCCTTTTTGAGATGAGTAAGTATATGGCCAGCTGAGGTCTGCCACGTTACTAAAGTATTTTGTTAGTGGCATGGGGTGTTCACATGCATTGAAGTAAATATGTGTTACAGCTGGGTTTTGTGGTATTCTAGAGGATACTTTTGGCTCATGAATGATCTTAGAGAGATGCCAAACTGGTTGGGGGATTCTCATTGTGGATGGATAGGTAATTTCTTTTTAAGTCACAATGCTTTTTCCATTTCATCAACAAGTTCTTTTAGGTGATACTGAAATGCCATATAAATTTGATTATGTTGAATCAGTGTAGTATTCTATCTTCATAATATATATAGATATGCTTGAAGGGGTAAACTCTTATTAAAAACATGATGGTCAGTACACATGTATTTTGAACTAAGTAGGCTACTTCAGTACTCCTAGTACAATTACACAACTTGTATTATAAACTCCACTTATATTCAAATGGAGTAACATAGCAGATTGATCTATTCTGTCAATGCTGGTTGTATAGAAAATTTTGGGCTGAATACTTTTCAACATGATCTATTAGTCACTAGTTTAGCTTCTATTCTGATCCCAACCAGGATGCATTAAACCTTGACAGATGTAGTACTTTTAAACAAGTTTAGTTCAATAGTGGTGCTGCTATATGATAGCATCAAGAAAATACATGATTGTGGTGGTATTTATATGTATGGAAATTCTATTTATTTTATAAAGGTGCTGAGAATGATAGATCATATGTATGATAGGTACTTAAATTTAAGGTAATAATGAAATAGGCCCAGTTCATGGATTTTCTAGCAGTGTGTGTAGTTTGGGATTGGTATATACACTATATGAAGCATGTCAATTCTCTGGCAACATGTTAGTTAATTTTGATGTTGAGCAAAGGGATTGGTTGCCAATTATTGATTGATGCCTTGGTGAAAAGCTGCTACACTAAAAGAATCAATTGAGTACTAATATTTGTGTTGACGTTGGGCATATGGGCCAAATCCTCTTACCATGCAGAACAATACTAAAAGATGAATATGGTAGTGATTGCAAGGGAAAGTCCCCTGTGAACAGCTGATATGCGAATGATGCACCTGCCAAATGGATGTTGTCCATATAATTGTTAGCTAAGTGTGGTAAGTGGGATGTATAAATTTCCAGATTCAGTGGGGAGTAATACATACAATATCATCTTGTATAATTGTTGGACAACTGGGTAAATTGTTTGAAGATATTGTATGATCTGTTACTCTAATATTGAACACTCAAGTACACGAGTTGAACAATGCATGGATAGTAATTTCCTAGATTTAATAGTGTTTCATTGGCTACAATTTTTACATCTACAGCATACATATATATATATATATATGGATATCTAAAATATATAACAATGAAATTTGAGAAATTGTGGCACGTACAGATTGAAACCTAGATTTCTTTATAGGTCCTAGGTTGATTGGAAAATTGTGGGATTTGATTGTGCATCCAAAAATTGGAATAATATTATGCACTTAAATTGGAGTAATATTGAAAACAATCCAGATTTTAGAAAGCCACCAAGAATGGTTATACGGCGAATTAACCAAGCTTTTCATCAATTCAAATTCGCTTTATACCAATCAATCGGCCTCATTGGCAGCGCATGAGTTCGTGGATTGAAAAGTTTAATTGCAGCTCTTTTATACACAGTTCATGGTCATTTGCAACATCTAAGACTCACTCCAATTACATTGTTATACCGTCGAATACTCAAGCTTGACGCAAAAATCTTTTTTCATCGCCAAACAAAGTCGTCGCTAATCATATACCTGCTATTACTAAATGGACGCCAAAATATTTTGCAACATTTAATCTATATCATCGCTGACGCTTTTCTGTCAAATTCATGGCTTTATTGCAACGACGATTAAGCGCCGCAAGAAGTCAATGCTTTGCGGCAGATATCTTCTTCATTGGAAAAAGTGGTTGGTAATTGCGACAGCTAAATTCTTTTAGCGGGGAGAAAAATAACGATGCAGAAAGGCATTCCCAACCATTTATGTCGTAATCTGCTTGGGCTAATTACAACGAATTTGTGTTCTTGTTTCGACAAAATTTTGTGCGTCGATAATAAAAACGTTTTGTAGCGATATATGGATTTCGCTGAAAAAAAATCAATTGGGGCGCTTCTTTGGCAACCAACCAACAGTGATCTGAGACAAGCTGCAAATGGCAATTTGCGGCGATTATGGGTTGTTTTTGCAGTGAATTAGTGGGCCGAAAAAAATCCTATTTTCCATCTAGTAAATATTTGTTTAGCAGATTGATTTTTTACATCTTTAATCAAAACTTCCTTAGTTGATTTGCAATCTATTATGAGTAAAAACTTTTGATTCAATAAATCATCTTGGAATTTAGAAATGCGTAATACAATCGCTAAAATTTCTTTTTTAATAGTACGTAATTCTTTTGGGCAGGATTCCAACATCCTGAATGGAGTCGAATTATATGTTCTGAATCAGTTGATAATTTTTGCTTCATAATTCTCCCATAACCAAGATCAGAGGCATCTGTTTCAAAGATTTTAAAAGTATGAGGAGTTGGAACTCCTATACATGGTAATTGCTTAACATGTGAATTAATTTATTTTATAATATTTGTATGGTTTTTTATCCATGGAGGTGGATTCTTTTTTAATCTTTTGAATAATAGTTTACATAATAGCCTGAGAAGTTGATAAAAATCTGCAACATAATTCAGGCTTCCTAAGAATCGTTGTAATTGTTGCTTATCTTTTATTTCATCAGGAAAGTTATTAGCAAATTCTATTATTCTACTAATTGGTGTAATAGTTCTTGTAACGCTCATTTTCGTGATGGGACTTTAAAAAATAATTTAAGAAAATGAGAAGGGAATTTATGAACCATTTAAAACTTTTTTCTTTTCCTTCCTATGATATAAAAGATTCTATATTTAGAATTAAAACATGTTCTATAAATTAAAAAGAGAGTTTATAGCAGAAATCATTAAATTGAATTATAAGGTCTTTCACAAAAAAATTGACTTTCATACATTACATAAAAACGGGCCTAGGATTCTGTCACTCTTCTCTTGGGCCATGTCTGTTCTGACGCTTCTTACTCATTTTATTCCTGAAAGGGGGAGGGACATACATAAAAATAAAATGAGTCGAATACTCAGTAATCATTACTTCATATTGTAAAAATATACTAACATAGGTTTTCATTCGTGCATTGATCATTCCTCTACATATTTTACATAAGACATTAATTTCATTTGAAAACATTACAAGGTTGGGTTTTTCTTTAAAAAGGTTTTCATTTCTCATAAAAAATTTCTCACATCTTCCACATTCATTCATAAAGAAACTAAATCATTCATACCTTCATTTACTCTTTTCACTTTTCCTTTGGCCAGTACACACTGTTAGCCCCGTGTGTTGGGATTAGTAGTCTTTTGGACTTGGATTCCACCCGTGGCCACAGGTTGAGAATCTCTTTCTGTCAAGGGTAGCACTCGGTTCACTACCAGTACTATTTGCCCGACATTGCAATCTGCTCAGTCCATTGGTACCATCATTCATTCAGTCAGTCATGGCTGTTATGTATTTTCGTATATTAAACATTCATTCCTTTCCTTTCCTTTCCTTTCCTTTCCTTTCCTTTCATTCATTCATTCCTTTTAGTCATTTCCTTTTCATTTCTTTTCATTTATTAGTCAATTTCATTTCATAAACATCATTTCATAGCATTCATTAAACATTCCTTTTATAGCATCATTTAAACTTCATTTCATAGCCTCATTTAAGTACACTTTCATGGTGTTATTTAAATACACTTTCATCGCATCATTTAAACATCATTTCTTAGCATTAAGCATAAACCTCAACAATTCATTTCATAGAAAATAAAGGCAATAGATACTACCTATATATAACATCTATTCACATACATACAACTATTATTTTAAGAGCATAAATAGGGGCTGCTAAAGAAGGTCTTTACATATGTATACCTTTAAACATTAATACTTAGCATACCTTCATAGAACATCATTTCATTTCCTTCATTGCATAAAAGAATATTTTTCATTAAAGCTTTTCATTTTCATTTTATATCTTTTAGAAAACCCTATAAGAGTAAGAACATAATACTTACCTGGACTCTATGCTATTTTCATTACATGTAGTCCATTCATGTGCGTGTCAGATGGAAACCTACATGCATACATAACTTTACATCATTCCCTTTTCAAGTGCATATGTAACTTAAACTTAGAACTTACGTAATACTACCATTTACATAAACTTCCTTCACTTAGACATACTCTATTATCCAAGTTCATCCTCTATTCTTTCCTTTATCACTCTTCTCTAAATTCTCAAACCCATAGCTTGGGACCCACTTGAGGTCACCTTTCCAACACATAGCATTCTATTTCAAGTTCTTATCCTTTAAAGTGAACCTCCTTGATTCACTTTAAAGTTTAAGACACACTATCACCTTTCATTACACTCTTCCTACCAAACCATCCCTTCCGATGCATAACTTGAACCAAACAAGTTATACAACTCAACCCTAGTCAATATATACATCTCTTCCTCCATTCATGCATAATCAAATCAACACTTCATCAAAATCCAAGCCAAGCATAATACACAACTTTAAATCAACCTTGAGGCTTAGTGTAATACCCTGCTCCTTCCTTCTTACATATGCTTCTTCTTTTTGACGTATGTTCCATCTTTATGACGTAAGCAAATCCCGAAGGCAGAGATTATGTGATCATCTGCCTTTCTCACTAGCGGCTGCGAGCCACGTTATGCGTGTCAAACCATGATGGCGTGTCTCGAAAGATATCATGTGACTTATAGGGCACGCCCAATGTTTTAAATATGCTGGAAATATTTATAAGGAGTATTTCCAGTGTTATTGAATTAAGATTTGATCTTAAATACGACAATCATAATATTCTTGAAGAGCTCCAAAAATATTATAATTGCCGGAAATCATTTTAATATTATTATTAAAATGATTTCAATTATTTAAGATATTATGATATTTAAATTATGTTGAGAACTTTTATTAATTAAATGGTTTAATCCTTTTAAATATGTTAAATGAGACTTCATCATTTTATTAATGATGAAGAATATTATTTTATAAACTAAAGTTAGTTTAAAATAATATTCTACCTTAATTCCTTTAAGCGCTTTTAATTAAGTTATATGTTAATGCATTTTAAACCAGTGTTTGAGATCCACCGTTAGATCGTTACGTGGATCCCCGGACGAAGGGACTGGATTAAATACCCAGACCCCCTCTCTTTCTCCCCCATTTCCCCGTAGCCCTCTCTCTCCTCCTTCTCCCCAACGTACTACGTACGTAGCCTCCACCCCACGCCGAACGGCTTAAGCCCTCAGCCCAGCGCCGTCGTGCGTCGCCAGCTCTCACCGCCGGCACCACCAGCTGCACCTCCCTCCGACGAGCTCAACCAGCCCAGCCTCTCCCTCTCACGCTCTCCCTTTCTCCATCTCGGAAATGCACAGCCCGAATGGGCTTGGTGCACGTAGCACCGCCATGCGCAGTCCTCCGGCGCCACCACTCCCACAGCAGCTTCCTCTACCACTGGCCAACCTCCTCCAACATGCTCGGCCTCCACCGTGCAGTCCTCCCTCTCCACTCACGGCAAGTAGCCAAAATGGGTCTTTGACCCATTTCCCCACCGTGTGCCGCCATACGCGGCCACCCACGGCCACCAAGCGCCACCATGGACTTCTCCCTTCCTCCCCCTTCCTCCTCCACGCGACCCATGGCCAGAAGCGCTTCTCCACCGCACGGCTTCTTCCTCCTCGCACGCACGGGTTGCACACCGTGCACCACCGTGCACTGCCACCCACGGCTAGTAACCACCACCTCCAACCTCCTCAGGCCGCCACCAAGCCAACCCAACCTCCCACGGCTCCGATCTACCACCCATGCACGCACACTTTCCCTCACTCTCTCACGGGTTTCCCTCCCCCTTACACGGCCACTCCTCCCTCATCCGTCGTGAGCCACCGTGGCGCCACCCCAGTGCCACCACGAGCTCCACCAGCAACCCCTCAGCACAACCTTAGGTCCAAACCACCACTTTGAGTGGTGGGTAGTCACTGCACGTGATGGACAGTCACTGCGCATGACTGACCGCCACTGTACACAACTAGATACTCTGTGTACCGCCTTTCACCGTCATCACAAGGCCTTCACGAGCCCTTCCAAGACCACACCTAGCTATCCAAGCACCCAAACGGTTCCCGTACGTGGGTTAGCTGCCACGTACGACCCTTCCGATGTCATTGACCGTGACGGTCAACGGGCAACGCATGGGTTATCCCGTCTATGGTATAACTCTCTATCCCTTTTAATTATGTTAGATATTGATTAGTTGACTAGGTTGTGGACTGTGCTGATGATTTTGTGGAGTTGTGGTTTTGTGATGTGGTGTTGTGTAACGAAGTGTTGGGCACTCTGTGTAATGAAGTGTTGGGTTTGTCTGTGTTGTATGGAGGTGTATGGTGCCGTGTAGTCTGCTGTGAAGTGTTGGGTGTATTTGGGAAGTGTGCTATGTAGTGTTGTGGACTGTGTTGTAATGGTGGCGTGGTGTAAACGGAATGGGAAGAGTACACGCTGGGTGTACTTTGTGTGTGGCGTAATGTGAGACAAGGAGAGTATATATAAAATATACCCTCCTAGCGTATTGTGGAGCGGGATAAGTATGAGTAGAGTGTACTTCGTGGCGTAGTGCGTGTAAATGGAGTACACGTGGAGTGTACTCCATGCGGTATAGTGACGCACCATACGGCGGGTATGCCGTAGTGGTGATGTGTCGTAACATGCATGGAGTATACGCAGAGTGTATTCCATGTGATGGAGTGACGCACCATACGGCGGGTATGCCGTAGTGGTAATGTGTCGTAACGTGCATGGAGTATATGCGGAGTGTATTCCACGTGATAGACGATGTACCATATGGCATGTATGTCATAATGGTGAGATGGCATAACGTGCATGGAGTATATGCAGAGTGTATTCGATGTAGTGGAGTGACGCATCATATGGCGGGTATGCCATAATGGTAATGTGGCGTAGTGCATATGAAATGAGTGTACTCCGTATGGCGGAGTGATACACCATGTGGCAGATATGTCATAATGATGATGTAGCGTGTAAAGGGAGTACACGTGGAGTGTATACCATGTGATGAAGTGATGTACCATATGGCAGGTATGCCATAGTGGTGATGTGGCGTATGTGAAGGGAGTATATGTGGAGTGTACTCCACATGGCAGCGACACTCATAGAGATAAGGATGGTTATGTAATTGATGGGCGTGGAATGTGATGGGTAGTGTTAGGAACTATGGAACAGTGTCCCGAAGTAGTTATGGCGTAGCCGGTAGTCTGAGGTGGCAAGTGTCACCGTGAGGGACTTATGGCTAGGAGTATGCATGAAATAGTCAAACAAGTATAAGAGTGTGCAGCGGAAGCATGACTGAGGAATGTCACGAAGTGACATGACTACTGACAGTCGTGCTCACGATGGACGAAGTAGCGAAACAAGTGTAAGAGTATGCAGCGGAAGCATGACTGGGCAATGTCACGAAGTAACGTGGTTATTGGCAGTCATGCTTATGACGGGTGAAATGTTAGAGTGTAGGAATGGCGTAACGGGAACATGACAAGATGTCACGATGTGTCGGGAGTACGTAAGGAATCGTACTCATGATGAGTTAGGAATTTATGTACCAGAGTGTTGGGTAACGCGACAAGGTCACGGTGTAGCTTGGGAATAGTCTCGAGCTGTATGACGTGGCATAAGACATGGTTATGATTGGAGTCTTTTCGTGTTAAGTGTTGGGATGAACTGTCAAAGGGACGGGTAGCATGAGGAGTCATGCTAGCCGGGTTAAGAGAAGGTTGGTATCGGAGTATGACCCTTGTCCCTCGAAGCTGATGATCAATGTGTTATATATGTTGATCTTAGGTGATAAAGGGGTAAGGTACATATGTAATATGGTGAGACACATGTGCTGGATGGATTCGCCATATGTAATGGGTAATCTATCCTAAGTATAGTTACACGGTGCTTAAGCCTCAGAGTTAGCTTAGAGCCGTGTGGCTTGTTTGGATGGGAATGAGGATTAGTATGGGCTAAGATGCATGAAAAAAGTGACGAGTGTACTGTTCAAGGACGGGATGCGTGACTTAGTTGATTTAAGTCATGCATCAGAATGAGGTTAATGAGAAGAATGAGACAGAGGCCTTAGTGTCTTAATCCTAAGGTGAATCATGAGTTCACTTTAGTGGATGAGCACTCGAGGCAAGACATGAGTTGGAAGATGGGGTGACCGTAATGGGTCCCCGAAGGTTTTAACTTAGTAAGGAACACCTAAGAACACGGGATAGAAGGAGAGTGTTCCAAGTATACAGTAGTTCTATTTATTTATAGTTTAAGTTGTTTATGCATTAGATAGAGAATGACGTTAAGGCTATGTGTATGCATATATGTTGCCATCTAACAAGCATGAATGGACTGCATGACATGCAAGTAGCATGGAGTCCAAGTAAGTGTTACGTTCATACTCTTCTAGAGTTTTCAAAGATACAAGAAATGTTTTTCCCTTAAGATGCTCACGAAAAGAAACGAAAGACGCTTTAAGAAAGAAAATGCTAAGTGTTCAAACGTATAAGTATGTACGGCCTCTCCTTGGCAGCCCCTGTTTACGCACCCAAAGTATTAATTGTACGCATATGAATGGATGACTATACGTTGTATCTATTGTATGTATTTTCTAAGAGAAAATCCATAAACTGACGAAGATGCATGAAAGGCATGATAGCGGATGCTCTTATAGATCCTACGAACCGACGCTCTCATGTGCGCCACGAGGTGATACCCGTGGATGCCATGAGAGACGACGTTCAAAGGTGACACTTATGGAAGCCATGAAAGCTTACGTTTAAGCCCATGTATGTTCTCAAATGAAGTTTTCAAGAACGAACTGTTTAAGAAATGACAGAACTGAAACAAACTGAAAAATGAAAAGACGATTTTCGCACCTACACCCCAAACAATGTTTTCTCATGAAAAGAAATGTTTTCCCATGAAATGACTGTTAAATGAAAGAACAAACTGAATGAAAGCTCCAGCTCACTAGAGCTGGCATGAACAAATGAATGAAAAGCAAGAAAGAAAGAACTGAAAGCATGAATGTATGAAGATACGTAACGGCCACATGAACGAATGAAAAGGGTACCAATGAATGGGCAGATTGTAATGTCGGGTAAGTAGTACTGGAAGTGAACCCAGTGCTGCCCCCTATGAAAGGGATTCCCAACCCGTGGCCACGGGCTGAATCTGGGTCCAAAGGAAGACCTCTAACCCCAAACACATGTGGCGTAACAGTGTGTACTGGCCTATGGAAGTGATAAGAAAAAATGCATGTATGCACAAATGCATGTACGCACAAGAGCACAAGAGCACAAGAGCACGGACTCTTTAAGAAATGAAGATACTGAAAGGGGAAATGTTTTACGACAAGAAAGCCCTTTTAAAAGTAAAGCCCTGTACAGTGGCTCTTGAAGAAATGAAGGCACTGACAGGGGACACGTTTTAAATAAAGGAAAGTCCTTTGAAAGAAAAGCCTCGTCCAGTGACATTTTCAAAAGAACGCACGCATGACACGTATGCACGCACGTAATAGTATGTACAAATGATGAATGCATGAATGAAAACCTATATTGTTATATTTTTAACCGTAAGAAGAAATGCTTACGAGTCTTCGGCTCATTTTAGTTTTTATGCATGTCCCTCCCCCACAGGAACTGCATGATCAGGATGGACACGGCCCATGGGGAAGAGCACGGAAGTCTAGGCATGAATTCTAAACGTACGAGAGGCCTTTTTATTTCAAGATTTATGTTTTCCGCTGTAAACCTCTTTTATTGTCAAAGTACATTTTAAATTATAAACGTGGAGTCTCGCACTCTGGGTATGCAACTAAAGAGTTTTAAATTAAGACGGTAATTCCCGTCGTCCTTTCTAAAAATATTTATAAAAAGTCCAACCATAAGGACGAGCGTTACACTTACACATCGTGTACTCATGCTTAAAACAAAACGACCATTACATATGGTAAATCTGTCAGGCACATGCGTCAAAACGAGTTAGTAATTGTAACGGAAGGAAAAAGGAAGAAGAAAAAAAGAGAGTTATTGCATATTGAAAAGACTCCCAAAGAACTTGAAGTTCATATAGAAGGGATCCACATGTTTTTTTCACTTGGAGAAGTGGATCAGTTCGAGGATTAGACATATTAAGCAACTGCGCCTGCTAAGAAAAGTAACATACCCAAAAATATTTAGAAATCACATTTATAAATAGTATAAAAACATCATTGTCAATCTAGGAGAAGCAAAGCGCCAACTGTTTGCAACAAAACCAAGGAACGAGAAGGAAAGTGAAATTAGATGTTCAACTTAAATCCAAAGACATAAGTTCTCCTACCATAATTGCAATTGAAATGGCCGTCCAGAAACAACATGGTTGTCTCTGATGTGAATTATATTCATTTCACTCTCGAATTTTCTCTCTTTTCTCAAATACAACTAGAACTAAGAAGTAGGAGATAATGATATCCAATTGTGTGGGATGCCAGCCAGAAAACCATAAGTCGATTCATTTAGTTCCTGTAGAGTTTGCACCCATCACACCAACGCATGGGGTATAAGATACAATCGTTAAGACTTATTGAGTAATCTTAGCATTTTTGGTGAACCTTCTTGAGTTCTACATTATGTAGACTGAGAATCTAATACAAGAAGCAATGAATCCTGAAAAGAATATATATATATATATATATATAGACATGTATATAGACATATGTATATATTCAAACATTAAGTTTCTAGAATACCGATGGCAAAATGGGAAGAAACAACTAAAAATGCTCATAATTCTTGACTATTGAAACGAATCACATATATTGAACAAACAACCAAATTACACACGTAGATATGGGAATAGCCCTTGCCACCACCGTGAGTCTCCCAGCTACGGCAAACATTGCAAGCCACCAAACAGTCGCTGTTATATGGTCACGATAGTGACCACCAAGCCTCAACTCAGCCATCCTTGCACATCTGTAGCCACCACCGCAAGACCATGCGGGATAGCAAGCGACACAACAATTTGAACTCTTGATTTATGGTATATTTTCCATCCCTTACCTTTAAAACTGTTGTGTTTGTGGTGCATTGTGAATTGTGAAATGTGTTATGTTGTGAAATGCGGACTATGGTTGGAGTAGTTGTAATGTGGCTGTGTAGTCTGAAGTGACGACCATTTTGTGCAATTTGTGGTGTAGCTATGTGTAGTGTGAAGTGACGGGGTTTTTGTATAATGTGTGATGTAGTGGTGATATGGCAGTATGTTATGAAGTGACAGGATCATTGTGTAATTGTGTTGTGGCTGTAAGTAGTGTGGAGAAATGGGATGTTTGTGCAGTTGTGTTATGAGTGTGTGTGGTGTGATTGTGATGGGGTTGTGATTGTGAAGTGCTGGGACTATTGTGAATGTTCTGTGTGTAATGAACTGTGAACTGTGAAGGATGGGGTGATTGTGTAGTTGTGAAGAGGCCGAATGTCATGTGAAGTGATGGAATCGCTGTGCAGTTTGGAAGGTAGTTGTGAATTATGTGACATGATGGGATGTTGTGTAGTTGGCGATGTGGTTGTATGTTGTGTATGTCGTGTGAAGTGTCGGGATAAGCAATGTAGTTGGGCTTGTTGTGCGAAGTGTTATGTTGGTTGAGATTGTATTGTTTGGTAGGAAGCTTGTAAAAAAAATTCCAAGTGTTTGGGTAGACAAACACAGCCACGCCAAGTTGAGCTTTCCATGCAATGAACACCCGACTCTTAACAATGCTCTACGCCACACTGCTTTAGCAATATCTCCATTGCATAAAACGTGATCCATTGTCTCAATATTTCCTTCATTGCAACAATTCACCTAGATGCAAGCAATATACCAGTGGAAATAATACAAGCATCTACTGTCAAATATCGAAACCAAGCTTTCCACATACAAACAACTACTCTTTTGGAAGGTATTTATGCCAAATCCATTCCTTCCAAGGAAGGGCATCTCTCCAAACTCTTATCAAGTCCCATGCCGAAACAACTAAAAAAACACCATCCCGAGTCATACAAAAACATTAGACCCGACTTTTCCTACCATAACAGATTGCATCACTTCAATTGCTTTGTTTTCTCCAATCAAACCCACCAGAGCAACTTCATCCCACACGTTTCCCACCCACAAATCTCTCACTTTTAGTTTAGGAGGTTGCATGCTCGATATATCTCTCTGACTTTCCACAGTTCCTACTTTTCTAGTCCTTGAAGAAAAGACCTGACTTTGGCATCGGAGGTGACACAACCACCCCTGCCACCCTTTCTTCTGCCCTCGTAGGTACAGAAAAACAATAATTGCCTGGCAGCTACAAAACACGTATCAACAAGCTCGTTGATTGTACTTTTGACACACATCAACACGGCTCGATGCCCTACACTCGAACCTCGACATCCATCGGGGGGAACCCCTCTCTCAAGTGTCACGGTCCCCCTCGCCACCCAGTGCAGTGGTTTTCAGATCCTGCCTAGTTAATTAGGCTGATGCTCCACGCTCGAGCCTCAGCGTCGAGATGCCACCCAGTGCGGTTGATCTTAGATTATGCCTAGTCACTCGAGTCGATGCTCTACGCTCGAAACTTGGCGGGTGCAAGGCGGAACACCTCTCCCAAGTGTTCTAGTCCCCCCTCGCCACCCAGCGTGGTCGCTGAAAGATCCTACCTGGTGACTAGGCTAATGTTACACGCTCGAACCTCGACTGGTGCTGGGGGCAACACCTCTCCGCAGTGTCCCAATCCCCTTTCAAAACCCAATGCAGTCGATTTCAGATCCCTCCTGGTGAATTAGGAAGATGCTCCGCGCTCGCGCCTCAGAATCCAAACGCCACCAAATTCGGTCGATTTCAGATTCGCCTAGTCACTCGAGTTGATGCTCCTGCTCGAACCTCGACGGACACAAGTGGGAACACCTCTTCCAAGTGTCTCAGTCTGCACTCACCACCCAACACGGTCATTTCCAGATCACGCTTGAGCTTTGTCAGCCTCTGACCCAGCCTTAGGGGTGTAAAAAAAAATCAGTGAACCGGTAAACCGAACCGGACTGGACTGAACAGGTGGGTTTAGTCCAGTACAGAGTTTGGTTTGGTCCGATACTAGTTTTATTTTTCTTAAAACCGGTCAAAATCGGTCTGGTTCTGATTTTTCCTTTTCTAAAATCGGATTGGACCGAACTGGACCGTTTCATATATATTATAAATTTTTATATTGTATATAATTTTTATATATAATATATAATTATATATAAAATAGTTATGTATTTTTTTTTTAAAGAGTTAAGTCACATGTTCAATAGTGACCCATCCCTAGTTTTATTCAAAATAAATCCTCACTTTTGGCGAAGGAATACCAATAAACAAAAAAACTCTTTGCTAATCAAAAAGACCTAACAATGGTAAGAATTTACATTAAAGGCCTATGAATACGACTATATACTTCAACTACTGGAATCTGACACCTCTATAAAATATCAACATGACCACAATTAAGTCTTTTCTTCCTCTTCATTTTAGTAGATATGTTCCTGAACCAAAAAAGGATCTGCTCCCAACAAGCTTGAACCAATGTTTCTTTAGCCTCCATGCGCAGCCTACATCGACGAATCCACAGGGACCATACGATGAAAACTGGCGTAATACCCCTTAGATGTTCCATTTGGGATAATCGTTTACCTCTAGAAACCCAAGTCCACAACCGATCCCTCCAATGTTGCTGCTGCTCAAACTCAACCTCAAGCATTTTTTATACCTTCCTCTACAGTTTCTATGCAAACTCCCCTTCTCCTAGAATATGGTCCATTGTTTCAATCTTAGGCTGCTCACAGCACACACATGCAGAGCATAAGGATATGCCCATGCGTTGCACATTTGTATCCACACTCAACGCCCCTTGTAAACCTTTCTAGCATACAAAAGAAACTCTGAGAGGAATGACAGGATCCCAAACAGACTTTGCCCACCTGACTTCCTCATGCTTGGATCAGCACAACTCCCACCCAAATTTCACAGTGAAATTATTTCCCTTCGACGGCTTCCAATACGCCATGTCATCCATATCAAGCCTACCCAACTTTACCTTCAAACAAATATGTCGAGCCCTTTCTCCTCCTATCATCGCCGAGAGTACATCTTCTTTCCACTCTGTTCCATTAAGCATTTCCCGCAACAACAACTTAGGTTGTTGTATATTACTTGTATGTTTGCCTAGAATGCCAAGGCCAGACTAGTTTTCCCACTAGAAAGGGATTTGTGCCTCGTTAATCTACCAACTTGATTGCTCTATGATAACTGAAAAACAGGATGAGATTGACTTCCATACAGGGGAAGCATTCCACTAAACCATTCCTTGTAAATGATGATTTTTTTACAATATTTTCCTCTCATAAATTTTGTCCACATGGAGTTACCATATAAAACACTCCAAGCCTCCCATAAATCACGAATGCCAAACCCTCCCCATAAAATGCCAGCAAAAATGGAGTTAAGCTTCCTAATGACCATCTTCAGAACATCCATTACTGACATAAGATGAATAGGTAAGCTAGAGAGCACATGTCCAAGCATGACAATGCGTCCCCCAACCGATAAAAGAATTTCTTTCCAGCCATATAGCTTCGCACGTACCTTTTTTAACAAATCCTCAAACCAGCACACTCCAATCACAGAAGGGGCTATAGGAATGCCCAGGTATTTGCAAGGAAAATTTCCAAGACCATATCCAGTAATCCTTTGTATCTTTTTTTTCCTTGCATACGACATATGCTTAGAAAAATAAATCGTCGACTTATCCGTATTCACCTTTTGTCCCGACCATTTCGAATAACAGTCAATAACTTCCATGAGCCCTTTCACCGATTTTTTATCCCCATTTAGAAAGAAAAAAACATCATCTGCATAAAGTAAATGGGATACCTGCATAGTCACTCTTGGAATAGAAAGAGGTTTGATTTTTTGGAGATCCACAGCCAGCTTAATCATCCTTGTGAACACTTCCTCTACTAGAATGAATAAGTATGGTGAGAGAGGGTCCCTCTAGAAGATTGAAAATACCATCGATAAGTTCCTTTAAGCATCACGGAAAAACTACAATGCTGAACACAATTTTTAAAAAGGCCAATAAACTTATCTAAGAAACCATAAGCATGTAAGAACTCCCATAGAAAACCCCACTCCAACCTATCCTAAGCCTTCATCATATCCAGCTTTAGCATAATGTTTCCTCCCCAAGACTTTCTGTTTAGGCTACGCAATAATTCCTGAGCCAACAATGCATTTTCAAAAATGCTACAACCCTTAACAAATGCACCTTACTCTTCTGAAATAATGCTAGGTAATAATGGCCGAATTCTTCCGTGAGGAATCATTGTTTGGAAGACCGAGTAATCATACTCGAAGGAATCATTGTAGCTCTTTTCTTCTTCTTCAACTTAACAAGCGGCATCTCAGTTTCCTAATCTAGCTCCATTGCCATTTTCTCTATACTTTCTACTCCTTCGGGATCATATCCTTCCTGCTCTATACTATGCACATCTGCTTCTACGTTGGCATTAACGGCTAAACCCGCTTCAGTTGCCCCAGCCTGCATATTAATGTTCTCAACATCCAACCTCTTTGTCATTCCCTCCTTTACTCGACCCAACTCTAATGAGTCTTCAGCTTTGTCATTCCCATGTTGTACTTGCATTTCTCGTATAGAAGATGAACCCAACTCTGTTAAGTACGCATGCTCCCCTATTTGCTCATTAATTTCCAAGCCGGTCTTCGTACCAGGATCACCATATACCACCAGATCAGCTATTCTTTCTAATTCAGCATTAACAATTTTTTTCCAACAGTACAGATGCTTCTTCTTGGATTATATCAACCCTTTGTGTTTTCCTTTGGGAATCGGCTATATTAACCAAATTCATATCCCTTTCACTCAGTTCTTTCCCTTCTTCTTTGATGCATAACCATGTTTCACCTTCCTACTGTATTACATTTTGATCATCCGCTGATAAAGATGATACCATCACCCCATCCTGCCTCACATAAAGGACCGATTGTTCAATTTCATTCTCCTCTGTTTGCTGATCTTGCACCTGGTTGATTTTATGCACTGATTTCCACACTTCTTTATGTCTCTCAGCTAGGGGTGTGCAAAATTTCAAAAATTCTGACTTCGTCCGACTTCCGCTCCGACTCCGACGGAGTCGGAGTCATCGGAATTCAGAGTGAATTCGGAGTAGCTCCAAATATCTATTTGGAGTCGGAGTCAGAGCTCCAAGAGGCTCCGATTCCGACTCCGAAATTGTTTTTTAAAAACCCAGCTGTAAAATGACGTCGTTTTACAGCTGGGTTTTTAAAAAAGAATATGAACGACACCGTTCCACTTAATATGGAAAGGCGTCGTTTCATATTAAGAAGAGGGGTCCAAAACGCGTCACCCCCCTTCTTCTTCCTTCTCCCTTCTCTCTTGCGTCTCACTAAACCAGTGAAGCCGTCTCGCGCCTTACGTCTCGGGTCTTTCTTGCCAGCGTGCCGCCGTTCGTCGTTGCTCCTCCGTGCAGCCGTTCCTCATTGCTCCTCTGTTCAGCTTTCACCTACGGTGAGAGTAAGGTTCTGAGCCCTAAATTTAATTCAAGCACGTCTCTTATAAATTGGAGCCCGTAGTTGTGATTCTTGTGAATTGGTTGTATTGAATATAGTCCCAACAAATCACGGCGCTCAAAACCCTGAATTTTACATTATATTGAACACTTGCGCTCGAGCGAGATGTCGAGCGCAAGTCGAGCGCACGTTGTATTGAACATTGGCTCGAGCGACATGTCGAGTGGAAGTCGAGCGAACCTCTCTGGAAGAATTCTGCTCGAGCGACATGTCGAGCGGAAGTCGAGCGAACCTCTCTGGAAGAGTTCTGCTCGAGCGCCACGTCAAGCACACGTCGAGCGAACCTCTCTGGATGAGTTCTGCTCGAGCGCCACTTCGAGCGCACGTCGAGCGAATCTCTCTGGATGGGTTCTGCTCGAGCGCCACATCAAGAGAGGTTCGAGTGAAGCTCTCTGGATGAGTTCTGCTCGAGCGCCACTTCAAGCGCTCGTCGAGCGAACCTCTCTGGATGGGTTCCGCTAAGTCGAGCACACATCAAGCGAACCTCGATGTAATAATACATCGATACAATAATACATGTCCTATACAATAATACAATAGCCTAGTTTATTTTTAAACTAATTTTTTGCTTCTAATTTTATTTTTTCAGCTTCATTGATTGTGATATGGATCCTAGATATAGTGGAGATGATTGTCCACAAGGGGATGTGGCGGATGCCAATGCTAGAACTCCTACACCGGTGGGTACTTCCACCCCTAGAGCCACATCTAGGGCAGCTACATCTAGAGCAGCTACATCTAGAGCAGCTACATCTTGTGCGACTAGTCGACTCCCACTCCCAGTTGATATAGAGGATGAGGATATGTTCAACGAAGAGGAGGAGATGCCCATTGAGCAAGATCAACCACCACGGCCTTCTAAAAAGAGGTCGTGGACATGGGAGCATTTCACCAAAATTCCTGGTGATATTGCGAACCCAGTAGCAAGATGCCATTACTGTGGATCACTTTGTGGATTCCATTCGAAGAAGCAAGGTACCAGTGTGTTAATAGCACATCTAAATGGTTTCCAACGATATAAGATAGCGAAAGGATTGCAAGCTACTGATCAGACCAACCTCAGTTACCAAACTTCTACAGCCACTGATGGTACACAGACTAAGAAATTGGTCATCCCTCAATACAGTGAGAAGATGTTGAGGGACATGCTTGCAGAGATGATAATTACTGATGAGATGCCCTTTACCACAGTCGAGAAAAAAGGCTTTCGAAAGTTTCTAAATTTTGTTGAACCACGATTTCTCATTCCAACACGGTATACGGTGATGCGAGATTGTATGAAGAGGCATGCGAAAGACAAGATGGAGATGAGGAAGATGTTTATTACCACTGGCCAGAGAGTGTCATTTACAACTGACACATGGACTTCCATACAGACCGTCTGTTACATGTGTATCACAGCACACTACATTGACAGTGAGTGGATTTTGCATAAAAAAATTATTGATTTTAAAGATATTGAGGATCATAAAGGTGCATCCATTGGGGCGAAGATGGATGATTGTTTAAAGGACTGAGGAATTCGAAAAGTGTTGTGTATTACAGTTGACAATGCCAGTGCCAATGAAACAACAATTGATTGGTTTAAATGGAACACAACGGTGAGAGATGATGTCATTCGGGCTCACGAATTTATTCACGTTCGATGATGTGCTCATATCATCAACCTCATAGTTGTTGAGGGGTTAAAAGAGGTTGATGATTCCATAACCCGAGTCCGCAACATTGTATGATATGTGAGGGGTTCCCTTCAAAGGCTTGCCAAGTTTAAGGCAATAGCATAAGATCTTAAGATTGAATGTTCTAGTATGTTGTGCTTGGACGTTCCGACTCGATGGAACTCTACATACATGATGTTGGATGTGACACAAAAGTACCAAAAGCATTCGAGCGGATGGAGGTCGAGGATGGGGGCCTGAGGTATGCTTTGTTGGAGCCAGCTTTACAGGGGCTCGGTGCGCCGGACGCACATAATTGGACTAGTGTGAGCTACTTTGTTGAATTTTTAAGAATTTTTTATGACATAACCATGCGGGTATCTGGATCCAAATATACGACTGCGAACTCATTCTTCAGCGAGCTCTCGGAGCTTCACTTTCAGTTGAAAAATAGTTGTACTAACTCTAGTGGATTGTTATCTGCTATGGCTACGAGGATGAAGATCAAATATGATAAATATTAGGGGAATATTGAGAAGATAAATAGATTGTTATTTGTGGCTGTGATCCTTGACCTCCAAGTTAAGTTGGTCGTTTTAGAATTTTGGATAAATTTCGTCCTCAGGGCAGTGAAGGCTGCAGAGTTTATTAGATTGCTAAAAAGTGATGTTGATGACTTATATAATCACTACAGTAATAGTTGTCAGCTTTCATCCGCAGCTGGTAGCTCCTCACATTCGAGGCCGACGGGATCGTCAGTTTCCTCGAGTGATACTGACCCATCTGTACGAGTTAGAGGCAATCGTATTATATAGCAGTATCATCAACTCATGTCATGTCAACAAGGAATATTATGCATTGTACATCTGAGGTTGAACAATATTTTATGGAAGCTGTCGAGGCACCTAGTGATGTATTTCAGCTATTAACTTGGTGGAAAGTTAATTCCACCAAGTACCCAGTCCTTTCTCGTGTAGCCCAAGATGTGCTAGCCATTCCTGTCACTACAGTTGCCTCAGAGTCGGCATTTAGCACTGGAGGTCGCGTGTTAGATGCTTATCGGAGTTCATTGTCACCGACAATCGTGGAGGCCCTCGTTTGCACACAGAATTGGATAAGTGAAATGCCCATTGGACTAGATACCGTTGGCGTTGATGCCGAGAGCTATAGGCTTGAATCGGGTAAGTTTATATGCTTTTATAGATCTAAATATTTATTTTTAATGTTTCTAACTTCTACTTTTTATGATTTTATAAATCTAATTGTGAACCCTAACATAATTGCCGATGATTGAGAGTCTGGAACAGACGCCCCTTAAGAGTCTTGGTAAGAATCAGTTGGACTAGTTGCTGATTTTTGTTTTAATTCATTTTTTATACACTGTGATTGAGATCTAATTTGAGCCTATTGTTATTTGAAGTTTGAATTGTTAGTACAGGTATAAACCACATAATGGTCGTGCATTATGTGTATGTGTTTGTCAAATCAGATATGTGCATGAGGAGGATTGATGCTTTCAACATACAGAAAGGAAGATTGGGCGCGCATTATGTGTATATGTGTTTGTGAAAAATCAGTTATAAACCAAATATGTAACATGATATGAAAAGTGTAATATAATATTTTCTTAAAGGTGGTCTGTTTCTATACAGCCAACTCACATGCATGCATGGCCCCAAACAAATATTTGATATTGTAAAACTAAACAACTAATTAATGTTGTCACGCAGGGTTGAAATTGTGTTTGTGTAAAGAGGTTTGGATTGAAAATTTTAAAAAATCAACGCATTCACAATTTAGACTTGTGGGTTTTATAACATGAGGAGTTGATCATTTTATAAACATAGATGAATAATCCATCTAATTATAACATGCACCATAATTGCATTAAACACTAAGAGATAAAATCTATTTCTAGTTTAAAAAACTAAATGAAGAGAGAACAATCACAATAGATAATTAAATACAATCCAATACAATCTACAACAAATTTAAAACTAACATGTTACAGATTACAAGTTACAACTATAGTCCAAACCAACCAAAGCAATAGATACAATCAAATACAATAGATACCAACCAAAACTCTGATAGAATGAAAGGGATACAAAACAATAGATGATCTTATTTCTATCAATCCCAAGTAACCAGACAATGCATCTACTTATGAACTTCGAATCCATATTTCTCTTCCACCAGGCTTTAGAGCTTCACGAAATCTGTAAAAAGAGACAAAATTGAAGTAAACTGAAATTATAATCCCCACTATATAATTTTGCCGTCCAAATACATTTCGTTCTGTTAGAAATGCAGAGAAATAAAGGGTCCGAATCTGAACAGAATTCAGAGCTCCGATCGGAAGTCGGAGCTCCGATCGATAGTCGGAGTTCCTATCGGAGTTCGACTCCGATCGGAGGTCAGAGCTCCGACCTCCGATCGGAGTCGAAGTCGGAGGAACTATTTGGCTCCGACTCAGAGTCGGAGCTCGGAAACGAGCACTCCGACTCTGTCGGAGTCGGAGCCCAGCCCTACTCTCAGCTCTCTTCAATTCCGCTTTAGCCTTAGACTTACTCCCTTTCTGATTTCCTACATGCAAATTTTCCCTTCTACACGTATTATTCAAATGACCTTGAAGGCGGCACGTCGAACAAAATGCCTGTAGAGTTTCGAATACCACTTCTTGAAAATGGCTTCCTGTTTTAGTAGGAGGACCAATCCAAAAGTAGCTCCTGTGGTCTATAGAACGTCCATCTCCACACACATTCTAGCACCCTCTAGCCTTGAAACACAAGTTGCTGTGTTATCTCTTTTCAAATACATCCCATAAGGTCCTGCAAAAATCTTCAACGTAGACTCATGGAAAAAATGCACCTGTAAGCCAGGTAAAAATATCCACACCGGAGCTAACGTCATTCCTCATATTCATTGAATGAAGGAGTCCAATGAAAAATTTTATATGGGACGTTAGCAATTTCCATCACTTCCCTGGACATAGCCATGACAAAATCTGCTTCATTAGTCAACCGAACCTAAACATTACGAGCCCTCCTCATGGCACCAACAACCAGCCTAGAGATTACTCCCCAGCGATTTTCAATGTACCCCCGAATGATATCCAGAGAAGGGCGACGTCGCTGAAATGATAACACCACTAAAAACCGAAACGGAGCCGTCGTTCGATTGATCTCATCCTTGTTGAAAATGAAACACAGCTCCCTTTCAATCAATTTTGCCTCTCGCATGGGGACCACTACCCCTTTCAATCAATTTTTCAGGGTCTATCCTCACTCCTGCAGCAGAGATTAAATCATTAAATGACCCAAGTAGGACACTTCTGTTGTAGCAAATCTACATTTGGAGAGCTTGGCCAACAAATTGTGCTTCCTTAGAACTTCCAGAGTTACCCTTAAATGCTGAACAAGTTCATCCGTGGTACGATTATATACTAAGATATCATTGAAAAACACTTAGATGAACCTTCTTAAATAGGGTCTAAATATTTCATTCATTAAGCTTTAGAATGTCGATGGGGCATTAGTCAACCTGAACGGCATTACCAAGAACTCATAATGGCCTTCATGAGTTTTAAAAGCTGTTTTATGAATGTCATCACATTTAATCCTGATTTGGTGATATCTGGACCGTAAATCCAGCTTAGAAAATAGCCGAGATCCACTGAGCTCATCCAGCAACTCCTCTACAACTAGGATAGGAAACTTGTCCTTCACTGTCACCTTGTTCAAAGCTCTATAATCCACGCACATCGGCCATGAACCATCAGCTTTTCTTACAGGTAAAATAGGGGAAGAATAAGGACTGTGGCTGGGCCTTATCACTCCAGAGTCAAGCAATTCCCTCACAATTTTTTCAATTTCATCTTTCTAGAAATAGGGTTATGAGTAGGGTCTTACTGAAACAAGGTTGGTGTTTGGAAATAGGGTGATAGAGTGGTCACGGGATCTGTGTGGGGGTAAGCCTTTAGGGTCACCAAAGACATCCTCATATTGGCTAAGTAATTGGCGAATGGGAGGGGGTACTTCCTTTGCTGAATTTTCTTCTGTAGGCTCGATAATTTGCAACAATAAGCCTTTTTTTCTAATTTATGATTCAGGTTTATATTACCATCCTCAATGAGATTGGTGGGGCACAACCCTTACAATTCCACAGTCTTTTCTCCTTCTAAGACTTCAAAGACAAATCCTTAAAATTCCATAAAATGGGCCCTAAATCACGCAACCATTGGACCCCTAACACCATATCACAACCTGCCAACACTAAAACGAAAGTATCAATAGTGACAATATTCCCTTGCAACCTTACCTGTAGGCCTACACATCTCCCCTCAATGCTGACTTGCTCCCCATTAGCCACCTTGACCCTAACTCTTTCAAGTAAATTCGTTGAAATTTCTCCCTTTTTCACAATGGAAGGATCCACAAAATTGTGGGTGCTACCCGAGTCAATGAGTACCACTAGCTCCTGACTTCCTATTTGCCCCTTAATCCTCATAGTTTTAGGATTTATAGACCCGATGATAACATGCAAGGAAAGTTCTGGTTGGCTTGGGTTACTGACAAAATCTATAATTTCTTCATTCACAGCGTCTTCCCTCCCCTCACCATTATCTACTGCCACCTCATCCTCTACTTCCTAAAAACAGTTTGTGTTGGTGGCACCTATGGCACGGATTCAACTTGGAATCATAATAGTAACATAACCCTTTCTCTCTCCTTTCTTTAATTTGCTGGGTTTTAATTTTTTGAATCGAGAAAGTAGCTTTTGGATTAGGATGGTTACTATTTGGGTTAGGGGTAGGGTTGGGTTTCAGAATTCTAGGCTCATAAGGTTCAGCACCCAAGAATGTTTCTTCAAAACTGAGACATTCTTGTCCTATATTTTAGCAAGGCTATAGGCTGTCAACATAGGCTGTCAACAAGTCTTTAGGATTAAACATACACATCGGTAGCCTAATCTCATACTTCAACCCACTAAGGAAACAACTCAACTTGTATCCTTCTGATAACCCTCTCAGCCTATTGGATAATCCCTCAAAACTGGATTTATAGTCTTCAACAAATCCTGACTGTTTGAGCCTTATTAAGGCTTTCATAGGGTCATCATAAGAAGATGGCCCAAATCTGATGAATAAAGCCTTAGTAAAACCTTCCCAGTCCTGACCTCCCCTGACTCCTCTAGGTCTTGGAACCAAACTAAAGCGTGACCCTCCATATGAAATAAAGCTAGACTTAGTTTATGTTATGGGAGTGTGTTGTGATATGTAAAGAATTGGTTCACCTTATATAACCAACCACTTAGATCTTCTTCATGAAAACAAGAAAAATCAATCCTTACCTATCTGGGATGGGGCACATTTTTGTCTTCTAATTTTTTAGCTAGGAATCAGTGGACTTCTTCAAGGCTGTGAGTCCATCTTGGAGCTGATTAAGCCAGGTTTTTTCCACCATGACTGGACACGAGGGATCCAATCTTTGATACCAAGATTGTAACACTCTTATTTAACTCACTTTTAATAAACGATTATGTGAAAAGTCTGTAATGGACAGTGTAATTTCTGTAAAGTAGATTGAAGGATGGATGAAAATGGAAAGGCTTAGCTCACTTCGAGGGTGAAGGGTGAGGGCCTCTAAAGAATAGAAGAAGAAAAGGGAATAATTGTTTTCTTTCAGATTTTGCTTAAGTTTCCCTTTCATACATACTTTGCATCTTATAGTGCTAACATACTGCAACATAACAAACATATTCCCCTTCTAGACCTTGCTACATGACAAAATGAGTAATAATATACACACAATACATTGCACAACACATTGCACAATAATGTTATAAAATAAGGCATTTTTGTAAAATGATGTTACTTTTATAAGATGTTTTATAAAAATACCCCTCATTTAAAACATAGTTGTGTAAAGTGTTGTAAAAAATATTGTGTATAAATCATTTTGCTGACAAAATAGATAACATACTTCAAAAAAGATAACAAACTCTGAAGTTGGGCCAATTGGCCCATTGGTCTAAAACATAAAGATAACTGGACTTAACATACTTGGACTAAACGCAAATAACATGGACTCAATTTATAAAACAACCACCACTCGTTGGCCTGTGAATAAGTAGGACTGTTCATCCGACCAACCCGATAGTGAAATTTCCGACCCGACCCAATAAGGCCTTATTCCATTTACTCGATTGTTCATTAACCGATTACCCCACCCGTAGGTTTTTCGAAAAATCGGGTATTCCAACCCGTTTCTAGTATTATTATTATTATTTCTAGTGTATATATATATACTAGAAATTTCTGTTTACCATTCTATACAAAATATTTGAAATGGTCTTGTTCCAATGTTTTTTTGTGATGTGATTTGAGCGGTGGAAGGTTTGCCAAAATGTTTTAACATAGGCAAAAGCAAAATGGTCATCAAGGTGGCCATCAGAAATGCTAACATCAATTCAACAGGTTGTATTTCTAGTTTGTGTAATTTTATTTGGAATCTTGTAAATTAATATTCTTTTGCTTCAGTTGAAGAAATGGGAAGAATACCATGAAGTAGTCGTCGATCCGCCCCGCATATGCACGGGAAATGAATAATTAAAAATTTTAAATAGAAATTTATATATGTAATTGCTTAGAATGTTTTTTATACATGTCTGATGATAGTACTTCAAGGATGAAGTAGCTTATTTTTTAGGATGACATAACAAAACATTATCACAATAATCGCATGAGGCTTTGGGCTCATTGGAATTCTCAACATCCTCAATCCTCGTAAAGTGTTGCTATACATCTGATTTGTCCCGTTTTCTTGTGATGGGAGGGCGAACTTGAGGACTAGTTGTTGGGAGAGAACTATCCAAAGTTGGAGGTAGAATGCTATCCAAATTAATCACATTAGGCATTGATTCAGACCCAGATAAAAGCATAGCAGCACTATGTTCCATAAGGTTTAACTGCAATTAGAGATAAATTATGTTACAGGTATACCAATATATTTAGATTAAAAAACTAATGAAAGCGTAAGTCAATCATGATTTGATGTATGATATATTCCCTACAACGAAAGCGTAAGTCAATCAGTGTCAAGAAACACAATTTTTTCTAAGTAATACCTTGAATCTTAGAAGAAGATTTATCTGGAAAGCGGGCAATACTTGATCTTTGAACTGTCTCCAGAGAGAAAAGCATAGCTGAAGAATTATTTTCCTCAACAGAAGCTAGAATGCCCAGTGAGAAAAAAATTTCAGGCCTTGACTTTGCATAAAAGACAATCGAACAAAGTGCCAAAGACAATATAGGAGATGCGAGTAAGAAGTTTTGGCAACTGTTTCAGCTGAAAATATCTCAAGAAACCTACCCCCTGGCATCAAAAGAAACCATCAGTGTGTATAATATTTATATATATAAATGTCTCATTTGTGTTTTATTATTTAAAAAATAATAATATTACAAGAACCAACAGAAAGAGAATTTAAATATGCATAGAGAGGTAGTTCACTGCTGCAAGTTACATGGACTTAAAAAAAAAAAACCTATTTTTTTTCTGAAAGCTAGATAAGGCAAAAAATAACCAGTGAAACAAGCATTCATTTCGAGATATTTCTGTAAAGCAAGTCTCAACAAGCAAAAGGAAAATTTAATCTGAAGCTGATTTTCACAGGATGTAGTGTAGCTTAAGTCACAAATTTCATATCACTCGTGGGAAACTCCTTTTTGGCAGAGTGAATATAAACAACTATAGTTCTTACAGAGGCTCACCTGAGCAAAATCACCAAATTGACAAGAACAAAATATTATTCTTCCAGGCGAATGAAAACTCAGTCTCATAAATATGTGGCACTCAGTTACACTCCTATAATTGTTCTGAAAAAACTGCTATTTTTGAAAGATACAAATGTATATTTAAACCAGAAACACCCAAAAATTAGAACAAAAATCCCAGCAGCCATTTGGGCATTACTTATCACAGCAGCCATTTCAGATTTTGAAAGTCATAGACCGCAAGAAACAGTTTCGGAGATGAGATGAGATGAGTTGAGATTAAAGTTAAAAAGTTGAATAAAATATTATTAAAATATATTTTTTAATATTATTTTTGTTTTGAGATTTGAAAAAGTAGAATTATTTATTTTATTTTGTATTGAAAGTTAGAAAAGTTGTAATGATTAGATGAGATGAGATGAGATGTTTTCTGAAAACAAACGAGAAATCAAAAATCCCACATCAGAACAAAACCCACAGAAACCAAAAATCACAACTATCTTTATCTTCGATCAGTGTTTTTCGATGTTGGTAGAGTGAGAGCTCCGACTTGCGAGAGAGAGCGAGAGTGAATGAGAGCAGCGAAGAAGAGTTTCTGACTTTTACGTGAGAGAGGGGCCAGTGGGTTTTTGAGTTTTTAAAACAGGTAACGGGTAATACCTGTGGAAAAAGAAAACGGGTCGGCCAATTTCGATACCGCTTTTTTATTGGAACGGGTCAGGTTTTCGGGTCGCCATCGGAAAATTTGACGGGCCAGTTTGCGGTCATTTTGTTCACCCCTATGAACAAGCCCAACCCAGAAGCCCGCTTCCTCATAAGACTACATAACCCTAAACTCGCTTAGTTCTTCTCTGTCTCGAACTGAACTGCCTCTCAAAGTGTGACACCATGAGAGAAGAGTAAAAATGAAAAAAGGATGCGGGTGGGTTACTCTTTTTACCTCTCTTTTAGTAATTTTTACGGGTAACAATAAATTTGTTAAGGCCAACTTCATATATCTTTATCTTTTTTAGAGCATTAGGATTGGAATAAGCAAAGGTAAATTTAAAATTTGGCTAATATCACATGTTTTTCCTTTTTTCTATTCTATTCGAAACTTATTTTCATATTGGATTATCAATCTCTTAGTTAAAATAATAATTAAATATTATTAATTAAATATTTTCTATTAATTTTTTTATCTAATTGATTTTTCTCATATTTTGCAATTCTATTGATCATATCTTAATTAATAATGAAATTATAATTAAGTTATTGTTTAAACAATTATATTTTCAATGGTTATTTAATGCTAATAAGTTAATAACTACAATTTTTTTATTAAACTCGCCTAAAATTCGATACAAGTGTTTTGATTACCAACCAAGAATCTTAAACAATGAGTATGGGAAGGACTCTTTTACCTATCAAGAATGCAATGTTGCAATTTCTAAGCTCATCAATTTTTGGAACTTTTGACTCATCCACTTTTCAATCATACCCGTGCAGCCAATACCTTCCCGTGAAGATTAATCTCATCCCATATGGTTCAACACAAGATCAAATCCCAACCATTAAACAATTTCAAGTTGACTGACTACTAGTGAAAAATATTGAGTTCCTAAAGTCTCGTCTCTGATTAAAAATAACAACACCCAACCAAAAAAATCAGAAATAGTTTGCATGATGTATGCAGCGAAGACCAAAATAGCCTACATTCCGAAATTTAACCAAAAAAAAACGCTCGAAACTCATATTTCCTTCGACTCCCATTCCAGAACCACGAGTATCTAAAAGAAATGAGTTAATCCAAAGAAAATTACCATTGTTTCCGTGAGTATCAGACCTAAAGGAGCTACAAGTGACCAAAACTTCTTGGGTTGGTGTGACGCCCACAACTTCCGCTTGGGATAGAATAGATACTTAGAGCGTCGGGACATACAACACAAGGTCACATACCCTCATACATAACAGTTAATATGCAATGCAATTCTAGTATGCAACTAGTAGTATGTAATAATCGCAGGAAAATAAAAGGTGTATATATAAAATACGCCAGAATAACTAAAAAATCACAATTTCATTAGAAATCATTAAGTTCAAAATACCAATATAGCATAGACTTAATACAACTAAGAATTAAAGTCATATCATTATCTTCATGCAATCTAAGCCATGAAGGACTTGGGCTATAAACATCAGGATTAAATTCAATCTCCTCTCAAGGTCCGGCTCCTCCTCAATTAGTCGGATCCAGTGTTCCATCTAGCTCGATCTCCTCAAGACTTGGCACAACTTCTATCATTCCAAGTAGTGGTCCCACAAGGGGTGAGATTCACTCAAAATCTCAGTAAGTTAAACAACCAACGTACACAAATATAAATTAAGCATGAAGAATGATAAATATGTAATGCATGAAATGCATGAAATGCAAAAAGAAAATCAGTATGCATGTCTCCCATCCAAATTCCTCAACATTCCAGAAAAATGGAGACATAGATTTTCCTTCAATAAATATTTTTTCCATCATTTTTTAAAACATAACTTCATTATAACTTTCATCATTAACCTTCATCATTATTAGCAATTTGTAATTATAACACGTGGTAACATCACAGTTCCCCATATGCATTGTGAGTACCTTCCGGTGACCGTAGTACAACTCAGGTTGAAACTACGTTGTCTATAGACTCGTTCTCAATGCATTGGTAAATATAACATAACATCATAACGTGTACACTCCCCAGCATTAGGTGTCATAACATGTTAACTTCACTCCGGCGTTCTCTAAAAAGAACACATTCGAAGCATGTTGACTGTTTTTCGTCAACCTAGGGGTTACCACTCTATTATTAAATACTCCAGAGTGAACAGATGAGTTCCACTTGGATAATTTCTCATCCTAGCATTTGGGGTCATGACAAAAATTATTTTCATACTATGCTTGAAAAATGTTTTTCATGACATGTGCATATATGGCAAATTTTCATGCAAAAATGACATTTATAGATGCAATATGCAAAAATGGTGAAAAATATGACATGTCATGTAAGTATGCACTCAATGTATCATATAACATGATATTTTATGCTCAAAATTATAATTGAAATATGAATGAAACATTTATAAATAATTTATAAATAATCTATCAATGTGTAAGTTAGAGACCAACTTACAAACTTCCTGAGTAATTTGAGAATAACGTCGTAGCTGCATAAATCAAGTGCACACTAAGTTAGGATTAATACTTCCATAGATAATGTTCACAAACAAAGGCTTTAAAATTTAGATATTTACAAAAATATCCCTAAACTTTCAAAAATTGACAATTAAGCCCTAATTTTTCACTAATTGTAAACGAACTCCAAATTTAACCAAATTTTATGGGCTTCATATTTTTGGCATTTTAAAACCATCTATGCCTTTGAATTTTCAAAAATTAAAGTGAAACTTGACCAAACAGTCCCAACCCGTGACATGCATCGTAGTTGATGCCTAAGTGTGTAGTCAACTATTGATCTTTATGAATGTATGCATATGAGATTTTCTTTAATCACAAATGAACACTAACATCTTTAATGACATGATTAAGTCAAATTTTTAGATAATCATGTTCATCCCAACACTTAATCATGGCCAATAAATCTTTAATCAACAATATGTTCAAAATCGATATATGCTTGATGATCAAAACAAGATGGATTCAAAACCTACCATGACATGCTTCTAACCAAAATTTAAACCTTCCATAATCATCTTAAGACAATGATAAATCATATCAAATCATGTTTAAGACATGCTATAGCTAAATTCCCACTTAAAATCATTTAATCATTCAAACCATCTCTTAATTGACCCGATTTTGAAGTAAGCATGATAACCTTCTCAAAAATCAACCAAATTTCATATCAACACTTGAAAATAAAGCTTGACATGCTAACTAAGAGCAAAAGCAAGAAAACTTACAAATTTCATGGTCTTCCTAGCACTCAAGACAGCCTTACACAAGAACACTCAAGAACTCACCAATAACTCACTCGGTTTCACTCTTTTGATCTCTGAGAGGGAGAAGTGCTCTCAAGGCTCAAGAGGAAGCTTGGAGCTGAGGTGTGGAGGAAATGAGGAGGTGAGGGAGGTATTTATAGGGTTCAAGAGGGGTGGAGATGTTGGCTTGAATGCAAGGGGATTGGGTGAAATGGGCGGTGCACCATTCTGGAAATTTTCTAAATTGCTTCAATGGGCTTATGTCACCTTGTGCAGGTAGAATATTGGTATGAAACCATCATGATTCTCTCTTCACTGTAGCTACATTGGTCCTGTCGAGGTGTCCAAGTCATGGGGCATCATTCAAGTGGCAGAAATCACTCAAACCACCCTTGCAAACTGGCAGATTCAGGTGGTTTTATTTGGCAAATTTTGGGCTTCGGTTTTGGTTGGTTTTGGGTGGGAAAAACTGAGTCAATTTCTTCATGATGGTCATGGGACCTCTTGGAGATTGGGTGGTGAAGGAGGTGGCATGGGGTGATGGCTCAACCATGGTAGATGGTTGGTTAAATTCCAACCCAATCGGTTCCTATATAAACTAGACCAAGGTGCACTCGGTTTGGTCATTTGAGTTGGTTTGTATAACCAATTTCGTCGAAGGCTCAAATTGGGTTTGAAGGGGTCTCATGAGATGTTTAAGGACCATATTACCCTGGGGGAAAAACTACAAAAATGCTGGGCCTAAGGGCAAAACAGTCTAAACATACAAAGGACAATACACAAAGCCGATTGATGTAAGGTTTGGGCTTGATATGTCATTTTTCTTAATGATATGTGGGGAGGTTTAGCTAGGGTATTAGCAAGGTCTAATTATAATGTAATGAAGTAATAATTCAAGAAAATTCGAATTAAAATGTTTAAGAAGAGATTAAACAAAATTAAGTTTCAAAGCATGACTTAAAATCACTAACCTCAAGTATGATGGTTAATGGTGTTAACCAATTTTCAAAACTTAATTTGGGTACTTAGGGTATGATTTGGGCTTAAGGAAACCAATGGTATGGTGTATTGGGCTTTCGGCACTGTTTGAAATTTCGTACCGTACCGGCCGGTACGGTCGATATTTGCCATAACGGCCGCTGTGCTGGTACAGGTACCATGTACGTTTCGTACCGGCCCAAATACCGGCCAGTACCAATTACGGCCTGTACCAGCCTATATTGCGGCCGGTACCAGCCGATATTTCGACCTTCATTTTTTTGTTTTTCATTTTTTCAAATTACAAACTTATTTTTTGACCCCCAGTTCAGACTAGGCTATTTATAATTTATATATATATATATATATTTATATATAAACTATTATTTTGGAATATAATTTATATATATTTATATATATAATTTATTCATATATCGACTATCCCAAAACGGTACACGAAACGGTACCAGTACTGAAATATTTCATTCCAATACCTTGACCAGTACAGATTCTGGTACGGTATTCAAAACATTGGCTTTCGGTCTTGAATGGTAAAATAACCCAAAAATGGTTTTGGGCCTTGAGGGCTTTAAAAAGGCCAAGTGTGTGGATTCATGGATTAAGGGCTCTTGGGCTTGAATGAGAGGGGCCTCATTTCCAGATTTTTAAGGTTGAAAAGAAACCTCAAGATCCACTATGATGGATTTGAAAAGGTTTGACTTGGCCTAATTGGACCATGAGTCCATTCTATACCAAGTTTGGCCCAAAGGCCTTATACCTTCCTTAAGCTTGAGCCAAGGCTAGCTACCATGTTTTGAAATGGGCTTGGTTTCAAGACTTCTAGGGCAAGGCCCATGAATGCTTTAAGGTCCTAAAAGCCTTACCAAATTTACTAATAGCCTTGCTTCTCTAATTCTTAACTTAATGGTACTAAGTGCCAAGATTAAGGTTAATCTCACTATCAACCTTAATATAAGTAATAACCCAAAATTAAAAACCTAATTTGACGCGTTTAAGGGCTAATCCTAATGGTTAATTAGGCGGGGTGTTATAGTTGGACTATGGAACGCGGTGCTAGGTGGGAAGCTCATTCAGTTAGGGACTGTCAACTTGGTTGTATTTTTTAGGGAAAATAGCTCAAGGAAATTAGGAATTTTTTTTTTGTAGCGGGAAGAGAGAGAAACATAAGGAAATGGAAGAAAATTGCTCAAGAAAACAGAGAGACAATAAGCTCGAGGGAATAGAGAAAATGGAGAGAGAGTGAGAAAATCGCTCCACTTAAAATTGCTCGAGGAAACAGAGAGACAATGCTGAGGGAAGAGAAAAAGTGAGAAAGGTAGAGAAAGCGAGAGAAAGGGTGACAACGCAAGGGCCAAAGAAACAGAGAAATACGTGAGAAAGAAATAGCGGTTGTTGGACGGGAATTAATGAATAAATATACCTTTGGACTGCAAACAGTGTCACACCAAATGTGACCAGGGAGAGTGATTTATTGTAGCTCAAAGCTTCAACTCTAAGCTAATCAAATGCATCAATTTTAGTGCAAAATAAGGCAAATTTTAATTTTCACTTGCATTTGTTCTAAGTTGAGAGCGTCGAGTTTATACAAAATTTTGAGGGAATTTTTATTTATTTTTATTTTTTTGAAGGAAATATTGGGAGAGACAGCTTGTTGTTACCAAGTGACACAAAAGATTGTAAGCATGGTTTTCAGTTTCATACCGTACCGGTCGCTGGGCCGGTACAGATACCCCATATGTTTCATATTGGCCCAAATACCGGCCGGTACCTCAATTTTGGCATGTACCGGCCTATATTTCGGCCGGTACCGGCCGATATTTCAGCCTTCAGTTTTTTTTTTCATCTTTTCAAACTACAAGCTTATTTTTTTACCCCCAATTCAAATTAGGCTATTTATAATATATATATATATGTATTTATATATAATTTATTAATATATAGACTATTATTTTGGAATATAATTTATATATATATATATATAATTTATTCATATATCGACTATCTCGAATCAGTACCGGTATCGAAATATTTCGTTCCAGTGCCTTGACCGGTATAGCTTACGGTATGGTATTTAAAATATTGATTGTAAGTCTCACCCTTCAGTTCTTGTTTGGATAAAGTGCACATACGTGAGCAATACCATCTACATTTACTCGTTGTTTTCGTAGAAAAGATGAGATGAGTTGAAATAAAAATTGAAAATTGAATAAAATATTATTAGAATATATATTTTTTAATATTATTTTTATTTTGAGATTTAAAAAAATTAAATTATTTATTTTATTTTGTATAAAAATTTAGAAAAATTGTAATGAAAAAATAAGATGGAATGACATTAATTGAAAGTATTGTGAAAACAAACTGAGCTAAAATTGAAAGGATGCTTTGGAGTTTGATATGTTCGGTTTTCAAAACTTCCTAGAAAATGTGTTCAACCTCAAATCTAAATATTTTTTAAACAATGCTAAGATTTTTTTAATATTTCTCAAAAAAATAATCTAATTATTTGTCTAAGGCCATGTTTGGATGGTGAAATTAGATGAGGTGGTTTTAGATTAAAGTTGAATAAAATATTATTTTTTAAATTTATTATTATTTTTGAATTTGAAAAAAAAATGAATTGTTTATTATATTTTTTATAAAAATTTAAAAAAACTATAATAATAAGATGAGATAAAATAAAATAAGATGAAACCGTTTCTATATTCAAATAGAGCTAAATCTTTATAAAAATAAAAAATAAAACCAAAACCAAAACGACTTTTACCAAAATACAGAATAAAAACATCTAACAACCCACTTTCACAAACATCAATATAAAATACTTTTTATCTAAAATTTCTAATTCTACCCAATCTTTTTATAAAAAATCCATAGAAATTCTATTTATCAAAATGTTTTCTTAAAAGAATTTTAAAACTTATAGAAAATTTTACTCACCAAATATATTCGTAGGTTTTTACTCCAATAAAAATATACAATATAATTAAATTTCCAAAAAGAAAAAAATCAATCTACGGTCGCAATAAATCACTTCAGGAAAAGTGGACAAACTTTTAACTATATATTTCCTACCGAATCCTGATTTTATTGTCCTCGTAGAGTCGATTTGAGTGATTACTTGGCCGATACCCAATTTCACAAATTAAAAAAATAAATTAAATTAGGAAAATCTAGCTTGGCGGAGTCCACCAACGTCTTATGAAGCGACCCCACCCACGGATTTAGATATTAGAACTTCCATATATATCAATTTCATATAAAGTATAAAGAGAGGCCTAAAGGAAAAGATCAAGAAAAAATATGTGAAGATCACCTTTAATATTTTTAAAATAGAAGATCCAAGTGTCCATAAATCCAAATATTAATAACAACTCTATCTAACCAATCTACCTATTAATTGGTTCGTCGTTTGAATAATGAAATAAGATGAGATGGTTTTAGATGAAAGTTAAATAAAATATTATTTTTTAATATTATTATTATTTTAAGATTTAAAAAATTTAAATTATTTATTATATTTTATGTAAAAATTTAAAAAAATTATAATAATAAAATAATATGAGATCAGATAATATGAGACGATTTTTATATACAAATAGGGCCTAATGATCACCTTCTTGTCTGGATGAAAAATTATGAGCCGGTCTCAAATCATTCGACCTATTACGTTTTATTTTTATTTACTCTTTTTGTATACAATTTAAATTTAATTTTTATAATGCGATTTTTGTTATGAAATATGAAAAAGTAGAAGTGAGGTATACGAATATAATAAATCTTATAATATTTTTAATTATTCAAAATACTAAATGAACAACAAAATTTAATACCAAATCTACCGTATATCTAAAATGCTAAAACAGCGGTGCTACTAACACCGTTGAGAGCTTTTGCTGGGTTCTCGCTAGTGATTTTGAGATGTATTTTTTTATTTATATTTTTTACATGTATTTTTAACACATTTAAATATATTTTAAAAAATAAAAAAAGTTATAATATTATTAAAAATACTTACTTAATCATTCAGTAAAAAAAATAATAATAAAAAAGAAAAAAATACACAACCATAAAAATTAGCTATAAAAATAAATGAGAAAAGTAGTATTTTTAAAATTAGAACCGAAACTCAATCAAACAGGGACACGCATAAAACATCCGAATGAGGCTTCCTAATCCCTTGAACGAGGCCGTACACCCCAATCTACCCGGAAGTTTCGTCCCACTCGCCAAAACGCTTGTCAGAGCCGCAAACCACACGGCGCAAGGTTTCGGCCATGTACATTGCATTCTGCTTTAGTCCCACATATTTCACATGCATGCATACATACATGTTATAAAGTATAACATCATCATCATCATCGACCACGACGCCACGTTAGCACCACCTCACCCTACCCTACGCCCCTATACGCTCTTTTATCTGCTATAAATACGGAGCTTCCCTTCCGCCATTCCCTTCTCACTTTTGGCGAGAGCACTAAAACGACTCACAATGGGGAAGGTGAGCCGACTCGCTAACCGTACACGTTCCCCCGTTCCGTGTTATTTCTTCTTTCTCTTCAGTTTTTTGGTTTTTGTTTTGTTTTGTTCTGTGTATGCTAATGAGCCCATGCGTTGCAGAAGAAGAACAAGAACAGCAACAGCAACAGCAACCAGAAGACGGACGAGAACATCAACGTCAACGAGATAAAAAACGAGAGCGAGAACAAGAAGAAGGACAATGATGAGGGAGAGAAAAAGAAGCAGGAGGCGAATCCAATTTCGCCGGCGGTGTTGAAGATCGAAATGCATTGCGAGGGCTGCGCCTCAAAGATTACAAGATGCGTTCGCGGCTTTGAGGGTATTATATCTATTCGTTTAAACTTGTTTCGTCTCCCAGTCGTCTACTTAATTTCTGTTCTAAAACAGATTTTGTAAGTTTTTTATTAATTTTTTTCTTTTCTTTTTTTCATTACACTGGAAAGTAGATTCAACTTTCTTGGCCAAATATTTTTTCATGTAGTTATTTGTTTCTCGGAATTTGTTCGTAAATTAGAAAGTGAACGTATGAGTGGTTGGTTATTCTCTGCTCTCTATCTGCGTTCTCTTTGGGGTTTCCGTATACTTTCTCTGTCTCGTTTCTGAGATATTTCTCTGCATAATTTGGGAAGTTACTTTCTTCCTTTGTTTTCCCTTCAAAGCACTTCACAAATTTTGAGTGGCAACAATTTATAATGTAAACTGAAATACCTTACTCATTGGCATCTCTATTTTGCAATTTTTTCGAGTTTTGGATCCTTTTTTTCCTTGCCGTAAGTGTTCCTGATTCTACTTTTCTTTGTTTCTTTACGATACTAGATTTTTTTTTCCTGGGACAAAAATTGAGTTCCTTGTTGATTTGAATCTTCTCAGCAAGTTTCAATTTGTTTTATTATTGTTTATCTTCTGAATCCCGGAAATAATGTTGCTTGGTCTGCTTGCTTGTCCAGGCGTGGAGGCTGCGAAAGCGGATATGAAGGCCAACAAACTTACGGTGATCGGGAACGTGGACCCGACGGAACTCCGGGACAAGCTGGCCGAAAAGACCAAGAAGAAGGTGGATCTCATCTCTCCGCAGCCCAAGAAGGACAACAAAGCCGACGACAAGTCCGACCAAAAACCGGAGAAGAAAGCTGACGACAAAAAACCCAAAGAGGTACTCTCCAGTCCACTGGTCCCCCGTTAACGTGCTCCTGTTTTGTTGTTCTTTCCCTTCTTTGTTTTTTTTCCCAAAAAAAGAATTCAAAAATAGTTAAAGAATTCGTACCGCTGCTCAAACTTCTTGATGTCTGCGCCTATGTTTTACCATTACGTTGCGCACCTGGCGCATTTTATTTCAACTCTCCTGGGAGCTTCTGGTACAGTTACAGTTCAGGAATTAATACGCTGCGCATTTTAGCACCTGCCCTCCGTGTTGTCTTCCAGATTTATTGAAGCGTCAGACCCCGAAATTTGTTAACTTGCGAGTTACGTTTTTGAGTCAACGTTGAACGTAATCTTTGCTCTTATTTTAATTTTTTTAATATATATATATATAATGGTATAGGCTCCGGTGACGACGGCGGTGTTCAAGGTGGATCTGCACTGCCAGGGATGCATTGAGAAGATTCGAAAGACGGTTCTGAAGACCAAAGGTGGGAAGCTTTATCTTTTCTCTCAGAACTTTAAATGAAAAAAAAGTGTCAAGTGTAGTGTTATTGAGAAGACTTCTGTTGATTTGTAGGTCTCAAGGAAATGGATATCGACACTAAGAAAGATCTGGTCACCGTAAAGGGCACCATGGATGCAAAGGCTCTAGCTCAAAACTTGAAGGAGAGGCTGAAGAGGCAAGTGGAAATCGTGCCGCCCAAGAAGGAGAAAGAAGGCGGCGGAGAGGGTGGTGAGAAAAAGGATGGTAATGGAGGCGGCGGGGGAAAGAAGAAGGGAGGAGGAGGAGGAGGAGGAGATGCTGGGCAAGAGGAAAATGCAGCAGGTATTGCAAAAGTGGTGGAAGGGAACAGAATGGATCAGTTTATGGTACAACCCCCTGGGCATGGTTTCGGATACGGGTATGGGAATTTTTATGGCCATGGATACCAGGGATATGGACATCCTGGGTATGGCTATGGAGGCATGGTGGGAGAGCATGTGCATGCCCCACAGATGTTCAGTGACGAAAACCCAAATGCCTGCTCTGTCATGTGAAAAAAGGAATTTTATCATATAGACGGAGTTGAATTACTACTTTGAAAAGGAAAGTGTAAATAAGAGTGTAGAGAGTAGTAAAGATGCATGTTGGGGATTTTGGGTGGGGGACTTTTAAGGTTTGAAAGCAAAATGGTCTAGGCCTTGTTGGACCAGTAGCTAGCCAGAGCTTAGCTTTTGGGTTTTAATATATAATAAAAATCCCCAGTTCCTAGTTTGATACTGTTGTTTAAATATTTATAATTTGTTTATGTTGAAGTGGTAGTTATCATATTGATCCCAATTACTAGTTTTTAAATTGTTATGTTTGTCGTTTGCTTATCAAACTCTTCTCAATGTGGGTATCCGCGTGAGAAAGATGTGCGTGTCATTCTGCAATTTGGAGTCAATCAAAATGGAGAGAGACACATTATCTAAATCTCAGAGGGCTGCTGCTTGCACTTGAAATTCAAGGGTTTTTGTCAAAGATTGAAAAAATGGGTTAGCCGTGTGGGTCTGTGTTGATGATGTCCAGCCCCCCACATTTTCATTTTGGAAATGGACGTCTCCTTGAAGTCGCATTCAGCAATTCCATCTTGTCCCACATGCCACCTATTAAGAGTCAAATACAACATCATTGCATTTGTGTGATCTGGAAGATTCTGAATTTGATATTGAATTTGGTTTTCTATTTCTGCACCCGCCTCTTGTTTTTAACCAAGAGGTCCCCCTCAAAACACAAGTGGATCCATGTACTGCACTCCTGACGGCATTCATTTTACAAGACTTATCATTTCATTTAATTATTATGATTTTTTTAGATTTTTATATAAAATAAAATAAATAATTTATTTTTTATAAAATTTAAAATAAATAAAATAAATTAATATTAACTTTTATCTCATTATTCCAGATATTCTATTTTAAAAATATTACACTCTTATCCGAGTAAATGCTTACAATCCATTGCCGACGAAGCAAAGGAAAACCAACAACGATTGATTGAACCCTAGCTATATGTACGAAGAAGATGCCTTTTTGGAGTTTTATAGAGGGACCCAGAAGTGAATTATATGGGAGAATTTAAATTCGACCCATGAACGAACCTGCGAAATACGACCAACTTTTTTTTTTTTTTTTTTTTTCTCTTGTGTGTGTGTGTGTTAAGTTGGTGGGTGCGGACGACCTGTATGTTGTCCTGAAGCAGAGAGATTTTCCTACGGGTTGTCCCCCTGTAGGCAGTTTGTTCATAGTGGGTCTTTTGTCCCTTCCAAGGGCCAGGGTGGCGTTTCGTGGAAAGTAAGTCCATAGTGGAGTTTAAAGGGCATTTTTACCTGTTATCTGCGTGACTCCATAGTTAACAACCTCTTTCTTTTCCTCCCTCCCTCCCCTGTAACTGTGGCTGTAATTAATGGCATAATGCTGGCCCTCCCTTTCTATTCTATGCCATTGAACCGGAACAATTCTTTTCTATAATTTCTTTGTAACTTTGTTTTAATGGAAGCGTGATTACTTAAATTTTGAAAATTCAAAATACAAATTAATATTTTTTTATAAAATGGTACTATTATATTGGTTGGTTGTTAAAATAATAGTAAAAAATGTTACATTAATATCATTATTTATTTATTGCTTAATTGTCTCTGGTTTTTCACTTTTTACGCATCAGTATTGCCTGTTGAGAAATTCACATTTTAGTACCTAATGCCTAGTCCAAAAAAAAAAAAAAAAAAAAGTTTCCTAATGAATCCCATGTGATCAAGAGTCCCCCCAATGTTGACTTGTCACCCACTTTCTAAGCAAATCTCTCTTTTTTTATATATTTTTATTTTAAATAATATTTTAGTCATAAACAAATTACATAAAAATAATCTCATAAATTAATATAATTTGATTTAATTCGTCAGATTGTAAGGTTATTTTTATTATAAAATAGATCTAAATTATCACATAAAATCACATCAATTTATATGATTATTTTTTCGTAATCTCTTTGACTCTATTTTTATTTTTTTATTTTTCAAATTAACTTTTTGCCTTTCTACATATATTTTGGGGTTTAAACGATTTTGATAAATCTTTTCATTTTTTTTCTTCCTTAAACAGATTAATTCTTAAATTTTAATTTTTGAACTTTTAATTTTGATCAATTCAATCCTTTCATTAATATACTGTTAGAAATGCGTCAAAATGTTACATCAACACCAATGAATTGCTGCCACATAAAACCTAAAAATTTAAAAATAAATTTAACACTATAATATATAAAATTAAAATTAATAAAAAAACTAAGTTGTGCCCAGGACGACATAAGTGTCGTGCCCTGGCGACGCCTAGGTCATGCAACCCAGACTGCCACACTTGGGGTGGGGGGTCGTCCAGACTCTCAGCCTCCAGGTGCGGCAACCTGGGCATGACCAACATGAGGTTCCCTAGGTTACGAGACTGGTCGCGCATCTGGATTAGATTATTATTATTGTAAGGATAGTAAATGCGATCTGTGAACTTAACATGAACACGACACGGAATTAACAAGTTTGACTTTAATATTAACGGGTTTAGATAAAAACGAGTTAACATGTTAAGACACGAATTATAAACGGAACAATAACGGGTCAACCTATTTAATACGAAATCAACATGTTTTGACCCGTTTAGAATTTATTTCAAAATTAAAATCTTATTATTATTAAGTTGTAATATTAATATTTTTTAGTCTGACTATATTTTTATTATTTTTATTATAATTTTAGACCTATACTCATATTTGTTATTGTATAATTTGTAATATTAGTTTTATTATATGTTTAAATTTGAAAAATATTTATATATATATTAAAATATTGTAGTTATTAATAAATATAGATTTTAACTGTTATGTGAAATTATGGTAATCATGTCAAACAGGTTATATGTTTTAGTTCAACTAATTTACATGATGAAATAAAATGATTTAAACGAGCCGTGTCGTGTTAACATATTTCTAATTAATTATTAAACGAATCAAAATAGATGACACGACATGATCCATTATTTAAATATATTAAATTAAGATTTAAAAGTTTGATACGTTTAACTTAATAAATTGAATTATACTTAATATATATAATCAAATATTTATGATTTGACATAGCGCGAAGAAAACCGAAAATACAATTGATCACCCCTAACTATCACGCCTAGGCCGCCGTCACGTGATTGACTCAAGCCGCATCCCGTCAGGCAACCTAGACAGCACTTGAGGGGCGCAACTTAGGATTTTTTAAAATATATATATATATATATTAATATAAAAGTATTTTTTAGATGACAACTTGCAGCAATTAATTGATGTCGCCATGATATTTTGGCAGATTTCTAAGTTTAACACAAGATTGATTTGATCAAAATCAAACGATTAGGGAGTAAAAAGTTTAGAGTCTTTCTTAGCGGGCAAATAACATAGATCATTTTACTATTGATGATTGTCACGATCAGTTACTATTCACTCTCACGCTATATTCTTAATTATTATTATTATTTTTTATAAAATATGAAATGTGAAGTAATTAATAGTGATTGATGAAAAGATTTATTCTTTACTATTTAACATTTTTAAAAGTAAAGTGTAGTTTTAAAAAGTAAAAACTATGTTTATATTTTTTTAAATGAGATTTACTATTCATCATCCTCACAAACAATACACCATATTTTTTTATTTTTTTAAATTAATATCTTTTTTTATTTTATTCTTTTTAAACTAATTGAGTTCTTCTACTTATCGTCCATACATCACATATTCAGGAAGAGAAAAAAATATAAAAAATAAAAAATTATATAAAATGTGTAGTTTGTAGAGATGATGAGTGAAATTCTTCTTTTTAAATGGTGTGGCTGACGCGGCGCCGGATCATATTTCATGTGGTACCTTTTGATTGATTAATACGTGGACCACATTCCAATTTTTGTTTTTTTATTCTTTCTTTCTAAGCTATAAAATTTGAAAGAAAAAATGACAGAAAATTTGAGACTTCGTTTGGATGGTAAACTCATCTCAACTCATCACAATTCATCATTACAACTTTTTCAAATTTTAACATAAAATATAATAAACAATTCAAATTTTTCAAATTTTAAAATAATAATAATATTAAAAAATAATATTCTAACAATATTTTATTAACTTAACTTAACTCAACTCAATTCAACTCACTTCAACATCCAAACTCGGAGTACTAGAGTTTCAGCACGTTGTAGAAACTACGTACGACGTTCCACGAACAAGCAGTACTAATCTCCCAAATAATTCCACGAAATCTATCCTTCTTTTATAAAGACCCTAAAAAAAACAAAAACAAAACAAAAATAAGACAATTGATTACAGCTTTGAAGTTGAACCTTTACTTCTTGATTCCCAGGAGTACCCATTAATTAAATTAAGAGGCATACAATATTCTTTAATTTGTCACGTCCGGTAGGTATAAAATTCAACAATATTTTTGGCGTGACATGTTTCTTAATATTGTAGTGTCTAGCAAATAGCAGCATGCGCAATATCCCAATATCAGTGTGGACCTTATAATATTAATGTTGTGACATCTATTTATGATAGTATTATCTTGTGACAGACATTATTTTTTTTAAGTATTTAAAAAAGTAACGTCAGGATCAGATCATGCTACAAATACAATACTGTCCTATAAATTATTATCAATATATTCTCTCATATGTAAACTAATTATATATGAAAATATTTGAAAGATCTTAAATTAGTTGGCTGCTGATCAAAGTTTATAGATAAATTTATAAGATATAATATAATTAATGTATTTCTACAAAATCAAATCTATTTAATAAATAAATAAATTGTTCGTAAATAGAGATGATAAACAAGAACCATATGCTAATAATTAATTTGATTGAAGTTAATCATTTACAACCTTACAGCTAGCTATGGTTTTCGTACGTCTTTTCAATATTCTTTCACTACTCACCAAAAGAAAAGTCTATAAACCGAGAGCTGTAATCATGAGGATCATAAAGCTAAAGCGTTCGTTCGTTCGTGGGATTAAAGTGTGTTGAAGCACACGGACCTTCCATTATGATCTACTCCATCATGACCCTAAAGATTCAGAACGTGTGAATCATCATCATGTTAATTCGATCGGGGGCTGTCATGCATGCATACATGTGATGCACATGGTGGTGATGATGATGATGATGATACCATCCATGCATGCATGTGTGGCATAGTACAAACAAGTAGTTTTTGTCTGCTCTTTGTGAAAGAAACGTGAACCTTCCCACAATGGGGGTGGGAAAAAGGTTCTCACGACAAAAACAACCAAAAATACTTTATACTCTCAGTCCCATTGTTTTTGGCAATTAGCAAAATCATAGAGTACTGGGGGTGGTGTTGGCTTTGCAACTCACCCCGCGAATGGGAAAGTGACGCGTGTCATTGAAGAGCTAGCGGAAAATACACGAATATTCTACACTCACCACCTAAACCCCTATCGAGAGACCAACTTCATTATAAGAACAACTATTCTAATATATAATATATATTAAAAAAAATTATTCTCATCAATCACTATTTACCGTCCTACACATGATCACATCTTATGAAAAATACTTCCAAATCTTATGAAAAAGTTATAGGTGTAGGGTGTGAGAGTGAATAGTAGTTGATATATAATAAATTCATATATTAAAAGTATTTTCAGTACATTTTAAAAGTTAAGTTCAGTGTTAATTATTGGGCTTCCTTTTGTATAATATTCACCAACAAAAAAGTATATGTAAATTGAGATTCCAAATCCATGTGAACAAAAGGGGCTTTTTTTTCTCCCCCTTTGTTTTTTGAAGTCCTTTCCCTTTAGACGTGATGATTGCATGAGTTCATCCACATGTGAGAGGGAGGGCACGTCGAAAAGAGGATTAAAGTAAAAGAGAAGGCTTTTTTTTTTTTTTTTTTTTTAGAGAAGTCATTTTCCAATTGCATTTAGAAATATCAACATTCAATTAATGTTTGAAATATGACAATTTTCTTCTTTAACTTGATGGAAATATAACTATATATGAAAAATATTAATTCTACAAATTGAATTAAACATAAACAAAAATTAAAATATCTTGTTACAATACATTAGATTTATTATAATAAAAAAATATCTAATATATCACACTAAGTTAGTTAACTTGTAAATTTATTTTATAAACTTAATATTTTTCGATGCATAACTTATTTATTAATAAATTGGCAAAGTTATAAATAAACAACTTAGATGTTAGTAGATCTAATGCAACTTAACTAGTGTACCTCAAGCATCTTTCTCAAGAGAGAAGGTCCAGCTTCTCTCTCAAAAGAAAAAGGCTCCCTCATCCTCTCCGTCTTCCATCTTCTTGTTCAATCGGAGAGGAGATTGGAGTCTTGGCTCCATTCCTCTTTTCCATTCCATTTCCGGTACCGCCTTATTTATATGCTTTTCTATTAGTTTAACATCTTCTCTCGACCAGTTCGGTTTATACCTGATCTATCACTTAATTTCCAGGGATTGATTATCTACACGCGTTCCACCATGCAACTCTTCAGCTGCTGATCTACTAGTAGAGTGTGGAACAGCCTGTGCATGGCCACCACATACCGTCGCGTTAAAACACATTTGACTGCTACACGCACTATTCTAGTAGTTTCTCTATCCCAATATCTATTAGATCTGACTCACCACATCTCACTATCACCGGAGCATGGCCTCCGATCCACACACACTATCACAAGCGCCCATTAAAAAAAATCCGGCCACCGGCAATTCAAGTCAATCTATGCAGTCTATCATACTTTGTTTTCGTTTTTCCTAACCAAATATTTTGAGGATGAGGGCGTCAATCTCTTCTACGAATTTTTCAAGCTAATAAACTACAGTGTACTACCAATAATCACCCACTCTAATTGTAGCATACGGTTCATACAACGAACTAAAAAAAACAGTTTTTTAAGACCATACCTCCTTGCATGGACTAATTTCTTGGTCCCAAAACTCAATTTCAGATCAGAAAAAAATTTACAGTTTAATATCTCATATCAAATGATCTTATCGATTTGTAGGCTTTTTTTATAATCTTTTAGTAGACTAAACATCATTTATACGTATACATAACTAGTATGCACAAATAGGGTTAGCAAATCAGGAGAATGCACACAGCGTTTGTAATGATTGCTAGAGTAGGGGCTGAAGGCAGAAACTCCTCGGATTGTGAAGATGCATGCCGATCGACTTTAATGTCTGGGAGAGTGTTCTCACGTAAAGGCATACTCTATGTATGACCTGCATGATTAATTCCTGCTGTGTAAGAAGGAATCTGGGACCTTAATTTTTGGGATTTCCACTGCACTCGGGGCGTTGTCTGCTGGTTTGAGATGATGTCAATATATATTACGTGGTACCATCCTCTGTTAGGTTATTGAGAAAATAATTATAACTCTAGCAAAAATGTTAGTATGTCAGTTTGAATTTATTCTCTCATTTTAACTGTTTATATATTTATTTTATTTAATAATTAAATAAATAAATTTTAATATATAGATATATTTTTTTATTTTTTAAAAATATTAAAATAAATAAATTTATGCTAGCAGCACGCTGGGCTGCCTAGCACTACTCTAATCCTAATTCTATTAATTTAGATCTATGTCACCAGATTCTAGCAATCTCAATTAGGGTTGTAATCGAGCCGAGCCGAGCCAGGCTTTGGCTTGTCGAGCTCGACTTGACTAAAAATACTTGAGTTTGAGCTCGAGCTCGAGCTCGAGATTTTTTTTTATTCTTTGTTCGAGCTCGACTCGATAAGTTAAACTCTTAACTCGAGATCGAGCTCGAGCTCGTTCTACAAACGAGTTTGAGTAGAGCTGAGCTCGAGTTCAAACTCAAACTGTTTTTTTTAATAAGATTTAATAATTAATAAATTAAATGAATAAAAAATCTAAAATTAAATTTATACAACTAACAAGTAGAACCTATATTGAATTATAAAATTTTAAAAAATTTATAAATAATTAATATCTGACTAGTTGATATTTATCCAAAATAACAATATATTATATGTCTACATATATTATTAATACATACACTTAATATGATAGCATATATCTATTTCATATATGGTTCCCACATACTAGTATATGAAATTATTAAATTTTATCGACTAATTATTATACAAATTATAAAATATATTTATGAAGTATATTCACTATATAGACAAAAGTAATTAGATTATATATTATATATTTAATTATAAAAGTGGTATACCTATATTATTAGTTACTACATATATATATATATGTGTGTGTGTACACACACACATATGTATATATATATTTATCAATATATGAATGATTTTTAATTGAGTCGAGCTAACGAGTCGACTCGAGCATAAACGAGTAAGTCTTAACGAGTCTTAGTCAAGTTGAGTCGAGTCGAGTTTTGTTGGGTATGTGTCATTTACAATTCGAGCAGCTATCTGCTTTCACGAACGAGCTTTTTTTTTCACGAGTCGAGTTCGATTCCAGTTTAACCGAGCGAGTATTGAGCAGACTATCGAACAGACTGGTTCATTTACAGCCCTAATCTCAATCAGCAAAACCTGCACAATAAATTTGCAGTTTTTATTATTTGATGCCTTGCAGTTTTTAAGAATATTAAGCACAATTTAGATTGAGAATTCATCTCATCATTACAATTTTTTTAAATTTTTACACAAAATATAATAAAAAAATTCAACTTTCTCAAATCTCAATTTAACTTTTTTAAATATCAAAATAATAATAATATTACAAAATAATATTTTATTTAATTTTTATCTAAAATCATCTTATTTCATCTCACTATCCAACCGGGGCTAAGGAAAAGAATGTTAAAAATAAAAGAAAACTGCAACATTATTTTAAAATAATGATAATTATCAGATGCTTTCTAGTACTAATTGTTCCTTTTTTATTTTTTCCACAAAACTAATGATATAATGCAGTAAGAAATTTTGAATAATTATGATGAGTAAGAGCATTGGCATTGGATTAGTCAAATACCTTTTCATATTCAAATTTAACAAATATCATCCATATTTGCTCTACATTGAATTAGCTAAATTGTTTTCATCCAAACTATAAGCTACAGTAAATTCATTATTCTTTTCAAATATGAAAAGAACTATAGCAAGTCTAAAAGTATTTTTTGAAATTATTATATTATAAATATGAGATTTGTTTTCATATGAGATTTTACCATCTATATACATATGAGATTATTATATTATAGATTGTTAGATTGTGAAAATAAAAATGAATATGATTTGTTGAAGGTTATTGAAGATTATGAAAATAAATTAAAAATTAATTAAAAAATATAAATAATAAAAAATAATAATATTTTATTATTATAGAGAATGTGATGACTAATTCAATGTAGACTTCAAGTTTTGAATGATTAGTTAAAGGTAAAAAAGTTATATGTTAGTCAAAATTTAAAGAATAGGATGGCCAATTCAATGCTAATGCTCTAATAGAGAACCAAATACTGAAGAATCAAAACATCTCATCCAAGTAATTTGGCTAACTTAGGTTTGTCTTTTTGTCCAGCATCCTCATTGGCTTGAGATGGTTAAAATTTAGATAATTTGTATAAAAAAAACTCCACATTGGATTGGGCATCTCTAAAACAATTTGGATTTCTGTTATAGTAGTTGGCCAAAGATAGAGAACCACAATTGATTCACCAAATATTAAAATATTAATTTCTTACTCCAACCACTTGTAGGTATTTATGTAGGTGCAGATTTTTTTATTGGTATTGAAATTGATATATTGCTAGATATTTGGTTAGTAAATAAGAAACTTATAGAATTTTAGATAAGTTTAATCTCAATTTTTGGTTATTAGCAATAATTACCTTTAAAAATATGATTTTTTTTAATTTTAATTTAATTAGAATATAATTATTATTAATATTAAATTGGTAGAATTATAAAATGTGATATAAATAAATTAAATAAAAAAATTATTAATTTAATAATAATTTATTATTATATAGAAATGAATGGCTAATCTGATGGGAGAATTGAATTTAAATGAAATGGATAAATATAAAAAGTATGATATTGATTAAATTTTAAAGATGCATTTGATCAAGTCAACGAAGATATTAACAAGGAAGATAAGAAAATAGAGAGGGGAGAAAAAAAAAAAAAAAAAAAAAAAAAACACGAATGCCCATTAGCAATTATAACTTTTGACTAGACTGCAATATTGCTTTAAATCTCAGATTTCTTTCTAGTCACATCGCTTGAGTTTGAAATCCAAATTTAGGTCATGTCTGTGATTTTTTGGCAGATTATATATATATATATATATATATATATGTGTGTGTGTGTGTAGTGCTTCTCAATGATACACAAGAATATTAGATAATCAACAAGTGGTTGAAGTACACAGGGGCTTTTATTTTGGTCTTTTGGAAAAGCAAAAGCTAAGCCATGAAAGGAGCCTTTAAGAGGCAATTTTCCATTCACCATGGTCACTTTTTTCTTTTCCCATCATAGCAGAGAGCAAGAAAGTCATGGGCAATGGCCTTTCTCTGTCGTCTGTGGAAATAGATTGCAGAAACCCCCTGCGTAAGTTTCAGCCATGGGTGCTTTTCTTCAACCAAATTATTATTATTACTGTTTTTTGTTGTACTAAATTTAGTAGTTTTGGTGTGTTGCTTATAAGAAAGTTGAATACGTATTACCATGTATTAATAGAAAAATTCTATTTACAGTCCTCTTGAATGGGGGATTGCATGAATAGTTTCATTGATGAATTAAGGTAAAAGAGAAAAAAAAATATCATCTTAAAAGGATATTATTATAATTTTAAATTTTTTATAAACTTAATTGTATAGGTTTACATGAACAGTCTTCAAATGTGGATTGTATGTAGACTAACTCTACATTATATCACATGAAAAATGATACTTGGTCAATGAGTTTTATCTCAAAGTTATTGTTTGGATATTTTATTTTATTTTAATTTTCTTTTTTTTATTGGTTAAAGAAGTGACTATAGTAAAGTGTTATATTTTTTTTATTTTTAAAAAATATTTGAAAGAAAAAGTACAATTATACAGTAATAAGTTTGAGAAAGCAAACTCATGAAACTGAGTAGCATCACCTATTACATGATATTATTTTGTTGGGAAATGAAGGGAAAATCTTTTATGTGATGGCCAATATTTGTGAAATATTTATTTGATATTGGATTAATTTGCCCATAAAGCAAACCATAGGAACTATTTAAGCATTTTTAACCCCTTTTTAAAAATTTATCCTTCATATCTACAACCAATGTTCTGAAACTGATTTGAATGGCACAGAACAAAGCAAAACATTATAACAACATCCTAAACATGCTCAAATTGGTGGATCAAATCAAGAGGATACCCAAAGAGCACAAGAAGTATAGTCGACATACATATATATATATAAATACGTACATACATCGTAGTTTCAATAGAAGTCAAAAGAAAACGAATTCCATGAACAACCAACAGAGTTTTACTATATACAAGCAAGTTTGCGTACCAATTTGTGTATTAATATTGTTGCCTTCATATTCTAAATTCAAATTAGTACTATTTTCAATAAAATCTATTTTCTGACCAATCATATTGAATGAGTGAGCGTATTAGTGCGCAGAATCGCTTACAATTAGATTTTTCCTTTTGATAATAACAAAGGTACGAAAGAGGGTGAGAAATCTTGAATATTTATGCTATCAATACTCTTGATGAGAAGTTGATAAATTGGTTTGGTATCAATTTTCTTCACAGGCGTTATCTAAAGGGGACCATAATTAAGATACAGTTTTAAGGTATGCAAGTTTAATGCATTATTTTTTAAAAAAAGTGGGATCACTATAAAAAAGAATTGATTTTTTTCATATGAGTCCTAAATTCCTTCGAAATTTAAACACTCTAAAACTGTATAAATCATATTTCTTAAAATAATTAATAGAGTAGTTCATATAGTTATGAACTAGTTTGATTTAATGGTTGTAATGGGCCAAGGCGGCTCTTCCATTAGACGCCTTGCAATTGCCTAGGTCCCTAGTGAAAGAAGCCCCCCAAAAAATTGATTTTTTTTTTTCTACAATACTCAATTAAAAAAAATATTAAGCCAATGAGAGAACATCAAAAGTATCAAATATATATTATGTCATTATTAGTTTTAAAAGTATCTACACGTAATTTTATTTTTTATTTCTAAGAATACACTTATCTTTTGTCATTATTAATTTAATATATAGTTTGAAAACTATAAATAGCAAGATTTAATTTTCTAGTATTCATAAAAAGGTCTTTGTATAATGCTTTAAAAAGGCAATGACCCACTTTTTCCCAAATGTGTAGATTGTTTATATAGAACTTTATTGACACTAATGATACTTCTAAGAGTCTAAAGCACGTCTTGTAAAACTAAATTTGATCTCTTCAAATCGAAAATTTTCTAATAAGTCGATTATTAGTTAAAAGAATTCTGAAGAAAATTTTGGGCATGTCTTTTCCCCATTGAGAGCATGAAATCCGAATTTTCTAATAAATTTGGGCATGTCTTCTCCTTATGTTACACATGGACAACATAACATGAAGATTATGATGATTCGGGCATGTATTTTTAGTCTATGTACAAGTTCAATCAATCTAAAATCACAATAGGTCCTAAGATCTTTCCCCCAAGCAGTAAAAATCTTGTAATTTTAGAATTTGACTAATAGGGCATGTTTGGACATTATGAGAATTCTCAAAACTTCTCATAATTTCATTTCTAGACATCACTCAAATACAAAAAACTTTTAAATTTTAAATTTTCAACTTTCATCTCATCATTACCTAACTATTATTCAAACACAAAAATCAATACAACTTTTAAAAACTTCAAATAAAAAATTATATTAAAAATTATCTTCAAACAACTTTTCATAATTGCCATTTGTTCAACTTCACATATATATTAATTAGCTTCTTTTCTTCTAAGAAAAAAAAAGCTGTTACCAGCATGAATATAGTATATCACCCTTTTCATTAGCACAAGCTTAGCTTTAGCTTTAGTACACTACGCTTTCTTGTGCCGCAGCAAGAGCGTAGGTACGCGAGAGAAAGCAAATGAACTCCTTTGTGGTCCGTGCTGGAAATTGGGAGAGCGAGCTTTCTGTATAGAAATTAGGTTTGATGAGAATATTCTGCTTTATATACCCTTTTAACTTTCCTATTGTTTGAGTGAGATTTTCTCCATTATTTTCCGTTTGGATGCATCTATGTAGGGATCTCATGACTTTCCATGATTTTCGTGACACTAATGTACTCATGACTTCCCTGGCCTTCTTTGTTAGTGCATTAATAATATATGATCACTCACTCACTCGCTCGACTTCTTTTTCTTTTTTAACTTTTGGAAAGTATTGATGAGTTAACTCACTACATGACTTACAGTACTACTGAGGCTTTGCTGGCACTGATACCTGACGAGGAAGAAAAGATATATCATGTCTTAGATAAAACAAAAAAGAAAGTAAAAAAAGCCTTATGTTCAAAGATAGGTTGGCAAATTAGGAGGCGAGGAAAAGGTGTGAAAAAAAGAGAGGAATTTTCGGAGAAAGGGGATATGAGAGAATGTAGAGTACTGCTCAAGTAATAATGAACTTACTTTCGAAGGACTTGTTTTATGGGTACAAGGGAAAAAAAGAAAAGAAAAGAAAAAAAAAAAAAAAGTAAGTAGTTGGTAATGAAAAGTATATGCCCGATCGAGGTTTATGCATGGCACCTTCCTTACAAAATACTACTCGACCTAGGGCTTCCTGGGACAGGATAGGTTACCTTTTCTTTTGTTTTTTCATGAGTTCCATCCTTTAATTTTCCTTTTTGTGTTTTACAAGTTTATATATATATATATATAAAAAAGTTATTTTTACAAGTTTTTATAATTTGATATGATAATTAAATCGAGCTGAGTATATATATGAAATTATGAATGACCTGGTGATCTATAAAGTTTGTGCTAATTTGAAACCCTAAAAGCAGTACTGTCAATTAAAAGAAAAAGAAATGGAACTATCAGAAATAAGCTTTTTTTTTTTAGAACTATTACAGACACAAAGAAATTACACAAAAATAACCTCACAAACTGATGTGACTTCAGGTGATACGTTAGATTTATTTTACATAAAAAGTAATTTTACAATCTGATGTACTGCATAAAGACACGTCAGTTTGTGGATTTTCTTTTATGTAATTTCTTTGTGGCTAAAATATTTCTCTTATAAATAATAGTGAAATAGTTTGAGTTAACTTTATAATATATTTTTTTTCGCTCCTCTCAAGTCTCTGAAATTTATATAATTTCCACCTCGGAAATACCACCATTAATTGTTTTTAAAATTTACACACAAATGTACAAAATTTTGGTGATCTACATGGTCAGTCAATTAAAGTCTTGACTGTTAAGATTAATGTGTCACATGTTTTATTTTTCATCAATTTGAATGTAAATTCTCAAATCTTAATAGTTTAAGATACAGTATGAAAAAAGGGTAATAGGCTTGGAGTAACAAAATGTAGTTTTTCAAAAAGAAAAAAATTTCATTGTTGTATTTATTGGATGAGTGGGCCCTAATTTATTAAGAATTGGAAGAAAGGTTTTAATTTAGCTTATTGGCCCAATAATTTATTTAAAACCCATCGATATTTAGTAGATGATTTGGGCTCCTTTAGATTTCTCAGCGGGCTATAGGCCCGTGAATTTTATAGAAGACCCATTAGGTTGTTTAATAGAGAAATTGGTCCTCTTAGTATTGGACGCATGGGCTCATTATTTTGTGCAAGCCCATCTCTGTCATTGTCCGTCCCTCAAAAGTTCCTACTCCTTTCCTTCAGCTTTCCTGTCATTGCCCAAGCACACCCTCTCTCCCTCTCTCTCAAGCACTCTCTCAGTTTTCTCCGCACTACCGTAAGGCTTACCTTCTTCCATTTTCTTTTTCCAGACCACACTGGAAGCCCAGCCATAACTAACGCCAGCTCTCTCTCTCATGTCCTCTATTATATGGCACACCAAGCCCATCCATGCGCTCCCAGCCTTTCATGCCATTAAGGCCCGGTTTTGATACAAAAGATATTTCAATTCCTTTTAATTCATCTCATCTAATCATTATAATTTTTTTAAATTTTCACACAAAATATAATAAATAATCTAACTTTTTCAAATTCTAAAATAATAATAATATTAAAAAAATATTATATTTTTTTCAACTTTAATCTTAACTCTTCTCATCTCAACTTACTATCCAACCTTCATAAAGCATCTCTTTCCCTATTGCCCCGTCCAATCCACTATAAGCCCAAAACTTTGCACCGAAAACCATTGTTCCTCTCTCTCTCTCTCTCTCTCTCTCTCTCTCTCGGTTCAGTTCTGCACTGCCCTGAGCAAACGCACGGCTAGCCACACAGCTCATGGCTAGCCACCACAACATCATATGAATGTCGAAAAACCATTGTACGCCTCTATCCCTCTCCGCTTCTGCCCAACACTCTCTCTCCTCTATTTCTCTTTTTAACCTCTCTAACTCAACATCTCTATTGAAGACCAAATCTTACCAGACTCAAAGGACGCTGACTCATTTGCTGAAGGTGTTCCTATCACGTAGGAGTAGGACATGGGATCCTGCGATCAAGTGATTCAAATTTAAATCTTATAGTTATCTCATGTAAACAAACATTTGAATTTTAAATACTTGATGAGAGTTTGACGTTAGCAATGACTAAGGCTTTCTGTTACGAGTGATGTATATAAAACATGCAGATGTATATGTTCATAAGAATAAGAGAAACCATTTCACATACTATCTCTATCACCTTATTTTACATGGTATCAGTATAGCCATTTGACCTACGTCCTTCTATGTCCTCTCCTTCCCTAATTATGGCAAACCATTCTTCCTCTGTTCCTCCCTCTCTTATAACCCCTCCAACCATTAATGTCACCAAACTTTCTCGTGATAATTATCATGTCTGGAAAGCTCAATTCATTCCTTTCTTCCGTGGCCAAGGTCTCTATGGTTATCTTGATGGCACCACAGCAATCCCTTCTAAGGACATTGTCGTTACAAACCCAGACTCCAATGCTGTTTCGTTTCTCCCCAATTCTCTTTATGATCACTGGCTACGGCAAGACGCCATTGTTCTTGTTGTCCTCTTCTCTACAATTACCGAAACCATCTTAGTTCAAATTGTTTCCCAACACGACCTCTGCTAAAGTCTGGAAAGCACTTGAAACCTCATTCTCTTCTCAGTCACGGGCCCGTGTCATTCAGTTACGCACTGATCTTGCTAATGCCCGTAAAGGCGCTCTTTCTGCTAGTGATTATTTTATGCAAATTAAAAGATACACTGATGAACTGGCCATCGCTGGGCACTCGCTCAGCTGTGATGAAGTCGTCACCTACCTCCTTGCTGGTCTCGGTCATGATTACGACCCCTTTGTTACTACAATTTCTGCTTGCAAAGACCCTGTTACGCTAGAAGAAGTTTACTCTCTTCTTCTCACTACAGAGTCCCGACTGTCTCACAACAATCAACCGCTGCCCACAGCATCTGTCAATGTTGCTACAAGACAATCTCCACCAAATCTCTTCCGTGGTCGTGGTAGATATCGAGGCAGGGGGCGTGGCTTCCGTGGGGATTCTCATCAGTTTTCTTCTTCTACTCGCGGTCAATCCACTCAAGACACTGTTATTTGTCAAGTATGTGGTAAGCCTGGTCACACAGCGAAGAAATGCTTTCACAGGTTTGATATTTCCTACTCTGCTACTATGGATCAGCGTAATCCTTTGGCCTTGATTGCCTCTAGCTCTTCTTAGTCTGAACCTGATTGGCACCCTCACATTGGCGCCACCCATCACCTAACAAACAACATCGCCAACCTTAATCTCAGGCATGAAGATTATGATGGTACTGATCAAATTCATGTAGGCAATGGTGCAGGTTTGCGAATTTCCAAAATTGGTTCTTCTTCCATTTCTAATTCTGCCAAACCATTCATTTTAAATCAAGTTCTTCTTGTTCCTGAAATTCAAAAAAATCTAGTTTCAGTCCAACAATTTTGTAAAGACAAAAATGTTTATTTTGAGTTTCACCATGATTTTTTTTATATCAAGGATTACTTGGGGAGCCTCCTTCATCGCGGTTTGTTTAGAGATGGATTGTATTCCTTCTCCCGCTCTGCACACTCCTTTCATCCTAGCTATTTTTCTGTTGTTCGTGTTCCACACCAGTTGTGGCATCAATGTATTGGACATGCGTCTACTCCTATAGTCAAACAAGATGTGACTCATTTCACTCTTCTTCCGTCCAATAAAAGAACTCCAGTATGCTTGGATTACCAACGTGCTAAGAGTTGTTCTCTCCCGTTTTGTTCAACTCATCAATCTTCCAAGTTTCCTCTTGACTTAATTTATAGTGATGTATGGGGGCCAGCCTCGGTTCTTTCCAACTCTGGTTGTCGATATTATGTTTCTTTTTTAGATGATTGCACAAAATTTCTATGGCTCTTTCCACTTAAATTGAAATCCGATATTGAGAATATTTTTCTTTAATTTCAGTCTTATGTTGAACACCTTTTTGAGCAAAAAATCAAAATGTTTCAATCCTATTGGGGCGGTGAGTACCGTAAATTAACCACTCACTTCAAAAAACACTGGAACCCAACATCGTATCGCTTGTCCACATACTCATCAACAAATGGGTGCAATTGAACGACGCCATAAACAAATTGTTGAGGTTGGTTTATCACTTCTATCCCATTCAAATCTACCCCAACAATTTTGGGAAGATACATTTCTTACAGCGGTTTATTTGATAAATAGGCTACCTACGCCTATCTTACAAAATAAATCTCCTTATTAGATTGTTTATCGCAATAAACCTGACTACCAATTTCTTAAAGTATTCGGATGTGCGTGTTGGCCTTACTTACGTCCCTTTAATAAACACAAAATAGACTTCCGCTCGAAAACTTGTATTTTCATAGGCTATAGTCTCAATCATCATGGTTACAAGTGCCTAGATCTCACAATTGGAAAATTTTATGTCTCCCGTCATGTTATTTTTGATGAACACTCCTTTCCATATGAACCACCAACAAAAGTTGAGTCCACTTCCGCGTCAAATACTGTTACTTTATCACCATCCATAAATGCTCCACCCCCAGTGTTTTCTTCAGTTTCGCAACCTACAGGTAACTTGCAATCTGCATCAACGCATCTCAGGATTTGTTCAATACCATCAACATTGGATCGTTCCCCAGATGAGACACCTCCCTCCACATCACCTCATATTCCATGCCACTCGACTCAGGTAATAGATCGCCTAGCTCCAAGTGCAGTCCAAGTAAGCTCCACCAATACGCATGCCATGACAACAAGATCTAAAAATAATATTCGAAAGCCTAAACAGATACCAGATGGCTGCATCGTACACCCCCTTCCAAGAGCACTACTTGCTGTAGTCACAAATGAAAATACTCAACCATCCTGTTACACTAAAGCCACAAAACATAGTCATTGGTGTGCTGCTATGAACCTAGAGTTTGATGCCTTACTTAAGAATCAAACATGGGAATTGGTTCCTCCAAACCCACAAGCTAATGTTGTGGGTTGCCAATGGATTTTTAAAGTCAAACGGCGTGCCAACGGTGCTGTTGAGCGATATAAAGCACGACTGGTGGCTAAGGGCTACAATCAACTACACGGTGTTGATTTTCATGAAACATACAGCCCCGTAATTAAACCCGCATCTATCCAGCTTGTCCTCTCTATTGTGATTTCCAGAGGTTGGTGCTTACGCCAAATCGACATTCAAAATACATTTTTACATGGTTCATTGCAAGAAGAGGTTTTCATGGTTCAACCTCCAGGCTTTCAACACCCACAGTATCCTCATTATCTATGTCGGCTTAAACTGTCCTTGTATGGCCTACGTCAAGCTCCCAGGCAATGGTTTTCTAGACTAGCAGATGCTCTGCTTCAGCTTGGCTATATTGCTAGTAAGGCAGATTCCTCTTTATTTATCTATCAATCTCATTCTCAGATTATATATTTTCTCATCTACGTAGATGACATAATAATTACGGGGTCCGATACTCAGCTAGTCAATAACGTGATTAATGCATTACATAAGGAATTCGTTGCTAAAGATCTAGGAAACTTATCCTTTTTCCTGGGCGTTGAGGTCTTATACTCCGTCAAGATCAGCTCGCTAACCTCCTCACCAAACCACTAGCAACTACTCGGTTTAAGATGCTAAGTTTCAATCTCAGGGTCCGAGATCTTCCCCTGCGATTGAGGGGGCGTATTGAAGACCAAATCTTACCAGACTCAAAGGACGCTGACTCATTTGCTAAAGGTGTTCCTATCACGTAGGAGTAGGACATGGGATACTACGATCAAGTGATTCAAATTTAAATCTTATAGTTATCTCATGTAAACAAACATTTGAATTTTAAATACTTGATGAGAGTCTGACGTTAGCAATGACTAAGGCTTTCTGTTACGAGTGATGTATATAAAACATGCAGATGTATACGTTCAGAAGAATAAGAGAAACCATTTCACATACTATCTCTATCACCTTATTTTACAATCTCTCTCAACGCTCTCTCTCTGTCTCAGACCAGCTAGCTAGCTTTGATGCTATTGGAAGCAAACATCATATGCACGCTGTGAACAACCCAGCAACAAGGGTCCTCTTCTGTAATGCAAACCGATGGTCGTTTATACTCTCTCTAGGTAATTTTCTACAGTCTTTTTCTCTCTTGATGAAGTGGTTAAATGGTCATATATTGGTCTGAGCGGGGTTGTATGCCAGCTATTCACATGTTGAATTAATGTGCATGAGGGTGCAACTCACATACGAATCATAGGGATTTTTTAGGCAAAGAGTACTATTCATTATATTTTTGTCATCGTACTTTCGTCATCTTCTAATATGATATTAAATAATTAACATGAGACAATAAGAAAATAGAGTAATGCTAGAGAGAAGCCACTATAGTAGTGCACACTTTGCACTCACTACATGGCTGCTTCTAATTCTCTACTTTTTTTTAGACTTGGGAGATGTGTGGTCTATATGATGCCACATCATGTGTGCAAAATGGTTACTCCCAACAGTAGCTTCTATCTATATTTATTCTAAGAAAAGAGTTAATAATTAAGAGAATGGTATAGAGTTTTCTTTCAATAATAAGGGTAGACTTTTTAGAAAGGAAAAATCTAAATAGAAGCTTCACACCACCGCACACCTCCATCTAATCAAAATCCTATTTAAATACACACTGACACAACTCCTTCTCCCCCTTTCCCCATCTCCTTCTCCCCCTTTCTTCTTCTTCTTCTTCTTCTTCTTCTTCTTCTTCTTCACGTCCTTGCTCCTTCTCCCCCTTTCCTCAACTTTCTATATTTTGTGATAAAGGTCGTCATTTTTATTCTAGTTTCTTTTTTACATCATATAGCACCGCAACTCTCCATCTTTCAAAGATTTGGAGTTTTTTCATTTTCCTTCCTTGAGCCTATCAATAAGGTACATGTGCGTAATGTGGAGAATAACGGTGCTTCTAGGAATGCAGAGGCCACAAATACAAGTGGAGATGCTAAACATTCCAATTTAGCTGAAGATTCAAGTTCTACACAGAGTAAAGCCACTGATAAGACAAAAGAATCAGGTCCTATTTTGGATACGTACCCATTCTACTATAGTCAAGTCTATCAAAAGGAGAAAAGACATTATTAAATGAATCGTGTTTTCTGATTGAGATTCCGAGATCAAGGAGGAGCTGTCCATGGATGATTTGTTTAAACTAGTAGCAGAGACGAAGAAAGTTGAAGGAGAAGGAGATGGTACACAGGAGGAGAAGAGAAGGAAAAGTAGTTCTATTTGCTTTGTGAAGATGGGTTTTCATTTGTTTCGGTTTAACAATTTTTTTTCCACCCCACTGTCGAGGCATGGATGGTGTACATGATATGTTAAATATTAAGGCTTCTGTGTAGCAAAGCCCTTTTAAAAAAGATAAAATATTTGTAATCGGTTGGTACAAGACTCCTAGTTGAATTTTGGATGGATATGTTGATTAACAGTATTAAGTTAAATAAACATAACACAAAAGTCAAGGGCGGAATGCGTATATGAATATAGGTTGTCATGTTTTATAACTGTTAGAAAATAAAATAAAATAGACAAGGATATGGAGAAGAGAGAAGGAGGGAGAGAGAATTTAAGAGCTATAGTTTTGATATTCTCAATTGTTCTTGAGTAAATATGTTATGTTCATATTTATAGGTGAATAAGGATAGAGAAAGAATGAAAATTCAATAAATCAATAATACTGATTGATTTACACAATAAACTAAATATGGTAGAGAATAACTCATAGTACCATACATACTATAATATTATGAATATATTCTATAATAAGTATGGTAATATTTTAACATCCCCCTCAAACTCAAGATGACGTCAACTCAAGATGATGATGAAGACGTCATCCTGAGTTTCTAAATAAAATCATATTGCAGGCCAGGTGGATGAGACTTGGGGATCTAACTGACGACTCGACAAAATGTGTCTTTGTGGAGCGTGGCACAAATACGAGATTGATGATGAAAAGAATGGCATCGATCTGTTAAGTGCATAGGAAGCCTTTGAAAGACAAGTGGTGAACGAAAAAGAACACCAAATAACATACTGGACATCAAATAACACGTTAAATATGAGACTTATCATGAACGACAATCTGTTAAGTGCATAAGAAGCCTCTGGAGAATGTCTGATAATGGAAAAAAATACCAAATAACAAGTTGAATATGAGACTTATCACGAATGGCGATTCGTTTGGTGTGTAGGAAGTTTCTAGAGAACTTGTCGTGAATAGAAAAAAACACCAAATAATCTGTTGAATATGAGACTTATCACAATAGAAAAAAACTGCAAGAAATTCTAGGAAATCGATGGCTCTTATGGCAGAGAACTCAACAATCGATTGGTGGTTTGATGTGAGAAAAACCATATTGAAAAAAGGACGTAGCTGAGAAGACTTTTTGAGATGCAAAGCTAGCAGAAGAACTTTAAAAGAAATAGTCCATAGAATCGAGTATGGCGTTAGCTAAGGGCTCTGATAACATGTAGAAAATAAAATAAAATAGAAAAAGAGATTGAGAAAAAAGAATGAGGGCGAGAGAACTTGAGAACTATATCTTTGTTATTCTCAATTGTTATTGAGTACATGCCATATGTCCCTATTTATAAGTGAATGAGGTTAATGAAAGAATAGAAATATAATAAATTAATGATACTAATTGATACTGATTGATTTATACAATAAACTAAATATGGTCGACAACAACTCGTATTACCATATATACTAGAATATTATAAATATAGTCTATATTAAATATGGTAATATTCTAACAATAACAAGATAAATTATGAATTAAGTATTATGGGCCAAAGGCTATAACTAGGTTGAATGAATTTTATTTTAAAACAAGGGAAGGTGTTTTGGAGTGATGTGCGTTCGGTATGATGTTATGAGAAGATGATTACCATGATTATTAATAGTGGACCACATTTTTTTTCAAAACAACTGCACGGCACTTGCACACTCCACGACTGTATGTAGCATTACTCTATCAAGTCATGGGTGGGATAGAAATTAAAGGAAATAGACAAATTATAATGTATGAAATGGAATGGATTGAATGCGTTTGAACTGTTTATATATATACACTATCACTAATATGAAATGAATGAAAAATAAAGATACAAAATAAAACAAAGAAACAAACAAATAATGAATGAATGACTGCATGAAATAAATAAATAAAGTGGACGATGGAGATATACTGTATATCATAGAGTGACAGATGATAGTACTAGATTAGCTCATTAGCAGTATACCTAGTGATGACTATTCTAATATGGGTAGGTTCTTACCCTCTAGCTAGTGGAAGAATCAGGATCACATGAAGAGTTGCTAACCATGATACATAACATTTAACATTGTGCAGTGACCATTGACAATTTAAAACAAATGAATGTATAAGGCCAAATGAGATTTAATGTGATTGTGAATGTTATTGTATGACTGAAAATCTATCTTCTTATATGTTTTACAATATCAGTGAGTTATTATTGGGCATTCAATTTATTTTTATTTTATTGTGTGAATGTCCCAAATAATGATTAATGCGAGGATAGAATTGCAAGAAAGGACATGGCTATGGGAGAAGAGGTAGAGGATTAAAACATTTACAAAGACTTTTCATTATTATTTTAATTATTATTAGGTTGTTTTCTTTGCACACGAAATTTGAAAAATTCTAGTTAGTATTTTAGTAGAATGTCTTTTAATTTTAAATAAATTATGTTTGGAATCTTTTATACTTGTGCTTAAGAAAATTTCTAGAGGTTAGTAGCATTCCAGTCCTTATGTTTTCTAGAATTAACCTCATTATAGTCCCTAGAGAGAAGGGTTTTTACATACACATACATATATCTAACCATTGATCAAGGGAACACTATAATTTTATGAAAATTTGGACAACCCCACGTGCTTTATCCTATTTCAGATTTGGCCATTGTGCAAGTTTTTTAAAATTAGCACTTCATGTTGTAACAAGTTTTGAATTAACATCATCTGTCACATATTTTTTCCCTCCTATGATAAGTTTTGGATTAACCCCATCTATCACAAATTTCATCCATCCTATTTAACAAAAGACACGTGTTAGACCCCATCCCACCAGCCACCATGGGGCTCAATTTGGCCAACCTATGGTGGCCTTGGTGTCAGACACCCTACAACTAGCCAAGAAAATGTCCACCACTTGGTGCCCATTTAAAATTTAATGTTTTCGTCAATGTGAGCAGTGATGATAAAATTCATGATAAAGTCATTTCTCTTTTAGATGAACACCATTACCCTTGAACTGAAGATGGATTTGACATGTCTTGATGGTAAACCCATTTGGCATCTGTCTACACATAAACAATGAATTTGAACACAAGTTTTGTAGAGGAAAAACACAACAATGAAAGGAATGAGATTCTTAATTATGTGGTTTGCAAGCCTGTGGAGCATAATGCTTCATTATAAGTCATTAATTAGGATTAAAAAATAAAGAAAATTTTCTATTAAGATTTTGAAATGAAAGATATGGGTGATGTGATTTATGTGATTGGAATAGAAATATTCTTAGATTGATCACATAATTTGTTAGGGTTAGCTCGAAAGCGATATATTGAAACAATCTTAGAGAGATTTTGTATGTAGAATTGTTTGGCTAGTATTATCTCATGTAAGAAAGAAGATAGATTAAGTTTAATGCAATGTTAACAAAATAAATAAGATGCAATGTCAACAGAGTGCTCACGGTTGTTGCTCGCCCTTCGTGAGGAGCACTTTGCTCGGGGTTGCGAATACTTTCTTTCGGTTAAGTGCAAGTTCTATGGCTCTTCAAGGGATGAGCTTTCTTGCTCGGCCCTGAGTTCAAGATCTCTTTGCTCACCTTGAGGGAAATGAGCTCCCATGTGATCCGAGCAACTTGATTGAGGGTTGGATACGTGCTTGGGAGGTCGAATCTTATGCTCGGTAGCCGAGCTACCACGTGATGCGAGCAAGTTACGTCACCTTCATTGTAACAATCTGCCAGAAATTCAAGTGATGAATTTCTTTAGACTTTAGAAACCTCGTCAAAATTTGAAAGTTTTCACGAATTGACCAATCGCGTAAGTTTTGGTCTGTGAGCATAAGTAGTGTTACCACTCACTATGAGGTCAAAAATATATTTTTTATTTATTTGAGGTAGTTAGAAGTGTTAGAATAAGATATGGTCTAAGCCATTGGAATCAGAGGAATATTTTGGATTTATGGCGCAATAAACCCATTTTCAATTCTCGGACGAAATGCTTGTTCGAAAATGCGTTTTGATTATTTTGAGGCACTTCGGAGCCAAAATTTGATAAATGATTCGTACCCTAAGGCTAGTATGTATATTTAGGATTTTGGAGTGTAAAGTTTATTTACACTTTTCAGAGTGAATAGTAACCTTGATATTAGCACCAAGTGCAGTGTTTTCAAAATCATAGGGTTGAATGTCCAAATTAGGTTAGAGAAGTTTTATTTGGACACTTGGAAAAATCTTAACCATACTTGGTAAATGGTACTGGATACTTAGCACCAAAAGGAACCATGAGATGAAAATGTGAAGGAAATCAATGTGTGAGATCATGCCACCTAAGCAAAACCCTATTCCATCCAACCATCCAATTTGTGCCAAACTAAAGACGGTTTCAATCCTAGTGAAGGCTCAAATACTTGGAATCGAATTGAAAGCCCAAAAACTTGGTTGAAACCAAAACCCTAAACGGTTTTCCTAAACTCCAAATTTGCTTCCAAACCCTAAATGGATCCGGTTTGTAGCTTAGTGGTTAATCACTTGATTAAATCACTTCCACATATTATTAACCAATCAAATTCATGTTATGACATCATTATTCAATCCTTTAAACTTTGGAAATTTTATTGGGTCAAAAAAATTGATTTTGGACTTGATAGCAACTCAAACCCTCTTTAAACCCCAAATTGAAACCCATTTGGTTAAGGCCCATTGAGGCCTACGAAATTGAGCCACCTTTGCAAGGCTTGTGAAGAAAGTTTACCCCTGCCATGGCTAACCAAAATTTGCCCAAAATAGCCCAAGTTATACTTGATTTGAACGCCAAAGCCACCTCACTCAACAAGTCTCACACGATAGCTATTACCATGGGCTGGTTGTGCCCATTGTTTTGGGTTGACACAGCCATCACTCACGGTCATTCACAGCCCTCTCATCACCCCTCATTTGTGTAAGAAGGCTTCCAATCCATTTCCCTTTCATTTCATGCATTTCCAACACTTTTCTTGAAGAGAAACCTAACGGTTCTCTTGGACAGTGTTTCTGAGTCACTTTGCATGCCCCTTTTGAAACTTTTGTAAGTATTATCTCATGAAGTTTCATTAATAAGAGTTTTTCCTATTTGAGTTTAGTTTTTATAGCCATTTGGCACAAGTTATTTTAACAATGGAAAGGTCATTTTGGGCGATAAACTGGTCTGTGCTTGTTATTTTGATATTTTTGACCAAGTTATTGGAAATATCTTTGTCTGAAATTTTTATGGAGTGTAGTTAACATATTTATATGAAAGTCTTATGATGATTCATTGTATGTTGTAAGCTTTTGATGAAATTGTTTCTTAGATCTAAAAAGTTGGAAACTGGAAGGAGTAAAACAGTTTCTATTTTGTGAAAATTTGGATCTTTTATGGTAACATCATGCTTTAATGGCTCTAATATTTTTATATGATGATCTTAAGTCTTTGATCTACATATTAGGATGTTATTTTGAAGTTTTTTCTTTTTTAAGTTTTTTTAAAGATATGATTTTTTATGCATGAAGAGACTCAATTAGGTCACAAATTTGAGGTTTTTGAGTGTAGGATGTTTTGTTGAAAATATAGCCATGTGATTTTAAGTTTAATGTCTGGATCTACTTTAGGACATGTTTTTAAACCATTTGATGTTGTTGGTTTGTAATTTTTGTCATGGTATGTTTCAGATCAAGTGGTTTGATCAAAACCAAACTTTGAACAAATCTATTTTTGGTGAAGTGTTGAAGCAGAGTACTTCTAGATGAATTTTGTGAATTTTGGTGATTTTTACTTGATGATTCAAAGCATGTTAGTCCTTAGCATGTTAAGGACATATTGGAAGAAAGTTTTTGAACTTTTGGAGTTCTTATAGATGGTTTAAAAAAAGGCAAAACCTTGAGATTCAAGGGTTATATTTTAGTTAAAAAGTTTGGAACTTTTTGTTTCAAAGATTTTTGTTTGGGTTAATTATACTTTGCTCTCTCAAACTTTCACGCAATTCACAATGTGCTTCTGAAACTAATAATTACATTAAAGTGGACCCTCAAACTTTCAAAACTTCCCAATCCCCCCATTCCGTCTACCAACAGAGTCAAATCTAAAGAAAATTCACTATAAAAATATAATTTTCATTTAATTTATTATCATTGACCATATAAAATATAAAATAATATATGCTATCAATTAATAATAAATCATTATTTCAATATTTCAGTTTTAAGCACGAGGAATGGGGTTGATAGAATTGCAACAAAATCAAAATACTTTTGCCTTTGAAGGTTTCGACCTTAGTGTGTTTATGATATATTTTAAAATTTTCTAATTAGATATTTAGATTTAGGCCAAAATTTACATTTAATTTTGGTGAGTTTTGGAGTTACGATGCAAAATCCTTAACTTAAGGATTTAACTTAGAAATCATTACTTACAGTTTCTCATGTTTTGTGCTTTCTCAATAACATGACAATTATTGTAAATTAGCTTCTAACTTACTGTTAGATTACTATGTATGTGTGATGAGTAAATGAATTACTGCTTATGTACTTCTATTATCCTATTTGTCATGCTATGTCATATCACTACATTTATGACTGTTACGCATATTATATTTTGTCATGATATGTTTATATATTACACTATATATTCTGTCAAAAAATATTTTTCTGTTATACTATATATATTCTGTCACGTAAAGTTATCTATTATATGTTATGCCATGTCACGTAATGTTATTTGTTACACGTTATGCCATGTCACGTAATATTTGTCATATACATGTTATGCCATGTTACGTATTGTTTGTCTGTTTCATGTTACGTCAAGTCATGCATCTCATGTACATGTCATGTTATGTTACGTCAAATCGTTTGTCATTTTGTCTCATGTCTCAAGTTCAAAGTATGTCTCTCAAAATAGTATTTTTCAAGTCTAGTCATGTTATGTCCATGTACAATCAAGTTATTGTTTAAGTCATTATTATTAAATCATGGTAACCTCATGAGATAAGACTATACTATCGTGGTAACTCTATGAGACAAAAATATCGTGGCAATTCTATGAAATAAGGATATCGTGGTAACCCCATGAGACAATAATACAATTCAAGTTCATGATTATTTCATGTTCAAGTTCATGTTCAATTTCACGTTAAGTTCATGTTCAATTCATGTGAAGTTTCATGATCAGTTTCAAGCTCAATTTCACATCACGTTTATTTCATGTTCAGTTCAATCTCATGTTATTTCATGTACAAGTTCATGTTATTTCACGTTCAAATTCACGTTCAACTCATGTTCAAGTTCATGTCATATTAAGTTCAGTCCATGTTCAAGTTCCTTTCATATCAGTTTAAGTCATATTAGCACATGTCATGCATTTGTCAAGTCATGTCAAGCTTATTTATAATGATGTTATGCATTCATGCTTTTACTGTCATGCAATATTTTATAATGTTTGTTTGATTATGTACTTGAGGAGCTATATCTCTAGCACTAGTAATATTGTAGATATTATGGACAAAACACTGTAACCTTTGGATATCATTTATTATGTGACTCTTTTGAAGTATGCTTACATTAATTTGAGATATATCTTATCTGGTACATAGTATTGCTCAAAGAAAAAAAATTATCTTCTGCGAATATTGTATAATTTTTTTTTATAAGTAAGGCAGGTAACCTTGTATTGCATGTCCTGACGCTTCAGGCTCCGCCAAATCCGAAGCGGAATCTGGTGGCGTCACATTCATATTTCCATCCTCCCATCAATTTTCCGTCCTACTTTCATTTTTCTGCTTGCGCTTCATTTTTCCGTCTTATCTTTCATTTACCGTCTGAGCTTCATTTTCTCTCCTCGCATCACTTTTCCGCTCTACCTTTCATTTTTTGTCCGAGTCCCATTTTTTCTTCCTACTACATTTTTTCGCCCTATGTCAATTTCTCTGCCCTACGTTATTAATTTTTTCATCGGAGCATCATTTCTCTGTGCTGCCATCATTATACTATTTTACCTTTCATTTATTCGTTCAACCTTATTTTTCCGTTTGAGGTTTTTTTTTTAAATATAAATTTCCGCCCTCTCATTATTTTCCCATGCAAGCATTCTTTTCTTATCTCGAATCCGATTCTTGCTTGCTTGCCTTTAGGTTCGAGAACTTGTTTCCTGTGGTATTTTGAAAACATCACTTCTTGTTTTATTTTTTATTAAAGTTCAAATAATTTATGTAGGGAAGCTGGGGACGTGCCCTCCTACTAGTCTATAATAAAATCTCTGAATTTATTTGGATTCTCTTTCTGTACAATATTTCCATATTGGCTGTAATTTTCTTTTATAAAAAACTTTATGTGCAGTCATTTTTGCTTTAGTTAATCATATTAGTAGAGTGCGTAAAAAATATACAAAAAAAATTAGAATAAATATAGATAAAAACCACTATTGGGAGTATCCATTTTGCACACATGATGTGGCATCATCTAGACCACACATCTCCCCAAGTGAGTGTTGGGAACAATCAACTAGAAGCAGCCACGCAGTGAGTGCAAAGTGTGTATTGCTATAGTGACTTCTATCTAGCATTACTCAAATAATTATATGTAGCAGAACTCTTCTTCTAAGCAGATGTTGGATGACCAATGGAGTCAACGAAATACACTACTAGTGATGAGAACTTGTCGGGGCACGAGTTGCACAGAGACGGCGTCGTCTCAACCCCAAGAGTAAAGAAAGAAAAATATCAGATGGATGACCAATGGAGTCGTGGACGAAATACACTACTAGTGATGAGAACTCGTCGGGGCACAGAGACGGCGTCGTTTCAACCCCAAGAGTAAAGAAAGGAAAAAATCAGACCGACCTCCCATCATGTAATAGGGAACATTCATTCACCTTCTGTCTCTGGGTCTAACACGCAACTTGCTGGTAGTCTCGGACTCGGACTCCCCCCTCAAGCTCCTGGCCACGTGGAACGCCAAAGCTCTTTCAGTCGCACACGAATATACACACACACACATATATATATATATATATATATATATACCCCTGTTGCGACACCCACCCAAAACACCACGAACCCTCGACCTAGGGTTTTGAGAACAAACCCTTTGAAAACCTAGATCTAATTCCTCGATCACACTCTCCTTCCTCAGATCTCCCTCCTTAGAGGTAAGTTTAGTCCAATTATCAAATAATTTTTTTTACTTGTCTTTGATGGCTTCTTCCTTTTGAATCTTTTATTTTTATTTATTTATTTATTTTAATCTCTTAGGGTTTCGTTTTCTGATCGATGAATTTTTTTGGGTGGGGGGGATTTGTGCCTCTTCAGATTAACTATGGTATCGGACGCCAGCAAGAAGAAGGCGGCGCAGAAGAAGGCGGCCGCGGCGGCCAAGAGAGGAGGCAAGGCCGTGGCTGCATCTTCAAAATCGGCGGCGGGGGTTTCTTCCGATTCTCAGAACGGAGCTGAGAAATTGGCGAATGGATTTGATGCTTTTGCCATATCCGATCGGACGTGTACCGGCGTGCTCTGCTCGCATCCGCTCTCCCGAGATATCCGCGTAAGTCACACCCCATCCATTAGCTGAAAATATAAGACTCAGGATATTTACCTTATACTCTTTTTGTGTATATATTCGTGTGAAATTTGTTAAGATGTTATTCGTGGAAAGCAGTGAATTTAGATAGTTTTGGGTGAAAAATACGATTCAGGTTTGTGAGTCTTTTCTTTTGATCATATCAGCTTGTATTCTTATAGAATCATTCATTGCCAATTCATTTTGTATAAACCAGGTGGAGTACGTGAAGTTAGAGAAAATATATTTTCTGAATAAAGAATGTTATGAAACAAACGGACCTCTTTTTCTTTGGTGTCTTCTATCTAATAACTACATTTCATTTAGTTTAGTTCTCTCTTCTTGATAAGGTTTGAAGCTGAGTCTGGTTGCATTTAGGGATATTTGCTTTTGCATATTGAGTGAATGTTCAGACGAAAGAGAGTGAAACTGTTTCTCCAGAGTGGAAAGGTTTTTGGTATTTGTTCTCTGTGAGAAAATATAGGACAGAGGGAACTGATGATTTTTACTTTAGTTTACTAATCTTTTGAAAACATAAGAAATTGGTATAAATTACGAGCTAAATTCAGTAGAAATTGCTAAAATGTAGCTGTGTTATGCCTGCACCAAAAAAACCAATGGATTTGTTTGGCTCATAAAGTTACACTTATCTTTCCTCTAAAATGGGTTCTTCTTTTTATTGCGAAGAGTTGGATGTTATTTAGAAAATGAAACATGAAGAGTATGGGCATATTTGGGGGTTTCCCCCTTAATGTCAATTATTATTTTTATTTCTTGGGTTCAAGGTTTATTCTTTATATTGGGTTCCAATACAATTATTTCATTGGGTGGGTTATGGTATTGGAAGGATATATTATATTGTTGGTTTCATGCATGTCGGCATTGTTGAGAAGTTCTAATAACACAGATCAACTCTAGATGCAAAAGAAGTATGTTATAGCTTGTAAAGAAGTGGAACTCTTTAGGATTACTACAACACACTGAAATATGGAATGGGTAACAGTGTATCACATTATCCTTTTAGTATATTTTGTAAGTTAAAACTATTGTTTCCAAATGACACAAAAGTCTAAATTAAAAAGGGTAACAGTGTGTTTACCAGTAAACATTAATAATATACTAGCTGTACAGTTGACTGTATAGTAATAGAACAATATTAATTAAAAAAAGTTTATAGAAGAGGGTTACCTATCTACGAGTAGAAAAATATCCAAGAATGTCAGAAAACTCTAGCCCATTAACCTGGCGTAACATTTAGATTCTCGGTGGCCATTACATCAACATAAGCCAAAGCCCATTGGACTGGTAATGAGTCGAAGGTGGATGTGTCGAACTGAAAAGTCTGGAGATTTCAGAAAAACAAGAGTATTAGAAAATAAAGTTTTGGAGTTCCTCCGGCGTACGTTCATTGTTGTCATTCTTTTTCCTCCAAATACACCAGGCAAGTAGAAGCCATCTTCCACACTCTTGCAATTTGTGAGCATCCTGTTGGTCCTCTCCATGTGTAAAAAACGATTTAGTTAGAAAAAATAATTTTTCCTTTCCCTAATTGGATGGAGGAAGAAATGGAAATGGACCAAGCCTTCAATTATTATCCTTAGGCAAATAATGGCCTCTTCTATGTATTAAGAGACTCATGAAAGCAATTAAAAGTGCTTAGTAGGCACAATGTACAGGAATATATTGCTATTTATGGGTGATCCACTTGGGATGTTCTCTATGTACGTCATGAAAGCAGTAAAAAATGCTCAAGGCCTTGAGTACATGATCTGAAATCTGACACTTGGTTTTGTACTCTCTGGCTAAGCACAAGGGACAGCAAATATTTCTGTTTTAATTGATGATCCAATTGGGATATTGTCTATGAAAGAGATCAATTCTTTAGAGTTGTTTTTGAATGTCAGAATATATTTCTAGTTTAATGTTCTTCTCTCTAGTGTGGAATATATTTCCTTTTGTGGATGATCAGATATGGATGTTGTCTGGTACGTCATGAAAGTAGTTAAAAATGCTCAGGGCCTTAAGTACTTGATTTGAAATTTATACTTGGGCTTGTGCTCTCTGACTAAGCACAACGGACAGGAGTATATTGCTGTTCAATAGATGATCCAATTGGGATATTGTCTGTGAGAAAGATCAATTCTGTTAAGAGTGTTTTTGGCATATCAGAACATAATTCTAGTTTAATTTCTTCTCTACTCTCGGGAATTATGTTGTACTACTGTTTACTTATCAAAAAAATTATGTTGTACTATACCCATAGTGATTTGTTCAACATTTAGTGAATGATGTCCTCATCATAGGTGCCAAAATTTTACCGTATTGATGCTGGCTTGGTGCAATTAGACAAACCTCTAGTTGTGCAGCAGGGTGGGTAACTTGAAAACCCCTTCTGAATATAATTAATTATTCATTCTTCTTCGAATTCCTTTTGTTTATCTGTAAAATCAAAATTGGAAGTTGCAAAATTCTTCTTGGGATTCCTTGTAGGATGTAATATTTTGCAATAATAGTTTTTCTGCATATATTTTATAGTTGAGTTGCTCACTGGTGTGAACAATTCTGATGATCAACCAACTTCTATTTCTTTACAGATCGAATCTTTATCTGTTACGTTTCATGGGCATGATCTCATAGTTGATTCTGAACTTGAGCTTAACTATGGCAGGTTCGTGAGTCTTGAACTTACTCTATTACCCTAGTCATGCAAGGAACATTATTTTGCTTCCTGCAATAATTTTATAAAATCATACATGTGCAGACGTTATGGATTGCTTGGATTAAATGGGTGTGGGAAATCTACACTTCTCACTGCAATAGGGTGCCGAGAGCTTCCAATACCTGACCACATGGACATTTTTCATCTCACGAGGGAGATTGAAGCTTCTGATATGTCTGCACTAGAGGCTGTCATAAGCTGTGATGAGGAGAGGTTGAGATTAGAGAGAGAAGCTGAAGTTTTGGCTGCACAGGTCTTATGAGTTACCTTGGATTTTGGTGCTTGTTACTTTTTGAACATTCTTCTAATCTCCATATACTTTTCTTACTAGGATGATGGAGGTGGAGAACCTCTTGAACGAATTTATGAGCGTCTGGACGCCTTAGATGCATCAACTGCAGAGAAGCGAGCCGCTGAAATCTTGTATGGTCTTGGATTCGATAAGCAGATGCAGACAAAGAAAAGTTGTGATTTTTCTGGTGGCTGGAGAATGAGAATTGCTTTAGCACGGGCTCTCTTTATGAACCCAACTATCCTGTTGCTTGATGAACCTACTAATCATCTCGGTAAGCCCCCTTCATTTGAATATTGCTGTGTTCTTCTCAATATATATATATATTGCTCTTCGTAATGTAACCTCTAGATGTATGCATATGTAATAGATGTATATATATTGCTCAATATATATATATATTGCTCTTCTTAATAGATGTATGCATATGTAACCTCTAGGCATGTGTCTGTTGGTGGGATTTTGTTCCCTGTTACACGTTTTTTGCTCGAAGACGAACCTATTTAGGTCTATCAATAGAACTTTGTAGCTTAAACAAATTTAAAGATCGTGGAGCCTGGGTAAGGGAGTCCCAAGTCTTACTGTGTTTGTAGGATTATGTTGTGAGAAGCCAATAGTGTTCTTCTTGGATAATTTTTATATTCACTAAGCAGCAATCAATGGTAAGCAATCCTTCGCATCGTCAAATCGAATATTTGCTAAAATGCATTTTCTAGGTGATTCAAGTTGGGCATTTTGTGCACTGTTTGGAAATGTCGCGAGTTAATGGAAACTTGTTTGAGGAAGGTGTTTGGTCTTTTTGTGAAAGATTTTTTTCTTGTTTTTCTTGTTTCTGTTTTTGTTTTTGTTTTTGTTTTTTTTTTTTTGTGGTAGGACTTAAGATTGAGACGTGGTAATAATCTTTGTTGTTTATATGTCTATAGCTGTTATGCAGCCTTGTCCCACCCCCACCCGTGTTTAGGTTGATTGGAAAACAGTTAGCCTCCTAGCCTCCTTGGCATGTCAAGAGAGGTTATTTTGCTCCCATTTCATTACCCCCTCCTTTTTGCATGGAAATTATATGTGGAGACAGGATTGACCTAGTCTCTGTTACAGAACAGACAATTAGATTTTCCCAATTTAAACTGCTGAAGTTTAGATTTCATTACCCCCTCCTTTTTGCACAGCTCTTTTACTTGTTTAAAATGTTCAGTCTTTATGAAGTTTTATTACTTATCAAAACAATGTTCGCCGACTGTTTTATTCTATGGTTGAAAAAATGGACAAATTTGATGATGATGATTTGTTTTTATTTTTTTTGTATGGAGGACAGATCTAGAAGCTTGTGTCTGGTTGGAGGAGACTTTAAAGAAGTTTGACCGAATCCTAGTTGTGGTTTCACACTCCCAGGACTTCTTGAATGGTGTCTGCACAAACATTATCCACATGCAAAGCAAGAAATTGAAGATGTACACCGGTAATTATGATCAATACGTTCAGACCCGTGCTGAACTAGAAGAGAACCAGATGAAACAATACAAGTGGGAGCAGGAGCAGATTGCTTCAATGAAGGAATATATTGCTAGATTTGGGCATGGTTCAGCAAAACTAGCTCGCCAGGCACAGAGCAAAGAGAAAACATTGGCAAAAATGGAGCGAGGTGGACTTACTGAGAAGGTGTCGAGAGACAAGATATTGGTCTTCCGCTTTGTTGATGTGGGAAAGCTTCCACCACCAGTACTTCAATTTGTGGAAGTGACATTCGGTTATACGCCCGAAAATCTTATTTACAAGAACATTGACTTTGGGGTAGACTTGGACTCGAGGATAGCTTTGGTGGGACCCAATGGAGCTGGTAAGAGTACACTGCTGAAGTTAATGACAGGTGATCTGTTTCCTGTTGATGGCATGGTCCGGCGGCATAATCACCTGAGAATTGCACAGTTCCATCAGCATTTGGCTGAGAAACTTGACATGGAACTGTCTGCACTTCAGTATATGATCAGAGAGTACCCAGGGAATGAGGAGGAGAGGATGAGGGCCGCAATTGGAAAATTTGGACTGTCTGGTAAAGCCCAGGTGATGCCAATGAAGAATTTATCAGATGGGCAAAGGAGCCGAGTGATCTTTGCATGGTTGGCTTATAGGCAGCCCCACTTGCTGCTGCTGGATGAGCCAACTAATCACTTGGACATTGAAACAATTGATTCTCTTGCTGAAGCACTGAACGAGTGGGATGGGGGTCTGGTTCTTGTTAGCCATGATTTCAGGCTCATAAACCAGGTTGCCCATGAGATATGGGTGTGTGAGAATCTAGCCGTCACCCGGTGGGAGGGTGATATTATGGACTTCAAGCAGCATCTGAAGAGAAAGGCTGGTTTATCTGAATGAATCAACCGACCTCCCCCTCCCCGCACGAGGCAAAGGGCAGGTTGGGGCCAACTTTAGGGATGATATTATTATTATTATTGTCAGTAGTAAACCCTGGCTTACATAGTATTTACCGTTAAGCCGGTGTTCAACCGCTTCTGAGTAAAGTTCTTATCTTATGGATTATAAGAAAGACACGGAGCAGCAGCAGCAGAGCAGAGGTAATGAAGGCTTTTTGGTTATTCTGGTTATTGTTTCAAGTGATATTTTTATAATGCTCAAATTTATGGTAATTCCTTCCCATTGCGAATGCGAACCATCTTGTACCAGTGTTTCTATTCCATGAAAATGACATGTACTGGAGAGCTTATTTGTTTTCTTAAATATTTTCTTTTATTCTTATGGATCGTGCACTCAAAAAGTCTGGTGAATTTTTTTTTTATTTCGGAAATAGTTACTCAATGGACCTAACTGCTCTGCTTTAGCTGGTTTCTGATTCTATGGACGGTTCTCATGTTTGAATTTGTTGGTAGCTTTCTTGTTGTCAAGTAATGTGCGGTGTACGGGACTGGGGTTTATTTTGCTGGTGGGTCTGAAGGACCTGCATTGGAGAAGTTTCCCGACATATATTAAAAAAAAAAAAAAAAACTTCTATGAAAGGAATCTATTTGAGTCCATTGTGTCCCTTTCTATTTGAACCAAGAAACCATCAATCAGTCCATTTCTTTTGATTCATATCTCCCGTGGGATAATTTTGAAAGAGTTGTTCTAAAGTTTGGATGGATGGCCCTCATTTGCATCTTCTACAGAGACGTGCCCTTAGTGTCGATCAGACATTACGTAACAACGTAATCATGATCTCAGGTCGTGTTACCTTTATCTGAACTCCATTCCAAGAAACCTACACAACAAACCAGAAGTGAGTACTCGAGCATATCATGAGGAGAAAATGAGGGAAGAAGTAAACAATCAATGCCAACGGGTGCACATACACCTTGACCTTTTTTTGTCTTTCGTCTCCTCATCTCACCCGAGCACTCATCCATCAGAATCGAGACTCGAACCCTTGAGGCTTTAGACCTTGACAGTTTTGATTCTCTTTTAACTTCATTCAGCGTCCTTTGAGGTGGTGCCCTTGAGACCCTGGCTGATGCTTTGCATGAATCGGTTGGCCTTCAAACTGGTGCTTCTTTCTATCAAGTCTTGGACTCTTGGTGAAATATCTTTTCCCCATAAGGAGGGAGCACGGACATTGGTTCAAAATAAGATATCCAACATCTTGATCTATACCTCAATTTGGCCTCCCAAACTTGATGCTTGTTTATATGAACCAAGCACAAAGCTGGAAAAATTTGTTGTAGCAGTAATGGCTAGCAGAAACTAAGAGGGATACCTCACATCCGTGCAGAAGACATGAACATTAAAAAAACCATCGACAATATAGGCGTAGGGCCTCTTACAAATTACATCTGAGTAGAAAAGCCAAAAGCCATCATGGCCAAGAGCCTCATCATAGTTCTTTGCCAAAGGTTTTCGGTTTTGTATGGTTTTGGTTCTATAGATCTTAGTCTTACACTTGGTAAAATGGTTAAAAAGTTTTTACATTTTTTGGATTTAACTGCGGATTTCCTCAGTTGAGAGTTTGTATGGAATAACATCATATTCCAAAAGCTTAGTCGTGAAAACTTGAGACCGCTAACACCTTCCTGCACACGTACTGCCTCATTCCCTTCCTGCACACTAAAATGAACCTTGGAAGCCCCCGAGGGGGACACCTTTAATGCAGTAATCCTCTCTGAGCAGTGCCTCATATCTCATGGATCGGAAAATACTCACAAATTATATATATACCAAGAAGGGGCAATGCCTCATGGACCGAAAAATACTCCCACAAATTATATATCAAGATTCTAACTAGTCACACCGGATAACACTGGTGATCTGATACATGAATATATCTCTGTCTCTACTACAAATTAATTAGAGATGAATGCAACATGAATTTGACAATACTTCCATATATTATTTAGCCATGAAGATCAGGCAAATTCCGGCTAACACTCCCATCTCCAAAGAATCATCAACATTAAAGCTAGAGTTCATGATAATATCTTCATTACAAATTAGCAATAACGGATCAACGTGCAAGGAAGTAAGCTAGCTTGAATGATGACTTAGTCAAGATTAATATTGATGAAGGGGTTTACCTAAGGCTCGAACAAACTGCAAAGTGCAAGGGAGAACGTACATAAGTGTCTCCACAAAGATAATAGAATGGAGAGCCTAATCACAATATTATTGCACCCCATCCCCTATGCATGCACGTACGAGCTACATAAGGTAATTTATACATATCCCAAGGAAAATGGTCATAAGTTCTTAATCATTAGTAAATTATTTTTTATAACATTCATTGTTGTTGTTGTGTCATTACATAAAAAATATATGAATAAAAAATGTATCATTATATTATAAAATCCACCTCTAGCTCGCTCCATATTTATTTATGGTCACTGCTTTTTAAAAGTTTTTATGTATCAAAGTAGTTTTAGAATTTGATATACGACATTAAATTATATCGAATTTATTTTATGAAAATTTTGATGATTAAAGCAGTTTTTCTCATGCATATTGTTTTGAACAAGACAGAGAAAAGAAAGAACCTGGACTTTATACCCTTGATCTATAGCAAATTAGTATTTACGCCTTCCACCTGCCCAAGGCATTTCATGACCAGCCAAATCTTTATTAGTTCTTACCATTAAACGACGATGACCACCAATATAAAGAGCAAAGGGCTAAAACACAAGGGAAATAGGAGTTTATATATGCCTTGTATTCATAAATCATACATATTTGAGAATAGAAAATATATAGCCCCAAATTCTCTCTCCCCCCTTGTCTTTTCCCATCTCCATTTTCTATATTTTCTATTTTGTTTTCTACATGGTATTAGCCCCACCTATTTCCTGTGATCACTAGTGTAATTTTTTCGAAGTTCCTTTTCGGCAAGCCTGTCATCGCTAGGATAATTATCCTGGCGTTCTTTTTCGACAAGACTGTCATTGCTAGAGTAATTTTTCCGGTGTTCTTTTTCCAGCAAGCCTGTCACTGCTTGGTGCTTTCCAACCTTCATTGCTGCTCGTTCTTAAATCAAATCTCATACTCAAGTTCGTACGTTATAGATCATCTAATCTGTAAGAGATTCTATCCCACTCACCACGCTACCATGACCACCAGAACATTCGACACTCAGCACCACGGTCAATCACTAGAATTTTCTTTTTCAAGTTTGTAATAATATATTTTGATAGAACAGCCACCGACGAGTTGAACGAGCCAAAAATCGACATTAAAAGACGCCGCATGTGCAGACCGAGGTTCTATCTCGCCGTCCAGGCACCAGCCAAATTCTCACTCGTAGGGCCATCGTACGTGACACATGTCGGCATTACAACATGCCATGTAGCCTAGCACCACATCAGCAACAGTTCCAAGTCATCAATCGCCCCCATTAGCAATCGTTCTTGCATTAGTAGTCAGCCGTGCCATGTCAACAACTACCATGTTGATCCTGACCGTAAACTTTACTGTTGACTTTGACCAGAGTTCTTTCTACTCTATTTTTTGCTCTGGTTTCATATTTTTTTGTCTATTTTTTCATTGGATTTCTCCCAATGGCCCAAAGTTTTTCTAGTTTAGACAATTATGTCTCGTCTCACATCCATGCATGTGAAGTATCCTTATAATTAGCTGAGTATTTTTCTTTTTAATGGGTTTGAGACTTCTAATATTGGTCCTAGTTAAGGTTGTAAATGAACCAGTATGTATGATTGCTCACTTGATACTCGTTTGGCTAATCTCGAACTATCCTTATAATTAGTTGAGTATTTTTCTTTTTAATGGGTTTGAGACTTCTAATATTGGTCTTATAGTTAAGGTTGTAAATGAACCAGTATGTATGATTGCTCACTTGATACTCGCTTGGCTAATCTCGAACCAAGCTCAACTCGTGCAAAAAAAAGCTCGATCATGAAAGCAGAAACCTGCAAGTCCATTAATAAATAACACATACTCAATTAAACTCGACTTGGTTAAGGCTCGTTAAGGCAGGCCCGCTCGTTTATATATAACTTCTCATTAGCTTGACTCGATTAGAGCTCGTCCATAAATTATTAATATATATATGTATGTATAATTTATTAATTTCTATATATTAGTATCTCTCTCACACACCCACATAGATATATATGCTTCATTTTCATCATCTCATTGGTGATTAATCAATGAATATGGAGGCTACAATCAAATTCCAAATTTAAAATTTTAAAATTCTCCACCTTCATTGGAGGGGAGATGTTGGAGATCATAATCAAAGTAATATACATCAACTTATTTCATTTGGTCTCTTTCCCTACAGATAGGGGTCTGTGCGTTGTATTCATACACTTACGAATTGAGAATTAGATATAGCCATCAAATTCTCTCTCCCCCTTCTCTTTTCCCATCTCCCTTTTCTATATTTTATATTTTATTTTATTTTATTTTCTACGTAGACAACTCAGGCACAAAGAAGTGAACTTCTTGATGAGGGTATAAACAAGTAGAGTCCGAGCGAGTAGACGATCATGCTCATCAAGCTTTGTTTATTTAGTTCTTATTTGAATATATAGAGTTTCATGGTTCGTACACGACGCGCTCTCTTCTCACCGGCCGCTTCAATTATTTTCTCACTTGATCTACAGCTTATAAGTATTCTTCCATTTTGGACGACCTTGTTCCGGTCCACGTAGAAGCCTATATATATATGGATCGGAGAATTCATGCAGCTTGTTCCACAATAATATTCTAACATAACTATATATATTATTCTTGCATTTTTCATTTGCATGCAGTTGGACCACCTTGTTCCACGTAGAAGCCTATATATGAATAATTCAGATTATGCGGGCTTTATGCCATCTACCTAATTTGTTGCTGAACGTCTTGTGAAATCTCAGGTCTGCAGGTTCCTGCCCTTTCAACGGGAGAGATATCCTTGTATTGTTGCTGTCACATATACGACGGGAGAGATATCTTGTATTGTTGCTTTCACGTATACGACAGCAGAAAATTAAAGAGTACCCTCACAAATGGTACGTAATACTTCAATGAAAAACTTTATCTATCATCTTAATTCTCAATCATTAGATAACTACTACAAACACAAAGATTATACAAAATAATTCCATAAATTGATATGACTTCATAGAATTTGTTAGATTTACTTTATAATAAAAACAACTTAATTTACAATCTAACGTACTATATTAAATCATATCAGTTTGTAAGTTTACTTTTGTGTAATTCATTTGTAGTTAAAGTATTTTTCTAATTATTATCTCCTCACCATTCCCGGCCGATAATGACAAAAATGATGGTACTGTGTATATATATAAATATCTATATGTATATATACATATATATATATATATGTATGTATAGCACTTTTCTACTTCAATTACCAGCTCGATCAATTATATTTTATATATATATTTTTTAATTTTTTTATCAATATTAATGACGCCATTTTTATGCGATCTTAAAGACTTACGAGTTACGACAGTACTGCAGCGTAAAGGTTGATGAATCGGGTTCTAATTAAGTTGTCCCTCTTCGCAACAATATCTTATGATTTTAACCTGCATGAGTGAAACTTTGCCCTTAAAAAATGACCACATGCAGCATGTAAATGCATGCAATGATACAGATCGATGATCAGGACTGTAAATTGTATTGATTTACAGTTCGCTAGTACTCCACTAATTAACTACGATAAACATGAAAAAAAAAAAAACTGGTCCACATGATGAAAAGTGAATTAAAAAGCTTTTACAACTTGGTAAATGAAGGATCATTAAGCCATTATAACATGCATGCATGCAGCTTATTCGATCGGGTTTCAATAGGTTTGCACCATGGTTTTGCAAGATCCCCAATGAACTTCTCCAACATGATCATGATGATCTGAGTCTCCCTCCGCCTGTTCTTGCCATTGCTCCGCCAATATTCTCTCAAGCTCACTTGGCGGACAAGGAACAGTAAGTGCACCTTCGTGATCAAAACCGTACTCCTCGGCTGCCTTCTCCAAGAGCCTTACAAAAGTTGGGTGCGTCAAGTAGCTTAAGGGTACCACAAATCTCCTTGGTTCGTCCCCCTCCACAGCATTCACCACAAAATGTCCTTCCTTCACGTCTTCTGGCACAGATGTGTCACTATTTATTTCGTACTTGTGACAGTTGGAACTTGATTTCTTAACCAATGAAAGACTCCTTTGGATCTTTTCCACCACTATCTTGAGCTTGACAATGCCATTCTTCTTCTTGCCATTGGTTCTGGGCTTAGCTGCCATGACTTATCTGCTTCCTAGCTAGCGTCAGTTTTATGCTTCTCTCTAATTTTCTGCTTCCTTTGTGCCAGGTTTATGCAGTATATATAGGACTAGGGTTAGAATGGTCGGTTGTTACCCGTTAGAGATAAGATTGGCATGGCACGCGATTGCTGGCTTGAATTATAATAGAGAGAGTGAGAGATATATGCTCAGACTGAAGTTGGAAATAAAGTTTTCGAGACCAAGCCATGTGAAGGAGTTGTTGTAGCTTTCAACATACACGAGACGTCCCTTTTGACTAGTCATTTCTGCCCCCTAATCATTAATATACACTGGTTCCTATATTGGTTGCTTTCGCCATGTATTTTTGGTTTTTTTTTTCCTGGCCAGCATCAGTACTTCATGCTAATCGGTTATAATTAAGTAGGATATTTTCAGAAAGAAAACTTGGAAAGCACACACATGCATCTTCGCACTGCACTTAAACTGGTGATCTAATATTTCAAAATGTTCATGAGAATCACCTAATACAGTATTAGTGTGCACATACATATATATATCAAGCATGCCACACTACAACTTGTATATATATATATATATATATATATATATATATATATATATATATATATATATATATATTACGTTACTCCACTTGTAAATACGTACAAGTACTTTTTAGGGACGGCCGGTCGGGCCTATACATCCAAGTGTAGATGATGTTGATGACACTTCATGAGCATCGAGATGTCTCTACAACCTTCGTGTATAGTGTATACTGCACGTTTTAGAAGGTTGTAGCGGCATCTCGATGTGGAATTTAACATGGACTTAAGGTCTTGTTTGGACATTTAGATAGTTTTAGATATTCTTAAAAATTTTCATAATTTATTTTCCAAACATTACTCAAATACAATATTTTTCAATTTCTAATTTTTAACGTGATTTTCATATAATCATTACAGAATAATGATACTCATCATCCCATGATGTGACATTAGATGATTGAAGACTATTTATTATATTTCACTTGTGAATCTATCATCTAATGTCACATTATGAGATGGTAAGAAAGGGATGATGAATATATTTTTTCAATCATTACAACATTTCCAAACTACCAAACAAAACAAAAAAATAATACTATTTTTTCAAATTTTAAAATAAAAATAATTTTAAAAATTATATTCAAATATTTTTATTCAACATTTTCTCTCTCCTTTACCAAAATCTAATAAAATATCTTAATTTAAACTATTTTACTAATATTCGCAGATATACCGAGATATTCTAAGTATCCAAATGGGTCCTTAGATATATATTTTCAAAAGTTCTCATGATAATTTCCTTTGCAAATATCACTCAAATACAAAATAATTTTCAATTTCAAATATTCAATTTTTCCATTTAATCATTACCTAATAATTATCCAAACACAAAACCAAATACAAATTTTTTCAAATTTAAAAAAAAACACAAAAAACAATACAACTCTTTTCAAATCTCAAAATAAAAATAATATTCAAAATATTTTTTAACTTTATAATATTTTTATTTAACTTTTTCTCTTATTTTCAAAATTCAATAAAACATCTTAACTCAAACAATTCAGTACTATTCTTCACAAATCATTTCACTAGTACTATTCATAGAATCTTGAAATATTTTAAGTGTCGAAACGAGCCCAAGTACGTCACACGAGGGTTTTACAAAAAGGTAATGTCAAAAGAGAAATTATGATATTTATAGTCCTATGGTATGTAAGTTCCGCACACTTTCTTTCAAAAAAATAAATAAATTTAAAACTCACATGAAAAAATTATTTTTTTAATCATAGACTCCAATTTTTTTAAAGAAATTACGTAAGGCTTACACATACTAGAATTGTATCTAGCATTATTACTCACATGAAATGAAAACGTTTGAAAGGTCAATACATGACGAAATCACTGCTGCATCCACCGATCGAGTACGTAGAAACCATGATTAAAAAAATTATTGCCTAAATTTGGAACCCTAAGGATGCTTTTGCTTCAATCATGCTTTAATTTGTTGAAACACTGCTGGCTACTAGCTCCGGCAGAAAATTAGTAGATCATGGAGTACTTCAGCTCCAATCCATTTTCATGTGAACTTCATGTGAACTTCAGCTCCAATCCATTCTCCCCCATTTTGCCCCCACAAGCTGCAAGCTAGCTAGCTAGCATCTAAGCTGGAGTCTCAGTACTGCAATATTCAATTAATAGTGTTTTTTTTTTTTTTTTTTACGAAGATAATATACTTGGTACTAGAAAATAGAAATGGTCATGAATTTCTTGTAGAGTACTGTAGCAGCTCATCAAAAGTTACCAACGACACTTCTGGAAACTACTCTGGGTGTCCAAAAGACATCCAACTTTAATATTTTTGGGTGCAGCTACCGGCCCGAGCCCATAGTCTGTTTTTCCTGATAAGTCGAGTCAAGGGGTCCCTGGTGAGCTTCTTTCATATGAAATTTCCTATCTAGTCTTACTCGTACTGACAAAAAGCGTCTCAAGCTCCGTGTAACTAATGAGATGGACACATGCAAGGGTACGTACAAAAATAATTTGACCGAGTATAATCAATCTGGTTTGGTCTATTTTTGGATAAATAATTTTCAAGAATCGATACTACATCGATTATTTTTTTAAATTGATACTTCCGGTCTCATTCGGTCCAATTTTTTAATTTTTAATATATATTAAATCTCTAATCTCTAATCTCTTCCTTATATATATATATATATAATATACTAATACTATTAGTATATAGTAATGCTATTGGTATAGTACATTACTATATGTTAGTAATAATATAGTCATTTATATACTAATGCATATTTAGTATAACTAATATATTTATGAAAAGAAATATGTTGAGAATTTATAAAACTATAAAATGTAATTAATATATATTTTATATTTAAAACATATGATCAAATAAATATTCATGTTTAAGATTAAAATTTTATATTATAAATTATAATATAACATTTTTTCATATATATATAATTATAATATATAAAAATTATATATAATATAAAAATATTATATATAATATTAAAAATTAATTAAAAAAATATAAAAATAGGAACCAGTCCGATCTGGTCTTATAAAACATAAAACCAAGACCGGACCTGTTATGACCGATTTTTGAAATGGAAAAATTAGTCCCGAACCAAATCGGTCCAAAACTGGACCGAACCAACCTGTCCGAGTTGGTTCGAGCCAATTTTCTGATTTTTCAATTTATTTTCTCAGCCCTAGGTATCACTTTTTATATTTACCTGTCAAAATATATTTTCGTGGCAGCATGCAGTTTCCCTATCCCTAATTAAGAGCGAAGATATTTCTCAAGTGGTCGAAACACGTACAGCTGGGACGTACATGCAGTGTGACGTTCTAGCTAGGTCATATATTGTAATTAGTAGTAGTAGGTTGCGACACTACAAGAAAATTATTTATTTGCAGCCAGTTAATTTTAGTGAAATGATTATTTACAGTTAAAATGAATCTGTTTTTATTACAAATAGTCTTTTCGCCGCAAACAAATGGCCACAAATATCTGTTTTTCTTGTAGTGCGATGTGCATGAGTATAGTTAAATATATTAGTTAAAAAAATATACATATAATTTTTTCACATGTTCTTTTATTCTAAGATGGATTTTTTATATATTTAAAACATTTAAAAAGATTTGTAAAATGTTTTAGATTAATTCAAAACCATCTACCGCCAAAAATAAGGAAAAATGGTATAAACCCGTGTCTTTGTAAATCCATTTTTTGCATTAATATCATCAAGTAACCGAGTCATGAATTTCTTAAGAATCAATACCGAGCCGGTTGACCATCGAAACTGATTTTTCTGGTTTAGGTAAAATCCGTTCCGGTTTGTTTGGTTTTACAGATAAACAAAATCATACTCCAACAATTTTACCAAGTAATTGATCCATATTCCTCATTTTATGTTATATCAATTTTATGTTATAATTTTAAAAAATTTATATAGCTAGTATATCACGATCCAAATGTTATATTAAAAATTATAATATGAATTTATGTTATAAGATTAATAGACATGAATAATAAGATTTTAAGATTTTATATTATATTAATTAACAATTTAACATATAATATAAAAATTTATATATAATATAAAAAATCATAAAAAATGTATTTTATATATAATATAAAAAATTAAAAATAATATATATGTACCAGAACCGAACCAGTGTTCTAAAAATTAAATTAGGAATTGGAATAGTTTTTAACCGATTTTGCTAAATAGGAAATGGTACCGAATCGAAATCAGTGTTTTTATTTTGTACACGACCGAAATTTTTCGTACCGGTACAAGTATCATATGTGTTTCATACCGACCCAAATACCAGCTAGTATTTCGGTCTTTACTTCTTCTTTTTTCATTTTTTTAAACTACAAGCTTATTTTTTTACCCACAATTCAGATTAGATTATTTATAATTTATATATAGGTATTTATATATAATTTATTCGTATATAGACTATTATTTTAGAATATAATTTATTTATATATCGACTATGTCAAAACGGTACACAAAATGATATCAATATTGAAATATTTCATTTTAATACTTTGAACATTACGTCATCCGGTACAGTATTCCAAACATTGATCGAAACGGTTCAGCTCACCGATTTCTCGATTTTTTTTTTTTTTTTTTACAGCCATGATTGCTTGAGCTGCTTGACTCTTGAGGATAAGAGCGTAGAAAGCTTAACGGGTGTCTTAAAAGTGGCGGATTACAATTCACCTTTATCCTCTGATAAAAAATTGCAATTTGATGATTGGTCTAGCCGAGGTACATTAGTCCAAACCCCAAACAAGTGCACAAGAGACCCATCTCCCCCAAATCCCGATTGACTACCCATTTCGTTTTCCCCAAACAAGTAGAGACCCATTTCGTTTTCCCGATTAACTGCACCCAAGAGACCCATTCCGACCGGCACAAGAGACCCATCTCCGACTGGCACAAGTGACCCATTTTCGGCCCCGGGATCTCCTTCGTTCGACCTCAAATCCGGGAAACAAAACCTCTGCAATTTGGTCTCCTTCACCGTAGATTTCTCTATTTCCGCACCTTAGATATCTTGATTTCTTTCTTCTTTAGTACTGGTCTTGATTTATTGTTTTTCTAGAATTATTTTGGTGGACCATTCTTGTTTTTTATTTCTGGCGATGGTTGGTTTCTTTCCGCAAAATATTTCTTGATTTCTTTCTTCTTTATCACAAAATATTTCTGCCGACAGTTGGTTTCTTTCCGCACCCATTTCCGCATCCTATCATTTCTGGCTTCGTTATAGAACTTGTTGTTAGGGATGATTGTTGTAAATATTTTGCTGTAAATATTTCGGTGGACCTCTGTTGTAAATATTTTGCATGAAAATTGTTGAGACTTGTTGTGGTTGAGAAATCTGTATGTGGCAATGCAGAATGGGTGCAGAGGAAAGAAATGGAAACGGGCGCGGGACTCGAATGAAAAAAAGGAAGAAAGAAGCAAATGAAAAAAAAAAAAAGGAAATGCCACAGTGGCGTGCACACGTCAAGCAGGACTAAAAACGGTGTAAAACAATGGTGGCTGTAGCTTTATCCAACCTATATTTTGGTTCCATTTCCCTTTTCTTTTTCCTTTTTTTAAGGTTTATATTTATGTATCATGTTGATTTTGGAGATACCTGACTTTCCTTTTATACTTTCTTTTTAATTTAATGAGATTAAAAAATAAGTTTAACTTAATGACATAATATTTAATTTCTATTTAATAAAAAGTAATATGATAGTGGGTGATATGAATTCTTAAGAATAAATTTTTCTATGCATTGAAAGTTAAATAGTAAAAATACATTTACTGCATTTATTGAATTCTTGAAAGTTTAAGGTGTAACAATGCTCATATTAAAGAAAAAGAAACTGTATGTTTAAAAAAAAAAAAGAGAAAAAAAATAAAGAAAAAGAAACTGTAAGATAATCAAATAAAAACGAAGTCCACTGCAGTAGAACAAATAAGAGCATTAGTATTGGTCTATGCATATGTATATGCAAAGTCATATTTACATAATATGACTCTAAAATCCTCCACATTAGCTTATGCATATCCAAATATTTAGCTGCCTATGAATAGTGCTTATCCAAATTTGGATAACCACTATTCACCATACAAATAATATTTTAATCATTATTTCTCTCTCCTCCCATTCTTTCTTTCACAATCATTTTCTTTTCTCTCTCCTTCAACAACACAACAAATCTTAACTTGCACATTCATTTTATTATTATAATATATTATTATATATATATTTTTCATTTTATTATATTTTTAATATAATATATAAAAAGAATTATATTTTTTATTATTGCATTTGTAGTATTAATGTCAAATGTATGTAGTGGATGCTAATTACAAAATATATATAAAAAAATTAATTTTAGCAAAATATTAATAATAATAAAATAATAATATTTTATTATTATTTTGTCTTAAATATGCATAAGCCAATGTGAGAATTTTGCTTGAATGACAAAGTGGATATGCAAAATAGGTGATTTTACATATGCATATGCATAGACCAATGCTAATGCTCTAAGACCAAACATATTAAATAGTAATGATGCCCACAGAGCACATTTCAATGTTTTACGATATATATTTTATAATATACTAGTAAGGGCAACGTGCGCTGCACGTATGCCATATTGTCTACCATTAAATGCTGCGAGATGCATAATAGGCAACAAAACATGACCAACTTCAGATAGGTTCATCGTATAAAGCTGATCATCATATTATCACAAGCAGCATATGAGTAAGGATTTTTGACTAAATCATTTTCTTTTTTATCTCATATTATAAACCTTAATATCAATGATTATATCCAATAGTATTTTTACGAGTTCAGGATAAAATAACATATAATGAGAATCTTGGATCTTGTTAGGTAGCAAACTCAAGAATTGAATGCACTAAATGAAATGTAACATCCATAAGCAAATTAAGACTATTTGTTTTACTAAAAATAAAATATTGTTTGGTTAAGCTTACCGAAATCTCTTGTTTAAAAGGTTGATGTTTCTATAATATTAAAAAATAATATTTTATTTAACTTTTAATTTTCATTTCAATTAATCTCATATCAATTAAGATCTAACCTATCAAAAAAAAAAAAAAAAAAACCTCAGTATCCAAACTCACCTAATCAGCAAAAGAGCAAAAACATAAGAAAACCGGATTTGATGAGAAAAACAAGAAAAAGAGAGAGAGAAATTGATGAGAACAATGTTCATCCCTTACTTATTTTCAAATAAAAGTCTATTTGAAAATAGATTTTATTTCAAAATTTTCATATCATATCCCATCTCTTTTTTAAACATAAGTGAAATACAAAACTTTTAAAATAATTATTACAACTTTATCAAAATTTCAAATTTCAAATAATTTATCTTTTTAAATTTTAAAACAAAAAATAATATTATAAAATTATAATCTAAGTGTCTGATAATATTTTAATTTTATAATATTTTTTATTTAACTCTTTCTCTCTTTCAATTATTTTTTTATAAAATTTCATCTCATCTAACTCTCTCCAACATTATCTAAATTTTCAGAGAAGGAAAAAATTAAAAATGTTCTAATATATACTAACATATTCTAGACCATATTATTTAGCACTACAAATAATGCATTAGTTCAAAGGCAGTTTAGCTCTTAATTTAAGAATGTAAACCAGATCATCTTAATTTACTTCAAAAGTTTTCATAACCCTTTTTAATATTACTAAAATAGAAGCACTATAAGAAATAATAACAATGAAAAACATTAATTTATTTAACATTTTCACACTTGGCTAAATAAAATAGTAATAATGACATTATATTTTTAAATTATTAAGAAGTTATAATTTATTTCCTTATGAAAATTTGTAATTATACTAACCAACCTACTATTATTACTCTTAATAGTTATAGTTGCATGCGCATGTTGAATATTTGTTATTTCGAAAATAAATATGTAATGTGTCAGTTTTAAAATTCAAAACTATAGTGGTAAGTATTAAATAATTTAATCATATATTTTATAAAGTCTCATCCTTTACATTTAAAAAAAGTTAAACAAATTGTAGTAGTATATTAGAAACTGTAGATCTACCTCAAATAGTGTAATTAATTTTAGGTTAATTAATAAACTATTATTCAATTTATCCAGAAATGAAAAAAAAATATTTAAGTTTATTTCTTAATAAATCATTAATAAAATCATTAATAAAAGGAAAAAAGTAGATTTATACTAAAATGTAACAATTGAATTCGATATTTACATAATTCAAAATTAAAGGAAATAAAATGCTGCACAACATTAGTTTAATTTTGAACATTTTGGTTTTTTATTAAAATTTTATGAAAAGTTGGTATCAATACCCTTAAATATTAAAAAAAGTTACAATATCATTAAAAATACATTTTTATAATAATGAGATGAATTGATAATGTTTCTATATCTAAGCGGGACCTAAATGAGAAAATGAAAAAAAAGCAAAGAAAATGTTTGTAAGAAGCTCATGAGATGAAATAAATACAAAACAAACATATAAGCTCAATGAAAAGTAAAAAGACATCAACCAGAAATCGGCCGAAGCAAGAAAGAAGACAAAACATAAGCTATATTCGTGATAAAATCAGGGGCAAATTAGGAAAAACAATATTGGACGAAAACATTGTTTATGCCCTATTCACACAGCCGGCAGCTTTGATTCGTTCGCGGTGGTTAATGGCGGCACGAGAGAGGTTGAGATTGGAAGGGGAGGGACACCGGACGGAGGGGAAGAGAATGGGCCCGGTGGTGTTGGCCACACCGGCGTGTGGCAGCGCACTGGAGGGTACGAAGAAACGGAGGGGCCACGCCTTGGATTTCCTCGTGGTGATTAACGGCGGCACGACAGAGGCTGAGATTGGACGGGGAGGGACGCCGGCTGGAGGGGAAGAGAATGGCCAGGGCGGTGTTGGCCACGCCAGCGTGTGGCGGCGCACTGCAAGGAACCAAGAAATGGACGGGGGAGGGGGGAGGAGGGGCAAAACAGAAAATTGAGAATAGAAGTAGGGGCAAAATGGGAAGAAGACTAGGGACAAAATCGAAATTTAGAAATAAAAGCAAGGGCAAAATGAAAAAAAAATTGTTAAGATGAAACACTGTTTATCCAACATTCGCACTTTATATATAAGTAGATATTGTAAAATAAGAATATTTTAATAAAATGATATTATTTTTACAAGTTAATTTATAAAAATAACTTTCGTTTTAACACATTATCGTATAAAATGTTATGATGCATTTTTCGTAGGAAAAAGGTGCTATACGTCCCATCACAACCTGCATGTTCCACACTGGCACCTAATTTGGCATGTGATTTATTCATGTTTTTTTGTTTTTGTCGTCTTTTATTATTATTATTATTATTATTATTATTTAAAGTAAAACGATGAAGTAGTTGACTTGATAGGGTTGATTAAATAAGTCATGATATTTATTAACCTCAAGTTCAATTAACAACTAAAAAATCTGGGTAAAATGATATAGAAGATGATCATTAGACACAATCTAAACTTAAAAGACCTAATTCTAACTCTTATCACATTGCAATTTTACCTAAGAGATCTGTAAGGGTCGAGAGTCCCATTGAGTCGTTTAATTTGTATTATTTATGCTTAATTAGCTTTATTTACGATTTATGTCTTCACAAATATCTACATCCCACCACGCAAGCGCAGCACCAGATGAAGGGTAGATTCCTTCTATATATTGTAATCAGCAAGAGTCCTTCATCTTCAAGCTACTTGCCTGCAAAGATAAGCCTTTGTTGGTATGGAGGGATGCCCTTTTTGTCTTGTATCTTTGCCTTGGCATTGTCAATTGTATCTGAACTTTCAATCTCGAGAGTGATGGTTTTACCAGTCAAAGTCTTCACAAAACTCTACATTCCGCCACGCAAACGGAATACCTTCTTTGTCTTGAATTTTAGCCTTCACGTTATCAATAGTATCAGAACTCTCAACCTCCAAAGTAATGGTTTTTCCCATCAAGGGCTTAACGAAAATCTGCATTCCACCACGCAGCCTAAGCACCAAGTGCAAGGTGGACTCCCTCTTAATGTTGTAGTCAGCAAGAGTTCTTCCATCTTCTAATTGCTTGCTAGCAAAAATCAACCTCTGTTGGTCTAGTGGGATTCCCTCTTTATCTTGAGGGGGGAGAAAGGGGGAGGAGAGCAGATGGGGTGAAACGGAGAGAGACGAGATCTGGCTTCAGGAGAGAGAGAGTCACTAAAGGGGAGATAGCTTCGTGTGAGTAGTGCTACCGTGTTTTGCATAAACCGTTTACGTGTTTGCTTGTTATTGGAGGGTGTAAAATCAGAATTCACACCACATCATGTTTGAAGATTTTCTCTTTACTTTTACTTATTTTATCCTTGCGTTTCGGCTTTAGATTACTCTATTGGAACTTTGATTGTAACAGTTAGTGGGCTTACACAAGCGCCTGTGGCGTTAGTTTACTCTGCAATTTCATGGTTTCCCTATTTTGGTTAGCTAAGACCATTACGTGGGTGAATCTATTAGAGAGGGCATCTATATGTAATGAGCATTTTCTGCTCAGGGAAATTATCCAAACAGTATAAGAAAGCTCAATTTTTCCTTCTATATTCTTCTTTCCGGAGGTCCTCACCCTCGAAGTGAGATTATTCTTTCAATTCTTTGGGACTTGTTACGAATTGGTATTAGAAAAACATTGGTCTCTGTGCTATTAGAAATTTACAAAAGAAACATGCAATGAATTATTGCATCAATTCAGAAGATTATGGAGCTCCTAAATCAAACTCAGCAAAGCTATCAAGTTTTGTAGCTGCATTTAAAGGATTTCAGGAGCAATTTTACGAAAAACTTAACCCATTTGGAGCACCAAGTTTGTGCATTCGGATGAGGAAGAATGAGCAACGATGGATTCCTTGTCTGATTTCATATTCGACCAAGGCTGCCTCGATCAGATCCAAATTCTTGATGGTGAGATCTCAGAATCTCCAAAGGAATTGATAGATTTATCTTCAATTTCTAAGGTTGCTGACTTTGATCACAGTAGAGAAACCTTAGCAGGCTTCTTGATGGCGGCGGAGCTGGCTCTTTCAATTCCTTCAAAATCACTGTTTCATTCTTACCTTACTTCATCATCCACAATCATAGTTGAAATGGACGAATCGGGGCACCAAAATGGAACCTTCGATCCAAGTGGTAAGATAATCAATGATGTGAAATTAGAAAGTGAAGATGAGAACGACAGTAAAAGTGAGGAAAAAGAGGATGGTGGTGGGTCAAGGAAGCAGAGGAGGGTTTCAGAAGAAAATAAGGAAAACCTACTTCCTGTGTTCCAGAAAAAGAAAGAGATGAAGGCTCAGAAGCCCAAGCCCACGGATGATAAGAAAGAGAAATCTGGGAAGGTAAAGGAGGCCAAGAAGTCCCAGCAGCTCACGATCTTAAAATTAAAAAGGGGATAATTTCAAAGCATACTCAGATGCAGGGTGGCTGAGAGAATTGGGGCATTCGATAGAAATTTTGGACAAAAGGTCATTATGGGAAGGGTCTGGGCATCACTACGCGTTGTTTGTGAAGGAATTGGGGGTTTTGAGAAGCCGAGTCGACTGGGCGAGGTTCAGAAAGGAGGCCTTTGATGGCCACATGGCGATTGGTTGAGCTTTGTACGAGCACCAGCTACTTAGGGAGGTTTTGGTTAGTTTCATGAGGGCTTGTGATTTGCAACCTGTTGATGTGAGGCCGCATTTTAGAATTAGAAATTGCTGTTACGTACTTGGCAAGTGCAAGGAGGCCAAGGAGGCAGCTGAAGCGGGTGGGAACCAGTGGGGCCTATTTGCTTCCACAGATTTATGTGAATCTCAACATTGCACTAGAAGTCGAAGGTATGGTTCAAAGTGCTTGTGAGTATTACAGGAAAGTTGCAATTCTTTGTCCTATGCATTTTAGAGCTTCGAAACTTTTGGCTAGTGCTTTGTAAGTTGGGGGATATAGGGCAGCCGTGAAGGCCTTAGAAGAGGCTATGTTTATGAAACCAGATTACGCCGATGAATATTGTGATTTGGATTCGCCTTTGCATGCTATTTGTGAGGATGAGTGGGCATGATGCAATATTCCATTTGAAACAACTGCAAAAGAAAAGGGTGAAGTCTAATGGGGGAGCAGGCATTTGTAACTGTGGAACCCTCAAAATTTAAGACAGTTGGGGAGAACACTATGTTGAGACCATACTTGGCCATTGATCTTCAAATTAGGGCTTTCTAGAGGATTACTAGGTTGGGTCATTGTCATGTAGACCTTCTGATGAAGAAAATACTTGATGGTGACTGGTGTCCTATTCTGGTAGTGGCGTTCCTGATAAATCCATTCGCAGACCTAAATTGGAAGTTCTTCGTTTATATAGTTTTCTAAAGCTCGAGACCTTCCAAGGAGCCATCAAAGCCATAAACGAGAGGATACTCACTGTTTTGGATGAAACAAGCTCAGGCAGAGGGTGGATTTGGGCATGTTTTTTGTAGTCATGGCCCCAATTTGTGGTGGCCCTCCAGATAAGCGTAAATGTGTAGCTTTTGATGCACTTTTGTGTCGTCCTATGGATGAAGGCATTTCACATATTAAAAAGGTTGATGCTACAAGATAAATCAAATTGTTGAGGGCTATTTATGTCCCTTCTCATGTGGTTAGTGAGATGTTGGAAGTCCATGGAGAAATGGATGCCTCAAATTCGTTGGTGTAATGCTTGATGATCCTGACTAGGGTTTTGGTGTCATACCCACTCTGTTGAAGCTTAAAACCAAGGATAGGAACTGACATGGCCAACATGTTTTTCCAGTTTGCCACTATCCAATTATTGGGTCCCGCTTCAAGGAGATGATCTCAATTAATTTTATCACTAGAGACAAAGTTGTGTCGTATTTTGCACCATGTGTTTGGTTTGGAGCTGGTAGCTATGAAGTGGATGTATATGTATATAATGTTGCTGAGGAACCCAAGATTCTGATGACTAGAAGGTGGAATGAGTCAACGAGTTATCGATTCTATGATTGGGAAGGGGAGCCACGTCCTGGCACCAAACTGAAAGAGGCATGGGGGGAGTTGATGATGCTCTAGACAGCGACAAATTCCAGTACGCATTTTGCACACAAGTTAAAACAGCTTTGACACTGCTCCCAATAATGTATAGGCATCAGATTCTCGTTTGCATTCTGAGAAATGCACTCGAGAAGGGTGATCCATCCCAAGCTGGTTTTGGAAAGGGCAGACTGGATTAGAGGCAGAGGAGTGAAAAGAGAAACAGAGAGGAGAGGGTTCCTGTTGCTAATCTCTTTACAGTTTGGCTTCTTGCTCCAACCCTATCTTTCCTTTCATATGCTGATAAGATGAAGGTGTTTGACAACGAGGACAGTTTGCAAGGTCCCTATAGCTACATCCCTGATAATGAAAGAATAGTGTCGGGAAGGACTGGAATCTCAGTCATAGAGTTGCATCAGTGCTCTCAACCTTGAGGACAAGGTCCTTTGAAGTGGAAAACCATGTAACAAGCCCAATGAACTTGGGCTTAACCCAAATCCATGGGCCGCATTTCTCCTTTTACTTCTTCTACCCTTGCGTTTCGGCTATAGATTACTCTATTGGAACTTTGTAACAGTTAGTGGGCTTAGGCTCGAAGGGTTAGTTTACTCTGCAATTTCACGGTTTCCCTGTTTTAGTTAGCTAAGCCTATCACGTGGATGAATCTGTTAGAGGCAGCTATATGTAACAAGCTTTTTTTGCTCTGGGAAATTATCCAAACAGTACAAGAACGCTCAATTTTTCCTTCTATCTTCTTCTTCTTCCCGGAGGTCCTCACCCTCAAAGTGAGATTATTCTTTCAAACCTTTGGGGTGTGTCACCCCCCCCCCCCCCCCCCCCCCCCGTTTTGCTTTTTCACTAACAAAAGAACAAAGGGCAAGAACATGCCACACAACAGTAACAAAATTCTCTCAGATCTAAAATATATGGTGTCGCATCCAAATATGTAAGAAACAGAGCTTGAGGGAAAAAATATGGGCCAGGTACAGAATATGTCAAATACAAAATTTTAATTACAAAAGTAGTTGTTCTGAAAGAATTCCAATAATTCTCAACTCCTTATCTCTACAATGTGATATTCTCCCTAAAAAAAGGGTGAAAAAAGACTTCTTTTCACTGAGAGAAGTATTACCCTTTTATCCTCTGTTAATGAGCATGCAATGCTCATTGCTCACCTCTTCATATAAATGCTTAAGAAACCTACTACTACTGTGTAGAAACTTAGCTAAAAATAAATCTAATCCAAAAAATCCACCCTATGAAGATATCCATAGATGTTGGCTGTAACCTCTAATGATGGATCAACTATATCAACATAAAAAATGGGAAAAAAAGGTGCTTAGAGAAAGCACATGACAAATATAATGGAAATTTTTAGGCAATATTCATCAGAGCCAATTTATGTACATATACCTTGGGCAGATTGGAGGTGTGCACTTACAGACACAAAAGGCTATAGAAAACCAGTGGTATGAAAGCATTGTCAAGTTGTGCTGTGTAGGCTTCCAACATGCCGCTCACGGTCACAGCTAGTATAAGAGAGAACCAATGCTGAAAATGTTGGCATAAAGACATCAACAAATGCATAAATTACCCAAACAAGAAAAGAAATAAATATCAAATAATCTTCACAAGAAGATGCTGGGGAGGGGAAGGGGGATTTCAAAGAGGGTATACGCACACAAACAACTCCTTGATAAGTTATATATTGTTTGAACTCAAAAGCCTCAGGCATAAACCATATTCATTAAAAAGCATGGTGGCAAGAAACACGTAATGAAAAAATTCATGTTGTGTGCTCATATAGAAGCCATAGAGCCATGAGAGAGAGAGAGAGAGAGACCTGGCTATGAATATATCCAGTGGATGCTAGAAGTGGAAGCAGAACTGAACAAGCAGCCAGGACGGACGTTATACCCGCTGCCGTCCCTTCAATGGTTTTCTCTAGCAAGTGGAAAGAGCACACACATGTAATTTAAGCAAATTAACAGAAGCCCTATAATGCCCGAAAAAGCAAAAGTAGATTTTAGGGATTTTTTTTTTTGGAGGGGGGGCAGGGGGGTTTGGGTGCAGGGGGAGGGAATACTTACTGCCAGTTTTGCTCCACCTGAGAACACCGTACTTGTGGCCAACCATTGATGCCTGGATCATTAAAAGAAGATTACTATTCTCATTATTATGTAGAACTAGCCATGACCAACTTAAAGAAGATTACTATTCTCATTATGATGTAGAACTACCATGACCAACTTAAAAAGGGAAAATTTTGACTGCTCTTCAAATTGCATCTTTAGTAAACCTCACCATTTAATGGTTTCTTATTATCTTTAAATTATACTTGCTGCCACATACATATATACTTTCACCAAAGTTATTTTTCCCGTCATTTCTCGGATACGCAAACCAAACCACTTGGCATAGTGCCAAAAACAAGTGTTTCCTATTTTAACTTTTGGGGAAATAATCATTCTGCTCTACCCAGATGGCAAAATAACCACAAGCAGAGGGCCATAAGGAACATTGTTGTCGGTTATTTAACCATTAGCAGTGTTACTGTTACGAATGACGGCTAGAATACTAAAATAGAATGATAGCTAAACTATGAATGCCAAGATGAACTTCAACCTCTACACCTTAGACTTGCTGTCTAGCTCTAAGTGCACTCCTGAATCCCACAATATTCACCTTCAAAATTGCTGTTCAGAAGGAGGTAGTGCAACAGCTTGGCTGCATTGTTTAATCTATGGCTAAAATAAACAAGACTACTCAGCAAGCCGCAAACTCAAGATCGGCACAAGTCCTTTATTAAATAAGCCATTCATTAACAAAAAGTCCTAATTGATTATTAAATGATACAACTCGTATAAAGCTCAGCTCCACTGGGGAATACTTTTTAAAGGAACGGGAGCTAAAGAACTGAACATGTTTTCCAAGATCATCCCATGGCTATTGATACAAAGGCTGGCCAAGTCTCTATATTCCTTTGGTCAAGTTTAACTGTGTCAATTCAAGTTCATGAACTCGACTTCTCAAGATACCAAATGGGCTATGCATCAATGGAATCTCAAAAAAGAAAAGATTACATTTATACTAAAAGGTCCCTGTCTACCTTTCTAAGACAACAGATATCGAATTCCTCTACTCCCTTTGTTTGGGAACAACTCTGGAAGAGTATCTACTCCAATGATACTTGGTCTCGAGTCAAGCTGGGGCGTCATTTCATAGATCCACTTTCATGCTAGATAGAGAAGAATCCGAGCATTCCCATCAGTCCAACAATGTTCCAAAAAATAAAAGAGATCCAGTGGGAACAAAGTAGTGCTCAATCAGTTCCATTCACGGTTCTAAGTTGGGGCTCAAATAAAAAGACAATGTCCAAGCACTGGATGAAAGGGACATAACACTTCCTATTTCTTAACTCAAACAAGCGAGTGAAAGGAGACCAAAAAGTTTATAAGCATTTCAAGTCCTACGACCTTTTTGATGTGAAAACAGCCTTTCTCAACAGAAAGAGTCTGACAACTCAGACACCGAACAAATTCCATAGCAGAACTCTGCTGGGACAGCAGATATTTTTCTCGCACTTCAAGTTCATCCTCTCCTCTCTAAATCACCACAGCCCACTTGGTATACCAGAAGTGATTTCGAACATTGCAGGCCAAGGCTAGCAAAACAGCAAGGAGAAAGCTAAAAACACAAAAGGGAAATTAAGGCTTGGTTGAGCAGGTTCAATAAAGACCTATTTCAACCCATTGTAGGGATTGTTGTCTTTGGTTCTAGCAAGCCCTCCTGAATGAGAGGGGCTCACTTGGTTTTACATGGTGAATTGAAATTTCGTAAATAACATTACTGAGATACTGAATATATGCACCAACCTATATGATATTGGTAATTTTTATAAATGTAACTGTATAATTGTCAATGATTCTGAGGTCCAATTTCTAATTTATGCGATTACATGGACTAGGAAAATGCCTTTCCTGATCAGGGAGTATATACAGCTATGGCTATTTTAATCCGATCAGTTCATAAAACCAGATTCTAAAACAGTGGGACCTTGTGGCTCAAGCCGAATTTCACGAAGTCAAGCTAGAAGGTTGTGGCGACTGCTGTAGTGTGATGCCCTTTTGTAAAGAAGGACCCGACACTAGTCTTCAGGGCCCAAGATTGCTCTATCATTAAGATACTCAACAGGATCCATTGGGTAAGCAAGAAAGCAATTGACACAATCTCACCGTTCAAAAAAGTTTGTTATTTCTTCGTCACTTAGGATCAGTTAAATGGAAATCGAGTTGGCTGACATTCCCAGGGCAAAGAAACCGAGACTCGAGGGATCAGATTGCAAGGCAATGGTGGACAAGAGTAGAATGATGAAGTTCATGGATGTGAAAGCAAAGGTCAAGAATATCTTTAACAAATTGCCTAATTGCGACCCAGGATCTCACTATCTTACTATTGCCCATAAGATGTACAATGCAATTTCAATCCGAACTAAGGCAATCTTTCCGGATTCAATATCCAACAGTTCCACTTACAATTGGATTAAAAACTCAGTTTAGCTGAAACATGTGTGGCTTATCTTGACTTTTTTCCCCTTTAAGCTCTCTGAGGATCAAAAGAAAGTAAAGTTCCTACTGATGATAGGAAGGGGGGTCCTACCTATACAAGGGTTCAAGTATACTCATCATAAAATTGGCCGTGACTAAAAAACAAGTAAGCGTAATTCCGCCTAAACAATGAAGTCCACAAAATGGAAAGAAGGAAACTGCTAGAGAATTTCACCCATCAATCTTCATCCCGGCTAGCTTCAGTATATGGTGGACTCAGTGAGAAAGACATCTACCTTAGGATAGTTAGAGATATAGAGCTCCTCTGTAGAAAGTGTCTTGTTTGAGCATATGTAGCTATAGATATCTTCATTTTTGGTGAGCCTAGTGATAGGAGACAATACAAATAGATTCGGAAAGCCTTTAGGAGTTTTTCAAGCACTATAATCCCCTATAAACGAGCAGCTAAAGTGAAAGTAATCTATCTAATAAGAGAAAAAGGTACATGCCAACCAAAGACCGGATGTCCCTATTCCTGATTCGCACTGCCTATTCATCTTGGTGAATGTGTTGCTCGGGGAGCTCTTTGCCTTGTAAGAGTGGGGGGGTACAAAACTCAAGGAGGCAAGCAAAGGAAGGGAGGCAATATACAAAAATGGACCATCATGTATGGGTGAACTATTTGTTCAAGACTACTGACAAGCCACTCGAGATTGGCTCAATCATGCTCAAGATCGGCACAAGTCCTTTAGTAAATGAGCCTTCATTAACAAGAAGTCATGATTGATTATTAAATGATACAACTCGTATAAAGCTCAGCTCAACTCATATAAACTCAAATAACTTCGTAGCTATTATTTTTAACTCTACAACAAGAATATCTTTATTATTTAAAACAATGAGGAAATTATAGTTCTAATATTATGCGCATTGCTTGAATCCTTATGAGTATAATTATAAATATATGTGTATATAAACACATAAAGATACAAAACCCAAAGTTTATTTGTCGAAATTTGTTAGTGAAGTTATAAAATATGATATAAATAATCTATTTTCTCAAAATTAAGTAGCTTGAGAAGAAACCTTTTTTTTTTTTTAATCAGTAAAAGTAAGTTTCATTAATATGAATGAGAATAGGCATAGCCCATGTACACAAGGAGTATACAATAGAAGACACCTAAATAAATTCTCAAAACGCTAAATTAGAGACAAGAACTCATGTACACTTTTTTAGAGAAGAAACTTTTTTTTATAAGTAATAAGAGATTTTATTCCCAAGAATAGGCATAAGCCCAAGTACACAGGACGTATACAAAGGAAATACCTACTACTTTCTAAAAACAAAAGAAAATCTAAAACAAATTCTGGAAATTATCTTCCATTACAAAAGTTTTAGCCCACAAACTCAAAGTACTAAAGGAAAAAAAAAAACTCACTCGAAAAGAAAGGGCTCATTTGGACACTTTGAGTATCTCATAATTCTGTGAATAGTAGTGAAATAGTTTGATTTAAGATGTTTTATTGGGTTTTGGGAAATGAGCGAGAAAAAGTTGAATAAAAATATTATAAAGTTAAAAAATTGTTTGAATATAATCTTTTAATATTATTTTTGTTTTGAAGTTTGAAAAGGTTGTATTGATTTTTGTGTTTTGTTTTGAAGTTTGTAAAAGTTGTAATGATTAGATGAAAAAGTTGGAGATTTGAAATTTGAAAGTGTTTTGTGTTCGAGTGATGTTTGGGAAGAAAATTGTGAGAAGTTTAAAGAAGTTTTGAGAATTTCTCATCTCATCTCATTACCCAAACGTACCCTAAATGAGTTATTTGTAAACATAAAATGTAACTCCATGATAGCTTGAGAGTGACTCATGTTCAAATGAAAATTAAATGAACAGAGGTTGACCACTCACTACTCACACAAACTAGACGTGTTTACCAACCGAGTTTAATCTTTTCAATAAGGGTGAAAATTTATTTCGAAATCATTAAGGTCCTAAAATTCAAAAGAAGAAAATGAAATATATAATCAGAACGACAGTGCAATTAACAGGCTCCCAAGCAAATGCATTGATGACAAAATATCATTTCCATCAATAATATCATTTCAGTTAAAACTAAATTGTTGTTTGAGCCCTCTACTTCAACAAGTTCCATGAGTTAAACCCACTTCCCTATAAGACAATTTAATATGAAAGTCAAAATATAAAATCACATCAAAATGGTAAAGATTAGTAAATCTTTTAAGTAGAAGAAACTTTGCACGCATTTGACCCATCTTCCTCCCTTGGACTGTAGAGCCCTTGAGTTTTGTTAGTGTACAACAAAAGGGTGTCGAAGAAACTGATAGTGTATTGGGGAATTTATGGTGGCCTTTTCTTTTAGAATATCATGTAGAAGATGGTTTCTCTAGAGCTTTTGCGGGTGTTTATGAGCCAAATGCCAATAGTAATTGAATGTATTTGTGCAAGCTGGTTGGTCTCTGTAGTTGGTGAGAATTACTATGGTGTATTGGTGAGGATTTCAATGTCACTTGATTACCAAGTGAGAGATCGGGTGAAGCTCATATTTGTTTGTCAATGTTGGATTTCTTGGACTTCATCTTTTAAGCAGAATCTTCCCTTGCGGGAGGCTCTTTCACGTGGTTTACGAGTCCAGGTAATCAGTCTTGGTCTAGAAGTTACAGATTCCACATATCTCCAAATTGGGAATTGCACTTTCCTGATTTTTGTCAAAAGAGACTCTTCATTTCCCCATTATTCTAAATTGAAAAAGTACTCAAAAGGGTGGAATGTATTTTATATTTGAAAATATGTGACTAAAAGCACAAGGTTTTGTCAACGGGGTTAGACAATAGTGGTCATCCTATCATTTCCAATAAACTCCAATTTTTATCTTGGCTCAAAAACAGGAGTTGTAAACATGACTTAAAGAGGTGGAATGAGCAACACTTTGGAAATGTGTAGCATCATAAGAAGTCCTTGGAGGAGTTACTTATAAAAAAAAAAAAAGTCCTTGGAGGAGTTGTAGGGCTTGAAAGGTGTCAAGGAGAGAGCACTATCTGAGGAAGAGAAGCTACAGAAAAACTATATGATTATTGATCTTGAAAGGATTACTTAAGGAAAAAAATGTCTTGGAGGTAGAAATCAAGTGCTCTAAGGTTGACAAAGGGAGACAGGTGTACTAACCTCTACAGCTGTAAATTTTCTTTTGCAATTCTCTATTCCTTTGGGCAAAATCTATAGATTTCAATGGGCCAAGTTTCCATATTTTCTTGCATCTTTTTTTTTTTTTTATTTCTCACTAGGTGTTCCTATTGTACAAGTCCTGTGTATTTGGACTACGCCTTTTGTGTTTTCTCAATAAAATCTTCGATTACTTACCATAAAAAAGAATTGGACAAAGCCCGTTGGACCTTGACACTACTTAATAAATATTTAAGAGTCTGAAACCTTTCCAGGGCTCAAATATCAAAATAATGGTACATAATAACACAAACTCACCATTGTATCTCCAATTCCAAGACTCAAAATTCCAGCAAAAGGGGTGAGTGGTCGATCATTGTACCCAGACGACATCCAAATAGGAAGCGCGCAACCAAGCAAGAGCGAGAAATGGCTGAAAAAATCAGATAACATAGGTTAAAAACAGAGGCAAGGAATTTCTCTGTTCAAACATATGCTTCACACCTTTGAGCTACACAGGCGAGAACATGCCATACCTAACAATAAGAAGATCAGAATCACGATGGTCTGTAAAAGCATTCATAAATTGATGTATAGGTTGTCCCAAAGGCCATATTCTCCATACCTGGCTACAAGAGAATTGTTATGACATACCAACCAAGAAATGTAGCAAGGAACTTAAATCTCTCAACAGTTCTCAAACACGTACAACATGCAAAGATCCAGCTTTTGTAAGTTGTAACCAATGACCAATAGAAGCAAAATAATTCTACTTCACTTCTGAGAATGATTCAAAAAACGACTAGTGCAGCTCACCCAAACTAGTTACGGAAAAACATGGCTCATCACATTTTGTAAAGATACAATATAATTTCCAAAGTAATCTACATTTGACAAAAGCTGACACATTCAATAATTAGCAATAACTTAGAATATAGTAATAGATCTTATTTTTTCACAATTTTCAATATCTAGTGGGATCTTTGCAAAGGCATTTGAGGCTCTGCTGGGATGACACTCATTTCAGGAGGGCTTTTATGCTCACATTCCAATGAAAATAAAATCTTTAACAAAAATGATAATTTTTTTATAACAAAAATGATAACAGATTTTTTTATAAGTAATTTGAAAGCAGATTTTGATTATGGATCAAAAGATTTATGGGCCAATGTCACCATTGCATAATGTTAAAGGCATCTACTTCAGGTGGTTGACAAATGTTTCTTGTTCCATCTTCAAGCGCAGTTAGAGATACTATGATCTCTTATGGGCATATTCTCTAAACGAATTCTAAATATTAAATCCAAATGTACTAATTTAGTAACTTAAGATTTATTACAACTCCTAAAGTTGCAATCATAAATTAAAATAGTTGTCACAACTCAACTTTTCTCTCTCCAAGCCTGTAGGTATTTCGATGGCAGACAAACCAGTGGAACACTTGTTCGAGTGCTTGTTGTTTATGCAATATCATAAATGGAAAATTTGTCAATATCAGGAACTTACTCGTATAATTTCTAATGCCAAGAAAACTGCCAAAGCTGCACCAAATGCTAGATCCAGAAACTTTGGCTGAAAAACAGATGTAGTTTCAGCAGTGAAACAGACCATTTCAAGAATGGACTACTACAAAATATACGTCCATTTTTCTCCTAACTCACCTGGAAGATAAGAGCAGGCAGAAACATCAAAACAGCCATCAGATGATAGTATTTTCGAAGGAGAATTCTTTCAATCTTACTATTCTTTGAAATGTTGTAGAACCGCAAAACAGACACATATATCACACACATCCAGTAGATGCATAAAGATAGTCTTTTAAGTGGTTCTGAAAAGACAAATGAGATTACCCTGCCAAAAGAGAAATGACACAAACATGAGAAGGTAATCCAACAAAATATCTAGACAAATCAGAATATGAAGGTGGAAACAAAACTATTGACAGCTACAAACTAAGCAAAATAAGGTGGAAACAAAACAATTGACAGCTACAACTAACCAAAATAAGTAACATTTTAGATTCAACAGTCTTTACACATATGACGATATTCGACTTCCACACATGCAATAGGATAGGAACATGTTAGAGAAAAAAAGCATTCAAGTAATGTCACTGACATATATTGCTAATGGCATGGCTTACTAAAATATTTCTAATTTAATTTCTTTCCTACAACCCCCATGGGGTTTCCAGCAGGGAATCAAAGAATTCAACATGGACCATGTGAATTCAGCATTCAATAAGTAGAAAAACATAAATGGATAAAATGCTATTTGATATGATGTTTTAAACAAAAAAGAAAGCTCGATGCCATGGAGAATGCCACACTCCTACACGACATAAGTTCTACAAAAAGAAAACAAACTGTGGAAAACTGCTTCTAACCTCTGCACCAACTAGATTACTACCAAGCAATTGGAATAGTTTCTTGCATTCAATGACCACAGGTGAACAACCTACAGTTCTATCCAGAGAATTCATGGCGCATTGAGAAGCCACCTATGTCTAGTTGATGGTAAAACAAAAAAGCAATGACATGATGCTTCTTAATATCTTATCAAATTAACTAAATGAAAGTGGCACACATCAAAATTCTATGATCAAGTATATCTGTATGCCGATACAGATGGAATCGCTTATTGAGGTAGAACATCCAAAAAAAGTGAGCATCCAGGTTGCAATGGTTATGGCAAATAGGTTTCCAAGACCAAGGAAATTAGGGGGAGCAAAAGACTTCTCGTAAGCTCCACACACAATACTGATACAGACAGATTTTTCATAGATATCACAGTTTGTTCACTATTTTATTCTGATCTGTAAGTACTAGCCCATGCAAGAATTGACATGCAAACAGGCCTACATAAAAAATTATTCAACACAATTACATGATCTAATCAGTTTATATACTGCAGCACAAACTAATATTCATTCCTATAACCTAGTGTTCTAAATGGCTTAAGACTTGCTACAATAACAACAATAAAGTGCCAGCTTAAATTTTCTCATATACCAAGCAAAAGCATGCAATCCATGTATCAGAAAACAAAAGCCAAACACATACTCCATCACCCACCCATCTTTATAAAGCTAATGATAGCTACTCAGTATTCTCATTAGCATCAGATCAAATTTGAAAAAAAGCAAAATCTAGAATAAAATACAAGCATCAAATTCACTTGAATGTTGATAGAGAAACATTACCACAACAATGGATGTAAATTAAAATCATTAACGAACTGCATCCATGATGGGATGATCACAACCAAGACAACTCCAAGGAATGCAAAGAATATAAAAGATCGGCCTATCTCGTTATATGTCCTTGCTGCAGAGTAACCCCTACTTGAGCATTCCCATACTTGAACAACAAACTTAAAGATCACTGGAAAAAGAAGAAGGCCTAGTATCACCCCCTGCATGAAGAGAACAACCTTAGCTATCCACTTGCAGCCTTCACAATCATTTTCAACCCTTGGAGAATCATACCTGAATAACTGTAGTAATTTCACTTCTTTTGATTCCATATTGAGCAAAACCCAACTCAGATGAACTTATGTATCCAATCGCCTGCTTGAACAAAGTCATCATGGTAAAATATACATAGAAACCGTTTGTCCTGAGGAATAAAAACTACCTAGAACAGAATTGTACTGACCTTCACGATTGTACATGCCAACATGTCACCAAAATAAAGAACAAGGCCTGTAGTCACCAAAAGTGCTTCCCCTAAAAATAAAGGGGGCAGTAATACCTAGTCAGAATAGAACATGAAAGCCTGCCTGAACAGATCATCTAATTAAGCCAATGCCACAAGGATTCAACTGCAGCTATCCAAGGCAGATTTAGCGGAAGCATTTATAGAACAAAGGATGTCAACCATTACTAAAGGAAATTAGGCACTAGTCTGCTGATTTAGTAGAAGCCTGTTATAATTTCTTTGACTGGTGATTTTTATTGCTTGCAATTGATATACTAGAACTTTACAAAACACAAGCACACACACGGGCCATAATCTCTAGTTATACATTATTAGAAATAAGAGGTTGTTTACCACTTCTCAACACCCACAGTAATTTTTTTATTTAGCTTTGTTAGTGAGCTTGTGTCCCATGAAAGAATCCATGCCCCCCCAAAATTCCTTTTTGTGCCCCGACTTTGTTATTCCTATCTTAGTCAACCTTTTCTCCTTTTTCAAATAAAGGAAAAGTACATTTCATTCAACAAGAGGAGAAAAGGTCACAAAAAAAAAAAAAAATATTTGCACAACACCTACCAATGGAGGCACAAGACGGAAAAGTATTTAGAAAATGCCGGATCAGTTTCACTGCTGCCAATCCATGACAGAGCACCCACAGCAGATTCAATATCATGATAAATCCTGTGAAAGAATAAATGATGCAATCTTAGTTGTGTACAAAAGTAGGTACAATCCAAGAGAAACAGTCAGCTCAATTTTTTTCCTCATTTCCTTGTTAAGATAAAAAATCTACAGGAAACTAATCAATTTCCTCATCTTATTCCTATCATAATCACTGCAAGACACCGGAGTCATAAAAATGAAAGTGAGAGAAAAAAGTGATAAGAATGCATGTATAATTTCAAACTCACCAGTATGAGATGTTGTAAGAAGAGAGACACCGCACGCCACAACATATACGAGCATACCACATAAACTAAATTTAGCATCCAAACTACTATGCGAGCCAGGGTGTTGTGTACTGTCAGGGGCACGCAACATAATTATGCAGAGGAATACGAGCACACTCAAGCTGCTGGCAGATGTAGCCCAGTATTGCACAGTTGAGTATTCAAGCTCTATATGGTGAAAATAAAATAATGTTGATTAGAGTCAGAAACCCATGAAATTTGACCATAATATATATATATAGATATATAGATATAAATGAAAGGTGGAGCACCAAAGATATAACGTGACAAGCTAAAAGTTTTCCAATTGCAAAACAAAAGAAGCGGGGGGGGGGGGGGGGGGGGGGCGGCGTAATTTGATGACAGAGCGCCATTAGTTAGAAATTAGATGCAACAAGTTAATGCTGTGTAAATCCTTTCCACAAAAAACATTTGCCCCAGGAACTTGACTCCATGATAAGGAGCCACAAACCAAGGGGGAAAAAGGGCCTCACCAGTAATGAACTGTCACCACCCCATACACTTATAGGCTCAAACTCAATGCCATTCTTTAATATCAGCAAGCCACAAGTCCAGAGTTAATATATGAAAATATCATCACAAATTACAAATATTAAAGATTCTCTTCGATCTCTTGAATTAGGATATTGCAAATGCCAAATGCTTCTATATGTTTTCCATATTGAATATTCTTCACTCAGTTATTTTTCACATGATTGTTGTTGTGTATGATTTTACAATCTTTGGCTCCCAATTCTTCTTTGGCCAAAGAAGAAGACTTCTTTTCTTCTTTTTTTAGGAACTAGAGGTGTGGAATGACACCTAGGATAAAAAAGCTGCTTCCAATTCTTCCACACTACTGCAATTTGTGAGCTGCCACCTAGCCTTCTCCAGGCATAGAAACGCTTCACTACTCTCCAAGGTATGACCCAAGCCATTCCAACCTGACTGAAGAAGTGACTCAACTATGCACTTGCGATCTTTTAGTGAAGTAAAAGATAATCAACACTCCCCCACTCCACTTACACATGCAGCACCAGTCTACCACAACTATATCTCTTTCTCAAATTGGTAAGATTGCTCTTGATCAAAATGACCCTACCTCCTTTGGACAAATACATTCTCTTTCAACTGTCTAGGCGACACTCAATCTCCTCAATAATCTCATTCCATATATTCTTTGCCTTAAAAGTGCCCCCAATGGAAGCCATGGATGATTGGTGGGGAAGCCACCTTAAAATTCATAATATCCACCAAGCTTTCCACATTAGCCACTTGACCAATTGGAACCAATTCCAACTAAGCTAAGTTTATTATTTACCCGGATACCGCTTCAAGACAAAGGAATAGAGCTCTCAAACACTAGAGTTGCTTCGAATCATCCTCACAAAACATAAATGTGTCATCTGCATACAAATGCTACGATAGATTTATCGCCAGAGTGTTTCAAGCCCCCACAGAGAAGCCAAAATGGAATCCACTATCTTCATCCATAAAGCATCCTTCACTTTTTGATACCGCCACAACCATTGTCCCAAAAGAGCACAGTTGAACAACAATAGATTATGAACCCCCAACCCTCCCTCTGCAATTGGAGCACAAATATTATCCCAATTAACCAAATGGGATTTTTCTTCTTCTCCTAATCCACCCCCAATGAAAGTCTCACTGCAATTTCTCAATGTGCTTAGCAACGCTGGAAGGAATTGGAAAAAGAGACATGAAGTATGTAGATAGATTGGAAAGAGTGCTCTTGATCAAGGTGACTTAGCCTCCTATGGACAAAGACATTCTCTTCCAACCGGCTAGGCGACATTCAATGGTTGTGAACTATAAGATAGTTTCCTTTGAAAGGAAGTGGGTCAAGTGGCATGGCTTCCTTACCAATGAAGTATCTACGGCTTTCACTGGGGGACACTTTTAAGGCAAAAAATATATGAAATGAGATTATTATTTTTTTTTAAGTAAACAAGTATTATTGATCAAAGAATGGGCAAAAGCTGCCAATTACAAAAGTCATATGCCCTATCTAAGTAGGCGCATAAGCAACTAAGAAATCACGAAGGTTCATGCCATTAAAGTCCACAGCAATGGCCAAGTACAAAGAGTTCTCAAAAAGAAAACTTTTAGCTCCACCGTCGATCTCTCTTTGTCCTCAAATGTCATCTCGTTGAGCTCCTGCCACAAGCACCACATAATACAGATAGGGATCATCTTCCAAACCGCTTTGATATGTTGCATGCCTCGAATAGAAGTCCAGCACGCCAATGTTTCCACCACGGTCTCCAGTATAACCCATGCTAAGTCCGTTCTTTTGAACACCTCATTCCAGAGAGTCCTGGCTACCTCACAATGTAAAAGAAGATGATTCACCAACTCACTCCCTCTTTTACACATGCAACACCAATCTGCAATGATTACCCTCCTCTTTCTCAGATTATCCGTGGTAAGAATCTTGCCTAAGGAGGCTGTCCACACAAAAAATGAAGCTTTGGGGGGTGCCTTGTGCCGCCAAAGCCTTCTCTAAGGAAACTATGCATCAGGTTCTTGTGTGAGGGCCTTACGGAATGAGATTATTGAGAAGATTAAATGCCGCCTAGCCGGTTGGAAAAGAATGTATTTTCTCAAAGGCAGTAAGGTCACCTTGATCATGAGCACTCTTTCCAATCTAAAAGAAAGAGAAATACATTTTTGGTAGGCTGGTGCTGCATGTATAAGGCCCGGTTTGGATACACAAAACAATCTCATCTCATCTCATTATTACAATTTTCCCAAACTCCCACACAAAATATAATAAACAATTCAACATTTTCAAATCCCAAAATAAAAATAATATTAAAAAATTATATTCTAATAATATTTTATTCAACTTTTAACAAAACATCTCATCGCATCTCATCTCATCTAAACTACGTAACCAAACAAGGCCTAAGAGGAGTGGGGAGTCAGTTGATCATCTTTTACTTCACAATGAGATCACAAATGCATTGTGGAGTGACTTCTTCGATCGGGTGGGAATCGCGTGGGTAATGCCTAGAAGAGTAGTGGAGCTTTTCAAGGTGGCAGCCCACAAATTGTAACAATGTGGAAGATGCTATTGGCCTCGTTTAGTGCATATGATTGGAAGAAGTGATCAAACCTTCAAGGATTGCAAAAAGGGGCAAAGGAGCTCAAAAATTTCTTTAGTATCCTCTCTCATGGACTCTATCTATAATAATTACTAAATAAGAAATTGACATATTTCTGATAACGTCAATATGTTCTTCTGCCCGTGTGTGTAAAGTTAACACAAAATTTAGTGCGGTACCTTCAACTGCAACTTCATGCAATGCGAATGCTCGTGACAGCTGTATCAACTTTGAGAGCATAACCACGGGAAGCGTTACTGCCCCAAGCAGTATTCCTGACGAAGCACCAGGCCTAGAAGAAAACACAGATAATTTATTTTGTGGAAACCAAAATAAAATTGAAAACAAACAGCCATTTACATCACATACTATGAACCCAATATAACTCTCAAGGTAGACTGAACAACCAATATGTCATTATGGCTCATTGTCACTAAATGTCAATCTTAATTAGCCCCCTAAAAAAGGCTGCTACAACGAGGCAGAAGATAAGCCCTACTTCATAAATTCCATATTTATATTATAACCATCATCGTATTGGACCTAGGAACTATTGTTCAGCTTAGCGGAGGGGAGGACTTCCAGTCAAAGTACAGCGAAAGAGGATACTTTCCGGTTCGAAATTCAAACGCCTCTCAGCAACTAAACAGGAGAGTAGAATTCAGACAACAACCACGATTTTGACCTCCAGAAACATCAGGAAAAACCTCCATCATAATTAAAACCCTAGCTAAGGAATCTATTGGGAAGAGAACAAACAAAAGAGAGCAAAGAGTAGATAAATTTCGAAGAAACTAGGGTGAAAACAAGAAATACCTGGTCTTGAAAATAGAAAGAGAAGCGGAACTCTCGGCACGGATCTCGACGACGAATGCGGAGAGGGCGAGGAGGGAGAGAGAGAGGCCGTGAAGGAGAAGAGAGAAGGGGAGAGAGAAAAGAACGCGGGAGATGAATACGAGGACCACCGCCCGCTCACCGTTGAACAACGACGAAGACGCCATTTGAGCAGCTACCACAATAATTATCAAAGAAAATTGATAGAAATTAAGAGATTATACGGAGTAAGGGCTTCATCTTCTTTATTGTAAAATTATCATGGGGAATTCGGTTTTTTGATCGTCGGAGGAGAATGGAAGAAGCGAATCAGAAGCAAACGAAGAGGAAGAGTCGGTTGGATTGGTTCCGTTAGGTTGCCAATACTGTGGACCCCAACAGACTCATCGTCTCGGTTTTGATGACCGTTGATCCAGTACTGCAATTACGTGATCTTTCGCGTGGTCCCTACGTCCAACACGGCATAATGCGAAGTCACATTTGACATTCGACGTTTAATGCATCCAACGCGCCAAAACGGAACAACGACCATGACTTCGCTTCCCCATTCTTCATTCAGCATTTTCGTGAGAAACACGACAGAACATCCTACATAAATTTAAATAAAAAAGAAGGAAGAAAGAAGCCTTTGCATTAGAAAGTCCAAACTCGAGGCTTAACAAATCAAGTCCGATAATCTGGCTGCAAGGCCCAGTACTCAACCAACTGGCACGTGAGGGAAAAGGTGATAAGGAGATAATGCATTCGTCGTTTCTAGGAATATTATCTTGTCGGATCATTTGAAATAATAAGGGATCAGCTTGGCGGTTAGTCTGTTCCTAATATTCATCACCAAATTCATGTGCTTACAAATAACACTCAAAGGTAATGCATAACATTTATTCATAGATACAGTTCAGTATCACTTTCCTAACTTAGGCATCAGAGGTCCTATGGGCACACCGTGCCGCCATCTTCTTTGTTACAGGTCACATGTGTGGTTGCAGGTGTGTGGAACACGTCCCGAATAGTGGCGCTGTCTGTGAGATCTTGCTTCTCGACATACTCCAGCGTGATTTCCACATGCCAACTACCTCACGATCCCAGACAACTCGCAACCAAGATATGACGTTGACAGACATGGAGGCAAAGCTAGCGGAGACCGAAGAGAAGTTGAGAAAGACGATAGTAGTGGTGGAAGAATTGAGGAAAGAGAATGAGAAGTTGAAGCACCAGAACACTGTAACACCACCAGTCCACGATGAGCAAACGGAAAGAGATGCACATAGCGTAAGAGGTATGAATGCAAAAGAATTAGAGGATAAGAGACTGCATGACGAATTGCATAGCCTCATAGATAAATACGAGGAGATGGCAAAGAAAATGGGAGGGTCCTCTTCTGTGGAGTAGATGTTAAATCGAACAGATCTTCCATACAATGAAGAAGTGATGGCAGTACCACTCCCACCTAAATTCAAAGTTCCTCAAATCGATATGTACGATAGATCTTGGGATATGATGGATCACCTAGAGAATTTCAAAGCACACATGACTCTCCATGGCTTCCCAGGAGAAGTGGGGTGTCGAGATTTCCCGTTAACGTTGAAAGGGATAGCAAGGGGCTAGTTTGGACCTTGCTACCAGGTTCAATCAATAGTTTCGAGGAATTGGCTAAGCAGCAACTGACACAAATCATGGCAAGTAGAAAGCGCCAGCAACCTGCCGCCTACCTCTTCACAATTAAGCAATGGGAAGGAGGAAAGCTTAAAAGCATATTTAACCCGATTCAACAAGGAGAAGCTGACAACTGATGATCAGAATGAGAAGATAATGATAGCCACTCTATTAGGAGGCATATGGCCTAAGAGCCCATTCATGACCGAGTTGGCTAGGAAAACCCCTTCGACCTTGAGAGAATTCATGGATAGAGCTGATGATTTCGTCAACGCAGAAGACACGTTGCAAGCCCTCTTGGAACCAAGGAAAAGGGAAATGAAGTCAAAAAGTCAAGAACTCTAGCAGTGTGAAAGACAAGAAGGTCGGATTAGGCCATCAAGACAGGCGACTGGAAAGGCACTCGACCCAGCGAGACCAAGGCCCCAAGCTCATCCACAATAACTTAAACGTACAAGAGAAGGAGGGCACCTCAAGGAAAGAAGCACGCCCATCCAGGAGGAGGCAACTTTTTGTAGGTATCATCAATCAGACACCCACTAGACAGATGATTGCACGAACATGAAGAAAAATGTGACTAGACTAGCAGGAAGTGGAGAGCTAGAATGAATGCTCGCCGAACACGTGAAACTAAGAAGGGAAGAAGAGCAAGGGCGCAATTCTAGACGAAGTAATAGCCCCAAATGACGGAGACAAGGAAGAGAGGATGGGTGTGCCGCCTCCCACCAAAACCGCGATCAAGATCATATCCCTTTAGGGGAAATCCGGACCATAGCAGGAGGGTTTGCTGGAGAGGGTACAACAGCACCAGTAGAAAACTGCACACCCAAAAAGCATGGTACCAGGAAGTATACATGCCAGATAGGCCATACAAATACCCTAGGCTTAGCACCACACCTATCATCTCTTTTGGAGACAAAGATTGCGAAGACGTCCTGTACCCCCACGACAACGCCTTGGTGGTAACTTTGTTAGTCGCCAACTACACAACCTAACGGATCTTGGTCGACAACGGGAGTTCGACCGACATCTTGTTTTGGGAGGCCTTTGCCAAGATGGGCATTGATCTTGATAGACTGCGACCAACCCCCACCCACTAAAGGGATTCTCTAGAGAAGCAATCCAACCAGTGGACGCCATCGCACTACCTAGTTATGGCCGGCCAAGTGGCGCATACGGTGACAACGATGACTGATTTCTTGGTAGTCAAGGCACCATCATCTTATAATGTCATATTGGGGCGACTAGGTCGTCACCTCGACATACCATTTGAATATGAAATTCTCAACGGAGGTAGGGGTAGGAGAAGTCCGAGGAGAACAAGTCTTGGCGCAGGAATGCTACATGTAAGAACTCAAGACAAGGGCGGCTGACATATGCATTACTGAAAGGAACCTGGAAGATAAACCCCTGTCGTAAGCACCCCCCGTATTTGACCACAAAGTGGAAGCAAGGGATGAGGGCAATTTAAAACAAACGGAGGCAAATGAGCCTCTAGAGATGATAATGCTACACCCAAACCGACCAAGCGCCACCACACGGATGGGAACACGACTTCCCACAGATTGTAGGGAAGCGCTAAAACAACTATTGATCGAGCACAATGATTAGGGGTGTAACCGGTCCGGTCTGATTTTAGACAAAATCTAGGATCGAACCGGTATGTACCGGTTTTATATTTTTCAAAACCGATTACGTCCCAAATACCCTCCTAAACCAGTACCTCCGGTTTCTGATCCGGTCCAGTTTTTCGATTTTTTCTAAATGTAAAAAACATATAATAAAGTGTTACTTATTATGATAAAATGTTATTAATAATTTAATATATATATTACGTTTAAAGCATATGATCAATTAAATTTTCATCTTTAAGATTAAACTTTTATTTTATAAATTATAACAACATTATCTTATATATAATTATATTAATAACATATGATCAAACAAATTACAAATGTTCATATTTAAGATTAATATTTTATGTTATAATTTATAAATTATAATATGAAATTATTTCATATATGATATATAATTATATATATTATCTATAAAAATTTAATATATAATTATGTATTATATATAGAAATATTTTGTATAATATATATAATTAATTTATATATATATTTTCCAACCGGTCCGGTTCGGTCTAGAAAACTACGGAACCGAAACTGGACCAGATTCGACCGGTTCTCATAAAATAGGAACCGGTTCTGGACCGACCGGACCGGTTCAAAACCGGACCTTCCGGTTTAAATTTACACCCCTAACAATGACATCTTTGCATGGAGTCATGAAGATATGCTGAGGATTAACAATGCAATTATAAAACACAGGCTATAGGTCGATCCAGCGATAAAGAAAGTCCGACAGAAAATGAGGACATTCAACACAGAGAACTGCGCGGCTATAGCCGAGGAGATAGATCACCTCCTAGCCGCGTGATTCATTAGGGAAGCCTATTACCCCGAGTGGTTGTCCATCCAATGTTGTGTTGGTTAAAAAGGCGAATGGAAAGTGAAGGATGTGTGTAGACTTCACCGATCTAAACAAAACTTGCCCAAATGATAGCTTCTCGCTACCACAAATCGACGTCATCGTCGATGCCACGGTGAGGCATCGTATGCTAAGTTGTATAGACACCTATTCAGGGTATAATCAAATCCACATGAACCAAGCAGACGAGGAGAAGACGAAGTTCGTTACTGACAAAGGGCTCTATTGTTACCAAATCATACCTTTCGGATTGAACGTTAGGGCAACATATCAAAGACTGGTCAACCGGATGTTTAAAAAGCAGATTGGGCATAGACGACCCCATTTTTTAAACACCAAAGTCGAGTCCAAAAACTTGTGGTGAAATGAGCGTAGAGGTCAAAAGATCCCACGACCCCCCTAAAACCACCAAAGTCAAGTCCAAAGACTCGCGGTGAAATGGGCGTGGAGGTCAAAAGACCCCACGACCCCCCGTTTTATCACCAAAGTAGAGTCCAAAGGCTCGCGGTGGAATGGACGTGGAGGTCAAAAGAACCCATCACCCCCTTAAACCATCAAAGTCAAGTCCAAAAACTCATGGTAGAATGGGCGTGGAGGTTAAAAGACCCCACGACCCCTCCCCTTTTAAGCATCAAAGTCAAGTTCAAAGGCTCGTAGTGGAAGGGGCGTAGAGGTTAAAAGACCCCACGACCCCTTAGACCACCAAAGTTGAGTCCAAAGACTCACAGCGGAATGGACGTGGAGGTCAAAAGACCCCACAGCCATCAGTTATTTTCCAATAACGTGCAAAGAAGGCTAAAGCAAGGACCAAAACAACAAACAAAAAAGCGCAGCCAAACCACAAATAAATGATCATCTATTGCAGGAAAGTCAGTTTGTCCAACTCATTGTCCAAATACACCAAAATAAAAAACAAATACAAAAACAACAAGTTTCTTATGAAGGGGGAGCTGCCGAAGGCCTCGATGGTGAGGAGACGGGTCAGAAGGCGTCAGGCATGGTATTGCGCCCCAAAGCGTCCATGAACTGGCTTGAAATCTTGTCAGGTTTGAAATAACCCCAGAAGAAGTAAGCCTTTGTAATAGAAAGCCCAAGCCCAAGCCCAAGCCCAAGGCTTAACAAATCAAGTCCAATAATCCAGTTAGGTTGCAAGGCCAGTATTCAACGAACAGGCACATGAGGGATAAGGTGATAAGGAGATAAGGAGATAATGCCTTCGCCGTTACAAGGAAGGTTATCTTATCAGATCATTTGAAATAATAAGGGATCAGCTTGGCAGTTAGTCTGTTCCTAATACTCATCACCGAATTCATGTGCTTATACATAACACCCAAAGGTAATGCATAACATTCATTCATAGATACAGTTCATTATCACTTTCCTAACTTAGGCATTGGAGGTCCTCTGCGCACACCGTGCCACCATCTTCTTTGTTGCAGGTTACACATGTGGTTGGAGGTGTGGAACATGTCCCGAACATAGGCCTTGTATGGAGTTTTTCTATTTGAAATTTGTACCTAACACTACTCAATTGTATATCATAAGAATTGAGTTTCAAATAAATGGACTCGCACGAGACACATGAATTGACCCAATTAACAATTAGATTTGTGTCAAATTAATTACGGACTAATACTATCATAAGACGTTTTAATTTGAGTAATGTTAGGTACAAGTCTAAATAGACAAGTCTCATACAAGCCCTTTATAAAAAAAGTAGGTCCCACTAATAAAGAATAGTTTTTTTTACAATTTTTTAAGCTGAAGTCTACTTTTTTTATAGGGGCTTGCATAGAGCTTGTCTATTTGAAACTTGTACAAATCATTTCTCTATGCAATTATATTCGGTATAGTTTTTCAATACTCATAATACAAACCTTAAAAAATCTTAATAATATATAAAAAACTTTTAAGTGACTATTTTACCCTTAAATATTAATAAAGACAAATATCTCATAATTCTTAAAAAGTGAAGTTCTCTTAATTACGAGAGAATCTTAGAATAAAATCATCCCAACTCAAAACTTTAAATGTTTGTGAAACGTTTATCCCAACTAGGATTGTAAATAAACTATATTATTCAGTTCAATTCGTTTAGTAAACAAGTTATTTATGGATACAAAATTATGATCGATTACTCAATTACACATCTCGTATAAAACTTTTCTCGACTCATGAAAGCTCGTATAAATTGGAATAGCTTTTTATTGATCGATCTTTCTAGTATTCTATTTATATGTATAATGAGAATATTTAAAATATTCAAAGAGATTAGAGTAAATCATGTTCATAATACTAAGCATATTACTTGAATCTTTATGAATCTAATTATTAATTTATGTATATACAATATTTATAAAGATGTTAGCAAAAGGAAAAAATTTGTCTGTCAAGATTTTTAGAAAAAGTTATAAAATACAATATAATAATCTAGTTTATCTTAATGAAGCAGCTCGCGAACAAGTTCGAACTTGTTGGAGATAATATCAAATCAATTTCTGTTATTTGATTTGATATAATCTTTATTTTATTTTTATAATGATTAAGATATTTACCTTATTTTATCTCAATGTAATTTTTCTATAAATATGGATCTATGCATTGTATTCAATAACAATTGAGAATAAGAAAGATGTAGTCTTCAAAGTCTCTCTCCATCATTCTCTATCTCAATTTCTATTATATGTTATATTTTCTATCATGGTATCCTGAGTTCAAATCCTAACTATATACTTTATCATATTTAATTAAATATTCCATATGTTATGCCCATTTATTGAGGGGAGTATAAAATCTATATCTTCCCATCAACTTAAGTTTTTGGGAAAAGTGATGATTTCACATGGTATCAAAGCCCTTCTAACACCAGGCTCGATCCTGTGGACTATTTTTTTTTTAATTTTTCTGCTAGCTTTACCTCTCACAAAATTCTTATCGCCATTCAATTATGTCTCCTCTCACATCCATTCATTTGGAGTATCTTTATTAGCTATGATTTTTTTTTTTTATTAGGTTTTGATATGTTGTGAGCATTATTTGAAACCTCATATCCATTTTTCGCTTTTTTTTATTTTGGTTCTATAATTGAACAAGGCCATATATAGCCCATTATTGACCATAGCTTCGGATTTTCATCATCTCATTGACAATCAAGGAATGGATATGAATGTTACATTCAAATTTCAAAATTTATCACTTTGAGTTTGAGGGAAATATTGTTGGAGATAATATCAAATCAAGAATTTGATTTGATTTTCATAATTATCAAATCATTTTGATCTGATATAATCTTGATTTGATTTTCATAATAATTGAGATATTTACATTATCTTACCTCAATGTAATTTCTTACAAATAGGGTTATGTGCTTTGTATTCAATAACAATTAAGAATAAGAAAGATGTAGTCTTAAATTCTCTCTCCCTCATTATCTCCTCTCTGTCTCAATTTCTATTATATTTTATATTTTCTATCAGAACTCGCTTGAATATTAAATAAGCTATTCGTGAAAGTAAAATCCAACCCGATGAAAAGCTAGGGCCAGACTTGCGTTTAAATAGAAATTAAACGAACGAGGCTTGATCACCCACTCCTCACTCGAATTTGACTCGTTTATACTCCTAGTTTCAATATTCTCTCATTGACTACTTAGAAAGTATGGAAAAAGCTCATTTTGATCGTACCAACTCCATCGACAAAGACCTTAAGAGATTATACATGTTCTATTTTCATTTTTTAGTTCTTTTAGAAATGTAATAATTAAAGGGGCACCCATAATTGGCACCATTCCTTCTCTTAGAGGTTGCCACTTCATGAGAGTTGATGGCTGGCTCTTAATGGCCAGTCAGGGGTTACAGTTAGAGGGGCTATGTGAATATCCCCTCCCCCCTTTGGATGAGACACTGGTAGCACAAAAGTGAAAATCTCTCTCACAATATTGTTCTATCTAGTCTCAATACTTAGGCTGTGAAATATGTGTGTTGCTATAGTCTTACCACGTAGCACACTCCACCATTGATATGTGAATATTTCGAATGAAAAATGATGACAAAAAAATTCATGGAACAACTACATTAGATCCAAGATATTTTCGACGAGATAATATCACTTTCGCTGTATATTCTGATCTAGTATTTAACATTGGTATTAGAGCCACCGATCAATTGTTCCCATTTGTGTTTGATGTGCATGCTATGATTTCATTTAGTGAAATATTTTCCTACACGATGAAAATCGTTTTCAGGTGATGAGAGAATTTTATTCCTCTGTATGTAACCATGGCTGTCAAGGTTGGTCGTTACAGTGGTAGTGCCACTGCACAAGCAATGGCTCCAACCAACCACTCAAAGTAGAAAGGACCCGTGCATGTGGAGGCACTCCAGATCTAGACATCGTGCCATATGAGGCAGCAGCGTTAATTGGAGGTGTTGTGCACCCAGGTGCTGCAAGCACTGCAGCATGCAACCCACTGTTATGTGCAAAAGCGCTACTATACAGGCAGAGGCCGTACTCGAATAGTGGTGCAGATCCCCTACATGATTGCTAAACACGATGGAAGTTTCGTGCCCACCCCTATGCTGCAGATCTAGGTGTCACAACGAGCACCATCCGAGTGCATCACTACTACGTCACTTATGGTGCGGCACTCACCTATTCTACGCCTCCCATGACACTGTGCGTACTGGTGTTTCGCTGACCAGGGCGTTAAGCACACCATCTAGGTGCAATGATAACCATGGTACTGACTGCACCGAATGGGTGCAGTGCAACTCATGACTTCAAGCACTGGCTGGGCGTTACACAGCCCATGTTTTCATGGATGGGTGATGCATTTCCCATGGCGCTGCGCAGATAGGCAGCGTAGGTGCAATGGTGCACCCTGTGCTGCGATGAGCTGGCTGCACTAGGTCGATGTAGCGCCCAGGGCGGCAAGTTCTGCTGCACGCAATGCCACACACTTGGCCGGCCTACCCTACTGCATTCAGTGCAGGATAACGACACATGGTGCTACTGCACCCATGTTAGTGAGCCAACAACGACACTACGACAGTGGGATGCTGCATCTTGCAATTGTTTAAGAAATCTTTTTTTTTTCTTCCGTCACATTGAACAACAACTGTAATGGGAGGAAGAAGATGAACAATGAGGTTCATTTGGTTTGTGATGGACTTTGGTTTGGACTCAAATGGTGTTAGGTCTTATTTTTTTTATTAAAATAATGTAAATTTTGTTTTAGTAAAACCCATATGTTTTAATTAAAAAAAAAAAAAGGATTTGGATTTGGTTTAAATGATCTTTGGGCTTGGATGGATTTGGGCATTTTTTAAATCAATTTTCGCCCTGACCATATACATGTATTAAAAAAACCCAGCACAATAATTTTTTAAACAAACAGGCCTCTAGGCGAACTAGGTTGTGAAAACTCCCTACACTACAGTTGAGTGCAGCCCACCCATGCAGGGTACAAGCCAATTTTTTTTTTTAAAAAAACAAAAGGGCTTGGTTAGTTTTTTGAAACCAAGACCTCACACACAAGGGAAATGAGTTCAACCATTGTCCTGAAGCTCATTGATTGTAGTTTGCTGAGTTTTGTATGTTTTAAATCAGTCAGCAAATACTTACATGCCATATAAAAAAATTTTCTAAAAATTTTTTTTTGGCATAAATTTTATAATATTTTTTTTGGTATGATTATCATTACTGAATATATACATGCTATGTCTTATGAGATCATTTTGTTACATTTGTTAGCCATTTTATTTTATATTATAAATTGTCTAGATTATTATTTTTTTATGAATAATAATTATTTGGACGAAATGTGATGAATGTTTTGTACATTTATTGTGTTTACATGTCAAAGTATAAACTTATTTTATCACTAGTATTTGCTAGGCTAATTTTCAGAATTAGTCTTCAAATCTTTAGAATGTGATAAAATAGAAGATTAAGTAGCCTAAGTATGAATAGTCCATGCTTATGATTGGTTCAAATAAATTTCTTCGATTTGAGAAGAAATTGTTTTTGAATGTGATTGACTCGATAGATTGCTTATCCTAGAACAAGTATAATTAAAATTGAGTTGAAATTAATCTCCTATACAATATAAATTTGTGCAAAAAATAAATTAGAAATTAATATTAGGCATTGTGGCACAAGAGATGATTAGGAAGCTTAGTGAATTTTCGATCTTGCGACATGTGATAATTATTTTTGTTCTCACATAGACTGATGGAGCAAATTTCTTAAATGTGTGTGCAATTAAATGCGCATAGGTTAATAACTTTGAGATAACCGAAAATAAAGCCAAGAGATTGTGTATGCGACTTAGTTGTCACATTCATCTTCTCCATAAGCAATAGTTGGAAACGAATGAAGATTATTATGAGTGATAGATAGTCTTAGACTATCATTATTGTAAAAATCTCTTAAGGATCTAGAGTAAAATTGGAAGTACGTGTGAGACGCATGCACTACAATTTTCCTGGAAGTGCGTGTGGGATGCATGCACTAAAATTGTAAGAATGTTGATGACATTCTTGATTGACACATTCATTTTAAAGGTCTTATCAGTACACCTCTCTGTGGTATTAGCACTAGTAATCTTGCATGGTAATTGTGGCAAAAGTCTAATAATTAGGTACAACTCAATTAAGCCTAAAAATCTTGCTTGTGGTTGCACTAATGCAAGATAGATTATAGGCTAAGATAATTTCTCGTAAGGTTTTATTCTCTCCCATAGTGGATTGGATAATACGAGAAAATATTGAGTATGTGAGAAATATGGATATAACTAGTTAGATGCTAAAATGTCATAGACTTCATTTATTGCACAAGGAGATGTTTTTGGTGATTTTAACGTGATATTGGTAAAGCCTATACCTAATTTGAGTTAAGACTCAATGTATATAGTGGTGTTAATAAGAATTCTGAGATGTTTAGGAGTTGGATAGTCACTCATCGACTCAGTGATATTATTTCTCAGGTGGAGAGATGATATATTAAAATGGATCATAGAGGCATAGGATGATAAGTGTGAAGCTTGAGAAATTGGAAGTTTTCTCGCTAATGAAATTCCTCTCCTTTATTTAGTAGTGTCAACAAGAATAGGCAATGTGAATATTTTTTACGTTAAAGTTTCTATATATGCACACTAAGGACATGAAATTATGAAAAATCGTCTCATCATATGAATATGATTCTAAAATATTTTTCATAAGGAAAAAATATATTTTTTAAATATAATATATTTTTCAAAATACAATTGTACGTGCAATATGATGAGAGCAATTATCTCGCAATGTTATTACTTGCTAAGAAATTAGTTATAAGTGAATCATGGAACAAAGTAGTTACATCACATTTGGGTTGATGTAATATGGGTTTGCAACCTTAATTCTAACATGTTTTCCTTAAATTTAGTTCATTCGCCTTTTAGTAAGCCTGAGTGATTATTTGTGCAAACGTGAATTCAATTAAGATGGGAATCTAGAGGATCTAAGTTTGAAAATTTTTTTGTTGAGTTAAGAAAATTACTCATATTTTTGGCGAGGAAGGGGTATTGTGGATTTTTGTATCACTTGTTTTTTTGGAAAGAGCATTTCATTACGTTTCATTACACATTACCTTAATAGTAATATTTTCAAAACTCTTTTATAAAAGGTCACCAAAAATAGTGAAAGTAATTCAACAACTAGTGTGAGTATACTTTTGAGTGATGGTGTACCACTAGTGACAATGACTCCCAAAATTTATAGAATATAAAGATCATCATAAATAGCGTGGTAGCTATATATCAGTATTCTCTCATCGTTTAGATATTAGAAGAAAATATTTGTAATATGGCTCCGCTAAAGGTACTGAATTCACATAGTAGGAATTCTAACATAGAATCTTATATTCGCTTCACTTATAAGATCCAACCTGAGGTTGTTGATTTGATTGATAAAGAAAAAAAGTAGAGTTGATAGAAGTATAGGTCCATCTCATGGCACTACTTAAGTTGCCTTTAGATAACCATTGGTCGCATATTTGTTGGAACTTTTCTTGAATGAGTTAAATAGTTGATTCTCGTAAGAGAATTAGATGGTTAACTTTTATGATATTTAGGCACGAAGTACTTGGAGCGCATAATTGATGCTTGTACTGTTTTGGTACAAAAAGCTTAGAATATTGCTAGTATTGTTTACATTCGGCCTAAACGAACTATCTATTCAAAGGTACTCAATGTACCTAATCGTTATTATTAACGACCTATTAAATTAAATGGGTTCTTTAAACACTGTTGACAGTCATAGAAAAGTGTGTTCTTAAGAGAATTGCTGATGACGATTTAGTTATCTTATATTATTATTTGTCACCTAACGAGTGGCTTTCCACACTATGAAGTAGTGGACATGAGTTTGTGAAAAGTAGCTCAGACTTCATGTCTTGTGAGACTGTTTACAAGAAAAATTGTTTCTAGAAGCTCATTTTCAAAACTCATTAGCAATTAATGAGATGGTGAATACCAAAAAAATCTATATTTGCCTATACTATTTAGTGTTTCCATTATGGTTTGCTCATAGAAATTAGAGATTGAGATTTCATTAGAGGGTAAATATTGTTTATTTGATTAAGTGAGTTTGTGATGAAATTTGGACAAGTCATTAAGAGTAATGTCTAGACTGTTGTGATTGTCCTTAGGGCAAAGACCCTAATCACTTTACCCTTCACAAAAAATAAACGTTGGTTATCTCACATGATGTTGTTAAGTACAAGAGATTCATATGAAACCCTGAAATCGCAAATTAAGTTTGCTATATTTGTAGTCACCTTGTAGATTTTTAAAAGTCACAGTTGGACTTACTGACTAAAGTCTAAGGTTTATATTGGGAGTTTGACCTTAAGTGAGATTCGCGATGAATTGTTGACTTCATGGTTGTGAAAAGATTTTTTATATATAAAAGCAGAGACTCTTGGTAGACATATGTTTTGGAAAGTTACTACACATGAGAGAAATGGTCCTAAAAACACCACTTGAGAGTTGTGGTTTAATTATTTGTAGTTAACCATGTGATTTATCTCCCTCATAGTATTGCTCGTCGTGCATATAATAGTGATGTGTTCTATGATTATGTGGCACAATTGGGAGCATTTAGTGAGCACACACATTCACATATATTTAGAAGTTATGGTGAAAAAGGTATGTTTTCAAGCATAAATCGGCTCACTCACACAAACAATCTCCTTTGGTGCAACAAATAGGTAGTGAGCAAAAATGAGATAATGTATCACTTGGTACTTATCTAGATAGAGATAAGTTGTAAAACACAAAAGATGTCTCTTTAGTTGGAGCTAATATGTGGTCCATCATATTTAAGATGATCGTGCATGGTTACCTACAATCCATGTAACTTGTGGTTTAACCAGATGCGAGATCCTCTTTGGCGCTTCGGATAGCGAGCAAATGGAGGGACTCGGGTGAGGCGTTGAGATAGCGACTAGACTAAGATTTTTACAGTGTATTGAGATTAGATATATGCTCTTTTTGGAAAGAGAACTCTACTGTAACATATATTTCATACTACAGGTACTTTTACGACCAACGGTAGAGACGAGTGAACGGGTCACTGTTTCCTCACCATGTGAGTCCTGTAGGTCATAATTGATGACCTTAATTTATTTATACCCTTAGGAGACCTTTGACTATGTCATGAGGTTAATCTTTTAGTGTTTGTTACTTTGGCATGTTGTCTATGACCATGAATGATGCAGTCTAAAGAGACATTACTGGGAAGCGACTGAACTAAAACTGAATGATATGAGGGCGAATGGAAGACTATTTGGTAAACACATCAATATTGGTGTGTACTTACTGTCAACAAATTATGTTGCTTCTTGGAAGTTGCGACATAGCTGTGAATACACCATGTTTATAGAGATTGAGCATTGCTCTGAGTCATTTGGACTCGAGAGGTATTAGAAATGCTTAATCTGATGTGACCAAATAAGTTAAGGAATAACGATACACTTTTCAGGATGTTGCTATGCTGGTTTTCACTCGAAGAGATTTGGTATAGTGCTCTCATTTTTCTTTTACAGGAGTGTTCGATGGTCGCATAGTCTATTTGTCAATATGAACAAGATTGAGAACATATTGAGAGATGTAGATCTGGAGTCTAGTCCACTATGTGCGAGTGAGAGATGTAATAAAGGGGCGCCCATAGTGGGCACCCCTTCCCCTTCTCTTAGGGTTATGATGTAATGAAGTGGCCAGCCGGGGCTTACACTTAGAGGGGCTATTAACATAACCCTTTCCCCCTTTAGATGAGACACTAGTAACATAAAAGTGAAAATCTCTCTCACAATATCGTTTTCTTTAGTCTCGATATTTAAGTTGTGGAATATTTGAGTGTTGTTTTGGTTTTACCACGTAGCACACTCCATCATTGATATGTGAAGATTTTGAATGAACAACGATGACGGAAAATCTGTGTAACAACTGTACTAGATCCAAGATATTCCCAACGAGATAATATCGCTTCCGCTGTGTATTTTGATCTAGTATTTCTAACAAAAAAAATTTTGTTCTCAAATCTATAAAATACTTGTTGTGTTTTAGATAACTAACAAAAGATTTAAATTTTTGAATTTTTAAATTTTGTTTTATTGAATGTTGTTAACATAATGAGTTGTACAAATGAGTAACAAAGCAAACCGAGAAATATTTCGCGCAAAATCATATGGTAATAATATAATTGAAGTAGATCTATTAGAAAATGTGTCTAAAATTATTAGAAGTGGCGAAAAAACAAGATGACGAATCTTTTTGTGCTCTTTTGTATGAGATGTTCATGTACAAATGTCTTTCCTTCCCACACATGCTTTTAACATACATTTTATAATTATAATGGTCTGATTTTTTTTTTGTTAAATACTGTCCGTTTAGCATTATTCTTTATTTACAGTTTAAAGTGCGCTTTCTGCAAGTTGTCACTTCTGGAGCAAGAGATACTCGAGAGTTCTTGGAGCTTAGTGAACTGTAATTAATTCGTAGAGACATTATTTGAGCAATAAATTGTGTTACAATGTGTTGAGAAAAATTATCAAAGTTGTAACATTGTGATGTGTTGAGTCTGTACATTTTGAAGCAAAATTACGTGCTACATTCTTATCTGACTATCTTTGATATACAAATAAAACAACCCTTAAGCAAATGAAATATAACAAATAATTTTACAATCATTTAATATTGTGATTATTAAAATAATTATTAGTAACATTACTCGCTATAAAACACACACTTCTTTAGACTTGGCAAGTTTAATGAAAGAAAAACTATAGGGAACGGCCCCGGCGTGATAGCCCCACGTCCCAGTTTGAAGTAAAAAAGGACATCAATTCAGTGATATTTTTTAAAGAAAGAGCATAAATTTTGAAAATTTTTCTAAAAGGGAGAGCTTACAGACTTGCGCATTTTTCAAGCAAAAGTGTTCCTAAAATGTCATCTCCTTTTGAATCAGTTTTCCCCTCTTACAAAAAAAATTCCTAAAGTTTGCCGAAAAAAAGAAAAAATATATATATATATATGAACCGGTCCGATCAAGTGTTAGAAAAAAGAAAATCGAAAGCAAACCGATTTTGAATGGTTTTGAAAAAAATGAAACCGGTACCGAACTGAACCAAATCCGGTACCGGTTCAAACCTACCGGTTTACCAGTTCATCGCTTTTTTTTTCACCTCTAGCATTTGATGTGTTTGTATTTCTCTTGAGATTTGCTAAATTCCAATTTTCGGCCATGGGATTTATGATGGCTGTAAAATGACCTATGTAATCACTCTGGTCTGAACGTTCTATTGAGCTATTATACTTTGAACAGATTTTAAATTTAGATTTGTTTTCCTCTTAAACCATTAGAAAATTAAAAGAGAACATTCTCATTTTCAAAATATAAATATTTTTAGATGGGTAAACAAATCTTCAACACACACCTACGATTGAGTTTTGAATGGCAGTGGATGAAAATCGCAACAGTAGCTTACGAAGATTTTCATGCAACCGCTTGAGTCTTCCTTTTCGGCCTCGTTTGTTTTCACAGATGAGATGAGATGAGTTGAAATTAAAGTTAAAAGTTGAATAAAATTTTGTTGGAATATATTTTTTTAATATTATTTTTGTTTTAGAATTTGAAAAAATTGAATTTTTATTTTATTTTGTGTGAGAATTTAGAAAAATTGTAATAATTAGCTAAGATGAGATGAGTTGAAAAAGATTGTGAAAACAAATAAGACAGATTCAGAGAAAAAATTGGAAGATGAAAGAGTCCTTATTTTTATACGATGGAGTGGGTTAGTTTTATTTTAAAATTATTTTCTTTTTTTTATTTTAAAAAATCATAAAGGAAAAAAGAAAATAGAAAAATCAACATCGGGCATTGTGTATGCAAAGTTAGAGAAAAAAAAATTAAGATAAATGATTTGTACAAATTCCGCATAATTCTTTTTGTAAAAAGTCAACTCTATCTCAAAAAGTGTAAAAAAAACTTATTAATATTTGAAAAAAATCTAGTTATCATACTTTTATTATCATCATCGCAACATTTCTTTCTGTTGTATTAAATAATAAGTTCATAAGTGAAATATAATAAATAGTCTCTATCATTTAATACCACATCATGAGATAATGATGATAAAAAGGAAAATGACAAAAAGGATGATGAGTAGCATTATTCTTAATATTTAGTGGAATCTATTTTTTTACAAAAGATTTACGTGAAATTTATTTATTTGGGACTTATACCAAATGTTGTGCTGTAACAATCGCACAACAAGTCGGAGGGAGATAAAGATTCATTCCCGGCCCACAGAGTTGACTAGGTATCAATCGGTGTTATTTGGGGTCCCCAGTAGTGTTCCAGTGCGGCTGCACAGCGGCAATGCGTACGTCCATGGCGGTGAATGGAAAATAAGTGCAGAGAAAGTAAAAAGAGATGGACACCAAGATTTACGTGGTTCGGCAATTGGCCTACGTCCACGGGGTTTGGGGAGGGGAGTTTCCACTATAATATATTTGTTTACAGTCTCATGGTCCCTCATATCTCACTGTCCAAAGAAGGTTGTAGCTCTTCCCGTTGGAGATACTATCTTCCTTGAGAGGTTTGCTGAAGAAGAAGATGATCTGATCCAGCCCGCATTGAAGTTGTCTAGGCATCCCCTTTTATACGATCCTCTTCCTGCAACTGTTGGTAGTTGCGTGCCTAACCCTTCACTGCACATGTCAGCCTGCCATGAGGTGACTGGCCTCCCTTGCGTGTGACTGTTGGGGTGTGTTTGACCGTGTATGATGCGAGTGAGGAGTTCGGATGCAGCGGGAGGATGGCTCGACCGCATAAGCTGCAAGCGCGAAGCTCGAATGTGGCAAGAGGTTGACTCGACCGTGCATGCTGCGAGCGCGGAGCTCAGATGTGGCGGGAGGCTGTATGCTGTGAAATGGAGCTTGGATGTGGCGGGAGGCTGGCTCGACCGCGTAATCTGCGAGCGCAGAGTTCGGATGTGGTGGGAGGCTGGCTCGACCGCGTATGATATTTAGTTTGGCGGTGGGCCATTCGTATGTTTATCGTTGTCGGAAAGTGAATGTTCATTCAGTGCCTTTGTTTTCGTTTTATTGTTTGGAGTTTGTGTGAAGTAACCCACGCAAAGTGGCCAGAGGGCACGAAGGTCGGAAATTCAAGGGACTTGTGTTCCAACTGGCTATTGTTTGGGCGGAGCTTAGGGCTATGGCCTTTAGCCAATGCGTCGTGGCCAGTCAAGGGACTGGGCTTATACCTCACAAAGGTCGGCAAGTCTAACCAAGGGACTGACTTGTGTTCCGACTGGCCGTTGTTTAAGGCAGAGCTCGAGGGCTCTGATCCTTAGCCAATACATCGCAGGCAGCAACCTGGCACGAAGGTCGGCAAGTCAAGGGACTTGTGTTCCGACTGTCTATTATTCATGCAAAGCTTGGAGCTCTAGTCCTTAGCCAATGCATCTTGGCCAATCAAGGGACTGGGCTTGTACCCCGCAAAGGACGGCACTGGCTTGTGTTCCAACTAGCCGTTGTTCAAGGCAGAGCTCGAGGGCTATGATCCTTAGCCAATGCATCGCAGGCAGTAACCTGGCACGAAGGTCGGCAAGTCAAGGGACTTGTGTTCCGATAGGCTATTATTCGGGCAAACCTCGGAGCTCTAGTCCTTAGCCAATGCATCTTGGCCAATCAAGGGACTGGGCTTGTACCCCGCAAAGGTCGACAAGTCCAGCCAAGGGATTGGCTTGTGTTCTGACTGGCAGTTGTTTAAGGCAAAGCTTGAGGCTTTGATCCTTAGCCAATGCATCGCAGGCAACAACCTGGCACGAAGGTCTGCAAGTCAAGAGACTTGTGCTCCTACTGGCTGTTATTCGGGCAAAGCTCGGGGCTCTAGTCTTTAGCCAATGCATCATGGCCAGCCAAGAGACTGAGCTTGTATGACATAGATGCTTGTCCGTGTCGAGAAGACTGGCATTAGTGCCCGTCAATTTGTTCCGATAGTGCCCAGAAGGTCCATATTGCCGGCGTTTGACGTTCCGAGCCACAGGAACTAACTTTGTTAGTAGAAACAAAATTCATATCAGTTGAGAGAGTTAAACCAGGAGTTGTTGTCAGTTGGGGAGAGTCTATGCTTGCCTACTAGAAGAGTCCGCCGGGTGAGCCCGCTGGGGAGAGCCCGCCGGGAGAGCCCTTTAGAATCCCTTGAACCCACAATCAATTTGAAAACTCACCCAATAAAGCCAAAATCAAGCCAATGTAAAATTTAGACCCGTTGAGGAACTCGTTTCAAGAACCTAGATTATATGAAAATCTAGACCCGTTGAAGAACCTATCTCAAGAATCTAAATTATAAGGAAGAACACCACAAATGCTGTGATTTGCCTTTGATAAGTTCAAAAGTTCATTCAAGAACAAGAGGAGATAAATTCAACTCACAATGAATAAATTTATCAAATTTCATAAACTAATAAAAATGAGAATACAAAGAGTATTGAAATCAAAATCTAATTAAAACCCTAACCAAAATAAATCTCCATCTTCCAAAAATACCATTGAGTGAATAGTATCGTGGCTATAGTACTCGGCTACAGTAACTTACATATCTCAATTCCCTAAAAATGCTATCCAAAAATACCCTTGGGCGAAATACAAGGCCTTCTCAAAAGAAACCCTAGCTGCAAATTAAAACAACCCATAAACTACCCTTAAAAACTTCTCTTGAAACCTTAGGTCATAAAACATAAAACATATGTTGGCCAAACATCCTCAAACCCCATTATTCTAGACTAATTTCTATAACTAATAAAATAAGCCCTTTTAATAAATTAAACAAGGTTCAAACAATAACTCTAACTCATGTCTTCCATAGCTTGTATCAAGTGGATCAAAATTGAATCTTCAACCTTCAAGCCCATCTTGAATGTTAGGCTCTTGCTAGACTCATCCCAAGTGGATTGCACCAATCTTTGCATTGCCTCATTGATCTTCTTGGCTCTTGACCTTGTAATTGGCCCATCTAGAACTTGCAAAAGATCTTTAAGACTACGTCCATCTTGGTGCCCATCATTCCCCTTCTCCTCAAAATGATTTAACCTCGAATCTTCACCTACATCAAAGGGAAAAATGTTAGTAATATTGAAAATAGCACAAACATGATACTTACCTGGAAGATCCACTTGATATGCATTATCATTAATTTGTTTAAGAATTTTAAAAAGTCCATCCAAACTACTCCTGTCATCAATAGATAAAAGCATTTAATCTAAAGGAGTAAATGGATTAAGTTTATAAACAATTTTAAAAGGTGAAAATTTAGTAATAGTATGAACACTCCAATTATATGTAAACTCAATGAATGACAAACAATACTCCCACAAATGTTTATGAAACACATCTAAAGTCTTTCTTACACCAAAATGATCACTCCAATTATATGCAAACCCAATGAAAGGCAAATGATACTCCCGCAAACGTTCATGCAACAAGTCAATGAATGACAAATGATACTCCCACAAACGTTCGTGTAATACGTCTAAAATCTTCTTTACACCAAAATGATCACTCCAATTATATGCAAACTCAATGAAAGGCAAATGATAATCCCACAAATGTTCATGCAACAAGTCAATAAATGGCAAATGATACTCCGACAAACGTTCATGTAACACGTCTAAAATCTTCTTTACACCAAAATGATCCATCAAATCAAATTCATGCACAAGCAACTCACGCATAAGACTAGTAGGCTCACAAAAAAGTCTATTCTCTTTAAACAAATACCAATCTAGTCTATAGAATTGCCCAAATGATGTTTTCTCATGTACTCCATACACACTAGCCAAGCCATCATCATTAACATACAATTTCTTATCATATTAAAGTCTCAATAAATTTGCATCTAAAATGATGACAAGGACATACCTTCTTGCTAAAGCATCAACTACAAAATTTTTCTTACCTTGTGTATACTTGATTACATGAGGAAATGTCTCAATGAATTGCATCAACTTGGCATGCATTCTAATCAACTTACCTTATCCCTTCAAGTGCGTCAAGGATTCATGTTCTTCAAAGAAAGGTCGGGTAGGGATTGTCACACTTGGCACAAAATCAATGTAACGCTCTATCTCTCTAATAAGTGGCAATCCACTAAACACACCGCTAGGAATCATGACCTCATATCTCTGCAACAAAGAAACAACAATACTATGCAAAAAGTCGTTAAATTTGTTAGTATAAAAGCTTGTCTTAGCATAAAAACTCACTTTTATTTTTCTGTTTCTTTCTGCAATCTCTCTTTCTTTTTCCTTTCGTGACTCCACTATTTTTTCTTGACTATCAGTCACCTCTCTATTTTCTTTTTTACTCTCTTTCTCTTGATGTTTCGGCCTCATTCGCTTTTTTCCTCTCACTCTCTTTTTCCTTCTCACTCTCTTTTTTTATTTCACTCTCCTCTTTTTTTGAACTCTCGGCCTCACAATTGTTTTTCAACTCATTCTCTCTTTTTCTTGAGATTTCAGCCTCACGCTCATCTTTTTTCTTTCTGATTTTCCTCTCTCTCTCATTTTCGGTCTCACTACTTCTTTTTTTCTCAATCTCATCCTCACTTTTACTTCTTCTTTTTTTATCAATCTCACTTTTCAACTCTGGTTGATCCTCATGGACCTGTGTTGGAGTTAAATGAGCAAGTTTGATTATTTTTCCATCATTTTCAAAACTGTAAATGTTCCTTAACCAATCATGGATCACCTTCCTATCATACTGTCACGGCTTCCCCAACAAAATATGGCTAGCATGCATAGGCACTACATCACAAAGCACCACATCCTGGTATTTTCCAATTGAAAAAGAAACTAGCACTTGCTTATTTACCTTAACCTCCCCACAATCACTCAACCACTACAACTTGTATGGTCTAGGGTGTTTCAAGGTAGGTAAATTCAATTTCTCAACTAAAGTAGTGCTAGCCAAATTAATACAACTCCTCCCATCAATGATCATACTACATACCTTGTTGTTAATGTGGCATCTAGTATGAAAAATATTCTCGCTTTGTTGCTCTGTATCATCCATCTTAATTTGTGTATTGAGAGCACGCCTGACAACAAGAGACTCACCATACTCTTCATTCTTACACTTATGTTCAATTCTAGGCTCACGCCTCCTCCTATCTCTCTCACCTTGTAGTTTTCTATATACTGCATCTCGTTGATCCATCATATCCCTCACATCACTCAACATCAAGTTCAACCGCTCAAACTATTGTTGCATGACTTGCAACACAAATGATAAGTTATCTGTCATTCCCTTTGGTGATAAGTCACTCCTATAAGACATCGTAATGTGATGCACAAAAAGAATGTTAGTAGAAAACCCCACACACTCCCTTACGTGTTTACACTCGAATAATGGTACTCCACTCGTGTTTCATTCTTAATTGGATTTTTTTCGATAATAGTCTCACACTCTCTTGCATTTTATCTCAATAGTTTTCCCGCTCAAGTTCTTTAAGAACTAGTTGAGCTAAATTAAGAAAATACAACCTTATATTATTCCAACCAACAATAGGCTCAAGAAACAAGAATAAGAAATAAGGAATGAATAAAATAACACGAAACTCAAGAAATTTATACGAGATAGAGTAATTATAAACCAAGATACCAACTAGAAATATGTATTCACCCCCTTTGATAATAAAGTTCAATCAACAAATATCTTTATTTCTCTTTGTTGTAACTATGTAGCAACCTTTGAATATGCTACATTTTCTTTTTTTTTTCCTATTTTTTTTCAAATTTTTTGTTCTTTTATTTTCCTTTCCTTTCTTTTCTTTTATTTTATTTTCCTTTCTTTTATTTTCTCTAATTCAATCACAAACAACAATATTCAATTGTGAAAATCAATCAATTGAATTCAAACACACAAGAACTAAAGATGAAGTAAAAGAGAATCAATGGAACGTCACTCCAAGCAATTGACAAACTTAGAGATGCAAGAAATCGTAGAATTTTGAAACCCTAGGTGATGCAAATTTCAGCTAAACCAAAAATCCTAAAAATTTCGGTAGCCTACTTTTTGTTTTTGTTTTTTTGTTTTTTTGCAACCTTAGAACAATGAAGCCCTAGAATTAAATTTAAATATGCAAGAATTAAAATATAGAATTAGACCTGATTGAAAACCGAGCTTTGAATATCAAATGATATGAACCCGTGGGAATGGAATCTCTTGAACCCACAATCAATTTGAAAACTCACCCAAGAAAGCTAAAATCAAGCTAATGGAAAATTAAGACACGTTGAGGAACTCATTTCAAGAATTTAGATTATATGAAAATCTAGATCCGTTGAAAAACCTGTCTCAAAAACCTAAATTATAAGAAAGAACACCATAAAAGTTGTGATTTGTCTTTGATAAGTTCAAAAGTTCATTCAAGAACAAGAGGAGATAAACTCAACTCACAATGAATAAATTCATCAAATTTCATAAACTAATAAAAATGAGGTTATAAAGAGTACTTAAATCAAAACCTAATTAAAACCCTAACCAAAATAAATCCCCATCTTCCAAAAATACCCTTGAGTGAATAGTGTCACGGCTACAGTACTCGGCTATAGTAACTTAAATATCTCAATCCCCGAAAACCCTAGGTTAATATAAAAGCCTTTCCCAAAATACCCTTGGGCGAAATACAAGGCCTTCTCAAAAGAAACTCTAACTGCAAATTAAAACAACTCATAAACTACCTTAAAAACTTCTCTTGAAACCCTAGTTCATAAAACATAAAACATATGTTGGCTAAACATCCTCAAGCCCAATTATTCTAGACTAATTCCTATAACTAATAAAATAAGCCATTTTAATAAATTAAACAAGGTACAAACAATAACTCTAACTCATGTCTTCCATAGCTTGTATCAAGTGGATCAAAATTGGATCTTCATCCTTCAAGCCCATCTTGAATGTTGGGCTCTTGCTAGACTCGTCCCAAGTGGATTGCACTAATTCTTGCATTGCCTCCTTGATCTTCTTAGTTCTTAACCTTGTAATTGGCCCATCTGGAACTTATAAAAAATCTTTAAGACTACGACCATCTTGGTGCCCATCATGAGCCATCTGCTGAGAGCTCTCTGGTGGAGCCCTTTGGGAGAGCCTTCTAGGGAAAGCTCTCATGTGGTGCCCTCTAGGGAGAGCTCTCTGGTGAAGCCCTCTGGGAGAGCACTTTGGTGGAGCCCTCTGGGAGAGCCCTGAGTAGAGGAGTAAAGCAATAGAGCAGAGCAGAGTAGTGTAGAGGAGCAGCGCAACAGAGCTGAGCTGAGCAGAGTAGCGCAGCAAAGCAACAGAGCAGAGCAGAGCAGGGCCCTGCAAGTGGGCACTATCCGAGCCAAATAAATGGCGTTCGAGTCTCATGCAAGTGAAGATTGTCTGAGCCCAACCAAGTGTGTTCAACTCTCGTGCTGAGGAGAGCTCAGTGCAGGTCTCTCCCGTGCTAAGGTGGAGGTGTTGCCCGCCATGGGGTGGTCGTGGAAGGCTGTGAGCAGAATAGGGCCCCGTGTGGTGTGGTTTTGGGCACTAGACCTACATGGTCGTGGGCCACCTTTGCCTGTTGCAGTGGGACCACCTCGAGGGTGGTAGAACATGCCAGTGGTTTAGGTGGTGACCGCTGGCATGGAGACAGTGTTCACGGCAGCACCATGAGTTTGCCCTGCAGATTGGCACATGTTCCGTGCACTGCATGCGCGGCTAACGGTCATCGTTGGTTGGCTGGGGCGGTCGGCAACAACCCTCACATCAGCAGAATATTTCGGTGGTCAGGTAGTGACCGACGACGGAGTCATGAAGCTCATGGCAGTGTGCCGTGAGCTTGTCGTGCACATTGGTGCATGACGTGCGTGGCTAGCAGCAGCTGCCACCAACTGGGGTGTTCGGCAACAATCTCAGGGGTAGCAAACCGCGCCGGCAGTCCGCTGGGTGGTTGCAGGTAGCCCAACCCTACGACGGAGGGCTAGGCTTTGCGGTTTCCACCACATACGAGTTTGCGCATGTGGCTGTCCCAGCGGAGCTACCCTTCGCTAGGGTGGGTTGGCGACGTACCGGTGGAGGCAGAAGACGCCAACGAACCACATTGTGGGCGTCAGCGGTCTCTCCTGCCATGTCACGGCTGGAACATGCCATGGCCTTAGTGCATACGGCGTGGTGCTCATGGGGTGCACTGTTCCGAACCCTTGTGACAGGGGCCGTGACTATGGAGCTAGAAACTGCCAGTGAGTCAACTGGGCTCACGGTGTGGCACAGCAAGCTCTGGGAGCACCTTGCCTTGCCCCGTGCACTGTGAATGCACAGTGGTCATGCATGCATGCACGGTGGACGCCGTGCATGTATGGCGAATGTGCATGGCACTGTGCACTTAAGTGCACAATGCCTACTCAAGTATTGTGCATGTGAGATTCAGTGCTTGTGTGTTACTATGCACTTTAAGTGCACATTGTTCGCCCACTAGAGAGGGTAGTGTGACTTTTAGGTAATCAGTCCTTACCTTGCGCTTACTCTTTGCATAGTTCATCAGAGTGAACTGAGTGCAAAGGTGAGAAGCTCGGTTCCTCACCTAGGCGAGGAAAGATTTACTAGCCCATTTTTTGCAGCAATATTTTTTGTAAATGTAAAAATTCCAAAAGCTAAGAATACATATTTAGATGAAGCTTCATTCATCATTTGGAATTTATTCAGTGCACCTAAAAATCGTCATTCTCCCACCTCCGACTTATAAAGTGAAACGAATCTTACAGACGACACTATTGTTGATGCTGTAAAAATCGCACAATAGGTCGGAGGGAGAGAAAGATTCATTCCCAGCCCACTGAGTTGACTGGGCCTCAATCAATGTTGTTTGGAGTCCTCGGCAGTGTTCCGGTGCAGCTGTACGGTGGCGATACGTAGGTCCATGGCGGTGAATGAAAAATAAGTGTAGAGAAAGTAAAGAGAGATGAACACCAAGATTTACGTGGTTCGGAAATTGGTCTACGTCCACGAGATTTTGGGAGGGGAGTTTCCACTATAATTATTTGTTTACAGTCTCATGGTCCCTCATATCTCACTGTACAAAGAAGGTTGGAGCTCTTCCCATTGGAGATGCTATCTTCCTCGAGAGGTTTGCTGAAGAAGAAGATGATTTGATCCAGCCAGCGTTGAAGTTGTCTGGACATCTCCTTTTATATGATCCTCTTTCTGCAACTGTTGGTAGTTGCGTGTCTGACCCTTCACTGCACATGTTAGCCTGCCATGAGGTGACTGGTCTCCCTTGTGTGTGTCAGCTTCCCTTCTCTTCCTACTTTCCATCTGACCCCTCTGACACTTGTATGCTCTCATGTCCCTCGTCTCTTTCTTGTTTGTTTTCTGGTCCCTAGTGGTGGGTTGGGCCCAACTATGGGCTATGGTATTTTGTCCCTCCACACCTAACATTACTCAAAATATAATGAAAGAGGACGCCAAATCATATGTGCACCCCTGGGCTGCCCCGATCGTTCGGTAGCAAAACTCTTATGATGAGTGAAGAATACAAATATAACTAGTTGCAATCCGCGCAAGATTTTTTTAAAAAAAAGTATATTTATTGATACATTAAGACTTGGTTTGAATAATGATTTGAGATGAAAGAAATTGATATATATATATATATGAGGAGTAGTGAGATATTTGAGTTGAGATGACAAGAGTTAGGATTTGTTTGGGGTTGTGTTAAGAGTCTTAAAAAATGCTTAAATAGCCTTAAAAGCTTTTTAACGGAAAAATTAGGTTGTTTAAGTGTTACATATTAAAAGATTTTTTAATCTCAAATTAACTAAAAAGTACGTTTAAAAAAAAAGCATAATTTTGATGTTTTTCTCAAATGTATTTTTTCAGATAATCTGAAAATAGTTCAAGTTTTAAAAAAACTGTCAATTGACAAAAATACTCATACAACTTTTAAATAATTACATCTTTCAAACTTTTAAGGATATGATCATAATCTTTAAAAAATCAAATGATCGTCATTTCTATTTCAGAAATCCTTTTTTTAATTTATTTCCAAACAAATATAACTTGTTTGAAAGTGTTTTGGATATATGATTATCAAACAGTAAATCATTTTTTAATAATAGAACTTATTACTTAAGCTATAAGTTATAAGCTCTAAAACACAAGCTATATTTCTCACGGCAATCCCAGACATGCTCTTAGAAATTTTATTTAAGTTAAAATGTTTTATGGGACTTTAGGAAAGAAGGAAGAAAAAATTGAATAAAAATATTATATAATTTGAAAAAATTGAATTACTTTTTTGTATTTTGTTTGAAAGTTTGTGAAAGTTGTAATAATTAAGTAATGATTAGATAAAAAAAGTTGAAAATTTGAAATTGAAAAAATTTTTGTATTTGTATTGTTTGGATATTTAGATGAAATGGAAGCATCCCTCTATCCAAACGAAGCCTAAACATATCATCGTCGTAAAATGGGTTGTTGTTGTATAATGCAGAGCTCCTTTTCTAACATATGTAGCTGGTTGAAGAGCATTAGCATTAGTATAGGTAAAGACAAAAGTGAAACTTGGCTAAAATTATAAATTTTGCCTTTTGTCAATTCCATTTAAGGGAGATTCTCACATTGGATTATTTATTTATTAACCAAAATAATAATAAAAATATTATTAATTTAATAATAATTTTTTATTATTTTTTTATTTTATATTTTACAATTATACTATTCATATGTTAATTAATAATTTAATTTATAATTAAATTATTATTTGCCAACCTCTTTCAATGTAATAAAATTATTTGCTAAATCTTTATTTGCATTTACATTTACCTACACGCCAGTGCTCTAATATCAGCCAAAGAAGTTGTATTTTGGTGTTCTAAGACGTACGTAGTGACTTCTTACTGATCATAATGTCCACACATCTCCTTCATAAACGAGTCGCATTCCGCCATTCTAGTTCATTTACTCTGCGTCAAATCAGTTACACTTCAGGATTTCATATATACACATTATTCCTCGACATCGAAATCTCTCTCTCTCTCTCTCTCTCTCTCTGCAACAATGGCAAACTCCGAAGTAAATCAAAAACCTCATGCCATATTCATTCCCTACCCACTTCAAGGCCACGTGATCCCATCCGTCCACCTAGCCATACAGCTAGCATCCCGAGGCTTCACCATCACCTTCATCAACACGCACTCCATCCACCACCAGACCTCCAAAGCACAAACCAACAACACCGGTGACGACATTTTCTCCGGCGTCCACGAATCCGGCCTTGACATACGCTACACCACCGTGTCCGACGGCCTCCCCGTGGAGTTCGACCGCTCGCTCAACCACGACCAGTTCATGGCTGCCTTGTTGCACGTCTTCTCGGCACACGTGGACGAGATGGTGGGCAAAATTGTGAGGTCTGCACAGCCACGAGTTTGTTGTTTGATTGCGGATACGTTCTTCGTGTGGCCGTCAATTATAGCCAAGAAGTTTGGGCTGTCTTATATTTCCTTCTGGACAGAGCCTGCTTTGGTGTTTACGTTGTATTATCATCTGGATCTTCTTCAAGAGAATGGTCATTTTGGTTCTCATGGTAACTAGCTAGCTATGCCCATATGTTTCATTTGCTCGTCCTCCTTTTTCTCTCAAAATGGGTTGTTGGTATAAATGGTTTTGCTAAGCTTTTTACACATACCATTGTTTTTACACCAACTTCTATCATATATCAGATATTCGCACAGACGCCATAGACTACATACCAGGCGTCCAATCTATAGAACCAAAGGACATGATGTCGTATCTTCAAGAGACCGACACATCATCGGTGTGCCATCAAATAGTTTTCAAGGCGTTTCAGGATGCTAGAGGTGCGGATTTTGTTCTATGCAACACTGTGGAAGAGCTTGAATTCGAGACCATATCGGCTTTACAAGCCCAAATGCCATTCTACGCTATTGGTCCCATTTTCCCATCTGGTTTCCAGAAGAGCATTGTGTCTACGAGCCTTTGGTCTGAGTCGGATTGCACCCAATGGCTCAACAACAAGCCGAAAGGCTCGGTCTTGTATGTCTCATTTGGTAGCTACGCCCATGTTTCTCATAGAGACCTAGTAGAAATAGCTAATGGGCTTTCACTCAGCAAAGTCTACTTTGTTTGGATTCTCCGGGCCGATATTGTGAGTTCCGATTGTGTTGATCCACTGCCCGTCGGATATAACGAGGAGGTCGGCAACCGCGCGATGATCATACCTTGGTGCAGTCAGATTGCGGTGTTGACCAACCCGGCGATCGGAGGATTCCTAACCCATTGTGGGTGGAACTCAATATTAGAAAGTATATGGTGTAAAACACCACTATTATGTTTCCCATTGCTTACCGATCAATTCACCAATCGCAAACTAGTGGTCGACGATTGGAAGATAGGGAGCAACTTAAGCAATAGAATGCCGATCACTAAGGAGGAAGTCTCAGAGAATATTAACCGTTTGATGAGTGGAAAAGAAAGGGATGAGTACATGAAAGCAATTGGGCAGGTGAGGGAGAAATTGGAAAATGCAACGACACCAAATGGATCATCAGAGCAGAATACGGACTCCTTCATCAAAGATCTAAAGGCTAGAACCCAACCATGTGAACTTACAAAAAATCTGTAATCAGCATGCGCTTTCAACAGTAATCCCAGAACCCAGACACATCTGTAGCTCAGTCCCCATGCACGTTCAACAGTAATTTAGAGTCTCCAACTACCCAGTATATATATGATCGAATAATGCATGACACACCAAGCCTGACAATCTCGAAGACCGAATCTTAATAATAATGGTAGACAATTGAGCAGCAAAAGCTTCATAACATGAATCTCATGCATTTTTATCATTCATCACAGATTTTCATAGACTTAATTGCACAAGCTAAGCAAATGTGCTTACAGTATTACTTTCATTCATCTTGTATTTGTCTTGTCCACATTACATTGAAAAATTTTGAGTACGGACTTCTTTTTCCCAACACAAAAACGTAGTAAAACAAACACGAAAATGCGATACCCAACCACCATAAGAAACAAGACTAGTAAATTTTCCCACTTGGAATTAGAGTCTGAAGATATGTCGTATGCACTACGAAGGGCCTGAAACCCAGATATGGTCCTCACCTGCCCAACTGCAAAGGAAGTCCCTAGATACTCGTTCTCCAAGAGGCCCTAAAACATGAAAATGAATTGAAAATGAACTAATGAGTACAAGATCATTAAGCAAGGGAAAAAAAGTCAACAATGAGGTTTTGAGCATTGTTTCTTGCCCTAAGTTAGAAATTTAGAATCGAAAGCCAGCAATTTGATTTGCTGTGGTGCATATAATAGACTGGCCTTGTAAGTTTACTTGCCTGAATAGAGTATGTATGGAAAGAAATATAGGATAGTGGATACGTCCACATTGCTCCAGGCAAAGCATTTCGAATTCTGAAATAGCCTGCGGCAAGCATCATCAATACCTGAAATGCCATTCGTCTCGACTATTAGAATATGGAAGGTAATTAAATAGCCAGAAACCAAACATGGTTTATCATATCATTATTCTTGTATTGCACCAAAGTGAATGAGCTCAGACTTTGTTTATGTAGAACAATGCTTCATACATATACAACTAGAGCCACCTACACTAAACAATGCTACAACAGTCATGCACCATTTCAGTTTGTAATCCAATTTGACCAACTGCAAAATAATAGGTTATCTCCATTACAAATTTATCCTTACAGCCTTAGAAGAATCTAAAATAATAAATGATAAAGTCAGTCTCTTTTCAATTGGAAGTGTGTAGAGATAGGACACAAATAAGGCCTAAAAATAAAAACATATAAAGCATGGAAATTTAAAATGAAAGACTCACAAATGATGACCTAAAGTAAATTTAATGATTCTTTTTTCTTTGGGAATTGGAACTCACTTGTATAGATAACGATGTCAAGATGCTCCAGAAAATATCTTGCCATAAGGTAACAACAACGAGCATTAGTCCTTCGTTTACTAGAAGGCAGATGAAAAAATTCAGCACAAAGTACATTAACAAGCTGAATTCATCCCGCAATCCTATAAGGAAGTAGAAAACAAGGCTTGATGAAATGGAGATGAGAAACAGGAATGGGATGCTAGAGAGAAGTTGCCCCACTAAAAAGACAAATGCACCCGAATGCTGGTTTGATTCTTCACTCGCATATATCTGCAAAATGGCAAGCAGATTGATCTGGTCAATTATTAGAAAAATATGAACCTGGAAAAATACAGTGCTAAATGAAAACAAAAAACTAACACTCAAGAGGTGACATTGCTTGTGAATAAATCAATATCAGTCTAAGTACTTGTGCTGGATACGCCCTAGTGTACTTCATTTTTGTCCAGGTACGGACAACGAACAATTCAATTATTGAAGTATGTCCCTGAGGACATTATCAACAGAAATAAGCAGAAGAAATAACTATAAACTATCGAAAGTGTAATTCACATGGATGCCTGTAAAGGCGTGCCTCCAATTATGCTATAAGCTATGCTGAGATCATGGGAGTCCAAATTCTCTTCTGGGTAAAAAACAGTGACTTTTATCGTTAAAAACTCAGGCATCATTAGCATCAATACTGTGGCCAGTGATATGTTGAAGAAAGCTTTACAAAAACAGCCATAAATTTTATCACAATTATAGAATGCCTGCTAAGAGAATTAATCCAGATGACTCAAATGTCAGACAGGATACTACAGACATATATAATTAACAGACCATAAAATCAGTAATCAGATGTATACTTGAGCTAATATGAGTTGGGCTCTATTACTTGCTCGTCAACCACATCTTGGAAAATTATCAAGCTCCTAGAACAGAATAAATATATTTATACTTACACAGATATATATAGCGAACATGATTACCTTGACTTCTTTTATCAGTGCCGGTACTCCAGCAATGCTTAGAAGTGAAGTGAATGATATAAATGCAAATATTGCTGCAACTCTCGTCTGCAATAAATATTTTCCATGCATACCAATAAATATATTAGAAAGTAGAAACCAAAATGTCCACAAGCAGGAAAATTAAGTTCATGAAATGATTTTGCAAGAACTTAAAGTTGATGCAGCCCATATAGTTGGGCGGTTCACAAGCAGAATGGTACTTGGAGCCTCCATGTGAGGTACTCCCAATAGCATCTGATTCCTTGGGGGTTTATATAAGGCCTATGCCTGCTAGTCGCAAGCAGAAGACTTTCTTGGGGAGAGAGAGAGAGAGAGAGAGAAGAAAAACAGGTTGCACACCAGGTCAGTCAGAACTGATCAACAAAGTGCCTGCTACAACAACAAGCGTTGACATTTTTTCCACATTATATAAATCATGATAACCAACCAAGTTGCAAGATGTGTGGTGGCTCAACAAATCAACCATCTATAATTTGGTTCTTCTTAGGATGTTATGGAATATGAATGAAATATAAGCAGAAACATTCGTGAAACCATTAGGAGTTCAACTAGAATAAAGATCAGTATTTCATTCACACACGCACAAGCACATATATACATGTTATTTCATAATTATTGCTTCCAGAGTAAGATTAAGGAACTCACCACAACTGAAGACAGAGAATGCCCCAAGCCAGAGAATACCGTACCGACACAAAGAGTAAGAAGCATACAAAGAATAAGTCGAAGCCAGTAGTATTTCCATTCCCTGGACATAATTAATAATGATCTCCAAGTAAGGACTGCAATTCGAGTAGCAATGCTAGCTTTGCCTTTGCTTTTGAGAAGTGGACCTTCCTGTGTATGTAATTGTGTGTAGCAAGTCAATGAATATATTATATTATTAAAGGTAGAGAAACAACAACTGGACACATCTTGATGCAGACAAGCAATAAAGAAAAAGGTAGGGAGGACTGAAGTAACTCTCGCATTGGAAATGAAAGTGTTTCAATATCAAAGAAAGGGAAAATTTAAACCAAGTTTAGTTACTTCAAAATCATTAGTATCTCCACTCAACTTTTTATTGATAAGTTAGTATCTCCGCTCAAAACTCATTGTAAGAACCTACTTAACTTAATTTAACTATAATCTTCCAATCTTAGCTTTCACCCACCCAAATTATTCAAGTCTGTATTTCCATTTTTCTTATCCAAGGAAGCTCCTTCTCTCCAATATTTTATTTATGCACACAATACTCAAGTAAATGGATTTGTCCTTTGGTCATTTTTGTTGATAACCAACCTCTCCCTTAATGGTGGAACAGGTGCATAACCACTGAACAGAATGCAAATGTATGGCCATCCACATATACAACTCACTCAAATGCACACGCAGATAAGATTGTATCCTCATCATCCACCATCCCATGTGCAAACCACAGTAGCAATTTAAGCACCCTTAATATCAACCAAACTGGGTTTCAGTTGTAATACAAGCAGCAAACATGGCATAACATGCACAGTAAGCTGCCCTCAATAACCCAATCATTTTATATGGACTATTTTTGCCTTAAACCAATTATAGAGAGAACTAAAACTCCCACATGGCAGAACATTATATGCGTAATATGTAACTCACAGCAATGACAAAAACAGCCAAAGCTGCAAACATAAGAACAGACAGAATTTATGATTGCTGTAATGAGAAGTAAGATAGAATAATCATACCTTCTCCGTGAGTCTTAGTATCATAGTTTCAACTGCAGCAGCATCTGCCGAAGATTTGTATGTTGCTTCAAGGGTGCGTATTGCAACCGCAGTATCCATGTTCACAGATGAAAAGTCCCCATGGTCGTCCTGTTATATTGTTTCAGGCCATGCAGAGAATATGTTCAATAAGGCAATAAAGAAAATTGGGCCGCTAAAATTTGTGGCATATGTTCCATTACCTGCCAATTTTTGCACATAGCAATGATCCTGTCGAAATCAGCATTTATAGCACGTAAAAAGTGATCGGAAGGACTTTGCATAATAGGGCAAGGAAATCCAGCATTTGAGAAGTGCTGCATAAGCAGAAGGCATGTTAATTGATAATAGCCAACAATACTCCATTTAGTACCTAATAAAATGGAAACAAGACTTTAGATTTCCTAGAAATATATCGGTTCCTGAACCTTATTTCTCCCTTCTGATAATGAAAGGCGTTTTATATGTTTGGTGGCCCATGTATGATGGGCTCAATGGTTCCATTATCTATTTCTTTATCGAAAACCATAAATTCAATAGCTGTACGAAAATCATCAACAGATTACAATTTACCTGCAAGCAAGCCAAAGTTTCTCCAAAAAACAGAGTATTCCCATTCGAAAGCAGACAAATCCGGTCAAAAAGGCCAAAGACTTCTGTGATGCTCTGATAAATGGTAAAAATAAGAGTGCACCCTGTGCTTGCAAGTTTCTTCAATGTAACCATCATCAGAAGTGCAGATACACTGAACAAGATAAGATCATATAATTTAGCTAAAACACGGCAGTGGCAAAAACATTTTAAACAGGAAGAATAAACGTTATGAGAAAACAGGGAGTGCAATAATCTGTCTAAAGTATACAAGGATTTACAGGGAAACATCCAACGAATGGAAAATCAAATTATTGGCACCAATGGAATCATTACCATTTTTTATAATAAAAATGTGCGAAAGACATAAGCCAAGTATACAAGAAGTATATAATCGCTACATTAGCACGAGCCTGAAGCCAAATTATCATAAAGCTATACAAATACATATTTTAGCCAAATTTCATTAATTGAGACTCCCACTATCATAACCATTCTAATTTTACAGACCAGATGCAATTTCTTGGAAACTTTATGATGCAGGGAACTCAGCCAGTTCTATGCACACATATACAGTGAAGAGTGTTTAATCATTGTGTGTCATGTAAGAAAATTAGGAAACAGTTATAATCTATAGAGTTATTTTCTATTCCAGAAATGGTCCTACCAACTAAAACTGTAGAGCATCATCTAATTGCAGTTCAGTATGACAGGAAGAAAGTAGCAAGTTACAGGTAAGACAGTAACACCTAGTAAAATACAAATCAAGAAATAGGAAAAATACCTATCAAGATGATAAAGTGGCTCATCTATAAATAAGATACGCGGCCTCATCACAAGTTCCCTGGCAATGCTAACACGTCGTTTTTCACCACTAGGAAGGCCCTTCATATAACAGTGTCCACCTATCAATTTGTTTGCATAATCACCAAGAGACATAGCATAGATGGCATCCTCTACTACGTTCTTTTTCTGACAAAAGAAACCGGGAAGTTGAAGCAGTGCCGAATAGTACAGAAACTCCCGGACAGTGAGGGATCCAATCAGAGTGGTCTCCCTTTCAACAAACCCCTACAAATAGAAAAGGTATGAAGTGAAAACCCCAAAGCAACATGACACATTAATTTTTTTTTGTTTGATTGTTGCACTCAACCATAATATGTTGTGGAATCACTAATTCTTCCACTAAAATAAAGCTTGATTCTGAAATGCTAAGGCCCCGTTTGGAACTTGGACTGAACTGAGATCAGTCTAATTTTAAACTGAATCTAACATCCAAACACCCAACTCTCAAATCACTAAACTCATCTCAACTCAAAACCTCTTTAAACGTGGAACCCACGACCTTTTTCAACTCAACACCTCTTTACACACGAGATCCACAACCTTTTTCAACTTTCCATAAATACATCTAAACTCATCTTAGGTAGGCCCCACAAAACTCACTCTACCATCTCAACTCACTACTATTCATAAAGAATTCAATTCATCTCAACTCAACTCAACTCAACTCAACATCCAAATGGGACCTAAAAGTAACAATTAAGCACTTTTTACTTTTATAATGGGAAGATCTGCCAATACTTCCAGCTTGAGGGCCCAAGATAAAGAGTTAGGAAAGGATTCCCCAAGAATTACTTTCACTCAGGTTAGATTAGGCTTGTAGATCTAAACTGAATATGCCAAATAAAATAAGGAAAGGAATTTTTATACTGACCAAGGATAAAGGAAGCTGTAGGGGAAAGATTGAAAGCATACGTAAGCGAATAATAGCAGGGATGCAATGAAAATACCAAACCGAAGAAATGAAAACCCAATAGCAAGTGAAGTAAAGTGCTTACATATGATCCATAAGGCATGTGTGATTTTGCCCCATTAACGAACACTTCACCATACATTTTGGCTGAATGATGTAATCTTCCTAAAGTAAAAAGAGAACAGTATTTGAGTTTCAAAACATCAAAAAAGATGAAAGGAAAAAGCACAATTAAACGCTCAATTTGAAATTAGAAGAGATCACATGATCAAAAACCTGCAATAGCCTTAAGTAGCGTGGATTTCCCTGATTTAGCAGGACCCATGATTACTGTCATAGTTCCTGGCAATGCATAACCATTTGAACTCTTAACAACCTTGTCAGAGTACTTCCTTTTTCCTTTTATTGTAACCGTCAAGTCTTTCCACGCAACTGATGCCCCTGCCATTTTTCTTGCAACAACTGCACCCTCTGGTAATGGTGGAGATGGCAAGGACCCACTATTAAGCTTCGAGAGTGATGGGGAGGCTGGAGTTGCCACAACATTAATTGAGTCTCCTCCTTCCTCCACCTTTACATCAATATCTGTATCCTCCCATTCTGGTGAATCCTCAAACGATATGGGTTGTCTCAGTGAACCAGGTTTACGCAAATAGAAAAAGTTACTTGAGGGCACCCTACTTGTGGGGCTACTCGCTGAAGATGAAGACGACCTGTAATTATCAGACTGAGACTGTATTTCTTCCATTATCTTCCCCCAATTTTTAAAACTTCAATTCGTAGACGAAAACACTCAACCGTAAGTGGTGAAATGCTTCCCTTTGCCACCCAGCTTCAATAAATCATCAAACAGTTGACTTGGAAACAACTGTTTGCAAATTTTGCCTGTCTAAATCATAAAACCCCCAACAACACCCCATAAACAAGCCTGCATCAAAATTCATGCATCCAGAAGCACAGTCAACATCATCAATTTAGTCACTGAGAAAGAGAAAGGGGTAAGAGGGGAGAACTAAATTCATTCATATGCCTGCAGCCAGCTTTACATCAGAAAGTAAAGTTGCCTATGATTGATACAGGATATCAAAAGTGTTAAGAGTCATAAAGAAAAGGGTACAAGATTGGAAATGTCATAGAAAGCATGTTCTAACGGCCAACTTCAAAAAAATATTCCAAAACTTTGCTGAAAATGATCCAAGGCTCCGAACATTATCCTTTTGTTTTCAAGTTTCATTAGCATTTTAAACAAAAAGAAAAAAAGAAAATGAAAATGAGGACGCATGTAAGATTTTGTAAACCCAAATTGGAAAAGGTGCCGATTAGAGGTTCCGAAAACCAGATCAATATAAAGCAGTATCCACTCACTCTCAGGCAATTTAAACTCATCTTATAGGAATAAAGAGCTCTGTTGAAGAGCTTAATCTCAGGACAGTAAGAAATGATAATAACAAACAGGAATGAATATAAAACTAAATGCAAAAATCCAAGTGCGCAAATACACTAACAGCTAATCTAATCGAATCAATGTTATACTTTCTCTTTCTTGTTCTTTCCCGTCCTGCCACAACAAAAACCGCAATCAACATAAAGAAAATAACAAAATCCATTTAACACTTCATTTTGCCCTCATCACCCATTCAATCAGCTGTCAACCATAGACTTTTTTTATATGTAACTGTCGACTATATACAAAAATCTAATAGCCCATTTGGATGCCAATGTAACGTATAAAACAATCAAGGGGGAAAAGGCCATAACTTGCTTAGCCTTCTCATTCTCTAAGACCCAACAAGACAAACAACCCTACTCTTAGCGAGAACCTAAAGTAATACCATTCAGCTGAGCAGAGTAAATCATGTTCTGGAAACATCAAGAAAAGCAAAACGAGGACAATAAAGAAAAAAATGATTCTTCTCTTTTCATTTCTCAATAACCAAACATAACATAAACGCTACCACCTGAATCTAAGTGACTTCAAGAATTGAATGGAAAACTCCATAGCAAGGACACAGAAACAGACCTGGATCTGACGGAGAGAACCCAAGAGCCAGATGAGAGAGAACGGCGAATGTGAAAGGACTAGGAGTGAGCAAGTGAGCTAGAAGTGTAAAGTGTAAACAATAATATAATGTAAGTGGATGATTTGACCCGCTATTTTCGGGTTCTTTTGTTTATGCCACTGGGATTTGTCTCACCTTCTCACTGATTATTTATCTTTCTTTATCCTCCTTTACTTTATTTTATTTTATTTTTGTGCATTGTACTTTGGATTTGCCTTTTTAATGTTCATTGTTTTCACCCTTTTTTTCTTTTCTGCTGTTAATGTTTTTTTTTTTTTTTTTGCCAGATGCCACAAAGAAATAGAATTGTATCGCCCTTCTTCATGCTTTATATATATATATTTTTATATATTTTTACATTACTTACATTTGTTTTTGTTTTAACATGATTGCAAAATCAGTCTTTCACTTTTCAACCTTTTGCATGGCCTCTTATATTTTTGTACAATAGTATGTGAACATTTTTTTAATGTCAGAACCTCTCTAAAGTAAGGTCCTTCGGACTCACTACTACAGAGTAAATTTCGATCTCATGTACTGTACTCTCAGAAGTTTCTTTATACAGAACCGGTTAAATCGTTGACTTTTCACTAAGGAGTGTGGCTCTAAAGAATTGTTTGTACTCATAAGGTGTTGAACCTTAGATCTTGAAGAGAGTGATATCTTAAGACCAAGACTTTCGCCACTTGGCCCAACCCCTAAGGGTTCATTATTTTGTGGACATATACATATTATTCTTGAATGCTAGTAATTTATAAAAAGAAAAAAAAAAAAAAAAAAAAAGGACCCACTTGGTGGGAACTTCTCCACAAATTATTAAATTTATTTATTTTTATATTAAAAATTGCATTTTTAAATTTTAATACGCTTATATCATTCAAGTTAATTAGATTAATTATGTTTATCTATTCATAAAAATAAAATCCACAAAACCTGTATTTAAGATTTATTCATTATTACAAAGAAATTATTTATATATATATATAAATTTAAATTTAAATTACATATATTGGATTAGGAGGATATAATTTTTAAAATATATTTAAGATGTTTTCATTAAAATATAAAAATTGTAAAAATATGTGGATTTTATTTAGTATTAATGTGGTGGCTTGAATGCAAGAGGAGATGACATTAATGATTTTTGCAAAAATGTTGGGGTCCACGTAAGTGGGAAAAGGTTGGGATGCTTCGGTCACAATTCTTTGAGTAATGAGTGACCTAAAAATCGCATCTATTATTCAAATCCAAGTAGGTAGATATGTATCTCTTCTTTATGAGGCATAACTTCATGATTTATTATTATTTTTTAAATAAAATTAAAAGAAATTTTAAAAAAGAGATTCTCGAACGCTCTGCTTTACCATCATGATTGCTGAGACTTGAACTTTCAGGTACCGAACGGTTGAAACATTGTTGTTCCATAGGTTTCATGAAGAAAAATGCTAAAGCTAACGGGCTTGGGGAAACGTGGGTAATCACCGCCCATGTGGTAATAACAAAACGATATCGTTTCGTTTTTCTCTCTCGAAATTCCCTTCCCCCTCTTTCTGTTTTCTTCCTTCCAATTGTTCATATTCACAGATCATAAGATCCACGAGCGACTGCTCTCGAAAATCAACAAATTTTCCTTTTATGAGCAAAAGACTGTGAGACATGCACTTCTTTGCAAGTTCATTTTTTTTTTCTGTGATTTTGTCCAAAATTAGGTATCAGGATTGCCTTTCTTATTTCAAATTTGAGAAAACGTAAACATTTGTGAAATGACACCGATTAAAACTGAAATATACAGGTATTTGTAACACTAAGACGAGCAATCTTTGGCAGATCATCGTTTCCGGCCCGAAACAATCTTCTTCACAGCTCCCACTAAGACTAAAAACTGATCAAAGGATGATAAAGTTTTCATATCGTTTGGTCGGAGTCATTTGGGTTTATGGAGCTGCAAAGATGATGGTCAGGGTGATTAGGAAGAAAGTTTTCTTTGTAGAAGAAAATAAGAAAAGCTTAAGAGAGGAGAAACAATGTGCTATGAAGAAGAGGGGAAAGAAAGTTTGTTCGGTTTTTTTTTTTTTTAATAAATCGTCTGACGTGGCATTAAAACAAATTGGTGATTACACCACGGTTTCCCATTGCGGTTGTACGTAGAATGATTGTTTTATGAAAGGCTTTTTTATATTCTTTTTTTATTTATTTTAAACAAATGCAAAGAAAAATGATGATAAATTATGATAAAAGGATGACGTGTAACACTTCCTATGGTACACAAGGATCCTAAATGCTATCGATAGAAGGATTGGTTGATGGAAAAAAAGTGGATGTAGAGGTGATAGAAGGATTGGTTGATGGAAAAAAAGTGGATGTAGAGGTGGAAAAAGGGAACAGTAGTAATGTTGTATACAATTTTGGATTGTATAAATGTCTTGCATTTTTTTCAAAAAAATAGAGTTTACCGTTAAAAAATTAATTTGTTTCATATGGATCTAATATTTATTTATTTTTTTAAAAAAATACGTAATACTTGTACACTCTATAACCGTAAATACCATTTATCTATAAATAAAAGTTGTGACCCAAAATGGAAGTGTGTTACCTTAGGGAGGATACTACTGAAGAGAGAGAAATCGCTCATTAACTAGTCCTCACTTTTTAAAAAAACAGAAAAAATACAAGCATTTTATTAATTAAGTGTTACAAGATACATCATGTAGAGGGTGGGGTGCCTATTAATTTTTCCACTACTCCAAGCACAACACATGAGAAATAATAATTAATAAACCGCCTTGAACGGTGATTTTGGTATTGTCAAGCTAGTAAGTAGACTGTGGAGTCGTGGTTTGATACTCTAATAAGTTGAAAAGCATTGCATTTTGTTGTTCTAGGCCAACCTATGAAGACACTTGCTTCGTCTTTCTTATAATCATTGGTTATGGAAAGTAATATTAACATAGATGGATAGTTAATATCGAGCAATATGAATCAATAAGATACTCTCATAGTTGAGAGATTAATCAATCCTCCATTATATAAGCAAAATGGTTTTTTAGTCTCGATATAAGCAAAGAAATTACCACATTATCTATTAATATCACATATTAGCCCCAAACTTTGATCCTACCTTCACCTTGGTATTAGAGCCACTTCTTCATTATTCTCACTTTAGTCATTTTGTTAAAAGATTAAAAAACAAAACACTAGTTTTTTCGATTTTAAAATAACTTTACTAATAATGATCTCCTTAAAAATTTTTAAGGTCTCGTTTGGTTACACAGATGAGATGAGATTTGATGAAATAGTAAAATAGTTTGAGTTAATATTTTTATAGGGTTTTGAAAAATGAGAGAAAAAAATAAAATTACAAAAATAAAAGAGGACTAGAATATAATCTTTATTTTGGTATTTGAAAAAATTAAATTAATTTTTATATTTTATTTAGAAATTTGGAAAAGTTATAATGATTAGATGAAAAAGTTGAAAATTTGAAATTAAAAAATATTTATATTTGAATGGTATTTGGTTGTTAAGATGAGATGAGATAGTTTCAAAGGTTTGTGAAACTAAACTAGACTTGTACTTTAGCTTGGTTCCCTAGACTTTAAGGCCCCATTTGAATAGTGAAAATATTTTATCTCATCTCATCTCATCTCATCATTATAACTTTTTCAAATTTTCACATAAAATATAATAAATAATTCAATTTTTTTCAAATCCTAAAACAATAATAATATTAAAAAATAATATTTTAACAATGTTTTATTCAGTTTTTAACTTTTATCTAAAACTCATCTCATCTCATTTCAGTATTCAAATCAAACCTAATTCTTACATTAGCCTTGATATCTATTGGTTGGCTCTAGGATAGTTTTTGTCAATGACAAAAGCTTTTGAGAAATTTTTAATTGGACAGTTTTCTTCTAAACGGAGTTCCATATATAAAAATGAAATATGTTGTATAAGTATGTGGCAAGGATATATATTTTTTTAAAAGTCTAAATTTTAAAAATGTCATGTGTCCTTTGGTTAAAAAAATATATGTTGTTCCTTTTGGCCATTTGGCTGAAGGCTTTCATCTATCTTCCGGTTGATTTGCAGTGATGGGACCGGTCTCACTTACATGTGTTAGCCCTCTTTTTCCCATGCTTTCCTCTGACTTGCTCTGATGGCCCTGCCATCTGCCTACTGCACGGTTCCCTCCTTATTCTCTACTCATATCTTTTTGTCTTTTCTCTTAACGTAGACTATGGCTGGGCCTTATATTGGGCCTTAACATTTTACCCCCTCACATATGTATTGGTTACAAATTCATAGAACATATACCTTTTTATCTATTATTCCGAATCTAGTTTCATATACAAAAATAAAAAAAGGGCTTACAGGAAATTAAATATAAAATAGTTATAATACGTGATTTTAAAATATGATATTATTTTATAAAAAATGACATTGAAATCCCTACCATTAATGCTCTTTTTAATCATAATCAATTCATGGTAGTCTGTCATCAAAAGAAAATGTCACAAAGCGGACATATTTAATATTATCATAGGCTTTAAATTGCAAAAGTTAGATGGTAGCATTGGTGCGAAGGCAACCGAGCGATGGTTATTATTGGAGAAACTTATCAATCATTCAAACCTATAAAATATACATTCTTAAATAAAATTGTATCTTCAATTTTTTATTGAGTAGGAAAAAGATCATTTGAGTTGCAACATTGAGTGTGAAATGTCTTATGCATTGGCGGAACTACGTTGAGACCAGATGGGTAGGCATGTTCATCTGGGCCAGTCCGGTTTCAGTTACGGTTCCGGTCCGATACCCGCATAGAAAAAACCCGGGTATATTCGGGCTGAGAACCGGGTTTTAAACTCGAAATCCTTTTTTTCGGTTTGAATGTTTTGATTATTTTTTTGTTCCTTTCTAGCAACTAAATGGACGTAAACTCAAAAGAAAAATGCATATTATGTCCAACGAATCATCTATTTTATGTTTCTTTTTTTACTCTCTTCTCCATGTAGCTTTTTTTATTGGTAGTCAAGGAACATGTAGGATTTGATTTAAAAAATTAAATAAATAGGGTTTGAATGCTGCATTAGTATTTTTTTCATAAAAAATATTCATAATATGTAGGCTTTGATTTAATAAAAAAAAACAAAACAAAACAAAACAAATGGGTGCAACCCGAAACTTGGATTTAAAAACCAGTTTCAATCCGGGTTCCGGCCCAGGTTTGACCCTGGCTAACTCGGCCCGAGTTCTGGCCCCGTTTAGAAACTCGGGTCCCCGGGCTGGAATTCAAATGAACACTACAGATGGGGCAATGGCAGTATCAAAACTCATTTGTTAGTTTTCTTTTAAAACTTAAATTTTGAGTTTTAAATTTTACAATTTTCAACATATCAATAACTGATATATAAAGAAGTAAGTTTTTTTTATAAATCTTTCTTACTACATTTATCATTTTTCATTGCTATGTATTTATCACAAACTTCCTCGCTGCCAAGGGAGAAAATGAGAGAGAAGAACTTCATTATTGCTACTAAATGGCTATTTTTGTTCATTTTTATGATTTTTATTTCTCTTACCAAATGTGTCGTGTATGGATGATGAATAGAAGACTCAATTAGTTTAGGAAGAATAAAATAAAAATAAATTAAAAAATTAAAAATAAAAAAATAAATGTAATGAGTGAAGATGATGATTAGCCAAACTCGAATACAAAATATGTAATATTTTAGGGTGTAAATTATCTTTTTTAACTAAACTAAATAATTGCGTAATGCAAAATTAGTGGACGTTACAAATACTAAGAAATTACGCTTACGCAAGTTATAAATAAATTAGTAGCACGACAACAGATCACAACAATTTCCAGATTTAGAGTTCTTATATGAAATTTATATAGCAATCCAAATGAATTTTTCTAAGTGATATTAAATGTAAAATAAATATTTTGGAGCGCATTATATATATATATATATATATATATATCTATCTATATTTTCATGTTTTGGGTCCTATAGCAAATTTAGAGAATACAAATCCACAGTTCCCGACCCTAAAATACATAGAATTGAATTGTCATAAATATGCCATGGTAAAGCAAAAGAGAAAAAAGAACAAACAAATTAGAAACAAGATGAAGAAGAAATTAGTGAAGAGAGAGAGAGTGTGTGAATCCAATTCCATGATGCTTGGTGGGGAATGCAATAAAGAACAAATTGTGTACCGGGCCAATATTAGAGGTTCCAAGAAGTATAGTAGTGAACTAGCTATTTTTTAGTTAAAATTTTATTACGATTTTTTTTTTTTAATTTAGCTAGCTATTTTTCAACAGAGAAATGATAGTTACAGTCATGAGTGTGCAAGCGTCGTGCAATCACTTTGAAAAAAGTGAATAAATATGAGACCCACATAAAAAAATTAATTTTTTAGTAATAGACCCCACTTTTTTTCAAAGTGATTGCACGGTACTTGCGCACTCCACGACTACATGTAACATTACTCTTTTCAACAATACCAAATAACGAACTCTTTAAAATCTATCATTATTCCATTAAAATATTTATTGACTTTTTCATTTATTGTAATTCTTCCAACGAATATAATTTTTCTAACCGTCATTCTTCTAACGGATATATTTTTTTAACGATTATATTTCTATTATTATTTTTTTTAAAAGGGTACCAATGAATGGGCAGATTGCAATGCCGGGTAAGTAGTACTGGAAGTGCACCCAGTGCTGCCCCCTATGAAAGGGATTCCCAACCTGTGGCCACGGGCTGAATCAGAGTCCAAAGGAAGACCGCTAACCCCAAACACACGGGGCGTAACAGTGTGTACTGGCCTATGAAAGTGATAAGAACGTATGGACATATGCATGTATGTATGAACGCATGAATGCATGAATCTTTAAGAAATGAAGGCATTGACGGGGGACACGTTTTAAAGAAAGGAAAGTCTTTTGAAAGAAAAGCCCCGTCTAGTGACGTTTTCAAAAGAATTCACATAAACATGCACGAACTCTTGAAGAAATGAAGGCACTGACGGGAGAAACGTTTTACAAAAAGGAAGCGAGAAAAATCCCGTCCAGTGACGTTTTCAAACGAACACACGTATGACACGTATGCACGCACGTAATAGTATGTACGAGTGATGAATGCATGAATGAAAACCTATATTGTTATATTTTTAACGGTATGAAGTAATACTTACGAGTCTTCGACTCATTTTAGTTTTATGCATGTCCCTCCCCCTCATAGGAATTGCATGATCAGGACGGACACGGCCCAGTAAACCTCTTTTATTGTCAAAGCACATTTTAATTTATAAACGTGGAGTCTTGCACCCTGGGTATGCAAGTGAAAAGTTTTAAATCGGACAGTAATTCCCGTCGTCCTTTCTAAAAATATTTATAAAAAGTCCCACCAGAAGGACGGGCGTAAGTCGGTGGTGTCCTCAAATGTGAGCCTCGAGAGTTGGTCGGCCACTACATTCTCCACTCTTTTCTTATCTTTGATGATGATGTCAAATTCGTGCAAAAGTAAAATCTACCATATTAATTACGCTTTAGCATCCTTCTTTGTTAGAAGATACTTAAGGGCTGCATGATCTGTGAAAATTATAATAGGAGAACCAATCAAGTAAATACAAAACTTGTCCAAAGCAAAAACTACACCTATCAACTCTTTTTTAGTAATTGAGTAACTCATTTGAGCATTATTTAGAGTTCTACTAGCATAGTAAATGACAAAGGACTTCCCTTCCCTTCGCTGTCCAAAGACAGCACCTACAACATAATCACTAGCATCGCACATAATCTCAAAAGGTAAAGCTCAATCAGGAGGCTTCATTATGGGTGCTGAAGTGAGCTTGCCAATCAGCATTTTAAAGGCCTCTTGACAGGCTTGTGTCCACTCAAATGCGGCATGGCATCTTTAGCTAGGAGGTTGCATAGCGGTCTAGATATAACAGAAAAATTTTGTATGAACCTCCTATAAGAACCCGTATGACCAAGAAAGGATCTAACATCCTTTGCTGTCTTAGGTGTATGTAACTTAGAAATTAATTCAATTTTAGATTGATCAACCTCTATCCCATTGGAAGAAATAATATGCCCTACGACAATACTTGAAGGTACCATAAAGTGGATTTTTCCCAATTCAAAATCAGTTCATTTTCCTCACAACGGGTCAACACTCTTTTTAAATTTAGCAAGCATGCATCAAAAGAAGTTCCAAAAATAGTCAAGTCATCCATAAAAACTTTCATGTAATTTTCAACCATGTCACTAAAAATACTCATCCTGCAGCGTTGAAAAGTAGCAGGGGCATTACACAATCCAAATGACATTCTACGAAAAGCATAAGTACCAAAAGGACAAGTGAAAGTGGTTTTATCCTGGTATTCTAATGTAATTTCAATTTGATAATAACCAGAATAACCATCCAAAAAATAATAAAATGGGTGACCAGCTACACGCTCAAGGATTTGATCAATAAAAGGGAGCAGAAAATGGTCTTTTCGGGTGGTGGCATTCAATTTTCTATAATCAATATATATCTGCCACCCTGTCACAAGTTTTGTAGGTATTAACTCTCCCAATTCATTCTTCACCACAGTAACGCCTGACTTCTTGGGGACAACTTGTGTAGACTAACTCATTTACTATCAGCAATAAGATATATAATTCCTGCATCTAACAGTTTTAACACTTCATTTTTTACCACTTCTTTCATGGTGTGATTAAGTCTGCGTTGAGAGTCTCTACGAGGGCTAGTTCCTTCCTCTATAAGGGGCTAACACCTTTGATATTTGTAATGTTTCAACCTATGACTGACTTATGTTCATTTAAAGTTCGAATTAATTGCTCACCTTGAGATTCAGACAATTCAAATGAGATAATAACATGAAAAGTATCACCTGGTCTAAGGAAGGCATGTTTTAAACCTTTCGACAAAGGTTTCAATTCAACTCTTGGTGCTTCCACACTTCAAGGAATCTGTTTTTCACTTTTCTTAAGCAACTCCTTAAATTTTGGTTGCCAAGCCCGTGTGCCATAATCCCGAGTTTCATAAAAAATAACACAAATATCAACAACATCAGATGAATTGCTAATAGTATCGAACTCAGAATTAACAAGAAAATATTCAAGATGATTTGAATCATGAGTTGTGTGAACTCCATTGTCTATGAGTGTGTCAATCATGTACATGTGGTGGCACTCATCATAATCTTTTGGTTGTTTTCCAATATGGAAAATATGCACCTCTAGAGTCATATTCCCAAAAGAGAGTTTCATTAGACCATTCGTGCAATTAATAAGGGCATTAGCAGTATCAAGGAAATGTCTACCTAACATTAAGAGGATTTTAGAATTAGAGTCAATAACAGAAGTAGTGTCTAGGATTAAGAAATCAACAGAATAATAAAATTTGTCAATTTGAATAAAAGCATCCTCCACTGCACCCTGTGGTACTTTGACTGAACGGTCAGCCAATTGCAATACCATTGTAGGTGGTTTGATTTCTCCCAACCCTAGTTGCCAATAAATGGAATAAGGTATCAAATTTACACTAGCTCCTAAATCTAGAAACGATTGCCCAAACTCATGATTTCCAATATTACATGCAATGGTTGGACAACCTGAATCCTTGTACTTACGAGGAATTTGCTGCTCAATAAGAGCACTAATTTGCTCTATTAGAAATGCCGTCTTCTTAACATGGTGCTTTCACTTAACTGTATACAAATCTTTGAGAAATTTTGCATAAGTAGGAACATGTTTAATAACATGCAAAAGAGGAAGATTAATCTTTACCTGCCTAAGGTTCTCCAAGATTTCATTGCTAGAATCCAAAGTTCGCATACCAGATTTTAAAGCTTGAGGAAATGGTACCTTAACTGGGCTCTTGATTACCTCGGCTTCCTTGGGTAACTCGGCACTATCATTGCTTTGTTCCTCTTCAACATCCTTTGATATATCTGTTGTTGGGATTTGTAATGATTTACCACTTCGTGTCACAATGGCATTGACATCTTTCAAATTTTCTTGTGTCATATGTTGACCTTGGGTGTGGATTGAGCTTGAGAATGGAACTTGCCACGCTCATTCACACTCAAAGAACTCATCATCTTGGATATATGGCTCTTTATCTCATTATTTTCTTCAACAACCTGCATAATCAAATATTCAAACTTTTGATTAGTTTTACCCTATGCCTCAATAAAAGCTTATAAAGTATCTTCTAATGGGTTCCTAGAAGAAGAAGATGCATGATACGGTGCAGGGTAAGCTCTAGGAGGTTGTGCAGGTTGCTGATTTTCAGATTTCCAGCTAAAATTAGGGTGATTACGTCACCCCGGATTGTAGGTATCTGAGAAAGGTGCAAAAGACTTCTTGTACATACCTAAGACATTACATTGTTCCTCACACATTCTCCTCATTTTAGCAAATGTGGAGCACTCTTGACCTAGGTGATCTACCCCACCACACACAAAACATGGTCCAAAGGACTCTACACGAGTGGCCATGTGTGTTGGCTTTAAATCTTTAGTCTTTAACACCTCTAACTCCCTAGTAAGCATCTCAACTTTAGTTTTAGGTTATCATCTTCCCTAAGATGGTAAATTCCACCATCATTTGGATTTCCAACAGGCTGTGACCTATTTGTACTCTCAGTAGCACTAGGTCCGGTCCAAGTGTGAGCTTTTTCAGCAAGCTCATTGAGATATTCTATGGCCTCATCTGGATTTTTCTGTAAACATTTACCATTACACATCATCTTTATGAATTGACGCTCTCTAGGTGTAAGTCGCTCATAAAAATAACTAACTAAGCACCAGTTCTCATACCCATGGTGATGACATATACTCAACAACTCCTTAAACCTCTACCAAGCCTGATACAAAGTCTTACTATCATTTTGTACAAAGGTGGAGATTTGCCTCTTCAAATCATTAGTTTTATGTTGGGGAAAATATTTGTTAAATAAGACTTGTGTCATCTCATTCCATGATCCTATGGATCGTGTTCTTAGTGAGTACAACCAGCTCTTTGCTCTATGCTTCAAAGAGAAAGGAAAGAACTTAAGTCTCATAACATCATCTGGCATTATGACTATGGAAAGTCGTAACTACTTCTTCAAATTCTCTAATGTGCAAATAAGGATTTTCATTCTCTAAACCATGAAAGGTGGGAAGCAGCTGTATCATCCCTGTTTTAAAATCAAGTTGACGAGTGTTGGCTGGAAACATGATGCATGATGGTGTGGCTGTGCGTGTAGGGTGGAGGTAATCCTCAAGAGTTCTAGTGGGTTGATCTTCGTGTTCACTCATTTCTTCGGGACTAGATGGATTGTCAAATAAAGGATTTAAAAAATTTGATTATAACTATAGCACAAGCCTACAAGCAAATCTACCCAAGGTGTCTCTATATTTGTGCATGCAAGGTAACAAATTACTATAAACTAAAAATAATACGAAACGAAAGAAAAAAAATGTAGCAAGCTAAAATAGGGAATGGAGTTACCGCCTTTACAAACTACTGAAATAAATTATTTGTATCGTTTCTTCCACCATCTCCCCGACAACGACACCAAAATTTGATTATACCCAAATTAGTACGCGGTGTTATTGTATTGTTTAGGGTGTCGATCCACAGGGAGTCGGAAGAAACACAACAAGACACAAGTTTAAAAGAAAAGATCAAATTATAATATGATAAAAATCTGCAAATTCTACCTAAAGCACGTAATTAAAATGAGATTAGGGCACATATAAGAAGGTAATTAAATCTTTAGGCTTCTATCAACTTGATCCAATACTCTGACTTTTTCAATCCAAACGATATACACAATTAAGAATTATAGCACCAAATTCCTAATTGGAAGATATGACATTATATTCATCTACTTTCTCAAATTTAATTCTAGAATCTATTATCCCTTTACAAACCACGGTTTTCATGTATAAAAATAAATATCAGATTTGGAGATGACACTATGTTTACAAACAACAATGCAGCAAAAGATCACATCAATGATATGAAAAGTCTGTTTAAGTCACAATCATATATTCATAATCCTATAGCTCAACAAATTCAAATCATAACAAGATTTAATATAATTGTCTCAAACTTATAATATCCAAAACAATAGAGAATTGAATCCTAGAATCTTAAACAATAAAGATTAATCTATGAATTGAAATATAGTCAAAATATTTTCACCAATCAATTTCCGTCCTAGGCTTTACCCCAATATTAGTTCTCCATAGAAGAACTAAAAAATAAAAATGGTAAATCGCCTAAATTTTAGGACTCATCCTGGCAACCACGTATGCACTTCACGATTTCAAATTTAGAAATCCTTAATAGAGACAAATTTGTAGCCCTTTAAGATAGATGTTCAATGCATCAAGAATCTAATCAATCCAATTTGTGAGTGGAAAGCTACGATTAAAATATTAAAGTATGTCCAGACTGTCTCCTAGCGAATTTCGGGCTTGGACTTCTTGCGGTTTCCTTTTGTGATTAATTTTTTTCTTGATCCGAATTGCTCTCAAACCCCATCATTATCCTTATTTGAAGAGTCCTATACTCGTTGAAAGTTCTTAATTTGTTCCAACGTATTGCCCACTTAAAAGTCCTCATTTGAATTTGACTGAGCTTTGACTTGCTCTTTTATTAACTCTGAAATTAAATATAAAAATATGCTTAGGAGCATCCCAAAGTAAATAGAAACTCAATTCAAGAGTACACATTAATTTCTATGATTTCTATTCACATTTTAGCATTTTAGTCCAATAATAGGGTATTTAGAATGCATTTTTGTACACTCATCAGCCTCCATCTTCTACTTGTGTGTGACTGGTGAACTTTGTGAGCTGAAAACCCTCATTCTCTTCCATAGACCTATGTAGTACAAATGTAGGACTTTCAAACTTTCCTTAAAAAACAAACCTATTTCTTCAAAACCAGATTCTTCATAGAGCACATGCAACCTCTTCAAGTTGACTCTGCTACAAACTTGTTATCATATCTTCCCATATGTTATAGAAATTAGTCTCTACACATTTCCACTTTTGGAGATAGCTTAACGAATCTGCCCAAACATCTTGTGCCGCTGCACACCACCATAACATATGATTGCTTGTTTCCTCAGCTTGTTGACAGATAGGACGTAGACCATCTCCAGTAAGTCTCCTAATAAACATATTCCTTTTTATAAGAAGTACATCACCAACAACTCTCCATAGAAAGACTTAACTACATTTGGAACATTCAAATCCCAAATCTTCTTCCAAACAATTGAACCCTTATTGCTATTTGATGATGCACCTTTAAAAGCATTCTTTAACTGGTATGCCAAATAATATGTAGATTTGACTGAAAACTAACCTGGATTGTTAGGACCCCAGATCAAATTGTCTTCAGAACCTCGTTTACTCAATGGCAGGCTCTTAACTATATATGTTTCTTCTACATTCAACACAACATTAACTAGGCTTTCATTCCAGCAACCCTTCTCATCAATCAACTCCTTAACATAAGCTTCCCTCTGAAAAATTTTCACTGGAGACTGAACCATAAAAGTTGAGGGAGTGGGTAACCATCTATCACCCCAAATTTTGACTTGTTCTCCATTCCCTACCCTCCATTCTCATCCCTGCTTTGATAAGGTCTTAAGAGCCCTAAATACTCCTCCAAATCTGTGAAGGGCCACAACCAAGCCTTGAGCTCAATATATCACCATGTTTAAAGTATTTTTCTCTCATAATCCTTGCAACTAAAGAATGTGGTTTTGTGAGCAACCTCCAAAATTGCTTAGCCAACATAGCCTTATTAAAAATCTGAATATCTCTAAATCCCAGCCGTCCATGGCTTTTGACAATTCCAACTTTGCTCCACTCTTTCCATTGTATCTTCCTATCATTATCCATATGTCTACACCAGAACCTTGCCATCATATTTGAGATCTCCTTACACAACTGCTTTGGCAATTGGAAGACACTCATAGCGTAGGTAGGTATTGCTTGAATAATTGCTTTTATAAGTATCTCTTTACCTGCTTGAGTTAGAAACTGATTCTTCCAGCTATTTATTCTCTTCCAAACCCTCTCCTTAATCTCTCTAAAAGCTTGGTATTTCGACCTTCCCACCATAGTTGGTAAGCCTAAATACTTCTCAGCATCATAACACACTCTTGCACCAATATTATCTTTTAATACCTCTCTTACATACTCACTTGTATTTGTACTAAAATAGATTGAAGTTTTGTGCAGATTTAACTTTTGACCAGAGGCCCTCTCATACCTGTCCAAGACTTGTTCCACAGCACTCCGTTGTTGCACATTGGATTTGCAAAAAAATCATATAATCAACTACAAACAACAAATGATTAATCCTAGTCCCACCCTTACTCATTGCAACTCCCCTTTATACTCCCTTCCTCCTCTGCATTATGTAGCATTGAACTTAACCCTTCTACACATTAGAGAAAAAGATAAGGAGAAAGTGGATCTTCTTGCCTTAATCCTCTTGTTGGATTTATTACTTGACTAGATTGTCCATTCACAATTACTGAGTACTTCACAGTTGATATACATTTCATAACCAGGTCTATCCACCTACTTCCAAAACCAAGTTTCTCCATTATAGCCCTCATATACGCCCATTCCATCCTATCATACACTTTTGACATATCTAGTTTCAAAGCCATACTCTCTTCTCTTCCCCTTGGCCTACATTTCATAGTATATAAAGCTTCATATGCTATCATAATATTATCCAAGATAAGCCTACCAACCTACCAGGTATAAAAGTACTCTGGTTATAGGAAATAATCTTAGGTAGCACTTTCTTTAACCTATTTCCAAGAGTTTTAGCAATAAGTTTATACGAAACATTGCATAAACATATTGGTCTAAAATCCGTCACCCCACTAGGCATCTCAACCATAGGACTTAATGCAATATGTGTAGTATTTATCTTTTCATCAAATAACCCATCATCAAGAAATCTGAGCCAGCATTAGCAACATTATCCCCTACTACATTCCAAAAATCTTGATAAAGTAAGCCCCAAACCAATCAGGTCCTAGGGATTTTAAAGACCCCATATTATCATCAACTCCATCCCCAGTAAACTCCCTCTGTAACTGCTCATTCATTGCCCCAGTAACTCGACATTGAACACGATCTAAGCCCCTGTGAGTTGCTTTTTGGGAAGTTCAGGTTGAACAATCTACATCCTCCCTGTAATGATCTTCAAAAGCCTTTTGAATTTCCTGCTGAGTTGTTCTCAAAACTAACATAGAATCCTTCACTTGTGAAAACTGATTTTTTTTTTCTTTTCTGAGTAGCACACATGTGAAAAAATCTCATATTCCTACCCCCTGGCTGATACCAGTTAGCCTTAGCTCTCTACTTCCACCTTATGTCTTCCCGTTCTAACAAATAACCCACATTCTTCTGCAGGTTTTTAACCATTCAACATTTTGTGGCCCCTCTACCTCTTGCAACCTTTTCAATATTTCTGTCTTCTCCTTTATCACTTTCTCTCCTCCCGTACATCTATGCTTACTCCATTTTGATAGTTCTCTACTACATTGCAAAAGAGCAGATTGAAGATATTCCATAGAATTAGTTTGCTCAGACTTCCACACCTCCTCAATTAGTTTACCACAATCCTCATCTTTACTCCAACATGCTTCAAATTTAAAAGCCTTGCTATAACTGACTCTTCTCCAACCCTCTTGCATAACTCACGGTAACAAAGGTTTATGATCAGAACTTCTAGCTACCAGACATTGAACCACAACATGTTTATGTGTAACTTTCCAAGGTAGATTAGCCATAGCTCCATCTAATCTCTCCTAGTAAAGCTATCATCATCATGTCTATTACTCCACGTAAAAAGATCACCCCTATAGCCTCAATCAAACAACCCATTGTCTTCACTAGCAGACCTGAAGTCTCGCATCTAGCCCTCTGGTCTACTTCGACCACCTACCTTCTCGGACTGCCATAGTATTTTGTTAAAATCACCCATCACACAGCATGGAGAATCCTCTGGATTAATCTTCAACAATAATTCCCACGATAAGGATCTTCTACTAACTTTTTGGATGGCCATAGAATCCAGTTAGTATGCATCTTGATGACTGGCCCTGGATTGTAACCCAACCGCTAATATGTCGTGATGAGAAATTACAGATACTGAAGTCAATCTCATGTTTCCACATAATTGCTAAACCTTCATTCCTTCCCACTGGGTCCACTGTAAAACACCCATAAAAACCCAACTTCCTCTTCACTGCCTCTCCACTTCTTACCACTACCTGTTCCTATATATTCGTCGACTAAGAACAAAGCAAATCTCTTTTTGAAAGAAGGTAAAAGACTAAACTGACCTTTGTTTTCCTGCACGCGCACCCTTCTCTTCCAGTTACCTTTCCTTCTTGACCCCTGGCTTGTAAAGCTGTTTTTGAGTCAATTGCCAAACTACCAGTCGTAAGTTGACCCTTCTCCACCAAATCAGTTACTCCCATGGGCCTTGTATTCCATCCATTCTTACTTGCAATATTATTGGCCCCACTGGGCCTTGGGCCCATCTAGTCCGATACTAAAAGGCCCCTTAACTGTTATACCTTATCCCTCATCTCTGCCCTTAACTCCTGGGACTTATTTGACCGAGTCAGATCCATGTCTGGCTGAATGACTTCCTTGTTATTTGCCACGATAAACCTTTCATTTGAAACACCGTGATTTTTGCTAATCAGACGAGAGAAACCATTGGATTCACGACACTCATCCCCATCTGCTCCCCCCTGAGCCGCTGTAGAGTACGACAACCGGAACACAGTACCCTAGTTGACATCTTGAACCGGCGAATTAGTATAAGATGAATCCATAGGTGCATTTCTCCCCCGACTTCGCCGCCTGACTCCACTATCCGCCCTCAGCCACACCCCAGATTGTTGATCTCTATCCATACTATGCCTGTTGGTCCCATTCCCAGCTTCACAGCCCACCTCACCATGAACAATTCGACCACACTTGAAACACATCTTAGGTAATTTTTCGTACTTAATTCCCAAGCTTCTCACCAATCCTCCTATTCATGCAAGCCATAAGCAAATTATGCAATTGAATCCAGTACTGCTCAAATTAAAATTGATCTGGTCTGGTTGTAAGGTCACATCAAATGGCTTTACCACAAACAAATTATTATCAAAGAGCCATGGTCTACTAGATAAAACACGATCTTTATCCTTGCAGTTAGCAAAAATAATAGCATAGATGTTTTCTTGAATCCATTTGAAAGTAACATTCAAATCCACCTTCCACACCTTAAGCATAGTTGAATATGAATCACATCCTTCCCAATACATCTGTCAGCAAACACTTTCCCAATCAAGTCATTAAAATCATCCGATTGAATCTCAATAGTTGCTTTTTCTTCCTCATTAAGACTCAAATGCTACCAAACCTCACTCAAGTGGTCCATCTTCAACTAAGAAAAACCCTCTAAAAGTGAGACTATTCCTCTTCACTCAGTAGGAATGAAAAGTCAAAAACCTTCTCCTCTTTCGCCTAAGTTGACGTCCGAGAGAAGACCATTAGGTGTGCGACTGGACTTTAACTATATTTCTCCAACGATTATATTCTTCCAACAAATATAATTTTCTAAAAATCTTATTTTTCCAAAGGATATATTTCTTTAACGGCTATATTTCTCCAACGGTTATATTCTTTTACTATAAAACAAAGTATATATTATTGGAGAAGAATAAAACGAAGCACGAAACTCCAACGAAAAACAGAGCTACCAAGTGAATAAAAAAATAAAAAAATTGTATGAACTGGAAGAAAATATTGGAGAAGAAGTTGTGGAAAAAGTTTCTAGATGCGGATTTACGAGGGATCTAAAGTTTGTATTGGAGAAGAAATTGAAATGGTGGCCTTTTCTATTTTCTGTTAAACTCTGGAAGAGATGAAGCCGTGCGAAATGTGAAAGGAGAAATCTGAGGCTTTGGTCGATAGTAGGGGTGCTAAAATGAGAGAGCGCCAAAATGAGAGAGAGTAAAAAATAAAATAATAATGGAAAAGTGAATAGCTAGCCACTTTCACTGACTAGATTTGGCCAACCGAAATAACAATGGGTAAATTTACTGCTCATTTACCTAGTTTGTGATGAGATGCGTTTTGAGCTAGCTAGCCAAACTTTGGTTAAATTTTATTTATGGCTAGCTCACTACAAGTGCTCAGACCATAGTAGCTAAATTTTGACTAAAATTTAACTAGAGAATCTATTTTTTTCTCCTTAGCTAGCCATTTTTTATTGACATCAAATAACAAACTCTCTAAAACTATCTCTATTCTATTAAAATATATATTTTTAATTCTCATTTATACTTTTTAATTCTAATGGTAATTAGTATATTTATTCCTTATTAAAAAAGTGCATATTAAAACACAACATTTTCTGGTGAATATATTTGTCTAACGTTCATATTATTCCAACCGACATAATTTTTCAATAAGGGTGGGCTCCAACTTTGACGAATGCCCATCTCTGACCTCTGACTTCGACTGGAGTCGAAGGTCAAAATGTCCTTCGACTTCGACTCTAACTGGAGTCGAAGTTCGACTTTGATCGGAGTTCGTACTCAGAGCTCCAATAGGAGTTGGAGTGGGCTTTGCCCTACTCAAATTGGGCTTGGGCCCACAACCCAATATCAAAGGCCCAATTTGAATTTAATCACTGTTTAAAAATATTTTAAAAAAAAAGAAAAAATAATGTAAAAAAATAATTAAAAAAAATCTAAAACACTGTGTGCAATGACTAAATCACATATAATACAAAAATAGGTGATTTTCAAAGTGCAAACTACAAACGATAAATTTAAATTTTCAACTACAAATTGGCAATAAAGTTAAATTTACAGCACCAAAATATAAATAATAATCTAGATTCGATTTAAATAGCCCAGTCCCACATCAGTCCTGACAGTTCATACATTTGAGTCGATGACTTGATAGTGATCACTGATTTCCTCCATGAAATTTTACTGATCAGATGCACTATTTTTTCTTTAGTCATTTAACTATAGACTTCTAAATCATCATTCAAGTGATACATGACATAAATAGAATACATTTACATTATAAACTCACTTTCACCTCTAACTCTGACGAGTTTTGCATAATGATATTGAGTTTCTCACCAATAAAGGGGTTAGGGGGTTCTCCATCAAACAATGCTTCTGTCTCAATCATGCACAATTAGTCTGGGGTTCATAGCTAGGTCTACAAAATCATATAAATTATAAATTAAATAATGAAAATATTAAAATTATGTAAATAATCATTTAAAATCATAAGTTACCTGATTCAAGCCTATAGCTCTCGACATCAACGGTATCTACTCCAATGGACGTTGAATTTAACCAGTTCTGTGTGCAAACGAGGGTCTCGATGGTGGTCGGAGACAATGAACTCCAATAAGCATCCAAGACACGACCTCCGATGCTAAACGTCGACTTAAAGACAACCGTAGTGATATGAATGACTAGTATATCCCTGACTATTCAGGAAAGGACTAGAAACTTGCTAGAATTCACTTTCCACCAACCTAATATCTAGAATGTATCACTAAGTGACTCAATATCTTCCATAAAGTAACGCTCAATCTCAGACTTACACTGCATAATATTCCTCGATGCATGGTTTTGATGAAATCGTCGTAGCATCAAAACATTTGAACTCTGTGCATGCGACATACGTGTCATCCCAGGAAGATGTAGAGCCGATCGAGCGTGAGGAGCTACCACCTTCGGTTGATGACCGACCACTATTGTTGTAATAACTATATAAATAATCAATATCACATTTAAGTGATCTAATAAACTGATAAGCGTCCTCATCACTAAGGACGTCCCTAATCTAAAATTCTACAATCGTCAACTTATATCGGGGTTCAAAGATCGCAACTACAAATAATAATATATTTATCTTCTCCACATCCTCCCAATATTTATTATATTTGTATTTCATCCTCATAGTCATTGCATTCAACAAATCTACACTGTCAGTAAAACTCTGTTGCAAGTGGTCATAAAGCCTCGAGAGCTCCTCGAAGTACATGTTCATAGTAGGATATTTTGTCCCAGATATCCGCATAGTTATGTCATAAAATAACTTTAAGAATTGAACAAAATACCTGACATTTGCCCAATCAATTGTGTTCGGAGCACCGAGCCCCCTTCTCCCCCCAACTGACTCCAGCAATGCATATCTCATGCCCCCATCCTCGACCTCCATCCAGTCGAACTTTGTTTGGTAATTTTGCGCTACATCCAACAACATGTATATAGAGTTATATCGAGTCGGAACGTCTAGTTGCAACATACTGGCCTTAAACTGGTGGAGCTATTCGGGGAAAGCCCTCACATATCTCACAAGGTTCCTGACTTTAGTAATAAAATCATCAGCCACCTTCAACCCCTCAGAAACTATGAGGTTGATGATATGGACGCAACGTCAAACATGGATAAACTGGTGCTCACGAATGATATCCTCCTTTACAGTCGTATCCCGCTTGAAACAATCAATAGCAATGTCATTCGCACTGGCATTGTCAACTGTGATACAAAGCACTTTCCTGATCCCCCAATCCTTTATACAATCATCCATCTCATTGCCAATGGATGAACCTTTGTGATCAACAATTTCTTTGAAGCCGATAATCCGCTTCTACAACATCTACTCACTGTCAATAAAGTGGGCTATGATACACATGTAGCCAACATTCTGTATGGAGGTCCATGTATCAGTCATAAATGACATTCTTTGGCCAATGGCGACAAACATTTCCTTCATCGCTGCTTCTCCTTCGCATGTCTCTTCAAACAATCATGCATCACCGTATACCGTGAAGGCATGAGAAATCGTGGCTCTAAAGTGTGTACAAATTTGCGGAAGCCTGCTTTGTCAACCGTGGCAAAAGGCATCTTATCAGTGATGATCATCTCCGCAAGAACATCCCTCAACATCATCTCATTGTATTGAGGGATTGATAGCTTCTTAATCTATGTGCCATCAGTGGCCGAAGAAATCTTGTAACTCTACTTCGTCTAATAAGTTGTCACCAGCCATTTGTGTATCTTATACCGTTGGCAGCCCATAAAATGTGTTATTAATACTAACGTGCCTAGCTTCTTCGAATGATAACTACATAGTTACCCACAGTAGTGGCATCGAGCCTGCAGGTTCTCACAATCACTAGGAACTTTGGTGAAATGTTCTCATGTCCACAACCTTTTTTTACTAGGTCATGTTGGTCGATCGACCCTAACATGCATCTACTCCTCCTCCTTATTAAGCATATCAACATATTCTAGATCTATTGAGACTCGACTATTTGCACAGGAGGTAGCTGCTCTAGATGAGAGGGTATACGACCCGAAGTACTTGTTGGTGATGCCAACGACAGTGCTTCATCCTCTTGTGGAGAATCGTGGCGAGATAGTGTAACATCCATAATTTTCTATGTAAATAATCTGAAACAATTAACAAATAACCATCATTTAACATGTTATGAAAATTATCTACAAATTGAAAACATATTGAAAAGGAAAAACATATGTGTCTAGTCGTGTTTGTAATTTTAAAAATAAATAAAACACAAAAAAACTGAATGTCCGCTTGAGCCACACTTAAGCGAAGGCTCGATCGAACAATCTGTGTGATACTCAAGTGAACATTATCTAGAACAAAAAGACCCGATTTTTCCAAAACCTAAATCCATCAATTCTTAAATGTAAAAGCCTAAAAATTGAAATCATTGAAATGCAAACAACAAATCATTCAAATGAATAACAAATCATACACATTTCACAAATTTCAAACCACATTGTGACAGTTAAATGATTTTAGAACCCTAAAATTCCACAAAAAAAACTGAGTGAGTGAGTGAGTAACTTACAAATACAATCGACTAATGAGCTCTGGAAGGTGGCACACAACAAGTGGGTGTTGTGCGAAAGTGAGGGGGGAAAAAGGGTGTCCTGCGTTTTGGACCCCTTCTGAGCGAAACGACTTCGTTCCTCTTGAAGTGGAGCAACATCGTTTTGGTTATGTGATTTTTGTAAAAAAAATATGTCGGAGTTCGAAGCCAACATGGGCTCCAGACTCCAACTCCGACTCCAACTAGTGGACTTGGAGTTACTCTGACTTTGACTCTGTTGGAGTCAGAGCCTTGTCAGAATTCGGCCGGAGTCGAAGTTTCAGAGTTTTTGCCCACCCCTATTTTCCAATGGTCATATTCTTCCAACGATCTTATTCTTCCAATGGACATATTCTATTAACGGCTATATTTCTCCAATAGTTATACTTTCACTACAAAACATGAAAATTTTCTTAACAATTTTATTTGCTTCAATACAAGTTTCTTTGTAAAATTAATTTTTTTTGTTAATTTTCTCCCAATGGATGGTTCTCTTTTTTGGAAAATTACACTTCTCGCTTCATATTCTGATGAAGAATTTGAGATAGTGAAACAACTTATTATGGAAGAAGAAAGATCAAGCTCACATGGTTGCTAAAGAAAATCACACAAATTCATCAGAAGCGGTAGATTACAAGCCCACCAAAATTTTTTTCTTGACTATTTTGTTGATTCGCCATTCTAGCCTCACAAATACTTTCAAATGAGGTTTCAAATGAGTCAATCTCTTTTTCTTCGTATCCAATCTAAGGTAGAAGCCCTTGAACATTATTTTATTCAAAGAAGAAATGGTTTTGGAAGGCTTCGTTTTTCTTCCTTTCAAAAGATTACAACTGCTCTTATGATGCTTGCATATGGTGTCACTACTAATTTTATGGATGAATACTTGAAGATTGGGGAGACTACGACATTAGAAAGTCTAAAATTGTTTGTTAAATTAGTAGTTTTAATTTTTTTTTTTAAGAGTACTTAAGGAAACCCAACAATGATGACATTCCTAGATTGCTCCCAGCTGATGAGAAACATTGATTTCTAAGCATGTTAGGAAGCATTGATTGTATGCATTGGAAGTGGAAGAAGCTGCCCAGCTTCTTGAGATTGTATATATTCTGGTCATATCCATGCACCAACAATTATTTTAGAAGTAGTGGCTTCTTACGATCTATGGACTTGACACACTTTTTTTGGATTACCTAGGTATCATAATGATATAAATGTGCTTGATAAATCATTTATATTTTCTGACCTTACTTAAGGGTGTACTCTGGCTGTCAACTATACAATTAATGATCATAATTATGTAATGTGGTACTACCTCACTGATGACATATACCGCAATGGGCAACATTTGTGTTAAAACTATCATGGGTTCCCTAAGGATAAAAGAAAAAACTTTGTTGTAGCCCAATAGTAGGGGAGGAAGGATGTAGAGCGTGCTTTTGGTGTGCTTCAAGCACGATTTTCTATAGTTCGTAGACTTGTACGATCTTTTCACATTGAAATGCTCAATAATATTATGATGGCATGCATTATTTTACACAAAATGATTATTGAAGATGAAAGGGTTGACAATGGATTTGAAGACTTCGAATATGAACAGTTCAATGAAAGCCTACGTGAGCAAGTGTCATCCAACCCTACAACTGAATTTAGTGAGTTCGTTCAATGTCATCATGATATTAGAGATAAGAAAGCGCATTGATGTTTTATTTTTTCTTCGCACTATCATTTCATTTTGTCTTTTTTTAGAAGAATGGGTAAACATTTCTCTTATGCCAAGAATATAGTATGATTTTTTTTACTCAAATCGTGCAATGACCTTTTCAATGAATATACAACATAAATTATGCATGCCATCATAAGAACCTTCAAAGAACCTTATATGTCCAACATAAATGGATCCCAAAACAACAAATAAAATGTTCTTACTTAGAAGCATCAAACCTTCAAAGAAAAGTTTAAATTACTCAACCAAAAAACAAGCTTTACAAACAATATGTATGGTTCAAAATACATCATGCAAACTAACCTAAAATACATTCTAAAATATATTAGTTTCTCTTACTACGACTTTCAAGGATTTCCATTTGTAGTTGATGATAGCATTCTTGTAGCATTGGAGACATGACACTTGTATTAGTTTCTTCTTCTTTATTTTCTTAAAGGGCGTACTTTCTTCTACTCAGCAAGCATCTTCTCTTGTTTAAAATGTAATTCCTCTTGCCTAAGACAAAACAGCTTATTTTCATGATCACGTGCTTCTTCAAAAAGTTTATTTTATTCTTCCTATCTTTTGTAGCACCCCACCTATTTACCCTTATAGATTAACTCTTAAACACTAAAATTTAGAATACTAGCTCATTAAAATAGTCCACGACCCTAAGAGCTTTAGAAAGAATTAAATTAAGTTTAGAATCTTGGTTAAGAGCATTGATCGATCACCACACAATTAGTTATCTTGAAACTATGTTTTAAGCTTGATTTTTTATTCTTATCATTTCTCATCCTTTTGTTCTAAAATTTTCTTATTTGGTTATCCATTTCCATTATTCTTAGATCATATTAGGACTTTAGATAAACCTTTATACATGTCATTAAAGGTAATGATATGTCAAAATCTGAATTCACACCAATCGGTACTCATGTGTACTCTTGTGCGCAATGGACTGATGTGCTCCTAGCTCAAACCTTTTTGTGCCATTTTCTCAAGGGCATTACTATTCTTTAAACACCTCATTTCATTTCTTAAAATTCAACCAAGCTTTGGTCACATTGAGTTTTAGAACCCTAGCCGAAACCCCAAACCAAGTGCACCAAGTATTAGGTAACCGAATGGCATGTTTGTTTTTATTAAATTTTTTTGCCATGGAAGAAGCACCACCCCATGCCACCCTCTCTACTTCCATTCATCAAAAGCCCCTCCAATTATCATGAAGAAATTTGGTCTCAACACCACCCCAAAAATTGAACCAATTCGAATGCACCTTTGAGTATCTTGGCAACCACCATTAAACCACCTTATTCATTGGGCTGCCATTTAATCATCACTTAGCAACCAATCCCCCACCATGTACCACCTATGTAGGGAACTTAAGAGTGCCTTTAAGCTAGGCATAACAGCCATAGAGAAGAGTCCAAGTGAATAAGACAAAAAGCAGTTGGCCTTGGGAAAACACCCTACCCGACGACATGATAGTATGCCTTCATGCAATGCATTTATTCCACCACACTTTCTCCACTCCCACACGAAAACTCTCCCTCTTCCCTAGTCGAATCAGCCTACATAGATGCCATCATGATGGAGAAACAACCAACCGCACCCCAAGGCAAGGAGGATCTAGGCTCATCATCACTAACCGCCCAAACCCCCCAATGGGAAGCCACCATTGCCGTGCCCCTCCACGAAAGGTTAGACTATTTTAGGGTTTCAAGCATTTTGGTCTTTAAAGAAATATAGGTTATTTCAACATTTCATGTTTTAATTACAAAGTACACGTTTAATTGAAAATTGACGCAAGTCATGTGCCTATTTTATAGGTAATCAGTTGAACCCTGGAAATATTGGATTAGCGCTACGAGGTAAGTAGCTTGATCATAAAATTAGGATTATCACTTATTAGCTAGTTAGATATATTATTATTAAAGCCAGCTCTTTGGAAGCCAATGTTTATATACCATGCATGTCATGATATTTGTAAGCGCATCATTAATCATAATACATTATCATATTTAAGTCCGCATTTTATCATCATGTACGTATTATGTATGTCATGTATATAACTTTGCATAAAATATGTAAGCTTTCATAAGATCAAGTGTAAGATAAAGATCAGATTAATAAGATAGTCATTTAGATGCATGGTACCAATGCAGTCATGGTGGTTGTGCAAGTCATGGACTCAAGCGTGGTCCACCACAATATATTACTATAAGATCATATCAGCGGTTCCCCTTATGGCCACATGATGTGGGATCGATACACAATCTTGCACAAAGAGATAAGTGTGTTGGCTAGTCAGATAATTCAGATCAGTAAAATAAATCAGATAAGATACAATAAATATTTTTTAAGTCATGTATGGCATATGTATATTTATGAATGATCATAATTTTAAGTTTTCTGTATGAAATATTTTATGAAAAACCTTACGTTTATTATTTTTAAGCTATGGTGGGTTTCTTACTGAATTTTTGACTCATTTTAGTTTTGTTTTATGTTTTAAACCACCCTCAATGATGAAATTTATGAACATGGAGCTGCAAGATAGAACGCCCAGGGAGGCATGATAGAGGCTTAGATCATCTACACATAGTTTTTCAATTATGACTTTTATAGTACAACTTTGAGAAATTTTAATAAGTGCTTCCATGTACTCTCTTTTATAATTTCAGTATTTTGAATGATTTTATTTATTATAATGAATCTTTGTACGTGGTGCTAAGAATAAGAAGATTTTTTAGTCAAGGTCAGTAATAGCAATCCGGCTCACTTAGATTTTCTAGAAATGACATTGTTCTTAACCCTGGGGAAGCGGGGTGTTACAAGCTATGCCCAACTTGTTATTTCCTGCCTTTCAACCAAATGGCCAAACTTTGGCAAAAAACAGAGAAAGCGAGCTATATACTGATGCTTTTAAACTCCTTGGACGGTGCTGGTCAGAAGGACATGACTGTGTTTTTATGAAACAATGCCACTTCTACAACAATGTATCATAATGGTCCTTATAAATGCACCGTTAGTGATAGGAGGTTTTGCCGCGATCTCTATCCATGTCCCGTATCCGATCCTTAAATGCAGCGTGGCTTTGTCACAACGTGTTTATGCAAGGTAGTGTTAGGGTAGGCATCGTCCTACCTTCCCTTGTTAGTTGGTTTCCTACTCAGGCCTTGGGCCTTCTTCTCCCTTACGCAATTTGTTGGCTACGGTATTGTTGAACACTGGGTTTCCATGATAGACTTGGTTTGGCTTGGGATGTAAATACTTCTCGCAATTAGGCCCAGCCCGATAGAGGAAGTAAACATCCATTTCAATTACCCCACCAATTCCTACTGTACATGTACGGTGGGATTTTCTTGTCTTATTTTCTTACTTTTTCTTTTTCCCATTTTTTTGTGCCTAGCGGCTTATGACACCTGATGTGTGGGTTGCTTGTCATGTGCACCCGTCTATTTTCTCACATCAGGAGTTGCGTTTGATAGTTCGATACCACGTCCTCTCGTGCAGTGAAAATCGCAGGATCTGTTACTCCTTCATTTTGTTTCTAACGACATGTGTCGCTTTCCTGTCTGGGCAGCCCGATCGCCATAATTGCCTATTTAAACCCGAGCCCCATGCGGATTCTTCCTTTTTGCTTTCTTTGACTCTCATTGTGACCTCGTTTGTTCCTTCCTGTTTTAGCTCTCCTCAGCCCTCTTATTTCTCCTTCAATGGCACCCAAGAACACCTCACGTTTTTCTTCCCAAGGTTCTCGCTCAACCTGCTTGAAGGGACCTTCTAGGGTCCCTGAGGACCTGGATCTCCCCGAGGTCTGTGATGAGTCTTAGTACTTCGAGGGGTATCATTGGTCCTCAATGGTCACTTCTGCAGACTTGAGGTCGTTCAGGTCTTCTTTCGCAAAGGGGCCGTCGACTCGGAGGTTTTTGCCACGAAGGTGGCACCGTACCCTTTGATGTTCACCGATGGAATGCGGCTTCCTTTCTGCCACCTGGTCCAAGAAATCCTGGACTTACTCTGCCAATCTCCGTTGCAACATCATCCCAATATGTGGAGGATTTTGCTATGTTGTTGCTTTGTTTGGCGCATGGTCCTGGGACTCGCAAGTGAAGGTTATCCAAATTTGATTGCCAGGCGATTCCTGTTCATGCACGGGGTGTAACATCTGGGTGGAAACCTGTGTAGCTTCAGCTCTCGCGCATGATATAAGGTTGCCTGCTTGGAAACCCACTTCTCCAAGGTTAAAGATTGGTTCAAGCGGCTTTTCTTTGTCACGGGCCAAGGGTGGGAGTTTCTCGCTGGGGAGAAGGCCCGTCACGAGTTTCCCGTTCGCTCTGTTTTTGGAGTCGTGCTGGACGAAAAGGAAATCAGCTTGGATCTGACCGGGTAGGAGCAAGCTCGATTGGATGCCATTTATGCTTAGGTGGAGGTGCACCCACAGGACGTTCACTCTGACGCTCTGCTGACCAGGACCAACATAGACTGGTTCTTGGTGTCGTCAAATCGATCCTGTTTCATCTGAAGACGCCTCCCGAGTGGTCAATCCGCTTCTCGGGGCCAAAAGATACCTCCTAGTCCTCTATTGGAGGGAAAGGGGAAGAAGCCTCGCATCAATGTAGATGAGGCCCAGGAGTCATCGGGGTCGGGTAGCAGTGGCAGCAGCTTTGAATCACAAAGGCAGCCTCTAGTGGGCCAGTCCTCTTGAGCTCCATCCACGTCGAAGGCTATGGAAACTGGAACCAATTCATGCACAATTGTGTTCCTTAGGTGGTGGTGTCACTTCTCAGGCTAAACAACACCCCTTCCTATTGCCTGAGGCATTTCAGTCTTCTACCCCAAGGGAATCCTTAGCGGAGGGGAGGAAAAGTTAGAGATGGCCTTCTTCTTAGCTTTCCTTGACCCACCCCCAAGGGAATCCTGCATCTTCATCCTGCCACCTGAGGTTCCCCTGGAGGTGGTTTCCTATCCCAACTTTGATGACTTCAAAGTGTCGGTTGATGCTGGGGCAACAATGTGCTTGGGTGATGACGAGGACGTTCCTTCTTCGCGCCCCGATCCACCCACGAGGTCGTCTCCAGGCCATTGATCTCAACAGGGACAGGGTCTCCATTCTTGGTTCTCCGTTGTACGTGTCCCCTAAGCCCGAGATTGCTTCATCAATGGCATTATCTTAGCCACCCACTAGACCAAGGAGCCAGTGACGTTAAGGCGACATAGGAGTTGAACTAGTGACTGTGGCTGACGCCCCGGAGAAGACGACGGGTGGTCATGTGGCCGATGGGACGTTCGAGCTGGCTGTCAGTGCCAAATGCGAGACTAAGGGGATGCCCATCCAGAAGCTACTATTGGGTATGAGGTCGAGGCTGAAGGGACGCCGGTGTTGGAGACCATAGTTGGCGACAAGGCCGAAGGTGTGCCCGAGTTGGAGCTAGTGTGCGGCCATGATGTCGCAGGTACATTCAGGCAGGCATCGAGGAAAGACATGGCTGCAGTGTTGCTCGTAGGGGTGAAGGCGCTTCCTCCAATGTCTCTTCCCCGCCCTATGGTAGCTAGCGCATAATGGGGAGACCTCTTGGGTTGGAGAGAACGAAGACCTAGGGATCAGCTCGGTCTTTGACGAAGCCAAGGTCGAGGCCATTAGTCGGGAAGTTGACAAATTGAAAACCTTCTTCTCAATGCTCGATCTGCGCCTTACTCTGTCTGGTTTGTTTGTCCTTCCAAGTGTTAACCAGCTGGCTGCCCTGATCGTGGATGGAATGGGGGAGCTGGAAGAATAAGTCTGGGCACTGGAGTCCCTCACCATCTTGGCCCTCATAAAGGTCCATCAGGAAATAAGGAATGAGACGAAGTTGAGGAGGCCTTCGCCCATATGTACGTCAGCAAGAACAAGAAGAAGAAGAAGAATAAGGTGCCAAACTTCGTTGGGAAATGGCCATCCTTCAGGGCGACTTGGCCAAGTCTCGTGAGGATTCTAGACAACACCTCCTCGAGGTCAGCCTTATGAATGTAAGAGCAAGGTCAGGAAATCAAACGACTTGTCCCTCCTATTGAATGCGAGAGTCAGGTCGGGCTGTCAAGTAACTTGTCCCGCCTGTTGGTCAGCGTGAGTGAGGTCAGACAATCACTTGTCTAGCCTGTTGAACGTGAGTGAGGTCGGACAATCAAGTGACTTGTTCTGCCTATTGGTCAGCGTGAGTGAGGTTGCCAGTTGAATGACTTGTCCCGCTTGTTGAACGCGAGAGTGAGGTCGGGCAATCAAGTGACTTGTCCCGCCTGTTGAACCCATGAGCGAGGTCAGCCTTTCTGGGATACCCTACGAGGCCAAACACATAATTTGAAGAAAATAGAGTTTTATTCATAGTCTTTCGATGTTTGTTCTCACACTTTTCTAGTACATTTAAACAAAATATTTTCGCAAGTACTCCATGTTCTAGCAGTGTGGCAGCTCATTTCCTTGAGAGTCTTGAAACCAAAAGGAACCCGCTCTGTTGTTGGCTGTGATGACGAACGAGCCTTCCCATCGTGGCCCTAGTTTTCCTTATTTTTGTGTGGTCGTTCCTATTTGTCTCAATACCAGATTGCCTACCTTGAAGAACTTCGGTCAAACTCTCATGTTAAAGTAGTGCTCAACCTTCCTTTTGTTGATCATTGTCCCGTCTCGGCCTCTTGTTTTTTTCTTCGAGTAAGTCTAGTTGCTCTTCCAGTTTTTCATCGTTAGAGATTTAATCGAAGTGTTGGACCCTGTAGCTTGGCATCCTTACTTTCACGGGCACTACTGCTTCACTGTTGTAGATGAGGGCGAAAGGGGTTTCCCTAGTCGGTGTTCTGACCATGGTTTATTAAGCCCACAGGACCCCATTGAGCTCCTCCACCCAAGTTCCATTCATGTCGTTGAGCTTCTTCTTCAGTATCTCGAGTAGCATCTTGTTGGTCGCTTCAACATGTATGTTGGCCTGTGGATGACCCAGGGAGGAGTACTTGAACTTGATCCCCAATTCCCTGCACCAGTCACGGTAGTGGTTCGAGTCGAACTATCGCCCATTGTCTGAGATTATGTTGTAGGGGATTCTGAACCTATAGACCACAACCTTTTATAGGAATCGAGTGATGTTGTTCACCGTGATTGTTTCTAGGGCTTTTGCTTTTACCAACTTGGTGGAGTAATCCATGACGATGACTACGAACCTCACACCTCCCTTACTCGGAGGTAAGGGTCCGACCAAGTCAATCCTCCATTGCGTGAATGGCCAAGGTGACATGATTGGCATCAATTCCTCCAATAGACAATGTGGTATTGGGGCATATAGTTGGCACTTCGAGCACTTTCAGAAAAATTCTTCTGTGTCTTTGAGGGCGTGTGGCCAGTAATACCCCTACCTTACCACCTTTCCCACTAGTGCTCTCTCGCAGGAATGGTTCCCGCATACCCCCTCATGTGTCTACCATGGTGAAGCAAGGTGCTCTATTTTTAACCTTACACGCTTCCCACTTCTCGTCAGGGAGTTAGTTCGCGTCCAGGTACTTTATCACCTCCAGCGCCCATTCTGGTGCCCCTGGTGTTGCTTCTGAGACTTCGATCCCCATGGTGGGCATATCTACCATTACGACGACCATCTGTTCTTGTAGGGGATAGTCTTCATGCCCTGAGGTTGCCCGTGCTAACCTTTTGGCCTTTTGGTTTTCTCCTCTCAACACTTGTTGACTACGAAAAAACTGGAAATGGTTGCGCTTTTCCCACACCAACTGCAGGTATTTCTTCCGCTTTTCGCCCCTCGTGGTGAATTGTCCCAGGTTTTGGTTGACAACTACTTGGGAGTCAACTTTTACTTCCACCTCCATTGCCCCCAGTGTCTTGGCACTGCTAGCCCGGCCAGTAGTGGTTCATATTTTGCTTCGTTATTGGTAGTCTTAAACGCCAGCTTGATCGCGTAATGGTGTTCTTATTTGGTATCCATGATAATATGCACCCCTATTCCCTCGCCACGATGATAGGATGAGTCATCGATAAAGACCTTTCAGGACTTCACTCCAGGTGCATCCCGAATCTCTTCAAGGAAGTCGGTGAATTCTACGACAAAGTCGACCAGTACCTCTCCCTTTATTGCATTTTGAGGGAGGTGCATCTCGGATCTTTTTGATGTCAAATTCGCTCAACTCAACCCCTCAGTTCATCAAACGGCCTGGGACGTTTGGCCGTTGTAAGATCTTCTTCAGGGGTGCTTCTGCTAGAACTCTGACTGGGTGGATTTGGAAATATGGCCTCCGTCGTCAGGCTGTCATCACCAATGTGAAGGCCAACATGTCCATCCTTGGATACCTCGCCTCCGCTCCTCGAAAGGCCCAGCTAGTGTAGTACACTAAGGGGTGTAAATCGGTCCGGTCCGGTGATGGATCGAAATTTTTGGTTCATCATTTTCCCCAGACCAAACATCCATAAGGATCGGATCAAACCGGTAGCTATTGGTCTGGTCTGGTCTGATCGGTCCGGCCTAATTATTTTATTATTTTTTCATCTTTTTTTTTTCAAATAAATTAATAAAAAAACATTATTGAAATTACTAAATTAAAATTAAGTGAATTATTAATGTGGATTATGTAACTAACTTATTAAAAAATATTTTACTATAATTATATTTATGATGTTGATAGTTACTACTTATTATCTTAGACTTTACTCTTTAGTATGCATAATTATTAATAATGTCATACATTTTATATATGGTTAATGAATATCAAATAATTTTATTGTATATAGATTATTCATACTTGCTTGCAACTTAAGTATTTAAAAAAATAAATTACCTAATTATTTTAATTAAGTGTAAATGGTAGAGTACGTATGAATGTATAATGTATTAACTATTTACATATAATGATATAAATTATCACATGATTTATGATTTATTATTAATTGATAGCATATATTATTTTATATTTTATATGGTAATTGATAATAAATTAGATGAAAATTACATCATTTAATAATTACTATATAAAAATAAATATATTAATTTATTAAAAATATTTTTAAAAACTATGTATAGGGGTTCGATCCAATTCGGTCTGGTCCGGTCCGGTCTAGTCCAAAATTTGTAGACCCTGGGACTGGACTGAGACCAACCGATCTATAATTCGGTCAGGTCGATTTTGCTAGTCCGGACCGAAGTATTTACAGCCTTAAGTACACTTGCCTCTGGGACCCCTTCATGTCCCTTACCAAGGGTGCAGAGACGGCGTATAGTGAGACTGACAAGTATAGGCTTAGAGCCTCTCCTAGTTCAGCTTGGCTGAGGAGTGGCGGGCTGGTTAGGTACTCCTTGAGTTTCTCAAATGCCCGGTCACTCTTACTGTCCCAAGTTTGTGCTTTTCATAACACTTTGAAGAATGGTAGGCACTTTTCCATCGACCGGGAAACGAACCGGTTGAGGGCTGCTACCAGCCTAGCTAGTCTCTATACTTCATTTACATTCCAGGGTGCGAACATGTCTATTATGGCTTTCACCTTATCAGAGTTTGCTTATATTCCCCTTTCCGACACCATGAAACCCAAAAACTTCCCTGACTTGATGCAGAAAGCACACTTACCTGGATTGAGCTTCATCTGGTACTACCGTAGCACCGTGAGGACCTTGCGTAAGTCCGCCAAATGCTATTTGGGAGCTTTACTCTTGACGAGCAGATCATCTACATATACTTCCATATTGCACCCTATTTGGCCCTTGAAAATGCAATTGACCAACCTTTAGCAGGTGGCTCCCACATTCGTGAGCCTGAATGGCATGGCTCGGTAGCAATATAGCCCCAGTTCGTAATAAACGATGTCTTTTCTTTGTCATTGGAGTTCATCTGGGTTTGGTTATACCTTGAGTAAGCGTCCATGAAGCTTAGCATGCGATGACCCGCGGTAGAGTCCACAATCAGGTCAATGCGGGGCAATGAGAATATGTCTTTTAGGCACATCTTATTCAGGTCGGTGAAGTCAACACACATTCTCCACTTCTCGTTCAACATTTTTGCCAAAACTACATTGGACAACCATTTTGGGTAATGTGCTTCTCGGACGAACCCCGTGGTTAGGAGATGGTTGACTTTGTTGGCTATAGCAGCGTAGTTTTTCGAGCTAAAACTTCTTTGCCCTGGATCCACGCAGAGGTAGTGCTCAATTATCGCGTTGTCTATCCCGGGCATGTCCTACGGCTCCAGGCAAATACATCCTGGTGTTCCATCAGGAGTTGCTTTATCACCTGCCTTATTTCCAATTCCATCTTGGTTCCTAGTCTAATCGTGTCCTCGGAGCAGTTTGGGTCTAGGGCAACTAGCTCCAGCAGCTTATTTGGCTCTGCCTGCCTTAGGGTTTTTTCATCTCTCACTTTTTCTTCTTTCCCGATGAACTCTAGAGGGGATGGTGGTTCTGTTCTACAGGTTGGGCCTTCAATTGTGCAAACATCCCTCGTGTCAGTCTTCAGTTCCCATAAATAGCACTCTCGTGCTAGCACTTGCTCGCTTTTGAGTTCTCCCAAGCGAGTCGTTGTCGGGAACTTTATCTTTAGGTGGTAAGTTGATGTTACTGCCTTTAGATTATTCAGGGTTGGTCACCCCAATATAGCATTGTAAGATGACGAGGCTTTCACCACCAAGAAGTTTGCCATCGTCACGACCATGTTAGGGGCCTTGTTGGCTAGGACTAACAAAGTAATGGTTCCCACTGGCTAGACCATGTCTCCTGAGAACCCTTTGAGTGACATGGGCACTGGTCACAGGCGGTTGGGATCGATCCCCATCTTGGTGAAAGCATCCCAAAAGAGGATATCTATGGTGCTGCCGTTGTCGATTAGAGTCCTTCTGGTCCTGAAGTGGGCAACGAGCATGATTACTACTAACGCATTGTCATAGGGGTACAGTGCCCCTTCTTTGTCTTCATTACAGAAGGAGATGACTGATGCTGTATAGCATCTCCTCTGCTTGGTGTGGGGTCGCTCCACTGAATACACCTCTTTGTAGCGCGCCCTCCAGGCCGCCCCTGATGAACCCCTCGGCTATGGTTCGAATCTCGCCCAGGGGCTATTTTCTTGAGCTAGGGTTCGGCGGGGAGGGTTCTATTTGGGCTCCTGATCTGTTTGCCGCCTCTTTGGGCTCTTGCTCCTTCTCGGCCCCTGGGGTCTTCTGCAACCCTGCTCCGACTCCCTTTTCCTCCTGAGGGTGTAACAGTTCTTGGTGCTATGGGTTCTGTTCCTGTGGTAGGTGCAAAAATGGCGGTCGACCCAGTCGCGGTTGCCAGCCTCTCGAGTGTCTGGTTTACTTTCTTCCTACACGCTCATGTTGGACCGTGCGCATCTGGAACCTTGTCCCCATGAAGGGGCGGCCTCATCTTGTCTCCGATTAAGGTTTAGCGGGTGATTTTTGGATGGTTTTAATGGGCCAATATTGGGAGAAACTCCTAATAATTTTGGATTATTGAAATGCATGAATATTATGGATTTTATTAGTCAGAATTTCCATTTAAGAGAGTCAAGTTAATTTGTAATTTTTAAAGAGTTATTTGGATGTTTTTATGTGCTTAGGATCTTTTTTAGACAAGAAAAAATTGCACCGTTGGATTCATTAGAATTTTTAGAGATTTATTGTGCAATAATAATATTTTTGATTTTCGGGCGTCAAGTGGACCTAAGAAAATGCCACGTGTCTCTTGGTGTGCAAGATTAGCCAAGGCCCAAGCCTTGCACACCCATACCCTAACCAAAAAGACTCCTCACTTCCCTTCCCTCACCTCTGATTTCTTATCTCACCTAACACGCTCAACCCTCATGTCTCTCTCTCTCTCTCTTCTCTTTGCCTTCCTTGGATTCTCCCTCTCTCTTTTCTTCTCCACGTGACCACCCTCCACAGATTCCCTCTTTGTTTTATCTATTTCCATTTCCCGATTCCCTTCCTCCCTCAGCTCTCTCTCTCTCTCTCTCTCTCTCTCTCTCTCTCTCTCTCTCTCTCTCTCTCTCTCTCTCTCTCTCTCTCTCTCTCTCTCTCTCTAGTCGCGGCAACTCCACCGATTAGAACCCAGCACCGACTGCCAAGGGGCGGTCACTCTCAACCCCTCAATCCCCACAAGCCACTGTCGTGCACCCCATACCCTGTCATGCGAGTTTAGCAAACCCACATGTTAGCCAGCCACGCCGTCGGTTCAGGCCTCTGCCGCCATCCTCCACACTGCGACACTCTGTGTTACTGACAACTCCTCCACCTCCCCCTCCCTCACATTTCCCTTGCGTTGAACAACCTACCTCGTCCCTTGATTTGTGAGTCACCGTCGTGACCCAAGCCATACTCTGCCGCCGCCATCTGTTGCCACTATTGTTCTTGCCACAACTAGCTTAGCCACCCGAAAACGGAGCAAACTCGTGCTCCCCTGCCCAGATTTTCTGCCATCCCTTGCAAGTCTGTAGATATAGTCGTCCCTGGCCCTTCTCACCACAATCAACCACCAATAGTGGCGATTCCAAGTTCCAACCACCCCTGACCAGATCACCGCCTCCCTTTGATCCCTCATCTCTCAATCTCAGTTTCTCTCTTGGAAAATGCTAAGTGTCCTGATAATGGGTCTCGACATTTTTTTTACTTAGTGATTAAGGAAATATTTTTTAATGATGTTATGAATTTTTTTTAAATGTTTAAGATGATTAAAAAAATACATGAAAAAAAAAGAAAAAAAAGGGAAATACACTTATCAGGAGAATTCTCAATTTCTGTAATGCCACCCTTCTCTCTTTCAATTAAGGCCAAATCGATCTTAGCCATAAACCACCCACACAGCCTAGTGCCACTGCAACGCCTAGCAACTAGCGTCGACCTCCTCACCAACGTGCACCCTCTCGATATTTCCCTGATTTCTCTATTTTGTTGTTTTTGTTTCTACCATACATGGTGTGACGCCCTCAACCTCTGTTTGGGATGGAACAGAGACTTAGAGCGTCGGGACATGTAACACAAGGTTACATACCCCCATTCATGACAGTTAATATGCAATGCATCCTAGTATGCAACTAGTAATATGTAATAACCATAGCGAAAATAAGGGTGAAAATATAACTTGTGCTAGAATAACTAAAAGCATCCCAATGCATTACTGACCATCATAAGTTCAAAGCCAAATCGTAGCATAAACTTAATACAACTAAGCATTAAAGTCTCCATAATTAAATCAATTGCTTCATGCATTCTAGAGCATGAAGAATTAGGGCTACAAACATAAGGATCAAATCTAATCTCCTTTCGAGGTCAGGCTCCTCCTCAATTAGTTGGATCCAGTGCTCTATCTAATCCGTCCTCGTCGAAACTTGACATAAAATCTGATACACGTATTTTCTTTCAAAGAACATTTTACTTCATTCGTCAAAAACATAATTCCATCATAACATTTCATCATTATTAGTCATTCACAATTAATCGTAACATCATAACGTGTGGTATCGTCACAGTTCCCCATATGTACTGTGAGTACCAGCAGGTGACCGTAGTACAACTCTCGTTGAAACTACATTGTCTGCAGGCTCGTTCTCAATCCATTGGTAATATAACATAACATCATAACATCATAACATATACACCCACCAGCCTTAGGGCAGGTTTGGGAAGTGAGATGAGAATTTTGTGTTTTATTTTAGTGTTTAAAATATTATGTTTTAGTATTATTATTGTATTGAGATTTGAAAAAATTAAATTGTTTGTTATATTTTATATGGAGATTTGAAAAAGGTGTAATGATGAGATGAGATGAGATTAGATGAGATGAGATGAGAATTTTGTGTCTCATCTCAGCCCCCAAATCTGCCCTTAGATGTCATAAAAATTTGATTTCGCTATGCCATTCTTTAAAAAGAACCCATTCGAAACCCGTTGACTATTCTTCATCAACCTATGGGTTACCACTCCATTCTTAAACACTCTAGAATGGACAGAGGAGTTCCACTAGGATAATTTTCCATCCTAGTCTTTGGAGTTATGACAAAAATTATTTTCATGCTAAGTTAAAAAATGTGTTTCATGACATGTGCATATGTAGCAAGCTTTTCATGCAAAAATGACATTTTATAGATGCAATATGCTAAAATGGAGAAATTTATCACATGTCATGTAAGTATGCACTTAATGTATCATATAACATGATATTTTATACTCAAAATGATAATTGAAACATGAATGAAACATTTATCAATAAATCATAAATAATCTATCAATGTGTAAGTTAGACGCCAACTTACAAACTTCCTGAGTTTTTCGAAAAAGATTGTAGCAGCTGAAATAAAATTGTACTAAGTCAAAATTAATACTACTATGGGTGAGGTTCATAAATAAGGGCTTCAAAAATGGGTATTTACAAAAAAAACTCTTAAACTTTCCAAAATTGTCATTAAGATCCTAAATTCTATTTACAAACAAACTTCAAATTCAACCAAACTTTATGGACCTCATATTATTTATTTATTTATTTTATTATTATTATTTTTTACACAGTTGAAACCATCAAAAGCATTGGATCATTTGCTTAAGATACGACACTTAACGCGTCTCAGACGAATATTTTTATATTCTAAAGTCATCTAAACTCTTAAAATTGTAAAATGTAAAGTGGAACTAGCTCGAATACTCCAACTCATGGCATGCACTCTAGTTGATGCCTTCAAATGTTTTCAACTATTGATCCCTATGAATTGATGCCTAAGCAACTTTCTTTAATCATAAACAATCACCAAAGTCTTTAATGATATGATAAAGGCTAATCATTGGATAATCAAGTTCATCTCAACACTTAATCATGGCTAAGAATCTTAATTTTTAATAATCCTCCATTAATCAAGTTTGATATTCTTAGTGCAAATCATCAAGGTATGCTTTCAAAATTCATTCAAATCATGAAAATTTTGTTCTTATCCCAATCAGAAGGTTCCTATATGCTTAATCATCAAGCCTAGGTGGGATAAATCAATCTTCATGCCTTAATCACAAACTTACTAAAACCTATGCATGTTTTGATGATCAAAACAAGATAGAATTAAAACTTATCATGGCATGCTTTTAATCAAAAATCAAATCTTCCATAATCATTCTAAGATATTAATAAAACATATCAAAACATACTTAAGACATGCCATAGCTAAATTTCCACTTAAAACATCCTTAATGAACCCGATTTTGCATTAAGCATGGTAACATTTTCTAAACTCAACCAAAATACACTTCAACACTTGAAAACAAGGCTTTAAATGTAAACTAAAATCAAAGGCAAGAAAACTTACAAATTTCGTTGCCCACTCAAGCTCCTAGCTCAATAACTCTCAAGAACACTCAAACTCACTCGTTTCTCTCAAAACTAAGGAGGAAGATTGCTCTTTATGCTCAAGGGAGAGCTGGAGATGAGGTGTGGAGGAAATGAGGGGGTGAATGGGCCTTTTATAGGCAGCCAAAGGGGATGGGACGTTGGTCTTGGTCCAAGGGGATTGGTGGAGGTGGGTGGTGGTGAAGGGCTAAAATTTCCAGATTTGCCTTTATTAGATTGTGTCACCTTGTGCAGAGGGAATAGTGGCCTAAAACCACTATGATTTCTTCCCTACAGTGGCTACATTGCTCCTGCAGATGGTGGTCAAGTCGTGAGACAGATGAGAGATGAAGAAAACCATCAAAACCACCCAAAGGGGCTGATGGGTTCAAGTGGTTTACTTGGGCAGATTTGATCATCACTTTGTCTTTCCTCCTTGAATCTTCTTCAAGGCTGAATTGTGCAGAGGTAAGGTCATTTCTTGAAGCCTTTTTTAGGTGGTAGAATATGGATGGTTGGCTACCAAGTGAATCATGGAGGTGGTTGCCGAGTGAAGGCTTCTTGGATGCTTTCGGTTTTTGGTGCCTTCTATGGGTGGTGAAGCTTGGTCAAATGCTCATGATATCCATGGGGCCTCTTCGAGGTTGGGTGGTGTTGGAGGTGGCGTGGGGTGGTGGCTCAACCATGGCAGGTGGTTGGTTGAAACTCAATCCAACTGGTTCTCATTCAACTAGTCCCTTGGTGCAATTTGGTTTTGGTTAAGGACTTGGTTTTCTAAACCAATTTCGTCCAAAGCTTGGTCTGGGTTTAAAGGGGTTATAAGAGGTGTTTAAGGACCATATTACCCCTGAAACAATAGGCACAAATATATTGGACCTAAGGGCAAAACAGTTCATGCACTCAAGGGGCATACATATGTGCCAATAGGTGTGGTTTTGGGGTTTGATATGCCATTTCCTCTAATGGCATGTGTGGAGGTTTATCTAGGGTTTTAGTATGATCTAAGAGTGATGTAGTTGAGTAATAAAATAAGAGAATTTCATATCAAAAGGTTAAAAAAATATTAAGAAAGAAATTAAGTTTCAAAGCATGATTTAAAGATCACTAATATTGGGTAAGTTGATTAATAGTCTTAACCAATTCTAAAACTTAATTTGGGTACTTATGGTATGACATTGGTTTAAAGAAACCCATGGTATGGTGCATTGAGCTTTCAATTGAAAGTGTAAAAATGGAAGACAAGGCTTTTGGGCCTTGATGGGCTTAAAAGGGCCATGAGTGTGGGTCAAGGGCTCATGGGCTTTTGGGCTTGAGTGAGGGGGGCCTTGTTTTCCCAATTTTGAAGATTAAAAAGAGGCCTCAAGTCTACAAAGGTGGGGCTTGAAAGGGCTTGTCTTGACCTAATTGGGCCATGTGTCAATTCTATACCAAGTTTGGCCCAAAGACCTTAAGCCTTGCTTATACTTGGGTCAAGGCTATCTACTAAGCCTTGAATTCCTAAGAGCATTCGCATTGGAATATCCAAATGCAAATGCAAAAGCTCAAATAGCTAATAAAACATGAAAAGTGGCTGCATTGGATTATGCAAGTGTAAAATCAAATGGCTTTTAGCTACAGTAATTCAACTCCTTCGGTCATATTTGGCTTGATACTGTAGCTCAACCAAATGTTTGTTTATTATTTTCTTCCTCTCTCTCTTCCTTCTATTTTTCCAATGTTAATTAGTTGCTTTTCCACTTCAACCTCTATACAAAGTGCATCAAGCCAAATAAATGAACAAGTATTGACACTGAACAAAAAAATTAATATTGTAAAATATTAATATTTTCATATAGATCTTAATTTAAAAAAGAAATTAATAGAACAAAAAAATTGAAAAAAATATTATTAAATTAGAATATTTTATTATTATTTTAACTAATAGATGGATAATCCAATGCGAGAATAAGTTTTGAGTGGAATAGCCAAATGCAAAATCATGTCATATTATGCAAATTTTACATTTGCATATGCATAATCCAATACTAATGCTCTAAGAGGCTTGGTCTAAGGCTTGACCCATAAATGTTCTAAGGTCCTAAAGGCCTTACTTGAATTACTAATGCGCTTGCTTCTCTAACCTTTTGTTTAATGATACTAAGTGTCAAGGTTTAAACTAATCTCACTGTCAATATTGAAGTAAGTAAATGAAATAATCAAACAAAATAATATAATAAAATAATAAAATAAATTTTAAAAAATATTTAAAGCTCAAAACCATAAGCTTAATCTAGAACATTTAAAGGTTAATCCTAATGGTTAATTAGGCGGGGTGTTACACATAGGCTGCCCACTGCCAGTGAAACCATCTTAAGCCAGCCTTGCCCTTAACCACCCCACTAGCATGGACATATTTTATATTACATTTATGTGATTGTAATAACTGAGAAGAAGTGATGTATGGTTTGTGATGTGTGAAGTGTTGGGATGAACTGTGTAGTTGTATTGTGAACTGTACACTGTGTGAAGTGTTGGAATGAACTGTGTAGTTGTGATGTGACTGTGCACTATCTAAAGTGTTGGGATAACTATTGTAGTTTGTGAAGTGGATGGAAGCCATATGAAGTGTCGGGAGGCGATATGTAGTTTGACATGCAGTGTGAAGTATACATCTTGTTGTTTTGGTATTTGGATAGAAACATCAGGGTCTTCAATGGAATCTAGTAAGTTTTTGTTGAGTTGAAAATATGGGAATGTGGTTGTATTGTTGAATGGCTTAGTGATTGAGTAGAGTATCTGTGAAGGTTTAGATTTCGAGAAGTCATGAATGAAGCTTGTAAAATTTTGTGATTTTGATGTGTTGGTGTATAAATGGGATGGACAGATTTTGATGTATTGGATGTTGTGGTTTGGATTGCAATGGAAGTAAGGTTATGTTTTTGGAATGGATCTGTATTATACGAGGCATAGTCATGTTAATTATGAAGTCAACGGATTGTTTAGTTACCCTAAGTTATCTCAACCAGAGGAGTGGAAGGGTTGTATATATAAAGTGTCTTGTGTCTAGATGAGACTTGTAAGCCAAGTGGGTGCTTTGAATGATTTGTATTTGATCTTAGGTTATAAAGGAGAAAAATACAAATCTATTTTTATGGGATTTATATATATATATATATATATATGGTGGACATATTTAATGTATCATGAACGTATTGTCTATGGATCGACTTTGTGGGATCATAGGGTTGTGCGACGAATTTATGTTGGACTTGGATAGTAAATGAATGAAATATGACTTCTTTGTGTTGGTTATGTGAATCAGACAGATTTATATATTGGGTGGATGGTGAATGAATAGAAATTGTGTAGCTATGTAATTATGTTGGATTGATTCACATGGAAAGCAAACATATTAGTGTATTTTATAAATTTGAGTTTCGTATATGGACAGATGATGTGGAATGATTTGAATTGGTACTGACTATTAAAGTAACATTATGTCTGGGACTTTCATGGAGCCATGAATGAGACTTATAAAGTTTTGGGAGCGTGTTGTGTTGTATTGGAGCATTGATGGTATTGATAGACTTTGTATATGGATGGTCTGGTGTTGGGTTTTATGAATCAAGGGAAGCCGTGGTTTGAACTTGTTGGCCTATGTAATTATGGTAGTTTAGTGTATGTTGAGTTAAGTGTGTGAGACTCTACAATATGGACAGATTTATGAATTTGGCATCAAGTGATTGTGTTGGGTTGTGGTGTAATGACTGGACTGATTGGTTTATGAGATTAAATGGTATTACATTTGGATGCTTGGATAGAGAACGATATGTAATTATGCACTTGATTTGGATTAGGATCTGGAAATGTGTATGTAATATCAAGAGGCTTGTCGAGTTGGGTTAAGAGTTTGTGAAGATTGATTGGACGGATTTAAGTATATTAAGTGTGCTATATATGAAAAGGGCGACGAGATGGATTTGTATTGGGCTCAAGTGTTAAATAAATAGGGTATGCATGCTTTGTGTTTATTGATTTTTGGGTGGCCAATTTATGAGAAAATGATGGACTTAGATTATGTTCTAAGCGTGTAGCGAGTTAATATTAATGGTTACTCAAGTAGTATATGGGGATAATGTTGGTGAAAGCTTATATTTAGCAAGAAAATAATGGAGGCTATGAAATTTGATGTGGTTGGGGTCAGTTTTCAAATAGTAAAAAGATAGAGAATCATTAAGTGAAAAATCTTTGAGCTGAACTCTAATTATAACTTACGAATACACAGATACGTGAACGTGGAGCACACACTAGCATCAGTCGGTAAGTTAGCTTCTAACTTACTTTCGGTAATTTTATGTATGTGTGGTGGCAAGAACTATATATTCGTGTTTATAATGCTTATTATTATTGTTTATAATAGGTCATGCCATATCCCTTATTATTGTACATAATTACATGTCACATGCCATGTCATATGCATTGAGTATGTCATGAAATATTTCTAAGTCATTCATGAGACTTTTTATTTTATCACAACCCCAAGTGGATGGAGAGTTATCCTAGTGGAACTCCTTTATTCACTTTGGAGTGTTTAAAATGGAGTGGGATCTCCTTCATTGATAAAGTAGAGTCAACAGGCTTTGAATGAGACCTAAGTAACTAGTTTCCGCAGCATAAGTCAAGCACCTAGCTAACACTAGTGGTGCCAAATTACACGTTTACAAGTTTAGTTATCATGACGAACTCATTGTTGGCACAGATGCCTATGATGTGATGCAATACTAGCAGAAGCACACAACCCTTGGGGAGTCGTGGAGCATCTAGAATTCATGTAAACAAACATGTATATGTACAAGGTTTCATGTTTAAGCAGTCATGTCATGTTCAAGTTAAGTCATGTTATGTTCATGTACAATCATGTTATTTTCAAGTCATGTCATGCTTGTTCAAGTCCATGTCATGATGCATACATGTCATATTACTGTTATGAATGCCTAATCATACGGTTGGTAGCTTTGGAGCTTAAAGTGCTGAGATTTTTCTAAATCTCACTTGGTAGTCCCAACTATCATTCCCCCTAGTAAGACTGTTCAACTGGGCCAGATTTTTTCCCGGCCAGGTCCGGAATCCGGTTTCGGCCCGGATCAAACTCGGGCCATACCCGGGTTGAAAAATCCGGACCTTTCCGACCCGGATACGGGTTACAAACCCAGTACCCGAGTCTTTTTTCGCCTCCTAAAGAAACCCCCCCCCCCGGAATCTGTCTCTTTCTCTGTCTCTCTCTCATTACGCTTGCAAGAAAGTAAAACCCTAAGTTCGTGCCTCCTCGCCACGACCCCATTGCCGCCACCGCATCTTCGTCGCCGCATCTCAGTAGCCGTCGGCCTTTTTCTAAGTGCCTGCCTCCATCATGACCCCATGAGTCTGCTCTCTCTCTCTCTCTCTCCATTGAATTTATGGGTTTGGCTTTCCAAGAGAGAAAAATATCGAACAGATCTGGGCTTGGGTTTGGATTTTTGGGTTAAAAATTATTTGAGTATCTTTTGTTGTCTAATGTATGAAAATTATTTGGGTTTAGATTTGGTGATCTCGAATTACATCTTCTGGGTTTTTTTTATTGATGTGGAAGGGCTCGTGTTTATTCTCATAATTTTGTATATTTCTTTGTGTTTCTTGACATGTTTGTGGTTTATCGTTGGGGTAGAGATCTTCAGTGTAACATGTTTTGTTGTTGAAAAGGGGATGTTATCTCTTATGGATCTATTAATCCTTGTTATTTTTTCTTGGTTAAACAATTGAGCATCGAATTTATGAATTCTATTTTTAACTTTTGAAATCAGTGCTCAACTTCACAACATTATTTTTTTTCCTGAAAAAAATAAGATACTTTAGGCTTTTATTTAAAAAAAAAAAAAACCCATGTTGAAGCCGGAACCCGGATTTCCGGGTTGCTTAAACCTGGATTCATCCAGGTTTCGGCCCGAGTCATAACTCGGGTGTACCCGGGCCGAAACCCGGCCCGATTTTGAAGCCTGAGTTCCGGGCCGGGTATACTCGAAAATCCGGTTCGGAACCCTGTTGAACACTCTTACCCCTCAGAATGGTAAACGATGTGTCAGGGGAACGAGGATTAGGACACGACCAATTGGAAGAGGTTGAGTAGGCCATAGAGGATGCTCAAGGAGCTTATGTCGTTGGTGCTCCAACTTTTGGATTCCATTTTGGGGCTTGTAGCCGAGTTGCATGAGCGATTTAGTGTTTAGTGCATTAGTTTATATTTTACGACTGTACTTATGGAGTTCTGTCTCCAATACTATGTGTTTTGATTACAAACTTATTGGATAACATTTGGATATGTGAATATTTATGAAATTATATTATGTTTTGAGATTAAGCATTCTGGTACATTAAGTATTGCTAAAAACAAATATCCGCTACGGATAGTGCAAATTGTTATATACATGCTATGTGCATTGCATCCTTAACTGTCATAAATGAGGGTATGTGACATTGTGTTATATGTCCCGACACTTCATGCTCCATAAAAATTCTCAAGTAGAGTTTGAGAGCGTCATACAATGCAGGTGAGCTAGGGTTAGGGGCTTCATGAAACGTTAACCTGATAATAGCGGTTGCACGTGACATGGATGAAATGGGCTAGATTGTAAGGACTGGCACAAACATAAGGGTTGGAGAGATACTACGAGTAATAGAGACACGGGTTGAGAATTGAAAAGGAAAAATAGACTCTTAAAAAATGACATCACGAGAAATATTGATCTTACTAGAGTAAAGTTTGAAACATTTATAGCCATTACGATGGAGACTATAGCCAAGAAAAAAGTTTTAGGAGGAGCGTGGCTCAAGTTTGTGTTAAATCTTGATCATAGAGCCTAAGATCTGACCAACAAGCAGAACTAGACACCCGTAAAATGGAATAATCAGAGGGTTATTAAACAATGTGTGGAACAACGAGTTATTTTGCAAGAGATGAGTTGGGAGACTATTTATAAGGTAGCAAGCAATGTGAAAGACATCGCCCCCAAGTGTGGGGGTATGGCTTTGATAGAGAAGTGCAAGACCAACCTCAATGATGTGACAATGTTTGCATTCAATAGCACAATTTTGTTGGTGGTTATGTGCACAAAAGAGGCAGTGACAGATGTTGAGAGAGGCTAGTGTTTTGTGCAATGGGCGATATCCGTTGCCCCAATCAAATTGAATGGACTTGATTTTGCAATTAAAGAATCTTTCACATAAGGCCAAAACTGAAGAAAAAATATTAGTAACATCACTTTTACAAGACATGGGATAAATTCTTGTATTAGGAGTAAAAGTGTCCAAGAAGGTAACATAATAGCAAAATCCATTATTTGAAATAATGGGGCATGGACCCTTGACATCTAAAAATTAACTCAAGTGGTTTAGAAACATGATTACTGGATGACGATAAAGGGAAGTTGTTTACTTTTGAACCAAGACACGCATAACAAGAAATATAATATTAATCTAATGAGATAGATAGAAAATTTAGGTTCTGTTGGAATTTAGAGTTGATTTCAACTCATCTCATCTAATCATTACAATTTTTTCAAATTCTCACATAAAATATAATAAACAATTCAACTTTTTCAAATATCAAAATAATAGTAATATTAAAAAATATTATTATAATAATATTTTATTCAACTTTTAATTTTTATCTCAACTTAACTCAATATCCAAACCTCACCCTAAACAAAACATGATGAGCGACATGATAGCCAGATGTCTCATCTATAAATGCCATTGAGAGAGAGATGTGTTCTCCAACAAAAGTATAGGGGGAGTGTTCTACAATAGATGCACAAAAAGTGTAAAGCTCATTCCTACTCGGCTCGTGCAGTAGAGTTTTTCCCGTATTCCAATCATTTACAAAGAAACAATGAGGGTTATATTCAAAATATGTGTTAGTATCAGCAGTGAATTTTTGAACATATTATAAATTTATCTTGATAAATGGAACTTGCAAGACATTATGTAAAGAAAATGAAAGTTGAGGTGTAGAGAGTTGAGTTGTAATGCTTGATAGGTAGACCATACCATTGCTAATATGAGTATGCTCGGTCCCATTGTAATCTTCACCTTTAACATTTAGATTTTCCATATCTCAGATAAGATGATGAGGGGCTTCGATATCAGGATACCAATTTGAATATTATTAACATAATTTTATATAAAAGTTAAAATTTATATTTATTAATAACCACAATATCATAAAAAATATATATCAATATTTTTCAAATTTTAACATATAATAAAACCAATATTACAAATCATACAATAACAAATATGAGCATAGTTCTAAAATTATAATAAAAACATAAGTATATTGAGAATTATCAATATTACAACTTTTAATTTTAAAATAAATTCTAAACGGGTCAAAACAGGTTAATTTCGTTCTAAACATGTTGACTCATTATTGACCCGTTTATAAATCATGTCTTAAAGGGTTAACCTGTTTTGATCCGAACCCGTTAATATTAAACCAAAATCTGTTAATTTCGTATCATGTTCGTGTTAGGTTCATGTGTTGTGTCACATATTGACACCCCTAGCTATCAGTCCGGTCGGTCCATGAACATTTTTTTTTTCTTTTTTCTTTTTTCTTTTTTGGCAAAAAAACTAATTAAATTAGTAAAATTAAAATTAAGTGATTTCTTTAACATTTTATATATGGTTAATGAATATTAAATAATTTAATTGTATATATAGTCAATGGTGATCACTTGGATAAAAATTACATAATTAATTTATACAACTACTATATAAAATAATATATTATATATATAAAATAATATTTAAAAATTTATATACATTTGATCTGTCTCGGTCCAAAAAAATCATACTCCGAGATCGACTAATAAGAGTATCTGTTTGTTCAATTTTTTGATATAGACCAATAGTCTTAAAACGTTGAGACCAACCTCACTAGAATAATCCCCTTCTCGTCTGAGGCAACAGAGTTGGCTTTGCCTCTAACAGTAATTGGAAAAGAACAATAAATAGGGCTCACGCCAGCAATGATGTTGCGGGCTTCAATTTTAAAGGGTCCAAAATTGTTTTTGGAAGTTTGAATAGTTAGTTGAGATGAGATGATAGTAACAAATCGTGTTAACGGTTCGTGTATATTATATGATATGGGTCAATTCGAACATAATTTGTTAAGCTTAACGGATAAGATTTCCAAATCCTAACACGACACATTAAAATAACAGGTTGACACGACATGATCTGTTATAAATTAAATAAAAATATATCGATACGACACGATCCGTTTTGACCCGTTTCAACCCGTTTATATAAATGGATTGAATTGACCCAAATAAACTATTTGACCTCTTTAATATAATTTCACATAAAAGTTAAAATCACAATATCTCTAAAAATTATAAAACTAACTACACAAGTCTAAAATTAAAATCTAGATGAAGTGTGAGAGGCAGTCGTGACTTATGAGAACTGACTCAACTGAGAACTGAGAGAGAGAGAGGGTAGAGGTGTGTTTATTCAATATTTTATCATTACTTTTTCACTACTGTTTACAAATCATTTGATATCACGCCACTATCCAAACACAACCTAAGAAAGAGTTATGAGAGGTTTGGATGGTGAGTTGAGATGAAATGAGTTGAGGTGAAAGTTAAATAAAATATTGTTAGAATATTATTTTTTTAATATTATTATTGTTTTGAGATTTGAAAATGTTGAATTGTTTATTATATTTTGTATGAAAATTTAGAAAAATTGTAATAATTAGATGAGATGAGTTGGAGAGACTTTTATATCCAAACTGAGCCCTAGGAAATACGAAATAGGGTTATGATATTTTTATTTTTATGTTAAAAATGATATAATTGTATTTTTGAGTAAAAAATTTAAAGTGTCTAAACGGGTCACTAACGAGGTTAAGTGGGTTGACTTGTTAGTGACCCGTTAATGAATCATGTCATATAGGTCAACTGTTTTGATTCGAATCCGTTAACATAAATCCAAATCCACTTATTTCGTCTCGTGTTCGTATTGGGTTAACGGGTCGTGTCACATATTGCCACCTGTAGATTAGATGAGATGAAAGTTAAAAGTTGAATAAAATATTATTAGAATATTATTTTTATTTTGAGATTTAAAAAAGTTGTATTGTTTTATTGTATTTTGTTTAAAAATTTGAGAAAATTGTAATTATTAGATAAAATGAATTGAGATGCTTTTTGAATTCAAAGAATGCCTTAAGCTTAGGCCGTTTGGTTACAAGAAGTATGTTTTATCTCATGTCATTATTACAGTTTTATCAAATTCTTACATAAAATATAATAAACAATTCAACTTTTTCAAATATTAAAATAATAATAATATTAAAAAATAATATTCTAATAATATTTTATTTAACTTTTAGCATTCATCTAAAATTATTTCATCTAATCTCATCTCGCTATCTAATTAGGTATCAAATCCAATTTCCCATTTCCAATCTCCCAAATCCCGGCAGCCAAACACCACCACAGAAATATTTCTTGCCAAACAAGTCGGTCTTAGAGCCCCCAATTTTTAATATATAAACCCGTTTACTCTCGTCTCAAGCTATCTTCGCCTCGTCTCACAATCTTCCGATCCCAAAAAGCTCCTAAATTATGGCTAACCAGCCCGAATCCTCTGACTCGTAAGTCGACTCCTTCCCCCCATAATTGTAGCAAATTTTAGTGCCGGTTTTTTAAACCCTGATTTCCAGAAATATAATAGTTTTATTTTTTTCCTGGATTGTGATTTCAGGAAATCGGGGAAGAAAGACTTCTCGACGGCGATTCTGGAGCGGAAAAAGTCGCCAAACCGGCTAGTCGTTGACGAGGCGATCAACGATGACAACTCGGTAGTGGCGTTGCACCCAGACACCATGGAGAAGCTCCAGCTCTTTCGCGGTGATACGATTCTCATAAAGGTAACAGATTATTAGGTTTATCGTTTTGGTTGGAGGGGGCCTGATTGGATTCCTGAAATGGGCTTGTGTTAAGTTTATGAGTGGCCTTAGGCACAATCAAGGGATATTACCTGGGATGCACACTTTTTGTTACAAGGTTTCCTCCCCAATTTGTACTTAGCAAAAAAACATTATATGAATTATTGGTGCGGTGCTTGTTTGTGTGAAAGTTTGAGGCTTTGAGGGGTCTGTTTCATTGTTGTGTTAAATAGCCAAGATGTTGGTTGCGGAGTTTTATTTATTTATTTATTTTGGCTATAATGGAGCTTTATCTTGGGTACACAATCATTGGATATTGTTTTGTGCTTCAAAGAATTTGGTGAAACAGCTTGGGGGTTGAGTTGTGCTTTGAGGAGCTGACTAGCTCAGTGTGTTAATGTGTGTTCTCGGCTCTGGTTAACTCTTTTTTCTTCCAAATTTTTGCTATACCATGAATATTTTAGGGGGATTGAGTGTTTACGATCTTTAGTTTCTTGTATATTCCTTTTTCTCCTCCTTGACCAACGAATGGAGTTCTTGATTACTCTCAATATCTGTGCCAGCCAATGGATGTTCCCTTATATGTTATTTATTAGCTTGAATGCCATGGAATTATGGTAGTTCAGTTTCAGTACCAAATTCCAAGTCCACGGTCAGGTTGCTCTATACATCAATTGATCTACATGGCTAATTGATCCTCTCGCGTCATGCACCTCAAATTTCTTCCAGATTTTTTAATTTCAAATCAAATCCCAATTTGCACATCCAAGTCTGCTCTCCTCAAATTTCTGTTTCTGGGTAAGAGCCTTGGCAAGCAAATTATTCTTGGATTAAGCCAAGTGCCTTGAAATGATAGAGCTTGTATAGGAAGTTTTCTAATCTAGTTTTGGGGGAATATCGTTTTTTGTTTTTTTTTAGCTGTTATGGTGGTGCCTTTGTCTTTATAAGCTTTTTGTGTACGTGAAGATTGTTTGAATTTGAAACAAATTAGTAGGATATCACAGAAAATGGTTGGAGTTTGGGTGATTAATGAACAAAAACATGGTTTTTCAAGTCCCTGTATATGTTTGCGGTTGTTGCTTGCATTCCCATGCTCGTGTTTGTTTCATAAAAATTATAAATACTGTGGTAGAGTATTTTGTTCGTTATATCTTTTTTTATTTATTTAAATTATATTTGGCAAACTGGATGGCAGGGCAAGAAACGTAAGGATACAATCTGCATTGCTCTTGCTGATGACACGTGTGAGGTTCCAAAGATTAGAATGAACAAGGTTGTTAGATCAAATCTGAGGGTTCGGCTTGGAGATGTAGTATCTGTGCACCAGTCGCCTGATGTGAAGTATGGGAAACGTGTCCACATACTGCCAGTCGATGATACTATTGAAGGGGTTACTGGTAGTCTGTTTGATGCATACCTGAAACGTAAGTGTTTTTACCATGAACGTAGATACTTTCTTCTTTTATGCATTTGTCTTTGATAAATGATTGTTTTTCAAAATGGTAAGGTAATGTGTACTAGAAATTCATCTAGCAAGAAATAGAAAGAGATACAAAAAAAAAAATATCATGTTTTGATGCATTGCTTAAGTTCCTTCATTTCAAGCAGAAGGTTTTTACTTTTGCTTTGCTCCCTCCCTTTGAGGCATTACTTTTTCAAAATGTTTGTTATTTTATGCTATAGGTTGTAGGAAAGTGAAACATTTGCCTTCATTCAAGGTCATTACTCCCACCCTTGCTTTTTTATATCATCCAAATTAACACAGTTTCTGTATGTTGCATGGAGGGTCCCTTCATTGGTTATGGTTCACTCTGGTGCATTGTCCCAATATTTGGGAATTAAAATATTTGAGGTATCCAGAACATTATTTTTTTCTTCTCAAAGACAGCTTCATTGATAAAATTGTTATCAGAGTAATTCTTGGTCTGGACAAAGTCCAACATCCATTAATTGGGGACTTAGGTTGGGTTTGGATAGACAGTTCAGATGAGATGAGATGTTTTGTTGAAAGTTGAATAAAATATTGTTAGAATATAATTTTTTAGTATTATTTTTATTTTGGAATTTGAAAAAGTTGAATTGTTTATTATATTTTTGTATGAAAATTTTGGAAAATTGTAATGATGAGATGAGATGAGATGAGATGTTTTGTGTATCCAAATCCACCCTTAGTATTCTTAGCCATGAGATAAGGATTTTTTTTTTTTTAAAATTACAAAAGAGTAAGGGGTCTGGACTCTTTCTAGTTGGTGGTGAATTGAGATGGGGTTGTTTGAATAATGTGTTGATCTCAACTCATCTCATCTAATCATTACAACTTTCCCAAACTAAACAAAATATAATAGGAAAATGATAACCTTACTTTTTCTCTACTACTAGTCTACTACCAAGCCTCCACGTGGCTTTATTTTGCTTTTATTTTCTTCTGCACTTAGCACATCGTTTGAAATTCAAACACATTTTGCAATTTCAGAAGCCCCTCTCCTTCGCGTCGATAGCATGGCCTCCCGGTGTGGCCTCTCCTTTAGGTTGTGCCTCCTGATGTGGCTAACGTTCAACGGCGCTTCTTGGATGAGATATCCACTAAACCGTCTTCTTCGTCTCTCTCCCACTCTTTCTCTCTCTCTCTCTCACACACACACACATTCTCAGAAGCCTCCCTCGCATCGCACCTAGACCGTAAGGGCGACTGTGAGATTCCTTTGGCTGCTTTAATTTCAAAAGCAGCAGCTTCTTTTGCTCTCTAGAAGCTTTTGTCTTTTTTCTCTCTCTTTTGAAAGCAATGGAGTCGACGAGGAAAGCTTCCTCTCCCTGGCATGTCTCTTGATTTAGAACAAAATCAGGGTCCCTCTCTTTCTCTCCTGAGAAAAAATTATTCTACAACCAATTTTTTCTTCCCCTTTTTTTGGGTTTGAGGGTATATAACATAAAATAATATTGAACTGAAAATTTCATTGTGTATAAAAAGGACTTGAAACAGAGCTCTGTTCCAAAGAACCAATGGGTAGCGTTACCCTTAAAACAAAAGAAAGATAGACAACAGCAAGAAAATTATAGAGTTTTCAGCCTTTGCTTTTTACCAAGGTTCTCCATTGAATTGACAAAACTCAACAAGCATAAGATACAAATTACAAACCATAGCTGCAGATAGTTTCAAGTCAATGTGAATAACAAAATCAACCAAGGTGAAATGGTTTAAGAATTTCTACATCATAACCTATTACAGCTATTGGTACTGGAAGTAAAACAGCTTCAGTGGATGAATATAACCAAAACAATCTGAATTGCAGACACAATCAAGAGCAATATCAAATATATTCACAGTGGCTTTTGAGCGGAGGGGAGAGAGTTTTGAGCTTCTGAGCAAGCGTGGCTTTTGGGCGGAAGAACGGGTTCCGAGCTTTCTAACAGTATTTTAATCTAAAGACCAAAGGACGGAAGAAAAATAAAAAAGAGAGCCACGTGGGCTGGGTAGTAGAGCAGTAGTGGAGAAGAGGTAAGGGTATCACTACCCAATATAATAAACAATTCAACTTTTTCAAATTTCAAAACAAAAATAATATTTAAAAACTATATTCTAATAATATTTTATTCAACTTTTAACTCTCATCTCATCTCAACTCACTATCCAAACTTCCCTGTCACCGTTGTTTGAAATTATGAATTAGTTTATTTTTCTTGGTTTTGTGAATTGATCGAATATATTCTCCTTATGCCAAATGAGATTAGTGGCTCCTCAGTTTCTCCTATTCTATTTGGATAAGGGATTCAACTGGGAGCATATGTTTTTATTTTTACTTTTTTGGGTAAGTTAGCTGAACCTTTTGTTAGCCGAACCTTTTGTTAGCCTTCATTTTCCATGTGATTGTGATGGGCTTCCAAGGACACAGTTTAGACCCTCTCTATCATTACCATCTCTAACATCTTGGCGAACACCATCCAAAACACACCCCAAACGAGAGACAAGAAAAAAAAAATGTTTTAAGTGAAATTGGTACCCACTACCCTGCAAGATCAGAGCTTTATACCTGAAAACCTTTAATGGATTTCTGTTAGTCAAGGATTGGGGGAGCATGGTAGTGTTGTTGGGGAAAGAGTGGATGTTTCAAGGATGAATTGGTTGGTGAAGCAAAGGGACAAATCTCTGCCTTGGGGTGCAGTAAAAAGTGACTAGTCAGTTTTCCATCCCCATGGAGGCTATCAAGGTATATTAAGTTGTTGATATTGGGCCACTCACTGGGTGCCAAACTCAAATAAGCCCCAACCATGTCAATGCTCCATATTCATTTATCAAATCCAGATTCACTGCCAATGTTTGCACAGTAATAGCTTTGATTGGCATGTATGTAAATTTGCATCTCTTACACAATGCTTACAAGATGCCTGATGGGATGTCTTTTAGAAACTTGGCTTCTATTTAGTACAGGCGTTTCTGGGTTTTCGGGATGTGTGTTTAGAAGCCCATGGATGTGGAAATAGTTCGGGGTTAGAAGATTCAAGACAAGTACAACTTCTATATCTGGTCTGTCGTCAACGAAGGACGTGTAGGAATACACGAAATTGCATTTGCCATGTTATAAGTTGGCTGTTGAGAGATGCTTTTGTGGCAATTTCAGTTGGATTGGGTTGTGGTAGAGAAGGGAGGTTGCTATGGTGATAGAAGATTCTTTTAGGAAGCACTCTTCTTGTGTTTCTTATCCTTTTTTTGTTTTTCTAAAAATTTTCATTTAATCCGGTCTGTCTTTTTCGCTCTTGTGTGTTGTTATTCCACATGACAGTCATGTGTGCTGCTATCAATTTAGAGGGAAGTCTAACAGAAGGATCTATTTACTCTTTCCATAAGTTTTAAAGGAGTTAGTGCAATTGTGTCAAGGTTCAGGGAGTCTTAGAGCATTGATTTATTCTACTGTGAGTCTCATCTTACAAGCATATATTGGTTGCAATTTACCTCAAATGGAACTGTGGACCGGACTATGTCATTTGATTTTAGTAGAAAATTTTGAGCACTGACCAAAATTGGTATATTACTTGAAAAGTCCCCTTCAAAATGTGCTTTTAAGATGTATGACATTCGAATACGTCTGTTTTTTTATGGCAAGAGTTCTTATTGAATCACTGGTTTAATCCTTTCTGATGTTATGTGACACCATTTCCATTGTTGAGTTTGCAGCTTATTTCTTGGAGGCTTATCGTCCTGTGAGGAAGGGAGATTTATTCCTTGTCAGAGGAGGTATGAGAAGTGTGGAGTTCAAGGTCATTGAAACTGACCCAGGGGAGTATTGTGTGGTTGCCCCAGACACTGAAATCTTCTGTGAGGGGGAACCTGTCAGAAGGGAGGATGAGGATAGGTTGGATGAAGTTGGTTATGATGATGTGGGCGGTGTTCGGAAGCAGATGGCTCAGATTCGTGAGTTAGTGGAGCTGCCACTAAGGCATCCTCAGCTTTTCAAATCAATTGGTGTGAAGCCACCTAAAGGAATTTTGCTTTATGGACCCCCAGGATCTGGAAAAACATTAATAGCAAGGGCTGTTGCTAATGAGACTGGGGCATTCTTTTTCTGTATTAATGGGCCGGAGATAATGTCCAAATTGGCTGGAGAGAGTGAGAGCAATCTCCGGAAGGCATTTGAAGAAGCTGAGAAGAATGCTCCATCTATTATTTTCATTGATGAGCTTGATTCTATTGCTCCTAAGAGGGAGAAGACACATGGTGAAGTTGAAAGGCGAATTGTTTCACAACTGTTGACTCTTATGGATGGACTGAAATCTCGGGCTCATGTTATTGTTATTGGGGCTACAAATCGTCCAAACAGCATTGACCCGGCTTTGAGAAGGTTTGGTCGGTTTGATAGGGAAATAGACATTGGTGTTCCTGATGAAGTTGGGCGTCTTGAAGTTCTTCGTATCCATACCAAGAACATGAAGCTCTCTGATGATGTAAGTTCGCCTATTTTGACCTTGTTGTCCAGTGTTATGATATATATTAGAGCTGGAACAGATTCTTGTGGATTTGGATCCAATTGTGGACTCGAAATACTATGATGGCACATGACCTGCAATATGAACTCAGCATTTGCTTGAACTTTTAGTAAACTAATCGTCGACCTGTGAAATTAAAATATAATAGTTATTACATGAGGAAGTCAAAAGAGTAAATGACCAAAAGTCAATAACTACAATAAGATTAATGGTGGGAAAGCCAAAGAGAGAAGTAATGGGAAATCAATATCCAGTTAAAGATGAAAAGTCTTTCATTCCCCTCTCCATTGAATTAGTAGTCATAAATGGTAGCAAACATTTCATCTTTTTTTTCCCAAAAAAAAACCTTCATGTCAATAATCGAGTGAGTTTATTGTAGTAATAAAGACAATACAATAGAAGGGATTTTTAGCATGTGAAGGGTTGTGATAGGTTACTCAAATAAAATGAAATGAAATGATGAGGTGGCTGATTAGAATACAAAGAGGATGCTCCAGAGTTATATAGGTAATAGATTTTATATCTCATGTTCTGTTAATAGATGCCTAACTTTATTACAATAGAGCTGGTAGTAAATTCTGTTCACCTTACAGGTTGACTTGGAAAGAATTTCAAAAAATACCCATGGGTATGTTGGTGCTGATCTTGCAGCTCTCTGTACTGAAGCCGCACTGCAGTGCATTAGAGAGAAGATGGATGTGATTGACTTGGAAGATGAATCTATTGATGCTGAGATACTTAACACCATGGCTGTTACGAATGAACACTTCCACACTGCTCTTGGAACAAGCAACCCATCTGCTTTGCGTGAAACTGTGAGTTCATTTTGATAAAATCTTTCGTTAGGTTTCTTTACTCGTTGTATAGATGCTTAAATTTTAGGATAAATTTTTTGATTGATTAATGTTTGAACAGGTTGTTGAAGTGCCCAATGTCAGCTGGGAGGACATTGGAGGCCTTGAGAATGTTAAGCGGGAGCTTCAAGAGGTAAGCTTTTTTCTAGATTGGATTTCAGTTTATTTCTTGTGATTCTTTTACCAGTGAATATCTGTAAACTTGTTTTGCCTTCTCTTTGTGACAGACTGTTCAGTATCCTGTGGAGCACCCAGAGAAGTTCGAGAAATTTGGAATGTCACCTTCAAAAGGGGTACTTTTCTATGGTCCCCCAGGATGTGGGAAAACTCTCTTGGCCAAGGCAATTGCAAATGAATGTCAAGCAAACTTCATCAGTATCAAAGGCCCTGAACTGCTGACAATGTGGTTTGGTGAGAGTGAAGCCAATGTTCGAGAAATTTTTGACAAGGCTCGACAATCTGCGCCATGTGTGCTTTTCTTTGATGAGCTCGACTCGATTGCTACTCAGGTTGTTTCTTGTTTGAATCTAGGCTTTTAAGTTTTAGTACGTAATATTCTCCCACCTTTAAAAAAGAAATTGTTTGACTCCAATGAATTATCTTTTGGAACTTTACATTGTAGACTACACAGAATGCATGGGTAGTTATTTACAGATAAAAGTTTGATGAAAGATTTGGCTCTTAATTGAGTAATGGTTGATATTTTGTATGGGTTACATAATTAAACCCTGCTTTGCATATTATCCCTTCTAATTGATTTGTTGGTCTTGGTTTAGATTTAATTTGATAATCATTATTGTTGCAGAGAGGAAGCAGCGTTGGGGATGCAGGTGGTGCTGCTGATCGCGTTTTGAACCAACTCCTTACTGAGATGGATGGCATGTCTGCAAAAAAGACTGTCTTCATAATTGGAGCCACCAACAGGCCTGACATAATTGATCCTGCACTTCTGAGGCCAGGTCGTCTCGACCAATTAATTTATATTCCTCTTCCTGATGAGGATTCGCGCCATCAAATTTTTAAATCATGCTTGAGAAAATCACCTGTCTCAAAAGATGTCGATTTGGGAGCACTGGCCAAGTACACTCAAGGTTTCAGTGGGGCTGACATTACAGAGATATGCCAGCGGGCATGCAAGTATGCCATAAGAGAGAACATAGAAAAGGTACTCTTTCTTATCTGTTCGCTTATATGGCGTTCCATACTCCTCTTAGAAAACCATAATCCATTGCAATTCTGCATCTTCATTCCTCCACCTTGTCTTTGGTGGAATGCATTTATACTTGTATTGTGTCTTTTTTTTTTTTATTATTTTTTTTTTTTATGGCTGGGTAACCACCCCATGGCAGAGCCATTAGGACTCATCCATTGAACCTAAACTCCCGGAGAGATTAGCACAGCAACCCACCACCATGACCTCCCACTTAAATCACAGTTTGATCCCGGGGGGCACAAGCACACAAGTTCACCCTTATCACATGGGCTACCCATGGGTGGGGAATACAAAAAATGAACACCATGCTGTTGATGGTTAAGTAGTATACTTCTCTGCCTTTCCTGGGGTTGCTGGTTTAAACTTTATTTAGATGGTCTTTTTTCTTAAAAGGAGTGAAACAATGGTCTCATGAAAAAGATGTAAAATATGAAAGGAATCTGTTTAAACAGTGGGGTGCTATAATTATATCCCAGAGATTGCTTGACATGAGTTTAGACGTAATTCAAATGTGATATTATTGCAGGATATAGAGAGGGAGAGAAGGGGAACAGAGAATCCTGCGGCTATGGAGGAGGATGTGGAGGATGAGGTGGCAGAGATCAAAGCTGCTCATTTTGAGGAGTCCATGAAGTATGCCCGGAGGAGTGTTAGCGATGCTGATATACGCAAATACCAGGCGTTTGCTCAGACCTTGCAGCAGTCTAGAGGTTTTGGAACTGAATTCAGGTTCGCTGAGACCCGAACCGGGGCATCTGGGTCTGATCCATTTGAAACGTCTGCTGCTGGAGCTGATGAAGATGATTTGTATAGCTAGGTTTTATGTTTATCAAATCCTCAGAGACGCCTGTTTACCTTAATGCATACTTTCACTCAGTTACTGTTTTAACTTTGCATTTTCTGCCTCAAGTATCAAGTATGTAGGGTCACCGGGTTAAACATCCGACTTCCAGTTTTTCCTCGTTGTTTATGGATAATAACTTCTAACTGGAAAAAACAAAAGAAATTTAATGGGGTTGTGAATGGCGATGAGTATTTCTCGATAGTTCTAATGTGGCTACGTAATTTCTTGTCAGGTACGGTATATAGTTTGATTGACAAACCAAGGCGAAGCCCAACTTTTTTCATATGCTGGAGATGTGTCCATCGAATGACCCACGAGGGGTCGCCGTTGTCCCTTCCGCCAGCTAGGTCTAGTTTGTTTTTACAATTCATCTCATTTTATTTAATCATTATAATTTTTACAAAATTTTATACAAAATAAAATAAATTATTCAATTTTTTTGAATTTTAAAACAAAAATAATATTAAAAATATATATTTTAACAGTATTTTATTTAATTTTTTAACTTTTATTTAAATTCATTGAAAATAAACGATTAGTATTATATGTTTGATATTTTTTAAAATAATTTCACTTTTGCTTTTTAACAATTTCAACTATTTTTATTAGTCTTTTTAAAAAATTTGTTCATATTCTTTTTTAAAAATATTATGTTTTGTAAAATTATTTTTAAATGTTTTTCTTTTAATTTTATATATATTTTTCAATTTTGTTGATTTTTAAATTTCAACATATATTTTTCTTCTAATTTTTTTAATATTTATGTTGATGTTAGATCCAACACTTTTGTTTTTTAAATTATAAACAATAGAAAATGAAAATGTAGTATGTTAGATTCTCATCACACTCATATCCTACCGTAATTGATGTTATATTTTTCATCAATATTTGAATTTGTTTATTTAAAAAATAAGAGTCATAAGAGTCAAGATAAGCAAGGTTACATCAACTCACATTAACATAATAAGATGGAACTGGAATAAAGGTATGAAATATAGAATAAGGGATCGTTTGGTTACGCAAGTCAGATAGATATTTTGTTAAAAGTTGAATAAAATATTATTATAATATAACTTTTATTTTAAAATTTGAAAAAATTAATTGTTTATTATATTTTGTGTGAAAATTTAAAAAAATTGTAATGATTATATAAGATGAGATGAGATAATTTATAACCTAACCAGTCCTAAGTCATATAAAATTACTCAACTAGTATACAAGTCCCTGAACTTTAAGGAGACTTGTGTTGCCTTGAAGTCTGTCACATTCATTCAACGACGTCCATTTTTCTTTTCAAGTCAATTCATTAAGCTTTCTATAAATCAAAATTTAGTATGCTTGGGTAAATCAAAGCCTGAAACAACATAAGATGGAACAATTTTGAACGAGTCATTCTCTTTTTTCTTCATATCCAATTTACGGTAGAAGTCTATTAACCTTATTTTTTCAAAAGAAGAGATGGTTTTGGAAGACTTGATTTTTCTTCCCTTCAAAAGATTACAACTTCTCTTAGGACGTTTGCATATTTGTCACAACTGATTTTATGGATGAATGTTTGAATATTGGGGAGACTACTGCATTAAAAAGTCTAAATTTGTTTATTAAAGCGATAGTTTCAATTTTTTCTGAAAGTGTACTTAAGAAAACCCAATAATGATGATATTGTTAAATTGCTCGCGATTGGTGAGAAATGTGTATTTTCATGTATGTTACGGGACATTGATTGTATGCACTGAAAGATGAAAAAATTGCCCAACTTCTTGGCATGGTATATACTCTGGTCATATCCACAAACCAACTATTGTTTTAGAAGTAGTGGTTTCTTACTATCTATGGATTTGGCACATTTGTTTTAGATTACCTGGATATTATAATGATATAATGTGCTTGATATATCATTTATATTTTCTGATTTTGCTTAAAGGTGTACTTTGGTTGTCAACTACATAATTAATGGTCATAACTATGCAATAAGGGTACTACCTTGCTAATGACATATACTGTAATGGGCAACATTTGTTAAAACCATCTTGACTCTCCAAGAAAATGAGAAAAAATACATTGCTGCAACCCAAGAGTCAGCAAGGAAGGATGTGGACCGTACTTTTGGTATGCTTCAAACATGATTTGCTATAGTTCGTGGACTTGCAATATTTTTTCACATTGAAATGCTCAACAATATTATGATGGTATGCATAATTTTACACAATATGATTATTGAAGATGAACGAGTTGACAATGGATTTGAAGACTTCGAATATAAACAGTTTAATGAAAGCCCATGCGAGCAAGTGTCACCCGATCCTACAACTGAATTTAGTGAGTTCATTCAACGCCATCATGATATTAGAGATAAGAAAATGCATTGCCAACTCAAAGCAGATCTCATCAACCACTTATGACAATTATATAGCGAAGCATAGGATTCTGTCATGTATGATTATATTGATTTTTTTTTTCTTTTCACTATCATTTCCTTTTGTATTTTTTTTAGAATAATGTGTAATCATTTCTCTTATGCAAAGAATGTAAATGAAAGCCCACGCAAGCAAGTGTCACTCGATCCTACAACTGAATTTAGTGAGTTCATCCAACGCCATCATGATATTAGAGATAAGAAAATGCATTGCCAACTCCAAGCAGATCTCGTCAACCACTTATGACAATTATATAGCGAATCATAAGATTCTATTATGTATGATTATATTGATTTTTTATTTTATTTTTCTTTTCACTATTTATTTCCTTTTATATTTTTTTAGAATAATGTGTAATCATTTCTCTTATGCAAAGAATGTAGCATGGTTTTTTTTACTTAAATCGTGCAATGATTTTTTTAATGAATATTCAACCTAAATTATGCATGTCATCGTAAGAACCTTCAAATAACCTTATATGTCCAACATAAATGGATCCCAAAACAACAAATAAAATGTTCTTACTTAGAAGCATCAAACCTTCAAAGAAAAGTTCAAATTACTCAAACGGAAAAACAAGTCATACAAAAAATATGTATGGTTCAAAATACATAATGAAAACTAATATAAAATACATTCCAAAATATACTAGTTTTTCCTACTACGACTTTGAAGAATTTCCATTTGTCATTGATGATAGTATTCTTGTAACATTGGATATATGACACTTGTATTAATGGTGATAATTCTTTCTTCTTCTTTCTTTTATTCATTCGGTACTTACGTAATTCCTCTTATCAAAGATAAAGCATCTTATTATCATGATCACGTGTTTCTTCAAAAAGTTTTATTTTATTATTTCTATCTTCCTTCATTTCATTTAGTACCACGAGAGAATCCAGGTTAGTTCTTTCTTTTCTTTTTCTCATATTTACATCCTATCGGTTGATCTAGATTTGTAGATGTTGCATGCAAATCCTCATCTTCGTCTAAATTTACTCAATTCGGAGTTGAAGTAATTGAACTTGTCTATGATTTTTTTTTTCTTTGACTTTACTATTTCTATATGTTCTCCCTACTTTGGACGGAATCTTAGCACGCGTCAACAATGATCAATGTGGAAAGTTTTCTTTTCTTATTCTATATACACTAGGAGAAAACTAATGGAGAAGTGTCCATTTTATTTTGAGGGTTTTCACTAAAAAAATAATTGTAACCATCACACAATATGGAAAAAGAAACAATTTTTCTAAGTAAGAACATTCCCTACTCAGCCTTTTGTGGGGAGAGCAAGGGTGAAAGGAAGGTCACACACAAAAAGAAAACTTCATGACTAGCTTGCATATGTACAAATTACAACCAGATTAAGATGAAAATAAACTTGCAAAGCAAATGCAAAGATTAGCAAACCAAAAATTTCATTTAGGAGTGGTTTGGATTCAGAGATGAGTTGAGATGGTTTATGAATAGTAGAATAGAAGTTGAATTATTTATTATATTTTGTGTGGGAATTTGGGAAAGTTATTTTGAGATTTGAAAAAGTTCAATTGTTTATTATATTTTGTATAGAAATTTGGAAAAGTTGTAATGATAAGATGAAATGACTGCACAAGTAGATAGAAAACAAAACAAGTGAAAATTACAGAGCATGAAAAGAGAAAGGCAAGCTGTAGAGATGAGATAAGAAAATGGTGATTATGTGAAGAGTGAGAAAGAGAACATACCCAGCTATTCAAAGCTTCTAGTGGTTTTTTTGTTTCTCCTTTCAAGTACCTAGCAACTCCTTCCAGTGATTTTTTGCTTTCTGAGAAGATTTCAGAATGGCCAAACTTTGGCAAAAAGATAGAGCAAACGAGCTCGGTACTGATGCTCTTATTTGTTTTCAGGAAACTTCTCAACTCATCTCATCTCATCATTATAACTTTTCTAAATTTTAATATAAAATAAAATAAACATTCAACTTTTTCAAATATTAAAACAAAATAATATTAAAAAAATATATTCTAATAATATTTTATTCAACTTTTTAACTTTAATTTCAACTCATCTCATATGTAAAAACAAACGAGACATTAAACTCCATGGACAATGCTGGACATAAGCACATGACTGCATTTTTATCGAACAATGACACTGTTGCTAAAACCAACATCGACAAAGAGTGTTGGTAAAATCAAAGGAAGTGAAATTAGATCCAGTGCATTTATAAGGACCATTATGATACATTCTAAAGATAATAATATAATTTTTAAATAACAGTAAATGACTCTAAATGACAGTTAAGCTGCTTATGAGTCATTTAATTTTAACCGTTAGATTGGATTGGTCAATGGTAAGCACGTGCACGGTATTTCACAAAGTACCATATGCTTGTCCACACCCAAGTACCAGCTTTTATTTCTCTCATTTAAAGTTATTTAAAACACTATTAAATACCCATAATTCCTATATATAAACACACACATATATAAATTTATAATAATTTTAAAAACTCTAACAAAAAATGCATTGCAAAATATCAATGAACCTCAATATTTGGCTCCCACCCAAGATTTGAGTTTCACCAACCCATGAATCCCCCACAAGTGTTGAAATGTTATTGAATCGTATCAAACTTTGCCCCATGCATATATCCTTGAAACTGTTAGTGAAGCACATGATAAAACATATGTAAGTGGTAACATGCTAGTCCTGATCTGGCTTGTGATTGCTTGACACTCGTCTTGTTGTGTGAAGATAGAGAGGATTGTCTCCATGGGGGAGAAGGTTCCCTAAATATGCTGACATTACTCTTAAAATTTTCTAAAATGTAACAGAATATCCCTATTGGACTAAAAATAAAAATTAAAAAAAAAATGAAGAAAAGAATAGTAAAGAATAAACATGAATGAAGCTGGAAATGAAAAGTTAACACAATTAAAAGAAAATTTTGGTACCCGCATTGTATAACTGTACCCTCATCCGAATACAACAGGTAAAAATGACATAATCGTTAGGACTACGAGACATAAAATAAATAACAAGTAGGAATCCAAAAAATCTTCCCTAGACACTCATGTTTTGTAAGTCAAAACGACATCCCAAAAATCTTCCCTATACATAATCGCGAAGGCTATCGAGTCAAAAGGACATAATCGTCAGGGCTTTGACTACTTTCGTAGACATGTTCTACGAGACCGTATCATTCGTGGCCCTAAAAAAACATGCTAAAGTAGTAACATCAAGTTTTCATCTCTAACATAGTTTCAAGTTCAAAGGCATAGGAATAGATTATTTATTGATCCATTAAGGCTGCACACATAGTGATGGAACAAGGATCCATCCAATCACTCCCACATCCGGTCGTCTTTAACTCTCACTTAATTGGGCTTGTTACCAATGTTTTGAATTTCGTATCGTATCGGCCGCTACGGCTGAAATATTTTGTTTTTGTGGTGTAGCCGATACAGAGAAGGGTATAGTTTCGTACCGGTCAGGATTTCGGCCGTTTCGGACCGTACCGACTGTATCGGCCTATATTTCGACCCATACCGGCCGATATTTCGGCCTTTACTTTTTTTTTTCTTTTCTTCAAACTGCAAGCTCATTTTTTCATCCCCCAATTCAGACCAGACTATTTATAATTTATATATATATATTTAAATATAATTTATTCATATATAGACTATTACTTTATAAAATTTATATATAAAATGTATTCATATATAAACTATTCCGAAACGGTACCGGTACCGAAATATCTCGTTTCAATGACTCAACCGAAACGGTCACCGGTACGGTATTCAAAACATTGCTTGTTACATTCAAACACTGCAGGAATCTTGGCCTAGTCGCCACAAAGACACTCTAACTTGAGTTTCTTAGCACAGTCACTCATCTAGCGCCTTTTACTTGCTCGCTTTCCAAGCACCAAAGTAATCAATCTGTCTCATCTTGCTTGCTATTCAAGCGCCAAGGTGATCATCCATATGAGTGGATTGATCTTTACCTGGTGACATCTTTAATGTGTATTTTTCACTTTGTATCAATTAATTTATAATATGAGATAATTACAATGATCTCACCAATGCAATAGATACTAATAGTGTCAAATGTACAATAAAGTCTATGGTATCCTTAATACAACATATATCAAATCCGATGAAATCTTAAACTCCTAACATGGGTTTGGAAAACATTTATACTAATAGCTATAAGAGAATCAACTATCATCTTACTAGTAGAGATATGTTGTAGGATCACCTCACCTCGTGAACAACATCTTAAATGTTTGTGTTTGATTCTACCATAGTATTTGGGATCTTTGGCATATGCCAAAGCTACCATACTATCTTTGTATATCTTAACGACTTCATCTTCAAGAGCCATAACTTCTAGACACTGAAAAAATCTCCTCAACCAAACAGCCTATTGTACAACTGCTGAACAAGCAACGTACTCTGACTCCATCATGGACAAAACAATGCATGATTGTTTTTTGCTATACTAAAAAAAACTCCCCCACAAAGCATAAATGAGTAACCCGTTGTAGACTTACGCTCATCTTTATCACTAGCCTAATCAGCATCGTTATAAACCCTTCAGTTTCATATCTCCATCTTGATAGCAAAGAACGAGGTCTGCTGTCCGACAAAGGTATCAAAAAATCCTTTAACTACTTGCCAATGAATAGGTCTTGGGTTACTCTAATAGCGACTAACTAATCCAACTGCAATGCAAATGTCAGGTCGTGTACACAACATAACGTACATCAGACTTCCAATTGCACTTGCATAAAGAACTCTATTCATTTCTTTCTTTTCCTCATCATTCTTAGGGTAATGTTCTAAACTCAATGTAACCCTTCTCAATTGGAGTGTCTATGAGTTCGTAGTTGTGCATACGAAATCGTTCTAAAATTTTCTTAATGTAAGTCTCTTGAGACAAACCGAGAAGCTTCCTAGATCGATCATTTGAACTTTTAACTCCCAACACATAATTTGCTTCACCCATGTCATTCATCTCAAAAGTCAAAAGTAGAGGACAACCACACTTTTGTGACGACAATTATCTCCATATAATTTCCAGCTAATAAGATGTCATCTATATACAAAGAAAAAATTAGAAAACTCTTCCCTAAACGTTTGACATACACACAATGGTCTTCTTCTAGCATCTCAAAGCCAGTTGAAGTAATGGTCTCATGAAATCTGAAGTATTATTGTCTAGACGATTGTTTAAGATTGTAAATGAAACGTTTCAATTGGCATACTTTGCGCTCTTATCCCTCAACCTCAAAACCAATAGGTTGATCAATATAGATCTCCTCCTCTAGTTCTCTATTAAGATATGCAATTTTCACATCCATTTAAAAAAGTTCCAAATCTAAATGTGGAACTATAGCTAGAATGAAGTGAATGGAAGTAAATCTCACCACAGGAAAGAATGTTTCTTCATAATCTATACCATCTCTTTGGGTATAGCCCTTCACCACGAGTCGAGCCTTATACTTGTCAATTGATCTATCTGTCTAGCACTTAATTTTTAAAACTCATTTGTTTCCAATAGATTTGCGCCCATGTGGAAGTAAACTAACAACCAAACTTGGTTCTTTGCCATAGAGCGCATCTCATTTCTCATAGAAGCCATCCATTTATTTGAAACAAGTGAACTTAGTGCTTCCTTATAAGAAGAAGGCTCATCAAAGTCACACGGAGTACATATGAAACATTCTCCTTCAATCTCAAAATGACAACGAAGAATGGCTTCACGTTCGCTTCTGCATAACTGAGACTCTTGTGAGTTATTTTCTAGTGGTACACTCCCACTAGAAGGCAAGTCACTCCCACTATCTTTTGCAATTCTAAGATGTGATAGTTTTCCACACTCGCCAAAAGATGGTGTAATTCCCTCTAGTTGTTGCAACTCAAAAAGTTCAAGATCTTTCTTTGCTTCACCAATATTAGGAAATTCATTCTCAATAAATGTGACATTATGCGACTCTATTTTTGTCATTTAGGATGTTCACCATATATTACATAGCCCTTTGAGCTCTCTAAATATCTTATGAAGATATACGTATTTGCTCTAGGGCCAAGTTTTCCAAATTTATGGGAAGTGCTATGAACATAACCTGAAGAACCCCAAGGCCGCAAGTATTCCAAACTTGGTTTTGTGTCATTCCATAATTCATATGGGGTTGAAGGAACATACTTAGAAAGTACACGGTTCAAAATGTAGGCAGCAGCTAGAAGAACATCCCCCCAATATTGGCAGGTTAACAAGCGCCATTATTAATCGAACCATTTCTAATAAGGTTTGACTCCACCTTTCTGCAACACTATTTTGTTGTGGTGTGCTAGTAATCGTTATTTGCCTGTGTATCATCTTTTGCTTACATAATCTCTGAAACTCTTTAGACAAGTACTCTTGACCTCGATCAGTTAGTAGAATTTTTAAATTCTCTTCTTTATGATTCTCAACTTCAGCTACAAAGCGCTTGAAGTAGTCCAATGCTTCAAAGCGATAAGAGATCAGATAGACATAATTGAAACGTGAATAGTCATCTATAAAGGTGATAAAATAAAAGACATCATGACGTGCCTTCACATTCATAGATTCATAAATATCACAATGGACTAGTTGTAGAGAATAAGATGCCCTGGGAGCCTTTCCAAAAGGCTTCCTACATGCTTTCCCAACTAAATACAGCTCACATACAGGTAGGCTTACATTAGTGAGAGACCCTAATAGGCATTCTCTAGCTACTCTAGCCATTTTATCTTTTCTTATGTAGCCATTCTATCTTTTCCTATGTGGCCTAATCTAGCATGCAATTTCAATGAATTATAAACAATATCATCATCATTTGTAACCATAAAAAATGAGAAATTATCTAAATCCAACATAAAGAAATCATTCGAAAAAAAATCATGTCCATACAAAGCCCTATCCAAATAAAAGTTCACTTGAGGACCATTAAAAGGAAAAGTAAAACCAATTCAAACATAGAAATAACTGAAAATATATTACATTAAACACCAAGTACATAAAGCACATAATGAAGAAGTAAAAAATGCCCCAAACACATCTTGAGTTGGTAGGTGCCAACTCCAAGTATTTCCTCTCGAGTTTCGTTACCCAATATAAGATACTATTTGCCAGTTGGTATTCTTCTATAATCTATAAACCCAACTCGATCTCGAGCTACATGTTTGATTGTTCCTGTGTCTACAATCCATTCAAGGATTGAGTGAGCAAAAAAAATATGTGAACAAACATAAGTAATGAGAGAGTGGTGTTTAATGGATACCTTCTTTGCCTTAGTGTACTCACAAGCAAAGTGTCCCACTTTTCTACAGTTATAGCACTTCAATTTGAATTTGTCCTTGCCAATACATTTGCCTCTGCGACACTTTGCTATCTTTCCATCTCTTGGCCCAAGACTATTTGCCACTCCAGCAGATCTTCCATGTTGCTTGCGCTCAGGCGTGAATGCCTTGTGCTTCTTAGCTTGGACAACAAGAAAAGTATTATGGAGTGCATAGAGCGCATCTATACGCTTTACCTCTAGCTCCAAATAGCGAGATATATCAGCAAAAGTTTAATATTCTCATTGTGTGTCAAAACAAGTTTCATGTTGAATTGGGCAAAGATCGTATCACAACAATAACTTGTTGTTCATTAGTGAGACTATTTCCAGCAGCTTTTAGATCACGAATCAAGGTAGATATCGACTTCAAATGCTCAGCCATGGTATGTTTAGGGCCCATACCATACTGTTCAAACCTCAAAGTGAGAGCACGGAGCCTAGTAGTTGATGTCACTGGTTCCACATATCTTGGGCAATTGGGCAGTTCTCAAACTCCCTAATAAGATTATTCTGCATGCTGCTAAGCATGCTAATGCACGCACACCAAACTTTTTTTACCCAAGTCTGATAGGCCTCCATATCAAGACAATGTTGAGAAGTATTCTCTTCCTCATGTTGTATCATAAAGTTGGACAGATTTTCTAGGACCTCTTTGTTCATTAAGCAGATATTGGATTTTCCTATGCCACATGTCATAGTTTGTCCCATCTAATTTCTCTCCTTTAATAAGGCCAGCAACTACGTTCTTAGTGGCCATTATCATTACATTCATTGCTCAAGATTGACATTAGCACACATTTAATTTTATTCCAAAATCTAACTAGACTATGGAATTCATTCCTACATATTGAGATCAAAATTTTTGTGAAAAGTTAGTAATCATCTCCCACTATATAAGTCAAAATATCATATCTAATTAATTTTTAATAAAATTTATAGAGGAGTCTTAAAAAAAACTCATAATTTATGCACATACATTCATCTGTAAATGTAATTTATGTTTAGCTAGGATTAGATGAGGTTGTACTTAAATTAGAATTATGGATGAATGTAAGTTTAAATAGGACTCTAGGAGTGCATCTGATAAAGATAAGTATGTGCCTGGAAGATATCCGATTAAGATAAGTATTTGAATTGTAACTCTTATAAAATCTTGTTTATATTATAATATAAGAATCTACAAGAGTCATATGCATGTGTCGAGTCTAAAAGTCAGTTGAAGAGATAAAGATGCAAGTTTTATTGAAGAAACTGAAACATATTTGAACTGGATGTAATCTAGAAGAAGAGATCCAGTCCGAGATGTTCGCAATTAGTTAGCAACGTAACTGATTGAGATTCTCGGTAAACCTGTCAGTAGAATCTTTCTCCAAATCAATGACAATATTGCCTAGTTAGAGAGTTGCCTGAGGGGTTTAATGGACTTGAAGAGCACATATTCATGAGTATTGAAAGCTTGAAGATCCGGGGAGAACTTCAAGAGATCGTGTGAGAGAAAATTCTTGAGTGAAGGATTTTCCAAAAAGCTTAGTCCATGGGATTGAGTGAGAGCACACTCCAAGGGGGAGTTGTCGTGTTCAAGTTCAACCACTGGAAGTTCCAGTAGGAAAGACAATGATTGGAGAGTGTCAGAGGGTTTGACTACCTACTGCGGTAGAAGACAAGCGGGTCGCGTGTCTTGGGTAAACGTGTCTAATTACAAAGGTTTTGTAAATGTTTTACTTGTACTAATCTCAATCATTAAAATTGATTTTCCTGGGTTTGGTTGCCCCGTAGGGTTTTACCTTTGAGTAATTCTTCAAATGGTTTCCCTTCGTAACCAAATTATTATGTTAATGTTATTAATATTTTATATTGGTTACTAATCCATGCTAGTAAACTTTTGTTTAGCATTAACGTGCATAATTAGGGGTAATTGCGTAATTTCAATTGGCATCAAAGCGTGGTTCAATCAAATTTGAGTGTGATCCGTTCCCCTAAAAGATCATGGCGACACTATCATCACCACCACAGTTTGATGGTAATAACTATGCTTACTGGAAGGTAAGAATGAGAGCGTTTCTAAAGTCGCTTGATGAGAAAGTCTGGCTAACTGTGTTGTCAGGATGGATAAGGCCTACAACACTCATAGAAGAATGGACCAAAGAACAATGAAACAGCTGCAATTCGAACAACAAAGGTCTAAATGCCATTTTTATGGCAGTTTTTCTGGATGAATTCAAGAGAATTTCCATGTGTGAGACATCCAATGATGCTTGGGATATTTGAAAACCACACATGAAGGGACCAAAACGGTGAAAAATTCCAAATTACAAATGTTGACCTCAAAGTTTGAGAAGATAAAAATGCTGGAAGATGAGACTTTTAATGAATTTTATGATAAATTAGTTAGTGACAACATGCGTATACTCATACAATGACCAAAGAAAGGGAGAGTCTATGCCTTGAATTGATTAAAACTAGTTAAACCTAGTACCAAATAAAAAAAGGCCTCCTCTTGCCATACATTAAGGTCGATCCTTATGGAAAAAGTTGGGTGTTCAAAAGTCATTACGGAAAAAGACGAACACTCATGCATTGATCTAAACTTTAAAAAGTTCTTATAGAAAAAATCGTTGTCTCAATCATTATGGAAAAATATTTGCAATACAAACTGGACATATAGAGTGACTATGGCTTTGTGCTTGGAGGGAGTTGCTTTTTTGGGTGTCTAGGCCCTAGCATAAAGTTTGACTTTCAAGGAAAGTTCACCTCTATTGGAGCAAACCTGAAAAAATTATAAAGGAAATGGGGAGTACATAAAAGAAAGAAAAATCATAAAAATATTTTGGAAAGCTTTTTTTCCTCACTCACACACACGAATTCTTGACAGGTCATCAATTAAGAAAAATGTTCAATTGTGAAGATTGACCAATAAAGAAATACTTCTCCTAAATAAGTGGAAAAGTGTTGAGTGTAACAAAGCTTGGACAAGGAAATTACTAAAAAAGGCACAAGCTTTGTGAATGAAAAATGCATAATATTTTTTGCTTTTCTGGTTCTTTAAAATTGTTTTCTTATTCAAAAAATAAATAGAATAAGGAGGCATGAGTAACTGGAATGGGAGTGGGGGGTTACCTGTAAAGACATGCTCTACTTGTTGGAAAAAGAAGGGCCTGCGTGCATGGCACGTTGCATGCCTTGGGCGGGAAATGCAAAAAACTGCTTTGCAACATTAACTGCACCCTGCATGTCAATCACCCCTAAATCACCATTAAGTCCCGATTCTCTCCTCCATTCATCCTGTTCATCTTCTCCGATACACTATTAGAAAGAAATCACACAATTTTCGATCCGTGCATCTCAAGAAATCTGTGTTTATCTTCTGCACAAAATCAAGGTAAGTCTTCTCTTCTGAATATATTTCTTAAAGTTTTTGTTGCTTTAGGACTCTGTTTAGGGTTCTCTCAATCTTCGATTCCTACAAAATCTCTGAAATCCTTGAAGTTTCGGAAACTTAGTTGGCTTAAGACTTGAAAATCCTTTTGAAAGGGTTAAATAAAGCCTTAAAAAGGGCATGCATATTGGGTTCTGGTAGAAGTTAACGAACAAAGGCTGCATGTGCATCTGTTTGGCTATTTTCTAAATGTTGTCTTCATACACCTTGTGCTACATTGGTCCTGTGCTTAGGTCTAGATATTTTCCTCGCCTGGTGCGTTGGTCCTGTGCTTAGGTCTAGATATTTTCCTAGCCTGGTAAAAATTGCTGAACATGTATGTGACCTCTGGATAACCTTCTAGAAACACGAGTGTGATTAATTTAATTTTTTTATGAAATTATCTACATTGTTTTGAGCCTGTTCAGTCAAACAGTTTGAGAGAGAAATGAATCTGGGTATGCTGGTTCTTTGTGTATTTATCACGCTTAGGAAGGATTTTTTTTTTTTTTATGCAGATGAAATACAAATCAATTGCAAAGAAATCAAAATTTGATAGTAAGGCACCTCCAGTGAAGGAGAATCTGATTCTCATGTCAAAACTCCAAAGAACACTCCACAGAAATCCAAGGCGGCAGATAAAGGAACTGGTCTTTCTAAAGGAGTAGGGAGTACATTAAAGCCTTCGGCTTCTACCAAAGGATCAAAACCACCAAACTTTGTGAGTGAGGAAGCAGAAACAACCTACAAGAATGTGTTCTCCAAGAGGAATATTCTTGGAGAATGAGAGGTAACTCTAAGTGATGTAAATGACCATACTTTTAATTTATTACCCATATATTTGCTGATAGAGGATGAGAAAAAATTACTGAGGGAGCTCCTGCCCCTATATTGAAATTGTGAGAGAATTTTATGCCAACTCTTTACTGAGTGTAGACAACAATTTCATTACATCCACTGTTAGGGGTGTTGACATGATCATAACTCCCGAGATTATTAAAGAGTTCTATGAACTCCCTAGTGTGGAAAACCTAGGTTATCCATACAAGGGTAAGGGGACCCCATCAAAAGCCCAAATGAAAGATTTGTTTTGGGTTTAAAGCACAAGCATGGTCCCCAAAGTTCCATATACTCCCTATAAAGTCAATGATACCCGAATATAAGTTCCTTGCCAAAGTTGTATTGACAAATCTTTGGCCCATCACTAGGTATACCGAGCTGACAATTGAAAAAATCCAGTTTATGTATACTCTAGTTAAAGGCGTACCCATAGATCTTCCCTCCCATATTATTGATGTTATTTCCAAGGCCAGGGTTGACATGATAGACAAGGAAAATCTGTCATTTGGAGGTCTCATCACAAAGTTGGCCAGAATTGTTAAAGTTCATTTAAGGAACACAGAGGCCACAGTAAAGATGTATGAGAAGATCTCCTCTAAAACAATCACCAAGTCAGAAGCTGTAGTTAGTGGAAAGAAAAGAAGTCATGCCGAGGCATCCACATCCTCCCATCGTGCCCCAGGACAATCCACCGAAGTGATTGAACAATTTCAGATTTTGCAATTAAAATTTGATTCTTTTGTGGATAAGTGGGAAGAAAAAATGGGAAAAATGGAACAAGTGCTAGCAGACCTGCAGGATGAGTCAGAGAAGGTAAATGATAGGTTGCAGCAAGTTATTCTAGATGTGGATCAGATTTTGAAGACAGTAAATCCACCTAAGGAAGAAGAAAAATCTGACTCTGATTGATTCTGACAACACATAGGGGAGATGGGATGAATTTGTCAACGGAGGGAGTAGCAGGGCAGTACTGACAAAATGCGGACACCACCACAACCACCACTTTTTTACTATTTTTGAAGTTTGTTTTTGTTTGCATATTGAACAATGATTTGCTTTTCTTATTTTGATTACACTTGCTACATTAAACTGATATGCGTGTGGTTAAGTTAAGGCTTATTATGATACTTCAAATATTTTGCCTATGATGAATTTTCTTTGAAGTATAAACTTCCTATATGAGATCTTTGCTGGTGGTTTGGTTAGATGTTTTGCAGGATTAAATCACATTCATCCAATATATATTTTTGTCATCAATCAGCTAAAGGGGGAGATTGTAAATGTAATTTATGTTTTAGCTAGGATTAGATGAGTCTGTACTTAAATTAGAATTATGGATGAATGTAAGTTTAAATAAGATTCTAGGAGTGCATCTGATAAAGATAAGTATGTGAATGGAAGATATCCGATTAAGATAAGTATTTGAATTGTAACTCTTATTAAATCTTGTTTATATTATAAGATAAGAGTCTACAAGAGTCCTATGTATGTGTCGAGTCTAAGAGTCAGTTGAAGAGATAAAGATGCAAGCTTTATTGAAGAAACTGAAACATATTTGAACTGGATATAATCCGATATAATCCAGAAGAAGTGATCCAGTTCAAGATGTTCACAATTAGTTAGCAATGTAACTGACTGAGATTCTAGGTAAACCTGTCAGCAGAATCCTTCTCCAAATCAATGACAACATTGGTTATTTATAGAGGAGGCTGAGGGGTTTAGTGGACTTGAAGAGCACATATTCATGAGTATTGAGAGCTTGAAGATCCGGGGAGAACTTCAAGAGATCGTGTCAGAGAAAATTCTTGAGTGAAGGATTTTTCAAAAAGCATAGTCTGTGGGATTGAGTGAGAGCACACTCTAAGGGGGAGTTGATGTGTTCAAGTTCAACAACTGGAGGTTACACTAGGAAAGATAAGGATTGGAGAGTGTCAGAGAGTCTGACTACCTACTGCGGTAGAAGATAAGTGGGTTGCGTGTCTTGGGTAAACGTGTCTAGTTATAAAGGTTTTGTAAACATTTTACTTGTACTACTCTCAATCTTTAAAATTGACTTTCTTGGGTTTGGTTACCCCATAGGGTTTTACATTTGAAGAGTTCTTCAAATGGTTTCTTTTCGTAACCAAATTATTATGTTAATGTTATTAATATTATATATTGGTTATTAATCTGTGCTAATAAACTTTTGTTTAGTATTAACGTGCATAATTTTGGGTAATTGGGTAATTTCATCATCAAATAAGAAAGATCTATAATTATTGCGCTAAACACATTGCGCATAGGCTCCATTTGAAGCCTCATTGGTAATTTGGTGCATCATGTTAAGGTGATTTTAAAGTATATCGATAGAAGTGAAACACATTCATTTACATGAATAAAATTACATTCCCTAAGAAAATTCTACTACAAATCTTCTAGGAAAATAATAAATAAATAGAGATGTCACGTTATCGATGTACTTATAAGTTACACCTTATCCATTCACATAAAAATAAATACATACATTACACATGAGCATGACAAATTACCAATGTCAACTCTGTTCATTTTAATTTAAAAAAATAATGATCTCAAACATCCAATCATAAAGGTATCCATGATGGGTCAATGGATAAAGAACCCACATTCTCAACTAATGAGAAGGGTTTAATTAGTTATCAAATCTAGAGACACATATTCAATATGGACATGCATTTAAAAATAATAATTTAATACATGCATCCACAAATAATATGTATAATGTTCATGTAACACATTAAAATTGGACTTGAGAAAGTATGACAAGTGTCCCAAAAATAATTTTTTTATAATAATAATGTTTTTAAAAGTATTTTTAAAAAAATATTTTCAACTCGCCGCTTTAATAAAAAAAATATGTATGAACTTGGTAGACTCACCCAAGTGTACTCGTGCCACACGTGAAGACAATGGCCTCTGGAAACCTCCGCACGTGCCACCTGCGCGTGTGGGCTTCGTTTTGGCACAAGAAGTTGTCATGCCTCTGCTATACTCGCCGCGGTGGAGATTGTATATCACCTCGTTGTTCTCGGTGTTTTCTTATATCCAAACACAAAATTTAGTCATCTTAATGCGTATTTGTGTCTATAACATGATTAAAATGCACCCATAGTACAAGAGTGGAGTGCACTCTCAATGGCCGAGAATGAGACTGGTAAAAAAGCTACCGTTCATCGTCTTCTTCCTTAACCCGAATTTCTATTTTTTTCCGATTTTGACCACCCATTTTCAATTGGTCATAACTTACTCATATTAAGTCTAAGTTAAGCATATGATATTTCAAATTAAATATTATGAATCCAACTTTTTAACCATTTAAGATTTATTTCTAACATTTGGTTAGTTAAAAGTTGGCTCAAAGTTGCATGAATTTTAAAATTAGGGTTTTAGATTTATTCTTTTACATGCAAAGAAACTTCAGCAAATTTAAGGGACATGTTTCAATATTATAAGGAATGTTTTTATGTAGAGAATTCAACGTTAAACATGTCATACCATAGTCTTTAATGAAAAATCTGAAACATAAACAATTATGGCATATAACTAATTACAAGCTTTAAAACCCATTTCAAAACATCATACACCATGTAATCATGTTCATAGAGCTGAAAACAAACAACATAGACTTTGATACCAATGTTAAATAAGGTTAATTTGAATTACCTCAAGCAGCGAAATCCACACAAGCCCGAATCTTTGTTCATTTTACAGCCAACGTCACTTTGAGGAGGCTAGAGTCTTCTAAATAATTCCACGCTTCAAGATCAAGAGCTGATCAATATGGCTGCTCTAAGAAATTTTAGAGAGGAGATACTTTTTTGTACGTTAATTTTTGTACTTTTATTCTTTTAACATACATAAAACTCCTATTTAAAGTGTTTTCTTATTAGGTGGTTAATTAACTTTCCTAAAATTAAGTAGTAGTGGTGAGGAGTTAATTAATAACTTCCCCACCCATGTGAACACTGTTATGGACGTGTTTCACCGCCACCGCCTCACGATTACCTGCAACCAAAGAGTAAGACGGCTTGGGGGGTTCGAGGGAATGTCTTCGATGCCAAAGTCAGTAATCGAATAAACTCCTTAATATCAATGAATTAGATGCCTTTTACATATCTGGATTATTCTCTTATATAGAGCCTTTGAACCATTCTATTATTAAGTGATAACGAACACATCTGTTACTTCAAATTCAAACCTGGAGATGAAGAGTTCATCTCTTAATAAATTTGAATGATAATTGTTTTGATCTCATGCCACTGTCGGATAGTTATCCAGTTGATATTGGCGATGGGCTGTATCCTTTTAATATCGAGCTGGGTTTCAAGTAGTGAGGTAGGCTACGGGCTTGAATAACGGCCCAGGCCCATGTGGGTTTAACCGGTTGGAATATCCCCTCCAGTTATTCTGCGAAGTCTCATCATGCGTGGTGTTATGGAACTTAAAGCCATGCCCTTTTTCACCCATCCGAATCCAACTGTCAGGGCATCGTTTTGCTTTTCGAGGTACTTGCCAGTGCGTCGTTTCACGTTTGCGCCTTTTGTACCTTAACTGTAAATCCTATTTAAGGCTCTGGGGGTCTAGTTTTTCCTTCCTCTTTTGAGTTCTTTGCTTTTTCGCATTTCTTGCCATCCTTCTGGGCAGTCTCCTCTTTTCTTGCGATTTCTCATCTCCATTCATGGCGTCTTCTTCTAAAGGCAAAGTCGCGACTTCTACTTGCGGTTCTTCACCACCGCACGACTCCTCTTCTCGAGTCGTTGTTGTTTCTGCGAACCCTAGTGGCCAGGGGGGGCTGAGAGGCATTACTACACAATATGGGTCATGGGATACCCATTACTAACATTAATCAATAACAAGGTGTTTGGCTAAAGCAAAGTCCTTACAATAGAACCATCTCGATATCAAGAGTGATTGACTATAAGATTAGAGCTCACATGATTTGATAATTATTAAGTATTTTTAGAATATAAATGATGATACTCCTATCTTATCACAACATGTTACTTAATTAAAATTCTTATAAAGTATCAATCTTAATTGACCTAATATCATATTTTATATAATGAGAGTGTTACGCATACGTATTTTGGAATTATCTAATAATTAATCTCTTATATTCAATTACGAGTGTGCAACATAATTAGTATCGCCAACTTCCATTAAAGGGGTACAAATTGAATACATATCTTCGTAATTTAATTCATTATTCGTATTAATGAATTAAATTAGATAGTTATAGGAATTAAAAAAAAAATAGTTAATATATATATTTATCTGTAGTAAAAGTATTGCTGCAAAACCCAGATAACCATATCTGCTACCATTTCCTTTCTCTTGGATAGCTTGAGATCAACATCAGTAGAATGAATAATTCTATTTAGTATCCCACACACCACATACTATATTTTTTTTAATTTTGTTTTTCCTTTTTATCATAACAAGTATATGGTGTATGAATAATGAATAGAACAACTCAATTAACTTAATAAGGAAAAAATAAAAATAAAAGATAAAATAAAATTTTTAAAAGAAATATAAAGTATGTAATGTGGGATGATGAGATAACAAAACTAATTTTAAATAATAAATAGTAAATAGGGCCCACACCAGCAATGATGGTTGCGAATTCCAATTTTAAGAGGCTCAAAATTGTTTTAAGTTATATTTGAGTAGTGGAGTGATATGATATTTTATCATATCATATTTATCATTATTTTTATCTACTTTTTATTACTATTCACTATTATTTAATATTTTATCATTATATTTTCACAAATATTCACATATCATGTCGATAAAAGCTCCCAGCCAGATGAGTTTGAAACCCATTTTCGTACTAGCCACTAACATCATGACACAGGTACGTTTGGATAGTGAGAATACTTGAAAAGTGTCGAGAATGTTTGTGAATAGTTATGAGTAGAGATTGAAGTGAGTTTGTGGTCCCCCTAAGAGTATTTTGAGTTGTTTGGATGTGTGAAGTATATTAAGTTGTTGACTTTTGGGTAGGTAGTTGAAAAATATATGGGTCCCATAAATATTATAGTGATTTTATTTTTAGTAATAAATATTATAATGATTTTATTTTTAATTTATATATAATAGTGATAAATATTATAATGATTTTATTTATATATATATATAATAATGATAAATATTATAGTGATTTTATTTTTTATTTATATATTATATTATAGTATTTTATTTTTTATTTATATATAATAGTGATTTTGTTTTTTATTTATATATTTTAGTGATTTTATTTTTTATTTATATATTATAGTGATTTAAATTTTTTATTTATATATTATAGCGATTTTATATTTTATTTATATATAATAGTGATAAATATTTTTTATTTATATATTATAGTGATTTTATTTTTTATTTATATATTATAGTGACTTTATTTTTTATTTATATATTATAGTATTTTATTTTTTATTTATATATAATAGTGATTTTATTTTTTATTTATATATTTAGTGATTTTATTTTTTATTTATATATTTAGTGATTTTATTTTTTATTTATATATAATAGAGATAAATATTATAATGATTTTATTTTTTATTTATATTTAATAGTGATAAATATTATAGTGATTTTATTTTTTATTTATATTTAATAGTGATAAATATTATAGTGATTTTATTTTTTATTTATATATTATAGTGATTTTATTTTTTATTTATATATTATAATGATTTTATTTTTTATTTATATTTAATAGTGATAAATATTATATTGATTTTATTTTTTATTTATATATAATAGTGATAAGTATTATAGAATGTTTGTGAATAGTTATGAGTAGAGATTGAAGTGGGTTTGTGGGTCCCATTGAAAATATTTTAAGTTGTTTGGCATGTGAAATATTTTCAAAAGTACGAAAATATTTGAAAGGTGTTGAGAATAGTTTAGTACCCAAACATAGCCATAGGCATTTCTAACACAATTCTCCTGCACCAGGCAACACCAAACCGATTCCCTATTTGCTTTCTCTCCCTCTCTCCATCTGAACTCAACGAAATCTACCCTTTCCGTTCTAGTTTCCATATAAGTTTTTGCAATTCGGATCCCCATTGTCTGTAACCTTGACCAGAGTTTTTCCTTCAACAAACCAAAAGGCATGGCGTTTTTTGAAGTCAGACAAGTTTCCTGCATTTCACTCATATTTACACATAATTCTGAGCAGTAATCAACAAAAAAAAAAAAAAAAAAAAAACCTAAAAAGCATTGAGTAAAGAATACCCTTGTTGGTGACATGGGCGTGGCATATAAGAATGTTGGATATCCTGCTTCTAAACATGGAACCTTTTGTTTCATGTAGTCCCTGTAGTCCATGAAAACCATTTACCATCAGGCTGGGATCATATGGATTGTTTTCCACCTGAAAATTGTAAGAAATGACAAGAGTTATTGCAACCAAAAATAAGAAACCAGCCATATTGTCCAAATGCAAAAAACACAGAATACAGCAAATGGAAATGATTCACATATATTCCAGATTTTCTTCCTTCCCCACATGATGTAAACCACAGGAAAACATAGATGTAGAACATGATTGCTTCTTTGACAGAAGGTATTCACACAATTGCACAACTTGTGGGGGGTTTCCGTCAGAGAACGGAGAGGGTAGATTTCGTTAAGGACAAAGGGAGAGAGTGAGCGAGAAAGAGAAAGCAAATAGGGAGTCAATTTGGTGTTGCCGGGTGCAGAGAATTGTGTTAGAAATGCCTACGTATCGCAATGTTAGTAGCAGGTACCAAAATGGATTTCAAACCCATCCCGCTGGAAACTTTTCTCTATCATATAAGATTAGCTCACTATCCAAACATAGCCTTAAGCCACAAAATCCAATTATCCTTCCCATTGAAAAATGATAAAGTTACTGCCAAATAATAATTTGTATATAACTATGTAATAAAATAATACTATTTTAAATTTGATTTTAACATTTACTTTTGATTTGATGTGTTTAAATATAATAAAAAATATTAAAAACCTTTTTTACAAGCGAGTTCGCACACCAAATCATGTACCGATACTGACATGTAAAGCATCCGTTTAATTAAACGGTGCGAATTGAAGAAGGAAATAATTTTTGTGAGACGACATTTTCTTCTCTAAAAATTTTTCTTTTTTTATTTTTCTTTTTAATAAAAAAAATTATATCAGCATTGGTATGCAGTTTGATACACTTATACCTGACAATGCTTAAAAAATATTATTATATTTAAAGTTGTCGTTAATGAGTTGTTAGCCTCTTTCCCATTCCCAATCTCCCAATTACCAGCAGCCAAACACCACCACAGAAATATTTCTTGCCAAACAAGTCGGTCTTAGAGGCCCCAATTTTTAATATATAAACCCCGCTCACTGTCGTCTCAAGCTATCTACGCCTCGTCTCACAATTTTCCGATCCTAAAATTCTCTCCAATTATGGCTAACCAACCCGAATCCTCTGACTCGTAAGTCAACTTCTCCCCCCATAATTGTAGCAATTTTTAGTGTCGATTTTTTGAACCCTGATTTCCAGATATTTAGTAGTTTTATTTTTTTTTTCCTGGATGGTGATTTCAGGAAATCAGGGAAGAAGGACTTCTCGACGGCGATTCTGGAGCGGAAAAAGTCGCCAAACCGGCTAGTCGTTGACGAGGCGATCAACGATGACAACTCGGTAGTGGCGTTGCACCCAGAGACCATGGAGAAGCTCCAGCTCTTTCGCGGTGATACGATTCTCATCAAGGTAATAGATTATTAGGTTTATTGTTTTGGTTGGAGAGGGGTTGATTGGATTCCTGAAATGGGTTTGTGTTAAGCTTATGAGTGGCCTTAGGCACAATCAAGGGATATTACGTGGGATGCAAACTTATCGTAACAAGGTTTCCTCCCCAATTTGTACTTACAAAAAAAAAAAATTAAATGAATTATTGGTGTCGTGCTTGTTTGTGTTGAAGTTAGAGGCTGTGAGGGGTTTGTTTCATTGTTTTGTGTGAAATAGCCAAGATGTTGGTTGCGGAGTTTTATTTATTTATTTTGGCTATAATGGAGCTTTATCTTGGGTACACAATCATTGGATATTGTTTTTGCTTCAAAGAGTTTGGTGAAACAGCTTGGGGGTTGAGTTGTGCTTTGAGGAGTTGACTAGCTCAGTATGTTAATGTTTGTTCTCGGCTTTGGTTAACTCTTTTTTCTTCCACTTTTTTCCTATGCCATGAATACTTGAGGGGGATTGAGTGCTTACGATCTTTAATGACTTATATATTCTTTTTTTTTCTTCCCTCCTTGACCAACTAATGGAGTTCATGATCACTCGCAATATCTGTGCCAACCAATGGATGTTCCTTATTTGGTATTTATTAGCTTGAATGCCATGGAATTAGGGTAGTTCAGTTCCGGTTCCAATTCCAGGTCCACGGTCAGGTTGCTCTGTACTTCAATTGATCTACATGGCTAATTGATCCTCTCAGCCCCCAGGAAAAAAAAGCATTATGCTCCTCAAATTTCTTCCAGAGTTTTTTATTTCAAATTAAATCCCAGTTTGCACAACCAAGTCTGCTCTCCTCAAATTTTGATACTGTCTCTGGGAAAGAGCCTTGGCATGAAAGTTATTCTTGAATTAAGCCTAGTGCCTTGAAATGGTAGAGCTTGTATGGGAAGTTTTCTAATCTAGTTCCGTGGGAATATTGTTTTTTGTTTTGTTTTTTTTTTTGCAGTTATGGTGGTGCCTTTGTCTTTATAAGCTTTTTCTGTATGATGAAGATTGTTTGAATTTGCAACAAATTAGTAGGATATCACAGAAAATAGTTGGAGTTTGGGTGTGATTAATGAACAAAAACTTGGTTTTTGAAGTCATTGTATTCCTGTGCGGTTGTTGTTTGCATTCCCATGCTCGTGTTTTTTTCATAAAATTTATAAATGCAGTGGTAGAGTATTTTGTTCATTATGTCTTTTTTTTTTTTTTAAAAAAAATTATATTTGGCAAACTGGATGGCAGGGAAAGAAACGTAAGGATACAATCTGCATTGCTCTTGCTGATGACACGTGTGAGGTTCCAAAGATTAGAATGAACAAGGTTGTTAGATCAAATCTGAGGGTTCGGCTTGGAGATGTAGTATCTGTGCACCAGTGCCCTGATGTGAAGTATGGGAAACGTGTCCACATACTGCCAGTTGATGATACTATTGAAGGGGTTACTGGTAGTCTGTTTGATGCATACCTGAAACGTAAGTGTTTTTACCATGAATGTGGATACTTTCTTCTTTTATGCATTTGTCTTTGATGAGAAATGAAATTATCATTCAAAATGCTAATGCAATGTGTACTAGAAATTCATTTAGCAAGAAATAGAAAGAGATTCAGAAAAAAATCATGTTTTGATGCATTTGCCAATGCTTAAGTTCCTTCATTTCAATCAGAAGGTTTTTACTGTTTCTTTTCTCCCTCCCCTTGAGACACTTTTTCAAACTGTTTGTTATTTTAAGCTAGAGATTGTAGGAAAGTAAACATTTGCCTTCATTCATGGTCATTACTCCCACCCTTGCTTTGTTATGTCTTCCAAATTAACACAGTTCCAGTATGTTGCGTGGAGGGTCCCTTCATTGGTTATGGTTCACTCTGGTGCATTGTCCCAATATTTGGGAATTAAAATATTTGAGGTATCCAGAACATGATTTTCTTCTTCTCAAAGACAGCTTCATCGATGAAATTATTATCAGAGTAATTCTTTGGATGGACTCCGACATCCATTAATTGGGGAGTATTCTTAGCCATGAGATAAGGATTCTGTTTTTTTTTTTATAGTTACAAAAGAGTAAGGGGTCTGGACTCTTTCTAGGTGGTGGTAAATTGAGATTTACATGTAAACTGTCACCTTTGTTTGAAATTATGAATTAGTTTATTTTTGTTGGTTTTTTGAATTGATCGAATATATCCTCCTTGTGCCAAATGAGATTAGTGGCTCCTCTCTTTCTCCTATTCTATTTGGATAAGGGGTTCAACTGGGAGCATATGTTATTTTATTTAATTTATTTTTTGATAAGTTAACTGAGCCTTTTGTTAGCCTTCATTTTCCATGTGATTGTGATGGGCTTCCAAAGGACACGGTTTAGACCCTCTCTACCATTACCATCTCTAACATCTTAGCGAACACCATCCAAAACTGCACTAACCACCCCAAATGAGAGACAAGAAAAAGGAAAAATGTTTTAACTTTTAAGTGAAATTGGTACCTAAGACCCTGAAAGATCAGAACTTTTTACCTGAAAACCTTTAAAGGATTTCTGTTAGGTCATGGATTGGGGGAGCACGGCAGTATTGTTGATGGAAAGAGTGGATGTGCTTCTAGGATGAATTGGTTGGTGAAGCAAAGGGACAAATCTCTGCCTTGGGGTTCAGTAAAAAGCAACTTGTCAGTTATCCATCCCCATGGAGGCTATCAAGATATATTAAGTTGTTGATATTGGGCCACTTGTCTCAAGCCCCTTGCATCATGGATGTGGAAATAGTTAGGGTGTAGAAGGTTCAAGACAAGTACAACTACTATATCTGGCAATCTCAGTTGGATTGGGTTGTGGTAGAGAAGGGAGGTTGCTATGGTGATAGAAGATTCTTTTAGGAAACACTCTTCTTGTGTTTCTTATCCTTTTTTTGTTTTTCTAAAAATTTTCTCTTAATCCTGTCTGTCTTTCGCTGTGTGTGTTGTTATTCCACATGACTGTCATGCGTGCCACTATCAATATAGAGGGAAGTCTAACAGAAGGATCTATTTACTCTTTCCATAAGTTCTAAAGGAGTTAGTGCAATTGTGTCAAGGTTCAGGGAGTTTTAGAGCATTGATTTATTCTACTGTGAGTCTCATCTTACATGCATATATTGGTTGCAATTTACCTCAATGGAACCATGGACCTATGAATATGACATTTGGTTTTAGTAAAAATTTTGAACACTGACCAAAATAGGTAAATTACTTGAAAATTCCCCTTCAAAATGTGCTTTTAAGATGTATGACATTCGAATATGTCTGTTTTATGGCAAGAGTTCTTATTGAATCACTGGTTGAATCCTTTCTAATGTAATGCAACACCATTTCCATTGTTGAGCTTGCAGCTTATTTCTTGGAGGCTTATCGTCCTGTTAGGAAGGGAGATTTATTCCTTGTCAGAGGAGGTATGAGAAGTGTGGAGTTCAAGGTCATTGAAACTGACCCAGGGGACTATTGTGTGGTTGCCCCAGACACCGAAATCTTCTGTGAGGGGGAACCTGTTAGAAGGGAGGATGAGGATAGGTTGGATGAAGTTGGTTATGATGATGTGGGCGGTGTTCGGAAGCAGATGGCTCAGATTCGTGAGTTAGTGGAGCTGCCACTAAGGCATCCTCAGCTTTTCAAATCAATTGGTGTGAAGCCACCTAAAGGAATTTTGCTTTATGGACCCCCGGGATCTGGAAAAACATTAATAGCAAGGGCTGTTGCTAATGAGACTGGGGCGTTCTTTTTCTGTATTAATGGGCCGGAGATAATGTCCAAATTGGCTGGAGAGAGTGAGAGCAATCTCCGGAAGGCATTTGAAGAAGCTGAGAAGAATGCTCCATCTATTATTTTCATTGATGAGCTTGATTCTATTGCTCCTAAGAGGGAGAAGACACATGGTGAAGTTGAAAGGCGAATTGTTTCACAACTGTTGACTCTTATGGATGGACTGAAATCTCGGGCTCATGTTATTGTTATTGGGGCTACAAATCGTCCAAACAGCATTGACCCGGCTTTGAGAAGGTTTGGTCGGTTTGATAGGGAAATAGACATTGGTGTTCCTGATGAAGTTGGGCGTCTTGAAGTTCTTCGTATCCATACCAAGAACATGAAGCTCTCTGATGATGTAAGTTTGCCTATTTTGACCTTGTTGTCCAGTGTATGAAAAATATTAGAGCTGGAACAGATTCTTGTGGATATGGACCCAATCGTGGACTCGAAATACTATGATGGCACATGACCTGCAATATGAACTCAGCATTTGCTTGAACTTTTAGTAAACTAGTCGTCGACCCGTGCAATTAAAATATAATAGTTATTACATGAGGAAGCCAAAAGAGCAAATAACAAAAAGTCAATAACTACAATAAGATTAGTTGTGGGAAAGCCAAAGAGAGAAGTGATGGGAAATCAATATCCAGTATAAGATGAAAAGTCTTTTTTCCCCTCTCCATTGAATTAGTAGTCATAAATGGTAGCAAACATTTCATCTTCAGAGCTATTTGTTTTAAAAAAAATCTTCATGTCAATAATCGGGTGACTTTATTGTAGTAATAAAGACAATACAATAGAAGGGTTTTTTAGCATGTGAAGGGTTGTGATAGGTTACTAAAATAAAATGAAATGAAATGATGAGGTGGCTGATTAGAATACAAAGAGGATGCTCCAGAGTTATATAGGTAATAGATTTTATATCTCATGTTCTGTTAATAGATGCCCAACTTTATTACCATAGAACTGGTAGTAAATTCTGTTCACCTTGCAGGTTGACTTGGAAAGAATTTCAAAAAATACCCATGGGTATGTTGGTGCTGATCTTGCAGCTCTCTGTACTGAAGCTGCACTGCAGTGCATTAGAGAGAAGATGGATGTGATTGACTTGGAAGATGAATCTATTGATGCTGAGATACTTAACTCCATGGCCGTTACCAATGAGCACTTCCACACTGCTCTTGGAACAAGCAACCCATCTGCTTTGCGTGAAACTGTGAGTTCATTTTGGTGAAATCTGTCGCTAGGTTTCTTTACTCTTGTTGTATAGATGCTTAAATTTTAAGGTAAATTTTTCGATTGATTAATGTTTGAACAGGTTGTTGAAGTGCCTAATGTCAGCTGGGAGGACATTGGAGGCCTTGAGAATGTTAAGCGGGAGCTTCAAGAGGTAAGTCTTTCTTCTAGATTGGATTTCGGTTTATTTCTTGTGAATTCTTTTTTTTTTTTATAAGTCATTTCTTGTGAATTCTTTTACCATTAAATATCTGCAAACTTGTTTTGCCTTCTCTCTGTGACAGACTGTTCAGTATCCTGTGGAGCACCCAGAGAAGTTCGAGAAATTTGGAATGTCACCTTCAAAAGGGGTCCTTTTCTATGGTCCCCCAGGATGTGGGAAAACTCTCTTGGCCAAGGCAATTGCAAATGAATGTCAAGCAAACTTCATCAGTGTCAAAGGCCCTGAACTGCTGACAATGTGGTTTGGCGAGAGTGAAGCCAATGTTCGAGAAATTTTTGACAAGGCTCGACAATCTGCACCATGTGTGCTTTTCTTTGATGAGCTCGACTCGATTGCTACTCAGGTTGTTTCTTGTTTGAATTTAGGCTTTTAAGTTTTAGTACGAAATATTCTCCCAGCTTTAAAAAAGGAATTGTTTGACTCCAATGTCTTTTGGAACTTTGCATAGTGGACTCTACACAGATAAAAGTAGATGAAAACTTTGGCTCTTAATTGAGTAGTGGTTGATATTTTGTATGGGTTACATAATTAAATCCTGCTTTTCATATTATCCCGTCTGCTTGATTTGTTGGTCTTGGTTTAGATTTAATTTTTTAATCATTATTGTTGCAGAGAGGAAGCAGCGTTGGGGATGGAGGTGGTGCTGCTGATCGAGTTCTGAACCAACTTCTTACTGAGATGGATGGCATGTCTGCAAAAAAGACTGTCTTCATAATTGGAGCCACCAACAGGCCTGACATAATTGATCCTGCACTTCTGAGGCCAGGTCGTCTCGACCAATTAATTTATATTCCTCTTCCTGATGAGGATTCGCGCCATCAAATTTTTAAATCGTGCTTGAGAAAATCACCTGTCTCAAAAGAAGTTGATTTGAGAGCACTGGCCAAGTATACTCAAGGTTTCAGTGGAGCTGACATTACAGAGGTATGCCAGCGGGCATGCAAGTATGCTATAAGGGAGAACATAGAAAAGGTAATCTTTTTCACATGTTCGTCAATTTCGTGTCCCATTATAAATTTTTGAAAGGTCTAGAAAATGTGTTGCCTTGTATGTTCCTCTTGGAAAACCGTACTCCATTGTCATTCTGCATCTTCATTCTTTCATGTAGTCCTCAAATTCTCATTTCTTGTATAGTTTTGGAGGAATGCATTTATAATTGTAATGTATATTGTTTCTTCTTTAGCTTTGGGTTTGGCCTAGATTGGATAAGTTTCTAATTTCTTCCTCTTGGGCTTTGTTGATGATTTCCTTATATCTCTCTTATATCTAATTTCCTTATATCTATTTCTGCTCCTTAGCTAGGCGTTTTCTCTTTTTATACATCCTACCTTTTTTAAAGATTTTTTTTTTTAAAAAAAAAGGAAAAGAAAATGCATTAGAGGCCAGGCACATTTGGAGGGCAACCAAGCATTTTCCTAAAAAATGTGAAAGGAATCTTTTTAATTTTTAAACAGTGGGGTGCAATAATTATTACACATATATAGCTTGACACGAGTTTTGATGTAATTATTTGATATTATTGCAGGATATAGAGAGGGAGAGAAGGGGAAGGGAGAATCCTGAGGCTATGGAGGAGGATGTGGAGGATGAGGTGTCAGAGATCAAAGCTGCTCATTTTGAGGAGTCCATGAAGTATGCTCGGAGGAGTGTCAGCGACGCTGATATACGCAAATACCAGGCTTTTGCTCAGACGTTGCAGCAGTCTAGAGGTTTTGGAACTGAATTCAGGTTCTCCTCTGAGACCCAAACCGGCGCCACGGGGGCAGATCCATTCGCCTCTTCTGCTGGTGGAGCTGATGAAGATGATTTGTATAGCTAGGTTTTATGTTTATCAAAGCCTCAGAGACGCCTGTTTGCCTTAATGCATGCTTTCCTACGGTTACTGTTTTAACTCTGCCTTTTTCTGGTTCCAAGTAAGCATGTAGGATCACCGGGCTAAACATCCTGATCGGTTAACAGTTTTCTTCGTTATTTACGGATAGAACTTCTAAATGATGAACTTGAAAAAACAAAAGAAATCGAATGGGGTTATGAATGGAGATCACGAGTATTTCTCGGTAGTTCTGTCGACGTGGCTACGTTATTTCCCGTCAGGTAGGGTATATAGTTTGATGGAGGAACCAGGCCTAAGACCAACCCTTTTCATATACTTGGATAATCTTAGCCTTGGATGTTAAGTTGAGTTGAGTTTTTTTATGAATAGTAATGAGTTGAGACAGTAAAGTGAGTTCTGTAGGGCACATCTAAGATGAGTTTAGATGTGTTTAGATGTTAAGATAAATTTAGATGTATTTATGGAAAGTTGAAAAAATTTGTAGATTTTACGTATAAATATGTGTTGAGTTGAAAAAAATTGTGAGTCTCACGTGTACACGTGTAAAGAAGTTTTGAGTTGAGATGAGTTTAGTGATTTGATAGTTGATTATTTAGATGTTAGAATAGGTCTAAATCGAAATCGAATTTAGTTGAGTTGATTTCGGTCAATGAACCAAACGCTTAGTAGTGTGCTTTGCAGCTGAATGGTGAAAGATCACGAGTTTCTCGTACAAAATCTTTAATCAAACGCACAATGCAGTGTGACCTTGGCGGGGTGAGTGCTGTGTCAATCTTGTGAATGCCACGATGATGAAAAGCCTCACGATGCACGGTGCATTTGGGCCCTGAGTAGTGGTGTAAAAAACATTATATACGTGAATTATTGCTCTTTGCACACGAATATATAGCAATATTTTTACAATTGTTTTATAATTCAATATACAACCAATTAATATAATATAGTGAACCACTTTGTTAATTAATTACATTGAAATTCTAAAATTTGAATTTCAAATTTTTAAATTTTGGACATCTCTTTCTATTTAAAATGAGTTCAAGGCTACGTTTGATGTTGAGTTGAGTTGAGATGAATTGAGTTTTTTATGAATAGTAGTGAGTTGAGATTGTGGAGTAAGTTTTGTGGGACCTACTTAAAACGAGTTTAGATGTCTTTGGATGTTAAAATGAGTTTAGATTTATTTATAGAAATTTAAAAAAGGATCCCACGTGTAAAGAAGTGTTAAATTAAAAAAGGTTGTTTAAAAAAAAAATTAAAAAGGTTGTAGGTCCCACGTGTAAAGAGGTTTTGAGTTGATATGAGTTTAGTAATTTGAGAGTTAGGTGTTTAATTAAATGTTAAACTCAATTTAAAATTAGACTGAACTGAATTAATCTTAATAGAATCCAACAACCAAGCGGGACTAAAACTAGCTCTACTTATTTTTTTTTGGGTTTTCGATGTCAAGGTACAAAGAGAATGCATGATTCTCTCCGTGTCAGAATTTAGTGGCTGGAATTTAAATCCCGGATTTAATATTTTAGATTCAATGCAACAGTACTAGTAATTATTACCAACATTTGGAGTATGAATACGCGAAACTCGTGTAGATCTTATTCTATCCTACATTATATAAGGGCACTATTGATTCCATATTTCGAAAGTACTTAAATGAATTTTCTTAATTTTAAATTATTAGGCAGTACGTATTATAACCTTAGTTAGCTTCGCGCGCAACACATGGTTAATTTTTGTTTTTCATGATTTTTTGCCTCCTAATTAAGGAGTAACGGAAGAGCTTGTTGGTGCTAATTATTGCAAGCTAGCTGATGTACTTGACACAGATACGTTTGGTAGGCTGCATATATATATATAGTTCAAAAATGGCGTGCATGCTTACATTTAGCCAGTTGATCAAACAGGGAAACAAAAAAATAAAGAAAAAAAAAACAAAAAGAAAATAGAAGAAGAAGTAAAAGGAGAATTAGAACCTATCTAGCTACAGTACTACGACTATGAATACAATGATCAACCCAAAAACTATCATCGATCCAAAACTATTAGGTGGTATAGTTATGAGAGAAGTCTCATAATAATTCTCTCAAATATATATATAAAATATCCCCATCGAATTACTCAAACCGCGATCGAGCGCCATGAAAGCCAGAAGAACGATGCATATATATATATATATATATATATATATATATGGCAACCTCAATCGTCACCTCGATCCATTAAATTCTTTTTTTTGTTCTTAAATAATCCCGAAACATGCATGCGTTGCCGTTAATGCCTGTTAGAAGAAGCACACCCTGGATTGACAAGCGAGTGGTAGTTCACGAAGCGGCTCGGAGCAGAGGAATGTCGAAACCGGCCTTTTGGTAAGCAATTCTTCAATTCCTTTCCTCTGTAAACTCGATGCTTGTGATGGAACCGAGGCTTGATGGTTACGTACTCGTGAGCTTCAGAAACAATTGGCCTCACAATCGTGCTCGGAGCGCTAGATGGGATTTCTCGAGCGGCCATGTTCGTGTGTAAAGAAGATAAAACGAGGAGGAGATCACAGAACACCAACACGTAGAATGTTGTCATGGAAAAAGACTGCAATATTTAGGGTACTTGAGTTGGGGTTTTGGGTTGGTTCGTGGCAGAGTTAGTTCGTGGGTTTGGAGATATTTATAGTACGTAAGAGGGTAAGTTAAAGGGAGGTGGTAGCATGCAGAGAGTTTGGAAAGGAAAAGGGAATTAAATGGGCTCGTGAGTAGCTGAAGAAGACTGCAGGTCTGGCACAACTCACTACTATATAGCGATGAAATTACTTTTGGGACGTGTGGTGGGTACGTACTTTGTGAATGTGGATCAAACAAGTGACGATGCCCGTGAGTTTCTGTTATTGCAATATCCTTATTCAAAATCATGTCTCTCAAACTACTGTTTCTTCCATACATGTATAGTTTTTTTTTTTTTTTTCTTCACTTTAAGGTTCCATACATGTTATGTAGATGTAGAGATCAAGATTTGTGGATAGGCACTTTAAATACTTTATGACCTTTTTTTTTTTTTTTTTAATTTTTTTCTAATTTTCTTTCGTCAGATCAGAATTATTAACTAATTACACATGCACTGATCAATTTATGTTGTGTTCACAACACTTCGACTTATAAGCATACATTATGTTTTAACGACAAATTTACAGGACTTTCATGTTAGATAGCAGTCTTCATGACTGTTGGGTCCAAATATTTAAATAAAGATCAGAAATGTGGGTTTTAACTACTAGCTAGTAATTAAAGAACTACTAAAACTTTTAACTACATACGTACTACTTTAATAAAAGATCATCATGATCTCCTATTTAATATCCTGCCAATGGAGTTTTTTAAAACAAGGAACTATAAATAATCAGAAGATCATTTCCTATAAATGCTTGATGCCCTCAATTTCCGAATGTCCTAGCAGCTAGCTAGGATGTTGCCACGCTTTCTCGACTCTTTTTTTGGCACAAAAAACAAATTAAATCTCTTCACAGTTCTATGCAGTCATATTTTAAATTTGAAATTTCAGGGATATTTGGTAGAAAATGGCAAACAGTTATGCTTGGGAGGATGTCATGGTTGGTTATAAATTAATGGATTGAATATGTAATAAATAGCTTATATATTTATTTGTTTGTTTCCGGCCATTTGATTATATAAAATTATATTGTGTACATTTTGATCATCTCGAATCCAATATCTAAAATCGATATCCTTGTGTTCGTCTTGTTTAATTTGTGATTAATTTCCCTAGCTTTAACTCTTCCATGATGCAGTTTCACAGAATCATCATTCATTTTCTCACCATCCTCTCACCATCCCATGATGTGGCATTAGATGATTGGAGAGTATTTATTATGTTTTACTTGTAAACTTATTATTTAATATTACATCATGGGATTGTGAGATGATGATGAGAAAAATTAAGGATGATGAGTAGAATTTTTCTATCCAGATTGGAATATTGTTGGACTACTGGCATGGCCAGTTGAATCTTGCATGTGCCAATATTCTTGTGATGATCATAAAGATATTCATGTATCATGATGAAAACAAATCCCAAAATAATTTAGTGATTAAAATATTTCATTACAAACACATGAATATCATTTCATGATGAGATGCAGTTTAGATCATCTTTCTCAGCTTGTTTTTTCCCTGCAGGCAACTGGCCGGATCTAACCTGCATTGGGCCAGCAAGCAAATTAAAGCGTTGCAGAGACAAGGTAACTTATAATTATATATGGAGGGTGGCAAAGATCAATAATCTGACCTATCAACCAACAACTTTTTTGTATTAGCTTGCATGGCGAAATATGCATGATCCTTAATTTCCAAGCAATTAAAACCCACAAGTCCATTATTAATTAGTATGTTGTACTGCATTTAATCATGCATAGAGGTTGGAATGCTAAGTTCACAAAAACATAATGCTGCAAATTCAATATATATATATGCAGTACCGTACCGTCGGTGGTAGCTAGGCCAGGAAATAAGGACTTCAGCTTATATTAATGAAGGGTTTTAGCTTAAATTGCAGAATATGCAATGTAAAACTCAGCAGTTCCTGCTCCCCTACCACCAACATGATGAGTACTACGCACGCATTGATCTGACGACTGTCCTTCAAAAATTACCTCATATATATATATATATATATAGCAGTACGATGCATTAAACTTGATAGCGAACAATGGTACTATATATTATATATTAGCTGGTGATTCTAAATTTTCTTTAATTGCATGCATGCATGCATATGCTAGATATTAATGCTAATAATTAATTGGAACTCTTGATCTATATGCATGCATGTCAGAATCATGCGATTTACATCTCAATTGCCAGTACTTATTTGAGGGACGTCCTTCCTTAATTATCATGTACCTCTTCGCACTCATGATATTGATACCAATTATATAATATCAACTCACATAATTAATAATTAATAATTAATGACCATTACAATTGGGAAAAGATACTTTTTGAAACTCTTCATGAATAAAATAATATTTTCTTTTAATTCAAACTCATCAAATTAAGTTTAAAATAATTCAAATAAATTAGAAAAATTAATATTTTATTAAATACTAGTTGTACAAATTAAAGTTTTACGTGTGTGTATTATATATATATATATATATATATATATATATATATATATATGAAACATTATACTAATCATCATGATCCCTATTTAAGTACACACTACACTTATTTTTTATTTTTTTTTCTTACAAAATATGTGGTGTATATATATAGATGATGAGTAGAATAATTCAATTAATTTAAAAAGAAAAAATAAAAAAATAAAAATAAGTGTGATATGTGGTCTGGACTCTGTAGAGTTGATGAATACACATATTGTTATTGTTGCATTAATGTCACGACGCTTGAACATATGCATGATATATATAATTACATGAGACATAAATATATATATATATATAATTTCCTTAAAAGTTCAATTGGTTATTACGTCGGAGCTAGCTCATATATATATATATATATATATATATATATATATATATATATTTGGCATGCAAATATTATTTGACTACTTTTGTTCAACTGCAATGTCATGAGATTGGCTTGTTACCTTCTTTCATCACATGGAGAATATGGATTAGAAGACGCAATCATAAATTAATGCATGATCAAGTACGTACGCGTACGGATCGATAATTAAAAAGTGGAGATCAGCGAAAGTACTGTGTTACAAGGCTAAAAAGTACTCTCTAGCTTTATATCCACAACCATTTTGAGATCAATCGTATCCACGATTAAGGCCTAGCTAGCTTGAAATCAAGGTTTGAATGTTTTTGTTTTGCAATAACCGAGGATTAATTGTCTTAGATGCTGTCATATGAGAGTATTTTCAGCTGATGATCACTACGTATATGCGTGTATATATATATATATATATGAAAAATTCTATACACTACACTACAATTTTATTTTCATCTCATCATGTAAGATGTAATATATTTGTCACCATTGAACGATCATTTAATGGATCATTCTTTATCATCTAATGGTGATTAGTGTGTCATGTCTTACATATATAGTGAGATAAAACTGGGATGAGATTACTCAGAGTTTTGCTACCTATCATCCTCACACACCACATACAACACTTTTTATGTTTTATTCTTCTTAAATTAATTGAATTCTTCTACACATCATCTATACACCACACATTTGGTAGAAAAATTCTATTCATAAGCCTCACACACCACACATCATCCTTTTTGTTATTTTTTTAATTTTTTTCTCTTACCAAATATGTACTATATGGATGAAAAGTAGATGAATTCAATTGTTTTAAAAAGAAGAAAACCAAAAACAATTTAAAAAACAATTTAAAAATTGAAAAATTAAAACAAAAATTATGGTGTGTGGTGTGGCTTATGAATAGTAAAGCTTCATTTGGTAAGTGAAAAAAAAATATAAATGTGATGTGTGGGAATGATGAATATAATTTTTCATATATATATATATATATATTCATATAATATATGATTTTAATTATATATATGACCACTAGACAATTTAATTTAATTTAATCCTGAGATTCACATATAATAATAATATAGCTAACAATGAGTACTTGGTTATGATCGACGTATACCGTTAGATCGTAGTGCTTAATTAGGAATTAATTTTCATTCCAGAAAAGTTGAATGTTATAATTAGGAAAATGTTAGAGCTCCGCTGGGCTCCCGCTATAGCTCTAGTGTGTTTTATTATATGTATTTTTTAGTTTTTTTTTATATAAATTTTTTTAATAATTTAAATATTTTTAAAAAATAAAAAAATTCATAATATTATTAAATAATACTTTTTTAATCATGAAGTAAAATAAAAAATATATTTTTATGATTTTTTATTTTACTTGGTGATTAAGGAAGTAATTTTTTAATAATTTTTTTTTTTACTTTTTGATTAAAAAAAGTATTTTTTTATTGATGTTCTAAATTTATTTTATTTTTTAAAAATATTTAAAAATTCTATATAAAAAATAACTTAAAAAAAATACATGTAAACACATGGTACGGGAGCTGTAGCATCATCCTTATAATTATAGCTAGTAATAATGACGGCATTGCTACCTCAGGATCATTAATTCAGAGTTATGGCGCTATATATACATATATATTACATCTTTTTAACTTATTCTAAGTTATTGAAATTGTAACAATATTTATTAATCATGAAATTAGTTCTTGTTTTTTAAATTAATAAATTTAAAGATCGACGGACAGTATCTCACCAAAACAGTACAAGGAGAAGGTATATATGTATATGTCTTCCATGAACTAAATAGATGTTTTCATAATTGCACTTTATTGCTCAATTTCGAAGTCCTAAAGTTGCTTATGGAAAGTTTAAAGAAAAGTAAGGATTAAGGCCCAGTTTGTAATCTCAACTCATTTTATTCATAATTATAATTTTTCTAAATTTTTATACAAAATATAATAAATAATTCAACTTTTTCAAATTTCAAAACGATAATAATATTAAAAAATAATATTCTAACAGTATTAATTTCATATCAACTTATCTCATCTTAACTCACTATCCAAACGGCACCTAAGATCCTCTGGTTTGCTTAGTATAATCTATGGGCTAGATTTTTTAAAGTCTCAATCAATATATTTTTTTTCAAATTCAATAATTTGAGTTATACCACATTTTTTATAAGTTAAATACAATAGGACTCTCTATTAATGTTTTAAATTTCATTTCTGTGATCATTTCGATTTAAGCACTAGAATATAATATTTCAGTATCGGTGCGTTCCGGTGTACTGTTTCAATCTTACAATTAATAAATTTTGGTGTACCAGTACTTTTAGATATTAAATTTACATTATTGCCATCAAGAAACTTAAGAAAATCACAAATTTACCACTAAAATAGACCGGAATGGAATGGAGTCTGGAATGCAAATTTCGACCAAAATGATCGGAATTGACCGAAATGGGCCTAAAATTTAGAACAAAATGGAATGGGGATGTAGGGGTACCACCACCTAGTACTACACTGAACGAAAAATTTCAACCATTTGGATTAGAAGGGAATGGAATGCAAAACTATGTTCTCCACTTCTAAATTTAATTTGCTAAATATAATAACTATTAACATAAAATTGATAAATGTTGATAAGAGATAAGTCAACTATATTTATCTTTTCTTAATAGGTATGAAATGATTGGAAATCTATTTGTTATATTTTCCTTACTTGTTAGGGGTGTATAAAAACTGACTATCACTAATAAGAACCGATTGTTGGAGTCTGTAACCGGCTGAGACCTATGGAGAACCGGTCGGTCAGCGGTAAAAAATGTTAGAACCATTCGGTTCTAATTTGAACCGTTTTCAAACCAGTAAACCGACCTATATAATATATATTTTATTTTATCCTTATATAAAACAATGATGTTTAACTTAAGTGAGTTAAATGACATCATTTTAGAAAAATAAAGAAACAATGCATTATACCAAACAGTGTCGTTCTATAACTAAGCTTTAAAAAAAAGAATAATAATAAGAAACGACGTGGTTTGGTTTAATGCACCAAACCGCATCGTTTTGGGTTAGAGTTTAACCCAATCTTTTCCTCCCATCTTTTTCATTTCATTCCTCTTAGTCTCAAGTCTCACACCGTCTCTCTCTCCTCTTTTATGCAACTCTCTTTGCCAGCCCATCTCTTTCTCTCTCACGTTGCAACCACACGCTGGTCTCACTCTACCGCCTTCCATTCGGTCTAACCATCCCCTCTCTCTCATCGCGCCACCCATCTCTCTCTTTCTCATCGCGCCAACGAAAACCGTTTGAAAATCACTAAACTGATTGGAAACTGGCTGGAACTAATCTTGCCAATTTTCTCCTTATTAAACGGCCGGCCAATTTTATACAAATAAAAAATCAGTCGATTTGATTTTCACCCCTATTATTTGTCACTTGTCTTATGCTTGATAGAAGATGATAAATGGTATTTTTGGTTTGAGAAAATATAAATCGCACTCTATTATGCATATCAATCCCTACACACTAAGTGTATTGAGTGGAAAAAAAAAAAAAAAACCCACAGCACGGGTGTCCTGCGGCAATGGGCTGATACCTAAAACTTCTCTTTTGGCTTTTATACAGCAAAATTATCATTGCCAATTTTTTTTAAAAAACTGATATTATATTTTTATAATAATAAAATTAATACTACTATCCAATGGAAGTGTGCCACGTTTGACTGAAGTACAAATATCCGATAAGTCATCTTTCATCCGATTCGTAGCACATCCCTCGTACGGATATAATTTTAATGGCAACTACGGAATTATTTGTACAAACGAGGGCTTGAAACTAACCGCAAGTCTGTAACCATTCTCAGTTCCCAGCTGCTGAGATAAGGGAACCAAGTATTAACAATGCGGGAACTTTTAAGATAAGAAATCACCTTCTTAAATGGAGCACGCTCTGCACGCCCTCTCCTTTCACTCCTTTTCTAAGAGTAAGATAACTCCATCTTTCTCCTTTTGCATACAAAATTTCAAAAGAAAAAAAAAGGGTTCAAAAATTCAAATTCATCTTAGTTATTTCCTCTCTCTACCAGTTGTAAATGGGCATTTATTTGTACTATTTTTCTGGTTATATGCTCTTTTGGTATGTAGGTAGTGAAACTTACTGAAGGTAGTTGATGGACATGCGTTACAATTATGAGACTAAACATATAGCAATTAAAAGAAGATGCCCTTTGAAACTTGATAAATAAAAATGGCAGTAGTAGTTGGTTTATGTGCTTTTGATGAATAGGTACCAACACTCCCTAATTAATACAGTTGTGAGAGAAATGAGATGGCCATAATGGAAAATGCCCATTGCAGATCGAGCTATGGTGGCTTTAGTACGGGGTTGTTGATGGGTGTGTATATGCATTTGAGGGACATTTGGAAGTGGGTTCCAGTTGATTTGGTGAAACCCCCTATTCATTCATTAATTGTGATCTTTATGGAGGAAGGTTTCTGTTGTAATGGATCCCTAATTAATAAAAAGATGGTTTCATGTCTGTGATTTTAAAACCTGTTAAGAGTTGTTGTGGGTGTTGAGGGAAACCATGGATATGGGGAGTATTGATGCTGGTTGAAGTCGAGCGCTTCAATGAGCTTTCTGTGTTTTGATGGGTGAAGTGACTGCCTTTAGCTAAACATTTAGGGATTGCACTTCGGGTTAATACCTTTGGTGGATGGGAAAATTCTGTAACTTTTGTCATCAAGTTATACACAAATAAAATATTGGAGGTGGTGGCACCGAAGAAATCACATTTCTGTAATTATTAGTTAGCAAACTTCGGTTTTACAGTTCTACTTTAGGCTCTGGTGGATTGAGTTCACCTGATTTCTTGCTTGCAGATTTGTGATGCTATCTTATGAATTCTAGTTTTGCAAAACTGAAACCACTCATAAATAATTCATACAAGTCACAACGATGAGCCAATGATTAGAAAACAAATGTTAACTGTCCTGAGGCATCTTAATTGTAATATGATAGCTGAGTTGAAAACATTGGCTGGGAAAACCTTCGCTGCTCACTTCCAGCTGATGAAGTCCAAGATCAGTATTAACTAATAACAAAACATGGGGTATATTTGTTAGTATCTAAAGGGGACTCTATTACAAGATATTGGTAGTGTCCATCATGAAAATGGTGCATTGCAGATGATGAAAAAGGCAGCCTTTTAGTTCTTTTCTTTCCAATTTTTCTGATCTGCTGTTTTCCCAAGTTTGAACCACCAAGCTTGTGCTTTGGGTCATTTGTGTTCCCTGCTTAATAATGCTTCAATATTAATGAAATTGTATGGCAACTATAAGGGAAATTTTTGGATTCGATGCTGGAGTGTACCTTTTGTCCAATGGGTACCTGTTGTGACCCATATATGCTGGTTAATTCGAATATGACTCAAACTTTTAAATACATCAGCAAATCAACTAAATTTTGGAAAACAATTTTTTTCCAATTATTGGAAGAGACATTATTATTTTTATAGGCTGAAGATCTTCATTTTTGGTTCTAACGATGTTTTACTACTGTATAATAGAAGTCGAATGTGATTGAATTGATGCTTGCTTATGCTTATCTTACTTTTGTTGTTTCAAAGCGATTAGGGATTTCAAGCATAATTCTTGCCCATTGAGAGATGGAAAATCACAAGAACCAGGAAGAAAAACATTAACGGTATCTTCTGCTCTACCAGAAACAGCTGCCTCTGTGGCAATTGCTGCCACAGTTGTGGGTGCAGCAGCTACCTTTCTTGTAAGGCGGACTAAGGCTTCTGAGACACCTGAGGTGATAATTAACTTACAGCGGCATGTTAAATTTATTAGATATACTTTAAGGAAGAGCATTGCATGTTTGAAAAATTATGACGAGTAAAGAAGGGAAAAACCTGTGAAGGAAAATATAAGATATTAACTAGTTTCACTATAGCAGCTCAAGTCCACAAGAACTAGGTCTAAATGGTCACATGTTTCTTGTCAATCTCAATATGTTTACAAGGTACCCACTAAAGGTTTTCTATATGGAAATTACAGTGATGAAAGTATGATATATTTTTTCCTAGTCTCACACAACACAGTCAGTTTCTCGGGCAACATGTTTGACCAATAGTCTTTGTGGCACTGGTTTATAGAGCTCAGGGCAACATGAAACTTTGAAGTTTGGACACCCACATGCTTGCATGTACCAGTACTACTATGCTCAACATTCAACTCCTCTTTTTAATTGAAGCCACTGCGATGCACTTTCAGCAATTTCCCAAGTTTGTACTTCTTTCCAGACAAACCATGATTTGTCATTCTCCAGAAAATCTGTTTCCTTTCCACTGCGTAGTGGTCTCACATACTGCCATACGATTCAGCTGTCAATGCTCACACCCCTAGTTTTCTCTTTCCAAGTCTTGATGTATGCCTCCCAGAGTCCCAAAGGTCCCCTATTCTCCCCCCTCTTCCTGCATACACCTTTTTAGTGCTAGTGTAGGCTTTCAATGGCCAGCACACTTCCATTTCCGATCAATAAATATGCAATCCAGACACCCAAGTGTGCTGTATCCTCCTTTGTGTGTACATTCCTTGGGTTTGTGTATACAATTTTCTCTAAAGCCAAGAATGCGGGTCCAATCTAGCTTCTGTTTTATTTTCACTTCAACCTGTGCTCTGTATTCAACTGTCTTGGGCTGTATCTGTGCTCCAATCCCCATGCTTTGCCCTTCTAGTTAAATTATTTCCGAACACTTCCATTGACTTTTGAACTCATGTCCACTACAAGTCTTCACCTTGAGTTTTAAAGAGATGCTAGTATACTATGTCCATGACCAAAAATGCCAGAGGCTACATTTTCTTATAACCTCAATACAATTGCATATCTATGGAAAGTCTGACCGAGGAATTGTAGAGATAAATAAGCGTGTTGCATAAGACCATTTTAGCCTAGATATTATATGAAATCCTGATATCCAATTTATTCCAGTAGCATTCTACCATGCTGATAAGATACATGTAATATACCGCTTATCTGATATTAGCATGAGCTTTCAGCAAGGAATCAAAAAGTGCTTTATTTTTTTTCAGTATTTGTATCATTAGTGTAATAGTAAATGTCATCTGGTATGCATTGTCTCCTGGATGCTATTGAATCTCCCGACCTCCATCAGGGAAAAAAAAAACACAAGAATTCGAATCTTAGTCAAATGGTTACAAATGAAAGAAAAATTTAAAATGAATCAACAAGGCTGTTCAGAACTCATGAATGACCAATAAAGGGCTCTTTGTCATAGATAGATTAAAAGAGGCTGTTTCTTCTGGACTATTGTTCATTTATTTTAAGAAGATTTGCCAAGAACATTTTAGTTAGCTTAAACACCATCAGACTTTGGGCAAGAAAATCATGTTTCATTTTTTGCATAAATTGAATTTTTGTTGGTCTTCCTGAAATCTTATTTTGAGACATTTGCTTCCATTTTTTGTTCTCTCTCTTCCACCCTTTTTTCAGTTGTGCTTCCTTATGGTAAGAATGTCTTTTGGAAACCCCAAAACTTGCAGCATATATTATTTTATGTATTAATTTTCAAACACACATTACACAAAGACATATAATGGACCGAATACAGTATTAAGTACATCCGCTTGTTCACCTGGAGCTTCTCTTTTCTCCATGCCCTATTTGTATGACTGAAATTCTTTTTTCATATGCAGATACCTATGAAAGTTTGTGAAGATTGTGGCGGTTCTGGTATATGCTCCGAATGCAAAGGTGAAGGGTTTGTGCTTAAGAAATTGTCTGAGGACAGTGCAGAGAGGGCAAGAATGGCAGCAAAAAATATGGCTACTCGATACACAGCAGGGTATATCTTGTCTTCTCTCTCTCTCTCTCTCTAGCAAGAAATTGTTTGAACTAATCCACTGAACTGAACATCACTGAATTGGACTGTTCCAGGCTTCCCAAGAAATGGAGCTACTGTACAAAGTGCTCTTCTGCCCGATCCTGTAGTACTTGTGCTGGTCGTGGGAAGTTAAGCTACTAGTTCTAAGATCTTGGTGTTTTTAATTAAGAAGCCCTTATCCTCGACGAACTGTAGAAAGATATTAACATTGGTTGACATTCAAGATACGAGATGCTTCATTTTTTGGATCTTTCTTTCTAGTAAGTATTTCTGTTCTTCAAATCAACAGTGATGTATATTGTTTTGTTCTTTTGGTTGGAAGTGTTCCTTTCTCTTTGTAATGTAACTTGATCAATGCATTTTCTGATAGGAAACTGATAAATCAATTACCACATTCCTAAAGGCATGATTCACAGCAATGATTTTAAAGGTAAAATGTTTCTAGCTTCTTCAAGGCAGCTGAGACCAGTATAACTTTATTCTTATTAGTACATTCATCCATAGTTTCCTGGGCTTTGCACAATTTTTAAATGCTTTAGTGATAAAGGAATTTCATAAAAGTAAACTCGCAAACTAATATGTCTTAATGCGATGTGTTTTTGAAAATAAAATGGGATATGAGGTATAGACGGAATTTGAAAGTGGTCATTCTATTTCATATCATGTGTTAGAAATGTGCAATAAGTTTTTTTTTTTTTTTTTTTTTTAAATATCATTACCTAATCGGCATGCCAAGTTAGGAAAAAAATATAAAACTTTAAAAAATAAAGATCAATACAACTAGAAACAAAAATAATAACAACCAAAATTAAAAAGAAATCAACCAAATTTGAAAATAACTTAAAAATGGAAAAAGTAAAATAAAAAATTAATAATAAAAACTTTAAAAAATAAAAATAAAACTTAAAAAAAAGAGACTTACAAATTAAAAACTAAAAATTAAATTAAAAAAATTTGGAAATTTATTTTGGCGCTTACTGTCTATATTATTTGGATAATATAATTATTTCTTGAACAGATCAGTTACATAATGTACATATAATTTGCTTATTTTAAATATTGAGACAATTTCCATGCAATTTTTTAGCACCTACCATCATTTTTCTTTTCAATTTCCGTGCCTTGTCAACAGTTGAGAATGGTGATGCGTCATGCCAACAATTTCCAAATGAGAAGTGATATTTGTAGATATAAAGTGCGTAAGCGTCACACATTCTTTTAAAAAAAAAAAAAGTAAATATAGAATTTATATAAAAAAAATTAATTTTTTAATAATGAATCCAACTCTTTTTTTTAAAAAGGTACGTAATGTTTGTACAATCTATAACGGTATTTACTTTTACTAAGCAGTAGATGCTCTTGTATTACAAATGTAATTATCTCTAATTTTTTATTTATTGGATCGGATTACCAAATTTAAAATAGGTAATTATAATATTAAATGCTCACGTGAATTTACATGTGTTCAGGAATTTCAAATAAATAACGTTGGGACGTCGGATCATCCTTCCAATTATATCGGATTACTTTAGATGACGTACTAAAACGGATTATCATTATTTTCGAAGTTCGAACAGACAAGATCTTACATTGGACAGGTTGGCCATTAATGTTTCTCATGGTCTCATGCTACTCACGTGGGAAGAGAAGCAATAACGAGCGGTCCCCTGTTGGATTTAATCTTATGCATGGATGCATGTGTTCCCCGTCCCTAAAGCAAATAATGATCGGTTTCCTGAGTGGTTTCCGACGGCAAAGACACGAGCATCTCACGTTTTTTTTTAGGTACATATATCTATATATAAAAGAGAGCAATTTTTTTCTTTTAGGAATTCATGTCTAGGCCAAAATATGCCTAGGCCGAATCATATATAAGTCAAATCTCTTATTTTTTTTGTAATTCTATCAAGCCTAATTTTTCATGCTTGAACCGAAATATTGTAATATATAAAATCATATTATATGTTTAACTAATAAAGTACCGGAGGTTTCGCCCTCCTTTTGACCAAAAAAAAAAAAAAATCTATGTTTAAATAACATACTAAAACAACCAACAAAACTTACATTATAAAAGTCACAAATCTCTTCAATACAAAACTTCAAGTTTTTAATCTTAAGCATAACCCTTGGTTCTCAAGATTTTATCTATTTTCAAAACAATTCCAATGTAAATGTAAAAGTGATTGGCTAGGATTAGATAACTAAGATGATAGAGATTTATTTAAGGTGAGAGATTGTTGAGATTGGATGAATGTAAATATTTTATCTTTATCTAAGAACATTTAATTTGAATTATGCGGTTATTAGATAATATCTTAGATAAATCATGAGAGTGTGTATCTGAAGTTCAAGAAGTTTGGAATTATTCTCCAGTTGAATGGAAAATATATCTGATGAGAAGACTCAGCGCCAGTTGTCAACAAATGTGTCAGCAGACTCGTTCCCAGCAGAGTCCTCCCATCAGCAGATTCCTACTGCACCTGAAATTCCTAACAAGCTCAGTCTGTCAGCAGAATCTTATTGCAGATCAAATACTGGGCATATTATTTAGTTGAGGGATTCGGCTGAGGGTTGCATCTTTTTTTATCAGTTAATTTTGAGAGAGCTTGGAGATAGATCCAAGAGCTTGAGTGTGAGAAAACTCTTGTGAAGAATTTTCTAGTGTTTTTCTTTATCTCTTTGAGTGCGTGCTTACTCCGTGTAGAAGTTGAGGTGATCGAGTTTAGCCACTGGAGTTTCAGGAGGGAAGTTAGTAGTTTGAAAATCGCTAGAGGTTCTGGCTGCTACTGCGGTAGAAGATAAATGGGTCATTTGTCTAGACAAGTAAGAAAGTCAAGTTACAAATATTTTGTAATTGATAATTACTTGTAATTGATTTTCAAATAATAAGATTGACTTTCCTGGATTTGGCTGCCCCGTAGAGTTTTACATTTGAGGAGTTCTTTAAAGGGTTTCCCTTCGTAACCAAAATTGGTGTTACGCACTTTATTCTATGTTATTACTTAATTGTTAAATTATTGCATGCTTGACGACTAACTAATTTGTTGAGTGAATTGGTAGATATTTTCGCTGCGTTACAATACAGGGGTACTTGGGTAATTTCATCCAAGAACTCCAAAAGTTCAATAACATACTTCCAATACATTCATAATACACTCCTCAGAACTATTATGCTTTGAATCATCAATCCAAAACCACAACAATTACAAAAGTCTAACTTAAAGCATTCGGCCTTAACACCTTTCCGAATCTATGTGGTTTGGTTTTTGATTAAACCCTTTGGTTCTTGTATTATAATCTATACATCTTAAATCATATAAATCTCGATAACCAGCATGATGAGCAAAATAATATTCCATGAAAACAATATATATCATAACAACAAAAGAACATAAATATTCTTTCATACATATTGGATTAGTACAAGTGGCTATAAAACCACTCACCACAAGCGGATTAAATGCCTCAGTATTACTCTGTCTAAGAGACGGGAGACACTATAATTTTCATGATTCATTACTTGGCATAATAGAATCTAGTATGTTCCAAGGCCCAATTTATTTTAGTTGTTATCCTAATTATTCTATTTCATTATCTGATACTAATATCCTACATGCTTTAACATCAAATATTAAAACAAGTGGTTATTATATAATGAAATGATCTCATCTTTTAACTGTAGTATATAGGATCCATTATAACTGATGAAAACAACATTAGAACCACAAGCTCTTATTACCAGTCCAAAATGATATACATTATTATTACAATCTAGTACACTAAATTCTAATATACAAATTCCTAAATAGATTAATTGGAATCAAATTACTCTCCCTAATGAATGGCTATTAGGAAAATATCACTCCATTACCTAAAATAGAAAACAATTCTAAAGATGATCTAGAATACATAGATAAAAAAACAGATGAAACCGTCCAAATTGCTTTTCAACCTTTTAGAAGATCGCCTTCACTTCATTCTTCTCCAGCACCCTCTAGAATTATACACAAATCTGTTCTTATTTCAATTTCTCGGAATAGATCTCAAAACTTTGACACCAGATCCCAGAATCTGGATACTCAGATCTTGAGAGTTATTCCTGAAAATATTATTGACACACCAATATATATTGTTAATCATCCTAAAATAGCATCTACTACTCATCCCGAACTAGTAAAAGAACAATCTTCTTCTCCAACATATTCACAAATAGTTGAAAATTATGCCTAAATATACACCCTTAATGAAGAAGAATTTAAGATTAATAAAGAATATCTCAAACAAGATTATATGAAAAAAGAAAATAATAAAAAAATATTAGTATTCTTCTCAACTTTTACAAAATTAGAACAAGATTACATCCAAGAAAAATATTATGAGTACTTAAAAAGTATACAAATTAATATACTTTTCTTTACATGATTTGAAATTTATAAATCAAACCAATTATCAACCAAAAACAGGACTACTAATCAATGGATTAAGGAAGAAAATAATTAAATCGTTTATGAAGAATACCCCATTTCGAAGCCATTCAGGACAACCAAAGAAGTACTCAAATATTAGCTTCACCAATAAAAAAATATAATACTACAACAGAAAGTAAAAACACTGAAAATATAATCCAATAAAACAATTATACAAATTTATATCTAAAAACCATGTGTAAACAATTAGAGAGAATTGAAACCCAACTATCTCCTATTAATTCTACTATTAAAGAAGGAAAAGAAATCCCTTTATTTATTCCCCATGAAATCTCATCTTATCTAAAAACTATTTTTTCTAAAAAGAAAAATGATTTATTAGAACAAATCTATAATAAATTAGAAAAATTAAACATTATTAATACCGCATCTACTTCAAAACAACCCCATATTAATGTATTGAGTAAGATAGACTCGTCTGTCTTATCTGATTCTGAAATTAATAATATTGAAAACCAATTTAAAAATTTAGATTTACAAATAAATAAGATTATAGAAGATCATGTTAATAGTTTTTCGGCTAGAGATTCTAAACATCATGTTTCTATTACTCGTAATTGGTATTCGAGGCCTACTTCACCAAGAAATGATTATGCCTGCTAATGTTTATAAAAGTAATAAAAAAACTGATCATCAAGTAGCTCATATTATTGTTACACTACTGACCAATTAAAAGGCTGGTGAAATCATTATCTTTCACATGAACAAAGAATAAAAATATTAACCCAATGTAAACATGATGAAAATTTACAAATCATTAAAACAGAAGATGGGCAACCATTGGTAGATGTTGTTAATACTTTAATATCTGTATTAACCAAGTATTTTTTTTGGTGATCCTATTCAATTTAAAGAAAAAACTAGTGATTTGTGAATTAATTTTAGATGTCCTCAATTATCTAATTTTTGTTGGTATAAAGATATATTTCTAACTAAACTTATGATCAGAAATGACTGTCAACAACCATACTGAAAGGAAAAATTCATAGCTGGACTTCCATATTACTTTGCCTAAACGGTACGAGAATCATTAGTAAAACTAGATGGTACTATTGATTTTATTAATCTCACATATGATGATATAATAATTACTATTAATAGAACTGATTTAATTATGTGTAATGATCTAAGATTAAAAAAGCAAATGGATAAAGAAAATAAATTTGCTAAGAAAGAATTAGGTACATTTTGTAAACAGTTTGCATATACTCCATTATTGGCTCCTTCAAGAAGACACAATAAGGGAAAATAATTTATAAGAATCATTCTAACAAAAAATTAAAATATAAAAGACCTTGATATGAACCCGTGGGGATGAAATCCCTTGAACCCACAATCAATTTGAAAACTCCCCAAGAAAGCCAAAATCAAGTCAATGGATGGAGAACCTAAACCCGATGAGAACTCGTTTCAAGAATCTAGATTATATTAAAATCTAGACCCATTGAAGAACCTATCTCAAGAACCCAGATTACAAAGGAGGAACGCCACAAAGGTTGTGATTTACCTTTGATAAATTCAAAAGTTCAATCAAGAACAAGAGGCGATAAACTCAACTAACAATGAATAAATTCATCAAATTTCATAAGACTCCTTAACATAAGGCAACAAAGAGTATTTAAACTAAAACCTAATTAAAATCCTAGCTAAAATAAAGCCCCTTTTACCCAAAATGCCCCTGGATGAACAATATCGCGGCTACAGTAACGCTACAGTAACATCTTGAAACCCTAGTTCCTAAAAAGTAACTTTCCAAATATGCCATTGGCCAAAATATAAGGCCTTCCCAAAATCGCTAGTTCAAATAATAACTTTCCCAACATGCCCTTGCATAGGCCCCCTTAAGTGCTTCTCATAATAAACCCAATTATTCTAAACAAATAAAATAAGTCTTTTAAATGAATTAAACAAGTTGAAAGTCTTCAAGTGCTCAAAGCCTTTAATTCATGTTGTTGCCCTTTCCATAGCTTATCAAATGAATCAAAACTAAATTTTCATCCTTTAAGCCCATCTTGAATGTTGGGCTCTTGCTAGACTCGTCCCAAGTGGATTGCATCGCCTCACTGATCTTCTTGACTCTTGATCTTGTGATTGACCCATCTGGAACTTGCAAAAGATCTTTAAGACTAGGCCCACTTTGGTTCTCATCATTCCCTCTCTCCTCGAAAGGATTCGACCTCGAATCTCCACCTGAATTAAAGGGAAAATGGTTAGTAACATTGAAAATAGCAGAAACATGATACTTACCTGCAAGATCTACTTGATATGCATATTATCATTAGTTTCTTCAAGAATTTTGAATAGTCCATCCAAGATACTCCTGTCATCAACTGGCAAAGACTTTAAATCTAAAGGTGTAAATGGATTAAGTTTATAAACAATTTCAAAAGGTGAAAATTTAGAAGTAGAATGAACATTCCAATTATATGTAAACTCATTGAATGGCAAATAATACTCCCACAAATGTTCATGAAACATATCTAAAGTTTTCCTTACACCAAAATGTCCACTCTAATTATATGAAAACTCAATGAAACGTAAATAATATTCTCGCAAATGTTCATGTAACAAGTCAATATATGGCAAATGATACTCCCACAAACGTTCATAAAACACACATAAAGCTTTCCTTACACCAAAATGACCTCTCCAATTATATGCAAACTCAATGAATGGCGAGCAATACTCCCACAAACATTCATGCAACATGTTAATGAGAAATTATACTTCCACAAACGTTCATGCAACACTTCAATGAATGACAAATGATACTTCTACAAACATTCATGCAACACATCAATGAATGACAATTGATACTTCCACAAACGTTCATGCAACACGTCATTGAAAGGCAAATGATATTCTCACAAACGTTCATGCAACACAACAAAAGTCTTCCTTACACCAAGGTTACCCAACAAACCACCATATCTATCACACACAAGTAACTTACGCATAAAACTAGTAGGCACACAAAGTCTACTCAATCTCACTTTCACTCTTGCTTTTTAGCTTAATCTCATTTTCACTTTTTCCTTTTTGATCACTCTCACTTTCACTCTTTCATTCTTGATCACTTTCATTTTCACTCTTTCTTTTTTGATCAACCTCACTTTTCAGTTTCAATTGGCCCCCATGGACTTGTGTTGGAGTTAAAGGAGCAAGTTTGATTGTTTTTCCATCATTTTTAAAACTGTACATGTTCCTTAACCCATCGTGGATCACCTTCCTATCAAACTGCCACGGTTTCCCCAACAAAATATGGCCAGCATGCATAGGTACTACATCACAAAGGACCATATCTTGGTATTTTCCAATTGAAAAAGAAACTAGCACTTGCTTATTTATCCTAACCTCCCCACAATCACTCAACCACTGCAACTTGTATGGTCTAGGGTGTTTCAAGGTAGGTAAACTCAATTTCTCCACTAAAGAAGTGCTAGCCAAATTAATACAACTCCTCAAATCAATGATCATACTACATACCTTGTTGTTGATGTGGCATCTAGTATAAAAAATGTTCTCGCTGTGCTGCTTTGTATCATCTATCTTAATTTGTGTATTGAGTGCACGCCTAGTAACTAGAGAATCACCATACTCTTCTTTCTCATACCCATTTTCAACACTAGACTCACGTCCCCTCCTATCTCTCCTGCCTTGTAGATTTCTAATTACCTCATCTTGATGATCAATCATATCCCTCATTTCACCCAACACCAAGTTCAACCGCTCAAACTGTTGTTGCATTGCTTGCAACACAAAGGATGAGTTATCTACCATCCTTTTGGTGATGTGTCACTCATATGAGACATCAGAATGTGTTGCACAAAAATAATGTTAGTGGAAAACCTCACACACTCCATTACGTGTTTACACTCGAATAATGGCAGTACACTCGTGTTTCACTTTTAGTTGACTTTTTCCCGATAACTATAAGACAAGATACAAACTTTAATGATGTATGCAGCCCATTTGATGATAGGATTCAATCAACAAATTTCTTTCTTTCTCTTCTTTGTAACTATGTAGCAACCTTTGAATATGCTACATTTTCTCTTCCTCTTTTTTTTTTTTTTTCAAATTTTCTATTCTTTTCCTTTCTTTTATTTTCTCTTCTTTTCTCCAATTCAATCACAAACATCAATATTCAATTGTGAAAATCAAGCAATTGAATTTAAGCACACAAGCATTGACACTGAAGTAGAAGAGAGAATCAATAGAACGACACTCCAAACAATTGACAAACTTAGAAATGTAAGGAACCCTAGAATTTTGAAATCCTAGGTGATGCAAATTTCAGCCAAACCAAAAACCCTAAAGATTTCGGCAGCCTACTTTTTATTTTTATTTTTTTTTATTTTTTGCAACCCTAGAATAATGAAGCCCTAGAATTAAATTTAAAGATACAAGAATTAAAAGATAGAATCAGACCTGATTGGAAACCTTGCTCTGTTTACAAATGATATGAACCCGTGGGGATGGAATCCCTTTAACCCACAATCAATTTGAAAACTCCCCAAGAAAGCCAAAATCAAGTCAATGGATGGAGAACTTAGACCCGATGAAAACTCGTTTCAAGAATCTAGATTATATTAAAATCTAGACCCATTGAAGAACCTATCTCAAGAACCCAGATTACAAAGGAGGAACGCCACAAATGTTGTAATTTACCTTTGATAAGTTCAAAAGTTCAATCAAGAACAAGAGGAGATAAACTCAACTCACAATGAATAAATTCATCAAATCTCATAAAACTCCTTAACATAAGGCAACAAAGAGTATTTAAACTAAAACCTAATTAAAACTCTAGCTAAAATAAAGCCCCTTTTACCCAAAATGCCCCTGGATGAACAGTATCGCGGCTACAGTAACGCTACAGTAACATCTTGAAATCCTAGTTCCTAAAAAGTAACTTTTCAAATATGCCCTTGGCCAAAATACAAGGCCTTCCCAAAACCCTTATTCAAATAATAACTTTCCTAACATGCCCTTGCATAGGCCCCCTTAAGTGCTTCCCATAATAAACCCAATTATTCTAAACAAATAAAATAAGTCTTTTAAATGAATTAAATAAGTTGAAAGTCTTCAAGTGCTCAAAGCCTTTAATTCATGTTGTTGCCCTTTCCATAGCTTATCAAATGAATCAAAACTAAATTTTCATCCTTTAAGCCCATCTTGAATGTTGGGCTCTTGCTAGACTCGTCCCAAGTGGATTGCATCGCCTCATTGATCTTCTTGACTCTTGATCTTGTGATTGACCCATCTGGAACTTGCAAAAGATGTTTAAGACTAGGCCCACTTTGGTTCTCATCATACTTAAGACTTCCATCTCCTCATACTTTTAAAATCGTTGAAATAGATGCCACTTATCTTGGTTATGGAGGAATTATAAAACAAAAATTATCAACTGATTCAGAACAAATTATTTGATTCCATTTAGGATGTTGGAATCCTACCCAAAAGAATTACAATACTATCAAAAAAAGAATTTTAGCTATATATTATATTATATATTTCTAAATTCCAAGATGATTTGTTGAATCAAAAGTTTTTACACCGAATAGATTGCAAATCAGCTAATGAAGTTTTGATTAAAGATGTGAAAAACTAGCTGCTAAACAAATATTTGCTAGATGGCAAGCTATATTAGTATTTTTTATTTTGATATTAAACATATTAAAGGAGAATCTGATTTTCTTCCTGATTTTCTATCCCAACAATTCTTACAGAAAAAATCATATGATCCTTAGTCAAGAATAAAGTTCAAATCTTCTTATGCTAGGCCACAATCTCCTCCCTATCCTTCGCTTTGTCCATCTACAACTCTAAAACCATACACAATATTGGGGACATTACTACAAAATATTAGGTCATCTTACAATCCATTCTCACCATTAACTTCTCAAAAATTACCAACATACTCTAAAGTTGTTTATCCTCCTTCCTCTAACCCTTCTCAAATTATTAATCCTTCACTATTATCTCAGCCTTCTACATCCCCTATTATCATTAAGACTCATTGGCATCTAGTCTTCCCTATTGAGTCTGAAATCCAGCACTGTCTGATCCTAAAAAATTACTCGATGCATTTATCTTACCAGACTGGTATTATGTTCCACAAAACATTAAGAAAATCCAGAATTTTTATGAATTCATATTCGTAGACACGGATTCCATTATTATTTCTGAAATCCCTTATTCTCTTCAAACTCAACATTTTTCACCTTCATCCCCAATTATTTGCTTTCACAAAGTTACTATTAAACAAGTTCTCACCTTGGTACAATGGAAAAAAAAAATCCCTATTTGACAAAGAAATTTTCTCAACTTTATGATTCTCCATATTATGATTATTATGATTATCAACAAGTATGGACAAAAATGTTTCTTAAACAAAATAAAAATTTGCGTCATTCCTGGTTTCTCCACTTTGATAAAATTACAAGAAATCAAGACACTCGCACAATGATTTTTACTATGGTGGGATTATTATAGACATGAGCCCTTTCTTCTCCCTATCCCTCTCCAAGAAAGTCTTCAAATTTTTTCTTCACAAAATGATTATCCACTCTCATTAAAACATTATGCACAACTTCTTCTTTTCTTCCTCAAAACAAAATTAAATTGGATTCTGAAGTGAGAATACGCCATCAAACCTCATTTCTCTCTCAAAAACATTATGTTTTTAGCCCGCTAAATCTCTATCGAATAATGGAAAAAATACAATTACGATTATGTTTTAAAAATGTTTTCAAAAATTACCAAAGCCCCTAAAGTTCTAGTCCATCGGAGTAGATTTCAGGTTCAATTAGCATCCATTACCAACAAAAAGGACTTGAAAAAATTAGTTGAGGCAATGTCACAAGTCTCAGACAGTGATGAAGAAGACGCACAACATCAAGTCAGATTATCTCCATTACTACAACCCATATTATCATCAGCTCAACAGGCCTCTCCATCTCAACAGGCATCTTCTTCTCAAGACAACTCATCCTACCATCTAGTATATCTGATGGATTCTCAAGACCTATTTGATTTGGAACTCGCAGATTATGACCCTCAGATTATGTGATTCTAGAAGATTACTACTTTCTCAATTATTCAACATGACAAATGAAAGTTGTCAGAAGTATTATCTGTTCAAAGAATAAAGAAGAAAACTTCGTTCATCATCAGATTATTGTGTACTGTTCAAGGTCAAGACAAAAGTTACTATTCAAGGTTAAGATTATTGTCTACTAAAAGACAAACAACTCTGTATATACTATTGAACTCTACTTATTATTAGTTGACGTTGGAAGATAAAATGTCAATCATGTATTATTGATAATTACTGTTTTAGTGTCTATAAAAAAGAGTCTGTAAACAAAAGAAGGCATTTAGTGTGGCGCCCTCGACCCCCACGTGTTATTTTTGTAGAGTTCGTGACACCGGGATGATGACCACACGGATCACGCACCCCGACGACCAGTGCTCAGAGTGTGTACATCATGCAATAAGTGTACAAAATAATATTTGCAGCAGAGAAATAAAAGGTCTTTCTTTATTAAGTACCAGAATTGTTCAAAAACAGTAAAGTAACTTTACAAGGATTAAATAGTCATCCGTCAGATAAATTAAAGACAGGAAATAACATAAGGGAAACAAATCCCATAACGCTGAACAGTATCTAAGCAAAAATACAGTTTCACAACTACATGCGCAATCCCGTCCTTCAATCCGGCCCAAGGCCCAACACCAAATCTAACCATAATCACAACCCAACTTTTTAACAGCCCAAGGCCCAAATTCCAACATGCCAACAGTTACAGTTTACAAATGAGAATTATAACAATATTATTAAACTGTAAAATTACATACAACTGAAGATGGAAAAATTTTGAAAGATCACGTGTAAGGAAGTGTTGCTCAAGGCGGCGGCACAACGACGGTACACGGCTGACCAATGCCCAAAAAATTGGTTTTTTTTTATCACACGACAATATCCAACAATAAACCGATTGAATTTTCCACAATCTTAGAACAAAACCAACCACGGCCAAAGCCTCAAGCTTTCGGATTCACAAACAAAATCACAATTTAAAATTCAAACACCAAAATGAAATAGCTTGAATGAGAGAAAGAGGATGAAGATCTCGGAAGATTTATTGTAGAAGCCGTGGCCTATTTATAGGCCAAGTGTGGCGGTTCGCGAGGCCTGCGTGTCGCACGGATGGAGAAAAGAAAAACGACAGCTCAAACCGTGCGTGACAGTGCGGGTAGCGACAACAGTTCAAAGATGGACACAGAGAAGCCATGGGATCTCGAGGTGGAAGGTGGTGGTGGCCGTGTGAAGCCACAGCTTAACAGCGAGCCTCCGGGGTTCATGCCGAACGACACGGAGAGGAAACATCAAGATGGAGGTGGCGACAAACGGCTAAAATGCATGACTAAGGCCCACTTGGTGTCGGCAGCTGCTACGGGAAGAGGAAACTGCTGGAAGAAGAAAGAAGAAGAAGAAGGAAGAAGAAGAAAGGAGTGCACAGCGCATGAAGGGAAAGTGTAAAATCCTAAGGGGTCATCTCCCAAAACGGCGCCGTTTAACTAAATGAGGGGCTGGGTTTACAATCGTACGGGCTGGGCTCGCCTAGCGCACGGGTTGGGCCAAGATGCACGGGCTTGGCCCTCCAATGCACAAGGCTGGGTTCACAGCTCGGGCTGGGCTATCTCTCACACGGGTTGGGCCTCTCCTCACACACAACACAATTAAAAACACACACACACACAGCCCACCAAAAACAAAATAAAACACTACAAAAAAATAACATCAATAAAATAACATAAATAAATAAATAGCAAGGAAATAAAAACCCAAATTAAAACACACCAAAATAAATTACAATACCAAAAATAAAAATATACATTGAATTAAAAATTCAAGAATTAGTGGATCTCTCAACCTCCCCCCCTTTAAAGAAATTTCATCCTCGAAATTGCCAAGTTCTTCATTGATTCCAAAACCAGATACAACAGAAAGCTCAAAATAAGCTTGAGAAAGAAAACAAACATTCAAAACTACCCAAATAAGTAAGGGTAGAAATTTCTCATGTTTGAGCCAAAGGATCTCCCCAAGATACCATAACTAAAGGTATCGTCTTAGATCTCAATTGTTGCTCCTTTCTGTCCAAAATCTGAGTTGGAACAACTTCATACGTGAGATCAGGTCGGAGTTGAATGCTTCCTGGATCAACGAAACGTGGCTCTTGCTGTCCAAAGCTCTTCTTCAACGACGACACGTGGAAAACATCATGAATCTCTCCAAAATATTCTGGCAAGGCAATACGATAAGCAACGGGTCCAACCTTCTCCAAAATTTGAAAAGGGCCAACATACCTCGGGCTAAGTTTCCCTTTCTTACCGAAACGCTTAACGCCTTTCATTGGAGAAACTTTGAGGTAAACCCAATCACCTTCCTGAAATAATAGATCTCTTCTCCTCGTGTCCGAATAGCTTTTCTGACGACTCTGTGTAGCTGCCATCTTGTCTCTTATGACTTGAACCTGATTCCTCATTTCCTGAACAATTTCTAGCCCAAGTAGATTCCCTTCGCCAACTTCATCCCAAAATAAAGGAGATCTGCACTTCCTCCCATAAAGAGCTTCATAAGGGGCCATTTGAATAGTCGCTTGAAAACTGTTATTATAAACAAACACTATAAGCGACAGATGATTTTTCCAACTTTCCTTAAAATCCAAAACATAGGCTTGCAACATATCCTCAAGGGTCTGAATAGTGCATTCTGATTGACCGTCAGTTTGAGGATGATAAGCGCTGCTGAATTTCAACTTGGTGCCCAAAGCTATCTGCGAACTCTTCCAGAAGTGAGACGTGAATCGTGGGTCCCTATTTGACACTATACTCTTGGGTATTCCATGAAAACGCACAATTTCCTTGACATACAACCGAGTCAAACTTCCCAAAGTATCAGTGTTAGAAATAGGTAAGAAATGGGCACTCTTGGTCAACCGATCAATAATTACCCAAATTGAATTCTTCACACTAGGCGTCCTTGGTAGTCCTATTACAAAGTCCATTGCGATGTCGTCCCATTTCCACTCGGAATAGGGAGTGGTTGAAGATAGCCAGCAGGCCTCTGATGCTCAGCTTTAACCTGCTGACAAGTTGAACATTTTGCAATAAATAAAGCAATGTCTCTCTTCATTCCTTCCCACAAAAAACTTTTCTTCAAGTCTCGGTATATCTTTGTACTTCCAGGATGAACTGAATAAGGAGCTGCATAGGCCTCAGTCAAGATTCTTTCTTTAAATTCTGAATCTGTAGGAATCACCCTACGATTTCGGAATAAAAGAATGTCATCTCTGCTTAGACTGAAATGTGCGGGTCCTTGCAACTTCTTGACTCTTTGTCTAATGTCTAACAACTTAGAGTCATTTTCCTGCAGAGTCTTTAACTCCTCAAAATCAAGAACTCGGATATCATGAATTGAAGTCAACGCCTCTTCCTGCTGGGAACTCTTAGCAAGAAGTCTCCTCATACAAAAAAGAAGAGAGTCTAACCCTGGTGACTCAGCCTCATCAACCGAGTAAGACTTCCGACTAAGCGCATCTGCAACCAGATTTGCTTTTCCAGGATGATACTTAATCTCACACTGATAATCACTGATTAATTCTAACCATCTCCTCTGTCTCATATTAAGCTTTTTTTGCGAGAAGAGATGTTTAAGACTCTTATGATCAGTGTAGATTTCACAAGTCTCCCCATATAAATAGTATTGCCAAATCTTGAGAGTGAAAACCACAGCTGCTAACTCCAAATCATGAGTGGGATAATTCTTTTCATGATCTTTCAATTGGCGGGATGCATAAGCCACAACTCTTCATTCCTGCATAAGAACACATCCCAAACCAAATTTGGAAGCATCACTAAAAACCACAAATGGCTTGTGAGTCTCCGTAAGTGCCAAAACAAGTGCTGTAGTTAACCTCTTTTTCAACTCCTGAAAACTCTTCTCACATTTGTCAGACCAAACAAACTTTACATTTTTTCTGGTAAGAGTAGTGAGAGGTCCAAACAATCGAGCAAAGCCTTCCACAAACCTGTGATAGTAACCAGCAAGTCCCAAGAAGCTTCGAATTTCGTTCACCGTTGAAGGACGCGGCCATGCCAAGACAGCTTCGACTTTACTTGGATCAACTGCTACGCCATCCCGGGACATAACATGACCAAGAAACTTAATCTCCTTCAACCACAATTCACACTTATTCAGATTGGCATAGAGTTGATGTTCTCTCAACTTACCTAGAACCAATCGAAGGTGACTAGCGTGCTGTTCCGGTTCTCGAGAATAGATTAATATATCATCAATAAAAACTATCACAAAGGAATCTAGATAAAGTCGGAATACTCTATTCATCATATCCATAAATGCTGCAGGGGCATTGGCTAATCCAAAAGGTATCACTTTAAATTCATAATGCCCATACCTAGACCTAAAGACAGTCTTAGGTATATCCTGATCTTTTATCCTCAATTGATAGTATCCCGACTTTAAATCAATCTTTGAAAAAGTTGTTGCACCCTGGACTTGATCGAATAAATCATCAATCCGTGGTAAGGGGTATTTATTCTTGATGGTTACCTTATTGAGCTATCGGTAATCTATACACATTCTAAGGGTACCATATTTCTTCTTAACAAATAACACTGGTGCCCCCCAAGGTGAATAACTAGGCTGGATAAACCCCTTATCTACCAGTTCCTGCAGTTGACTTTTCAGCTCTTTTAACTCCGCTGGCGCCATTCGGTACGGGGCCTTATGAACTGGTGCCGCACCGGATTCTAGATCGATGGCGAACTCCAAATCACGAACAGGTGGCAAGCCGGACAAATCATCCACAAACACATCAGAGAACTCATTCACAATCGGAATATCTGCTAAAGATTTCTTCTCTGAAAGTGCAGACATCATTTGAACCAAGAAAGCATCCGCTCCATTTGCCAAGTCTCTACTTGCTTGAATGTCAGATATAACTGCAGGTTTTGACTTTATCTTACTTCCTATAAACTCTAAATACTTCCCTCCAAGTAGTTGGAAACTAACTATCCGACTACGGCAATTAATACTGGCAAAATATTGATATAACCAATCCATTCCTAAAATAATATCAAACTCAAGTAACTTAAACATTATCAAATCTGCCTTAAGAGTCATTCTACTAATAACCAGAGGACAACCTAGAGTAACCTTAGAACACCATACAGTTTCTCCATTTGGTAACCTCACCACCAAAGACTACGATAAAGGTTTAAAGACTAGGTTGCACATCTGTGCAAAAGTGGTAGATATGAACGACTGAGATGCACCCGAATCAAACAAGGTGCAAGCATAAAATTCAAACAGTCGAACTCTACCTAAAGAGATTAAAATTATTGATGAAATCTATCAATCAAATCACACGGTATAGCAATTTCAACTGATTGGAAAGAAATCTGTACCTGTGATGACTCTAGCATTCTGAGTTTCCGGAGCTTCATCATCTACCTTACCAGGGGTCACTATGTACACCCTAGTCTGAACAGTTGGTCTTGGGGAAGTCCTCCCACCACGGCAACCTCCTCGGTTCACCTGAGTCATGGTAGGGCAATTGCGGGCAAGATGTCCCATCTGTCTGCATCTGAAACACTGAATCCCAGACATACGACACTCGCCTACATGCGATCTATTGCATTTGCCACATACTGGAGCTCGTCCCCCCATTCGTACTCCGGTGGCCATCTGCGGTCTGGCTCCAGTCCTGGTAGTAAACTTAGGTGCAGACCCGAAACTACTACCTTCCCCGAAATTTCTTCTCTTTTGACCAATCGAAGTTGCAATAGGATCAATGAATTCCCGCTCTGCAATCATAGCAACCTCCACTAACTACTGGAAGGTCGGGATTTGCACAAGCAACCTGTTTACGAATTTCTCGCGGTAGACCCTCCTGAAATCACTCAATACACATTTCTTCTGTGGCAATTAAATGCGTAGCAGATTTCCTGAGTTTTATGAATTTTCGAGCATACTGTTCAACCGTCATCTCCCATTGCACTAAATTATTAAACTCTCGGGCCATCTGCTTCCTCATAGTATTCAGGAAGAAACGGTCATTGAAGTCTTTTTTATAACGTGCCCAAGATACCGCTGCAGTAGATCCTAACTCCATTTCCAGAAGCTCCCGCTTGGTCCCCCACCAAGCAGTTGCATGACCTTGCAGCAGGTAACTTGCATATAACACTTTATGAGTTTCAGTACACCCACAAGTCTCAAATGTCTATCTGAGATCGCTAATCCACCTCCCAGCACGAAGTGGATCCTCTTGTCTGGAAAAAGCAGGGGTCCTATGGGCTAAAAAGCACTCATACGGACAATCGTTCTGTTGCTCCCTTTGCGGCGGAAAATTCTGTTGAAGAAATTCTGTCATACAGGTTAAGGCTCTAGCCATGGCGAGATTCCCATCAACACGAGACAAGTCGTTCTCAGGTTCCGGATGTGACATTCCCGATCGGTCTATCTTTCTAATAAAATGCGTCTTTTAAGACTCGATATTTAAATCCAATAAACAATTTAAAATACAATAAAATTTTCTGGTACTGCACCTAGGTATTTATACGGTTTTACCCAGAGCCAGACCACTCTGATACCACCTGTGGCGCCCTTGACCCTCACGTATTATTTTTGTGGAGTTCGTGACACCGGGATGATGACCACACAGATCACACACCCTGACGACCAGTGCTCAGAGTGTGTACATCATGCAATAAGTGTACAAAATAATATTCGCAGCGGAGAAATAAAATGTCTTTCTTTATTAAGTACCAAAATTGTTCAAAAACAGTAAAGTAACTTTACAAGGATTAAACAGTTATCCGACAGATAAATTAAAGACAGAAAATAACATAAGGGAAACAAATCCCATAATGCTGAACAGTATCTCAACAACTCAAACCTCCGGCGGAGCTGATCCCTTAGGTTTATACTCGGGCTCTGCGTCAGACTCTACGGCACCATAAGGCGAAACTGTAGAGTAAAACACCACAATGAGATTATGACATCTCAACAAGTAATTAACCAAAATAGCATCCAAGTGATACATAAATAATCACGCGTCCCCATACGGACATATATCGCATAAAACAACACCACATTTTATTTTTTTCAAAAATACCCTTTTTAACCACTCATGCCAAAAATCTCATTTTTGGCCCAATCATAACCATTATATATTAATCATGCACCACGGTCTCCCTTATGGACTGTCCGCACGACCTGACTCTCATCGTCACATCACGAGTAACGTCCGTGCATGAGACTTCGTAACTATCGATGCCCAGTTCCGTGCCCAGCGCGTACATGGCCAAGCATCCTCTAACCTCGCCAGCCAAAAGGTCACAGAATCGGTACGAGAGTGTTACCGTCTCGTCCATTCCCGTCGTCGCCCTATGACAACTCAGGGAACGTCACGTCAGTTTGTTACACTCTCGAGTGACCAGAGGAGCTCACCGAGATAATGTCCCATCTCGGCTTGGGGTCGTGATACACACGCACCCACATGTTCAGTCACAATTGCAAACAGAGAGCGTGACATCACATCACAATTTTATTAATGATGATAAAAAAAAATGCATTTCAACAATATATTGGAATACACATTTAAAAAAAATACTCATTTACCAATTCTCAATAAATACAAAAATATAGTTTCACAACTACACGCGTAATCCCGTCCTCCAATCCGGCCCAAGGCCCAACACCAAATCCAACCATAATCACAACCTAACATTTTAACGGCCCAAGGCCCAAGTTCCAACATGCCAACAGTTACAGTTTACAAATGACAATTATAACAATATTATTAAACTGGAAAATTACATACAACTGAAGATGGAAAAATTCTGAAAGATCACGTGTAAGGAAGTGTTGCTCAAGGCGGCGACACAATGGCAGTACACGGCTGAGCAATGCCCAAAAAATTGGGTTTTATCACACGGCAATATCCAACAACAAACCGATTGAATTTTCCATAATTTTAGAACAAAACCAAGCACGGCCAAAGCCTCAAGCTTTTGGATTCACAAACAAAACCACAATTTAAAATTCAAACACCAAAATGAAATAGCTTGAATGAGAGAAAGAGGATGAAGATCTCGGAAGATTTATTGTTGAAGTCGTGGCCTATTTATAGGCCAAGTGTGGCGGTTCATGAGGCATGTGTGTCGCACGGATGGAGAAAAGAAAAACGGCAGCTCAAACCGTGCGTGGCAGTGCAGGTTGCGACAACAGATGAAGGATGGACACGGAGAAGCCATGGGAGCTCGAGGTGGAAGGTGGTGGTGGCTGTGTGAAGCCACGGCTTGACAGCGAGCCTCCGGGGTTCATGCCGAACGACACGGAGAGGAAAAAGCAAGATAGAGGTGGCGACAAACGGCTGAAATGCGTGACTAAGGCCCACTTGGTGTCGGCAGCTTCTGCGGGAAGAGGAAACTGCTGGAAGAAGAAAGAAGAAGAAGAAGGAAGAAGAAGAAAGGAGTGCACGGCGCATGAAGGGAAAGTATGAAACCCTAAGGGGTCATCTCCCAAAACGGCGCCGTTTAACTAAATGAGGGGCTGGGTTTACAATCGCACGGGCTGGGCTCGCTTGGCACACAGGTTGGGCCTCTCCTCACACACAACACAATTAAAAACACACACACACAGAGTCCACCAAAAAGAAAATAAAACACTACAAAAAAATAACATCAATAAAATAACATAAATAAATAAATAGCAAGGAAATAAAAATCCAAATTAAAACACACCAAAATAAATTACAATACCAAAAATAAAAATATACCTTGAATTAAAAACTCAAGAATTAATGGATCTCACATTTAGAAACTTTCATCTGAAGTCAATCATTCCCTTCTCTCAACCCTCACTTCCGAAATACTCTTTCTTTTGTATAAACTTTCCTTTATGTCTTTTGCTTCCAATCATTTTGAAAATTAATCTCCTTGTAAGTATTATGTTTTTAATTAAGTCAATTTTATCATATATATTTCTATATTTTATATTTATTCATGCATATGGTCAGTTATACCACCTGTACTAATGGCTCACATGCATATGGCTGGTTATACCACCTATTGTTATTATTGTTAAGCTATTATTATATCTAATATAAATATATATATATATTACTGTTTATATAATCTAAATCTATAGTAGTAGTATATAGTATTACTATATATTACTATATAGTAGATAATATATAGTACTAAATAGTATTATTAGTAGATATTATTAGTAGAAACTATATATATTATTATATAGTATTACTATATATTACTTTTAGAACAATCTTCTGATAGTGAATTAGAAGAATATGAGACCCATGTTTGTTATTGCCTTGATAAAAATAATTGTATTTGTAACAAAATCATTAATGTTCTTTCAAAACTTGAAGATATTATCTTAGCATTAATTGATAAAATTAATGATTCACAAGAAAGAAAATATTATTTTGTAAAATTAAAAGATACTTTTGATACAAAAACTAATCATACTACTTTAGTACGAGTAACTTATAATTTTTCAGAAATAGTAAGTACATTTAAAATTGACAAACAAAAAGTTACACTATAAAACTTACAACAAGAGATTAATGAAATAAAACAAGAGGTTAAAAATCTGAAAATATATAATTTTAAATTAGAGGTTTCAAATGAACAAGTATTATAAGAAATTATATTATTAAAAGTAGATAAAAATATTAATACCCCTAATAAAGAACAAGGAGAATCCTCAACAATAGTTATTAAAGATGAGACAGAGCATTTCATTAACATCCTTGATAGGATAAGTTTTTAGAATTGGTACACTAAAGTAACAATTTCTATTAATCAAGAATTTTCTCTTACAACAATCGCCCTATTAGACACACGAGTATATTTAAATTGCATCAAAGAATGATTAATACCTTCCAAATATTTTGGAAAACCAAAAGAAAGATTATCCCAAACCAATGGAGCAAAATTAAATATAAATTATAAATTATTTAATGCACATTTATGTAATAATGATATTTGTTTTAAAACATTGTTTATTTTAGTAAGAAATATTAATACTAAAGTAATACTGGAAAATTCATTTCTTGCTTTACTATACCCTTTCTCTTTAATAGGAGAACAAATTTCTTCAAAAATAATTTGGCAAGAAATTCAATTTAAATTCTTATTTCCTCTTGTTTCAAAAGAAATCAATTCTTTAAGAGAAGTCTCATTAAGTAAAAATAATAACTTTTTAACAAAGGATAAAATTAAAAGAAATGAAAAATAAATAAATTTCTTAAAACGAGAATTAAAATACAAAAGAATTGAAGAACAATTAAAAGATCAATTATTAATCCAAAAAATTAACAATTTTAAAACTATAGTTTAAAAAGAAATATGCTCCAACTTGCCAAATACTTTATGGAGTAGAAAACAACATATAGTTTAATTACCTTATGATAAATAATTTTCTGAAAAAAATATTCCTACTAAAACTACTGCACAACACAACCACTCCATAATTACAGCACAAACCCCACAACTGCATTACACAGTACAGTCCACAACACTTCACAATACACCCAACACTTCACAGCACACTACACGGTACAATGCACCTCCATACAATACAGATAAGCCCAACACTTCATCACACAACTCCACATCACAATGCCACAACTCCATTAATACTAACAGCACAGTCCACAACCTAGTCAACTAATCAATATCTAACATAATTAACAAGGGATAGAGAGTTATACCATCAACGGAATAACCCGTGCATTGCTCGTTGACCGTCGTAGCCGATGATGTCGGAAGAGTCGTACGTGGTGGCTAACTCACGTACAGTGACTGTTTAGGCGTTTGGATGGCTAGGTGTGGTCTTGGAAAGACTTGTGATGGCCTTGTAATGGTGGTGAGGGGCATAATACGGCGGCTCTAGCCATGTGCAGTGGCGGTCAATCACGCGCAGTGACTATCCATCACGTGCAGTGATTACCCACCACATAAAGTGGTGGCTTGGACCTCGGGCTCAGCTATGGGAGGTGCGGTAGATCTCATGGTGGCGTCGAGGTGCCGCCACGGTGGCTCACGGTGGCGGATCTGGCCATACCGTGAAGGAGAAGCCGTGGGAGAGTGAGAGAGAGTGTGCTCATGTGGGTGGCAGATCGGGGTCAATGGAGGTCGGGTTGGCTTGGTGGTGGCCTGAGGAGGCTGGACAAGGCGGTCATCAGCCATGGGTGGCGGCGCATGGTGGTGCACGGCGTGCAACCCGTGCGTGAGAGGGGGGAGAAGCCGTGAGGTAGAGGAGGGGGTTTCTGGCCATGGGTCACATGGAGGAGCTCGGGGAGGAGCCATGGTGTTGCTAGGCGGCCGTGGGTGCTGTGCACGGTGGCGCTAGGGGCCGCGCACGGTGAAGCCGTGCGTGGGTCTCCTTGTGAATGCATGTGTGCGACGAAGGGGAGGTGGCTGCATAATAGAGGCCAAGCTCATTGGGGAGTGGTGGCGTTGGAGGGCGGCGCACGGTGGCACTACGCGCACTAAGCCCATTCAGGCTGTGCAGTTCCGAAATGGAGAAAGGGAGAGTGTGAGGGGGAGAGGTCGGCATGGATGGACTCGCCGGAGGGAGAGCAAGCCATTGGTGTCGGCAGTGAGGAAGGGAGACGCACGGCGGTGTCGGACTGAGGCCTTAAGCCGTTCGGCGTGGGGTGGGTCTGCGTACAGCGTACGCCGAATGAGAGAGGGAGGAGAGAGAGGGTTACGGGGAATTAACCCAGTCCTTTCGTCTGGGGATCTACACAACGATCTAACGACGAGGAATTAAAATACTGATTTAAAGATACGTAAAATATTAACTTAATTAAAAGCACTTAGAGGAATTAAGGTAAATATTATTTTAAACTAACTTTAGTTTATAAAATAATATTCTTCATCATTAATAAAATGATAAAGTCTCACTTAACATATTAAAGAGAGTAAAACCATTTAATTAATAAAAGCTCTCAATATAATTTAAATCTCATAATATCTTAAATAATTGAAATATTTTAATAATAATATTAAAATGATTTCTGGCAATTATAATATTTTTGGAGCTCTTCAAGAATATTATAATTGTCGTATTCAAAATCAAATCTTAATTCAATAATGATGGAAATATACCTTATAAATATTTCCAGCATATATAAAACACTGAGCGTGTCCTAGAAGTCACACGATATCTTTCGAGACACGCCATCATGGTTCGGCACGCATAACGTGGCTCGCAGTCACTAGTGAGAAAGGCAGATGATCACATAATCTCTGTCTTCAGAATTTGCTTACGTCATCAAGATGAAACATACATCAAAAAGAGAGAAGTGTAGGTAAGAAGGAGCTGGGTATTACAATTTATAACGTGATGCATAAGTAGAATGGACTATATGCATGCCTCTTGGTTGTTTGTGCGTGTGTGTATTATCATTATTATATTAAATGAATGGAAGTTAAGGAAAGGAAAGGAAATGTATTATGCCAAAAAAAAAAAAGGGATTGGAAACGCATAAATGATCAATAAATGACTATTTTAATTGGATAATTATTAACTGATTAAAAAGGGTCATGATTGTAGACATAGTACTATGAGGTTAAGTTGTAAATTGCAACATTGGAATGCATCAGTACTAGCAGTGCACTTAATGATGACCATTATTGAGGAGGCTAGGTTCTTATAACCCGTTGTCCTTGGGAAGCTAGAGCCATGACTGGAAGAGTCACTAACCCTAACACACTGGGTAACAATGTGTATTGGCCAATTGAGGATTAGAAATGAAATTAAAAGATGTGTATATCTATATATTAATGAGATTGAATGAGGTGATTGTGATAGTAGGTGACTGTAACTGCTTATGATTGAACGAAAACTTAACTTGTTATATTGTTAATTAACTGTATGATATAGTCTTTTATTGAGTATTTGACTCATTTTATTTTAATGTGTATATCTTAGGTGATGATTTAAATGAAGATGTTTCAGAACATGATACGACGCTTGTACAATACAGGACTGTATATATCTAATATTACTATTTTGTTTATGCTTTCAATTTTTCACTTTTGTAGCACATGACTTTCTTAAATAAGTACTTTCGTTGACCTCTCTTTAAATTTTAATAAAGTACGCTTTTATTTATGTGATGGAATGATCTTTTAATTATCTGCTTTAATTTTAAGTTACTTATTTAAAAAGGTTACTACCATTCGGTTTCTCATATTTTTCTGAAGTTATTACCTTAATTCATTTTATTGCCAAAAGGTTTGCGCGTTGGCTTGGGGTTGTCTCACAAATAGTACTTTGGTGAGTACTCTAGAGTTTGGTACCTATATATTTAAGTCCGTTTGAATAATTAGATTAGATGAGATGAAATAAAAAAATTGAGATGATTTGTGAATAATAATGAGATTATTAATTAAAATTAAATGAGATGAGATGATCAGATGGTCAATGATTTTTTTTTTGTGCGCTGTGAAAACTGTTTTTTCTCTGAAAATTTACAAAAACTCTATTTGCAACCGGCTAGGGGGACTAACTAGGTTTGCAATGCAGTCTCCATTTGAGGACTGGATGTAGCATTGCTCTTGCATAAAATATTTTATTTTTTCTCACTCTCGTTTTGTTCCCTCTCTATCACTCTATCAGTTTTTTCGTTCACTCATTCTCCATTTCAGATTTTTTTTTCCTCCCCACTCTCTCATTTTCTCTTTACCCAACCAGATATAGAGTTCTCTTCCTACTCAATTTTCTCTAGTTTCAAACAAAGACACTCTCTCTCTTTTCGTTCACTCGTTCTCCCCTTCAGATTTATTTTTATTCTCCCCACTCGTGTGCAAGACAACCCCAGCAACCACCATGAATCCCCAGAGGAAGCAGAGGGTGCGTAATTTACTTTAGCTTCCCCAAATTCTCCTCACGGAACCACGAAGCACCACAAAAGAGAACCAGTTTGCACACATTTTGGTTCAAAATTTTAACTTTTGGTTTGCTTGACGTTGTTCTTCGTTTGCCCAGAATCTGATTGAAGCCCTTCGTCGAGTAACGGGGACAATTTCACCGTTTGAACAAGTTTTTTTTTACTTGAATTTCACTGCGATGGAGGTTAGCAGCGGGTTTGGATCTTTTGTGAGTAATGGTCTGTCATGGCTTGAGGCTGGCTGGAGGTGGCAGTGGAAGGGAAGAAATTGAGAGAGAGAGAGAGAGTGTGTGTCTGAAACTTGAGCAAATTTTTCTTCTGTTCCAAGCAAAATCAAGGAGCGATGGGTTATAAGTAGCATTTCCGATATTGATTTGGCCCAAAACGACTCATTTTAATAACTTTGTACTTATTAAGATGGCCATGTGGTTTTGATAAGTTTAAAAGAAAAGAAAAAGTAATAAAACTCACCCCAGACTTGAAATCTAGAGCTCGCACCCTTGGCCCACCGTTTGCGAGTTTCTTATAGAGAAGCGTGGGTGGGTTTTAGAGAGAGATACCGTGCGAGATAGACAGTTAGAGGAAGATAGAGATGAAGGTGGCGCAGTGTGGTTACGGAGGACTTGACCAGAGACCGAGAGAGAGAGAGAGATGGAGAGGTAGAGAGGTTGCGAAGCTCGTGGAATTACCGATAAACATTCATCAAGTTTCTAAGTTTTTATTGACAGACGGAAAAAGGAAATGAGAGAGAGAGAAAGAGGGAGGAAGAAAAGGTTAAAGTGGGACCCAATTTGTCAGCCGGTTATACAAAGGTTGTATATGCCGGTTGTGCGTAGCATTTCTGGAAAATTTAATTCTTCGTAATAACTTTCTTTTTGTCCCCTCAGACCATGCAGGGAAACTTAATAATATATATATATATAAAAGTAGGCCGTATTAATCAACTTGGAAGACTGACATATTATTTTGTTTTTGTTATTCTAGTTTTTAATTTTATCATTTATTTTCTTGCTTAATAAATTTTTTGGAGTTCTTAATTGAAAAAAAAAATTTAAAATTTAAAGACTAAAAATTTAAAATGATAAAATTAAAAATCTGTTAGAGTAAAAAGATAACGCTGTAAAATCAAAGGACCCTCCTAATTAATTTGAAATATGAATGACTTGGTATTCGTATTACTTGTTATTAAAATTGATCAGTTATTTACTAATTTTTAATTAAACAATATTGTGTGATAGTAAAGAGCTAGAGTATATTTATTAAGAAACTTGAAAATAACGACTCCAAACAGTGACAGGTCAAACTCTCACTATAAGAAAAATGAACTTTTGTGACTAATTTATTGCAATCAAAAGATTATTTGCAACCAATTTTAGTTGTAAATAGTTATTTTGTTGGAATTAACTGGTCGCAAATAAGCAGTTTTTTTATAGTGTCTGAGACTGAGCTAATTAATTAATAATTGTGAACTATAAATATATATATATTATAATAAGTGACTATCTAACTGTGAATATTAACTTTTGTTATTTTTCCATTAAATTCGTTAAGTCCTGTTTTACCAAAAGGCTCTTAATACTCTTGATCATTTGACGTGTAGTTTTCTTGTAGAATTTATGAAAGATCATGTTTTACCAATTAAAAGGCTCTTAATGGCCCCACGGTGCACATGAATTGAGGTCTTTTTTTCATGTCATTTTTATTCTGATAGTGTACTCATTTTTTTTCTTTTTGTTTTAATTTTTTAATATAAAAAATTAATAATATTTTATTATTATATAGAGAGTAAATAGATAATCCAGTATAGACCAATGCTCATACTTTACTGAACTTTATATTTTTTTTTAATCTTGATTTTTTTTCTTTCTTTTACATTATATTTTCTTTTTCCAAACAAATAAGTTACTACTTTTTCACTTATTTTTTATTTAAATTATTATGTCAGGTGTGCTTCCGGGGCGGTTCCCTTATATATATATATATATAATCAGAATGGTTTTCAATTCAAAAGCCATTTGCAGAAAATTCCACACCAGATAGATAGATGCATGCCATGCATTAACAAAGCACAGATAAGTGCATATTACATTTGTATACAAATTCCAATAAACGATTCCACATGAATCTCTTCGGATATCTATAAAGGTAAGCTCCTGCTTCATCTGAATGACTATGGATCTTTACAGAGACACACTCAGACCTGTAAGACAGCCTTTGTTCTTATTACTGGTCGCTCATAACAACTTTCACCATCATCATCACTTTGATCTTCTTCCCTTATGGGTACTAAACATGGGTCGGTGTTGAATCTGATGGAGTTGGAGCTGAGGCAACACGCTTGCCACGCTCTGACCGGCTGTTTTCTGCGAATTTGAGACTTTGCTGGTGCAAACCCTTCTGCTTCTCAGCCTCATTCCACTCTGATGCGTAATAGAATTCTTCGGTAGACTTCACCATGTCTTTTGAAGGTGGAACAAACATGCTGCCCCACTGCGGGAAGTGAACCAATGTCACAGGTAGAGTGCAACACACAATCATGACCCCCATCAAAGAAAGACCTGTTGCAGTCGAGAATGTTGAGCTTGTGAAGAAAACTAGTTGTGTCAACCCGGAGCCAAAGTTCCCACCAGCCCCAGTCAGGCCTGATATGATACCCAGAGATCGCCTAGAAATGAAGGGTATGATCCCAAAAGTTGCTCCACATGCAGCTTGAGCTCCAACAGAGAAGAGAATCATAGCCAAGATGGCAACTGGGAGAGAATTGGCACGGCCAAGCCAGATGCAGAAGACACCTCCTAGAGTTTGGAAGATCCAGAGGGTCCAAAGCCTGCCCCTCATGCCAAAATATCTAGCTGTAAAGTCAGAGGAATAACCACCAAAGGGACGAGCAAGGAGGTTGGCCATTCCAAAGGTGGCTGCAATGATTCCGGCAGTGTGAAGCTTAAGATCAAACCTGTCATATAGCCAACGAAGAGTTAGGATATATAATATATTGTGAGGAGTAATGCAGAGGAGGAAGTAGCTATATATATAGAGTAGCTAACCTATCATAGAAATATTCAGCGATGACATTATCTGTGCTCAATTCAACTCCCATGGAGTAGCCATAGAGGAGAACAAAAATCCATGTCCTATAGTTTGTGATCGCATACCACAACACCTGATTCATAAAAGAAAATCAGTTGAAATTCCTTGACTCTTCGAAAGACAAAAAAAAAAAAAAAAAAAAAAAAAAAAAAAAAAAAAAGATAAAACAGTTCAAGAAAACTGACCTTGGAGAATTTATCTTTGGAAACATCACCCTTCTTCTGTAAGGTACTGAGGTTTCCATCAGGCAAGTCTTGGCCCAAGGTCAAGACCAAGATTCCCATAATCACATGAAGCCAACCGGGAATGAAGAAGGCTATCCTCCAGGCAGTGAAGGGAGTGGAACCAGTACGCCGAATCACGTCGTAAAGCAGAGGCATTATCAGTTGAGTTGCACCTCCACCCATGTTGCCCCACCCGGCAGCAGTGCCATTGACGAGCCCAATAATCTTGCTGTTGAACATGGTGCTCATCCAGTATTGGCACGACACGAACGTTGCGAGAGAAAATCCAATCATGAACCGGACAGCTATGTAGCCTCCAGCATTCGACACAAACGACATGCAGAAAACAGTTGGAGCTGTAAGCATAATGAGAAATACGCACCCGTATCGTGGCCCTAAGAGGTCACAAACTGCACCCATTACAAGCCTAGAGAAGATGCTTCCGGAGACAGAGGCAACTCCAGCATTACCAATGTCTTGTTTGGTTAGGTTGAGGTTATCGCGAATGATAGGAACAAGGGGAGCGGCGGCAAAGGTGGAGACAAAACAAGTAAAGAAGGAAATCCAAGAAAGGTGAAAGGTTCTCATATGAGGATTGGCAAAGGAGAAAAGCTTGAAAACCTTGGCCTTGTGCTCAGAATCAACAGGTAAAGCAAATTTTGCAGTTGTGTCCGTTGGGACAATGGGTGAAGCAACTGAAAAGGCAAAGCTTTGTTCTCTACCTGTCACTCCATGCATGGAGCTTCCTGGGGATTGTTCAATTCCAGCCATTGGATCACACTCCAAAAGAGCTTGGGAGAGTTGGGTTTATGGAACTATAACTGGTGTTGATATTGTATGGAGGAGGGATGATTGCACGGTATTTATACTGTGATAACGGTTGACATTGTGCAAGTTGAAAGAGCCAGTGGGACTCCCAAGGGTTAAGAAATATTAATTAAAAACATTAATGAGAGAATCCGACCATTCGCCGCGTTTTAGGATGTTATAAACAGGAAAAAGCCTCATCGTATATCCCAAGGATCAGATAACGACCCTTTTAATTAGATGCATGGTGCCGACCTAGTTTCACTGTGAAGGTATACAATATCTTATTATTATTTATTATTTTATTATTATTATTTATCTAATTTTTATTATATTTTAATACTATTTAATATTTTATCATTATTTTTTATTATTTTATCATTATTATTTATAGAATATCTCACTACAATTTACAGAATACTATATGTGTTGCTTGATTACCTCGCCATTCTCACATGATTACGAAATTTAGCTCAAATCATAAAGAATATATATATAATGCTAACAGGAAATTCTACTGAGGATGTGAATTTGCAACATATATAGGTATTATCCGCGCTTATAACAACATATATATATAGATATATATATAATATTTATATGATCAGGAAGAAAACAATCGAGTGTAGTACTACTAATTATAATTACTACAAAATTAAGGTTCTGATTGTAATTTAAATATAAGTACTCCACTAATGATTTTTTCTTCGTATACGTTCTTTAATTTTAGCATGGTTTGTCAACTTTGTCTTTGTCTTCTCGAGGGGACAAATCTGCAGTTTTCTCACTGCAGTACTCTCGACTATAGTACTGGCCAAACTGCAACATTAATATATTATTATTATTATTTTACAGCTTAGAGAGACTCGTCAAAATTATATTTTAACCAAAATTTAATTACATTGCATAAAAGTAATGGACTCAACAAAATTACAATATTTTTAACTTTGATAATTTTCACTAGTCAAATATTATTTTGGCATAAAAAATTCCCTCTCCCTTGTGCTATTCCGTTGGACTAGATCTAAAGTGGGGCGTTAATACTGGCGATTTAGCAGCAACTTAAAAGTCGTTGGGGTAGATGTATGCCAACGATGTGTGGTGTATAGATAGCGATACATAATCGCTGGTAAAAGTATTTTTTCTTGTAGTGGAGCTCACAACTCCAGAAAACTCCTCTTCGTCTCAACCACAGAAGGTGGCTAATCTCCATCAGTCATCATTTCAATGACATAACATCATCTTATTGGAGTGTTTTAAGTTCTAGTTCTGCAATATTATTATTAGTTGATGCCAATTTTTTCTTTTAAAATCTAATATCAACGTTAAAAAATTAATGTACATTGTACTTTTTTAATAACGAATAAATATTTAAATTACAATTAAAATTAAAATAAGTAAACATGTCAAAATCAATATTTTAATAGAATAAATAGTGATAGCTAGATTTGAAGAGTGTTATTTAGTATTATTAAAAAGTGATTAGTTAAATTTATAAAAATAAATTCTCTAATTAAATTTTGCTAAAGTTTATTGAATCTACTACTAATGCTGCTGAAGTAAAAGTCAAACAACGGGCAATCAGTTTGATGTGTCCGTGGCCTCTATTTCCTTCAAGTTTAATTGAACTCTTCAAACAATATCATATAATTTAATTTTTTTTCTTAGGTATTAAAAAAATGACGCTAGCTGTACTTTCAATATATGAATGGTCCACAAAGTACTCCGAATTATCAGATTAAACAACACCTACTCTCTTACGTTGTAGATGTATTAATTATAGTACTTATAGTTGATGATGGAGACACAATTAACTATATAATTATAGTGCGTCGTCTTACCCTTTCACGAGCTCATGGAGTTCTTCTGCGTTTTATTTTTGAGGGATTTTGGTCAAAATTAACACAAGATGGCTTGTGGTGGAGAAGGAAATCAAGAGGCGCTGTACATGAGCTTCATATATATTTTGAAAAATAGGATGTTTCTTCATCATCATCATGTATAGCTTATGATGATGCAAGACGTCTATTTGCACTTATAATATATAAGACCTTGTCATCATGATGTTGATCAGATTGCCGACAAAGGATTATTAATAATTATATAAGAAGTACCATTGGCAGATGTTTGCGTGTGTTTGAGGAATGATTTATAAGCGTTTGAGATATTTTGTCACCGTACCGCAATTGTCGGCCGTACTTTTTCTTGTCGTCGGGTCAGCAAATTTTACCCATCAAAGGTAAATAGTTTGAACAATATGCTTAATTATAATTAAAATTGAAATGTTCTGTAAGGTACAAAAAACTGTACGTTGGATATATAAATCTCGGAAAAATATTTGCTCATCCCAAAAAATAATAAAAAAAAGAAAAATATTAGTATGTCGCTTGAGTTTGTTTCCTCATTTTGATCGCACATATATTTAAATTTCATTTTATTTTTTTACTCAATGATTAAAAAAATGATTTTTAATGCATGTATTGGTATTTTTTTATTTTTTAAAAATATTTAAAAATATAAAAAAAGAAGAAGATAAAAAAAAAAAAAAAAAAAACTGGTCGACACGCTAGCAATAGTCATTAAAAAAAGGATCTTTTGTGTATGTGAAGATCATAATAATGATCTGATGATCACTAGCTAACAGATTTGCAACAATATCACTAGCTTTTGGTGCTTCAAACTAAAGAAAGGTAAGACATGTTGGATTTTTTCAATCCACTTTAAACCAATTTATATGTCCAAGGAATTTGGTATATATGGACTATAAAACAAGATTATTGGAGTACTCCAAATCTTGTTTTAATGTATTATTTATCTGCTAAATGGTTCAATCTTGTCATCTCAGTGGATGATATTTATCAAATATGACATATTCATCATATAATTCATTGTTCTTAGAATGATTTCATAACAGTCATAATCAATGCAGGTTAGTTAAATATCTGAGTGATCATTTAATAATTTGAAAAGGAGCTTTGAGATCATTTACAAAAAGTGAAGCAATCCATTAATAGATCATATATAGTACGAAGTGACGTGGCAGGGACTTAATTTTCCCTCTAATTTTGGGAGGCGATTAGGGTTTCGTTAATGGCATTGGCCGCCGGCACTTTGTCGGGGACGATAGGGCAAGGTGGTGCGGTAGAGGGTTTTGATCGGCGGGTCGCGCAGAAGATGAAATCGAAGTCTGATCCTTCAGGTTCTTCATCTGGGTTTGCTTTTGCAGATGTGGTGGTCCCACGACCACAAACGTTGCCTGGAGTTGATATCTCTTTTCCGGAGCCAAGGTTTATTAAAGGGGAGATGTTCTTCTTGTTTTCCAAGAATGAGATTAAGCAATCGGTAGAGCCTTTATGATTTTCTGTGGTTCTACAATTTTTAAGGAGAAGGTCATCGTTGGATCATGTCGGTGGTTTTGTTAAAAATCGTTGGGGGCTACGCTCTATTCCTGTGGCTGGCCAATTGCGAAATCCTAGAAACGTTCCTATTTGGATTTTGAATGAGGATGATTTTATTTCAGTCATGGCTCGCGGAAATTTGAATGTTGCAAGGGTTCCTTACAGAATCTCTCACTGGATGCCAGATTTTGTTGAGGAGGAAGACTCACCTTGGGTTCCTATATGGATGACGTTGTCGGGATTGCCCCCGAATTTTCTCCACGAGTCGATTTTGAGAAGCATTGGTGGAGGTTTTGGCCGTTTTTTGAAGAGGGACAATGCGACGACTTGTGTCACTCGTCTGGAAGCAGCCCGTATTTGTGTTGAGATTGATGTTTCAAAACCTTTATGTCATTCTTTTTGGCTTGGAACTCCGGGGTTGGATAATAGTTATTATCAAAAGGTAATTTTTGAATCTATTCTTGCTTTTTGTTTACATTGTCGGAAGCAAGGTCACCATGAAAGTCATTGTAAACGGAAAGAAAAGATTCAAAAAAGAGTGGATCATGAGAAACAAGATGTGGGGAAATCAGAGAAGCCAAAACAGGTATGGAAAGTTGTGGGGTTCTCGTGAGGCTAAGAAGCGATGTATTGAACTAGAGGAAGAGACTGTGGCTGCCAATATTTTGCGTAGGAAGGGAATTCTGGATGGGATTTAAGTGCGCAAGGCGGAGGTGGAGAACAATTCTCAGGATGTTCTATTTCTCTCCGACACTAGTCAGGTTCTTTCCAAAAGTCAGTTTGACTGTTTTGTTGAGGCAAATAATCAAGTTGAGTCTGCCACTGAAGTTGGGTGGTGACTTTCTGAATGGAGTTTCTATGGGGGAGGAGGATGTTGCCAAGATGGAAAAATCGAAAAATAGACGTCAAAATTGGTTTGAGTTATCGAAGAAAGAGTCTAATGTGGAGGTTGATCCTAGGATGTTTTCTTGTCCGTCTCCGAGGAGTTCTCTGAAGCTTATTGATGAGGCTTTGGAGTTTGAAATGGGAAGATATATAGGAATTTTTTTGGGAAGGAAGGGAGTGAGGAAGAGGGTTTGTTTAGTAGTTGTAGAGCAGTGTCAAATGGGGAACAGAAGAAGGAGTTGAATGAACCGGCTGTTAAATGTTTTGATTCTGACCTAAATATGCACGTACCTTTGAAGAAATTCAGGGGGGTAAGGAAAGAAAAGTCTATTGTTGTTTTGGAGCGACGTACTCACTCTAAGAAATTTCTTTAATTATGATGAATATATTGACGTGGAATATTAGGGATAATCTTTCGTCGAAGAGTAGGCTTCGGCATATTTTAAATAAAAATCGTCCGTCTGTGGTGGCTCTCTTGGAACCTTTTCTTGGTGCTAATAAATGTAGTAGATGAGCAAGGTGAATGAAATTGCCTAATTTTATTAATAATGCTGAGGTTGGGGGTAGGGAAGGGCCTAACCCCACCCCGTCCCAACTTACATTTATATGTATATATATATATGTATAAACATAAATATATATTTACATTTTACAAATTGTGTATATATAAATATATATTATAATATGTTAGACTTGTTCACAAAATATGTATTGGTAAATTTAAAAACTATATAATTTAAAAACTAATACACTACAATTTATACAAAATATGCACTACCAAATTTAAAAATTACATAGTTTTTAAATTATAGTCATATTTACAAAATTTAAATTTATAATTTGGGTCTAAAATGTATTTTTAATTACTTTTGTACTTAGAAATAATTTTTAAATAAAATAAAATGTAGTATTTGTTGTAAGTAGAAGGAGGGGGGGCGGATTGGGAATCCGGCCCGCACCCCGCCCTCGCATCGCGGGGGCGAGGGTGAAAACTCCACCCCCTGCCCCATGCGGGGCAGGGTGCCGCTGCCCCATAGGGGGCGGGTAGCACCCCTAGTTGGGGGAAAGATATGGATTTTTTGGGAGGATGATTTTGAGTTTGATTTGATTTCAATGTCAAACCAAGCAATGAGTGGCTGGTTTTCTCATGGGAGATTGAAAGTTCTTATTACGTTTATCTATGCTAACTGTTTTCAAAGTAAGAGAGTAGAGCTTTGGGATTTTTTGTGTGCACACGATTTGGATGGATGTCCATGGTTTATTGGGGGATATTTCAATACTATCGAGTCTAATGATATAAACGTTGGTGGTATTATGCAAGCTCCCCATGGAAAAGCTAAATTTAATGCTTGTATTCAACATTGTGGTTTGATTGATTTGCCCCATGGTTTGATTGATTGGTGTCGTTACAGAGGAAGCAAAATATGGCTGCAAAGCCTTTCCAGTTTCAAAGAATGTTGGGAACTCATGATGGTTTTCTTTTGTTAGTTAATGAGGTGTGGAGTATACATGTAGATGGATGCCCTATGTTTCGAATTAGTAAGAAGTTGAAGCCTTTGAAGTGTGCTCTAAGAAAATGGAATATTAAGGTGTTCGGAAGAGTGGGGGTTGAATTATGGAACCTAGAAAATTGTATTGTGGAGCTGGGAAATTCTGTTTCAGCTAATTATTCTCCTCAAGTTGAAGTTGATTTATTAAACTGTTAACATCATCATTTACAATGGCTGCATAAGGATGAGATTTTGGGTTGTCAAAAATCCCGGGTTAAATGGTTAGTGGAGGGGGACTCTAACATGACGTTCTTTTGATGCTATGATGAGAGTTAAAAAGAAAAATAAGAGGGTTGGAAAAATGAGGTTGAACACTAGACAGGTTCTAGAGTCTTCGGACGATATTCATAATGAAGCTCTCAAATTTTTTCAGGCCATGCTTACCATGGAGACAATTTCGTTTGATGAAGAAGTCCTTTCCTTGCTTTTGCCCTCGGTCTCAGATCAAGAAAATGAAGCTTTAATTGCACAGTCATCCCTGGAAGTGGTAAAAGCTGCGTTATGGTCGATCCCGATGGATAGTAGCCCGGGCCCGAATGGCTTTTTGGCTAGTTTCCTTATTCTTGCTTGGGATATTGTTAAGCAGGATCTTATTGAAATGGCCATTGAATTTTTTGAGGGGAAGACGTTGATGAATTTCTTTGGTGCCACTAATCTGGTGCTCATTCCTAAGGTAGATGAACCGGTGGGTTTTGGGCAATTCTGACCTATTAGTCTTTGTTCAGTAGTTTATAAAATTATGGCAAATGTGATGGTGTTTAGATTGGCTACGTTGCTAAATCATTTTATTTCTCATGAGCAAGCGGCGTTTATTAGGGGGAGAAATATTTTTGATAATATGACTATTACACAGGAATTGGTCCAGGGTATTAATCAGAAAGTGAGAGGAGGCAATGTTATGCTAAAAATTGATATGGCTAAGGCGTATGATAGGGTCAATTGGAGTTTCTTATTGGAGGTGTTGAGGAGATTGAGCTTTTTGGATAAATGGAGGAATCTGGTTTTCAATTGCGTTTCTTCTCCATTTTTTTCCGTAATGTTGAATGGTAGTTCTCGGGGTTTTTTCAAGTTTTCTCGAGGATTCGTCAAGGTGATCCACTTTCACCTTATTTGTTTATTCTTTCGGAATAAGTGCTATCGCGAATGTTGAACAGGGAATTTCAGTTGGGAAGGATTAAGCCTTTCAATTCTTATGGGGGAATCATGATTAGCCATTTGTTATATGCAGATGACCTCTTGATTTTTTCTAATGGCAGCAAAGTTTCGATCCGAAGGTTGATAGAGGTAATTCATTTATATGAGGCTATGTCGGGTCAACTAATTAGTCCTCATAAAATTGCAATTCTTTTCTCTTCTAATTTTTCGGTTGATAGGAAATTGGAATTGAAACGTCTTTCTAGCTTTGAGGAAGGCGCATGACCTTGTTCTTATTTGGGTATTCCGTTGCATGTGGGGAGAATGAGACTACGGATGTTTGATCCGTTGCTTGTAAAATTTCAAAAAAAAATTGGTGGGATGGAAAAGTAAGTTACTCTCATTTGGTGGTAAAATTATTTTAATAAAGCATGTTTTGAATAATATGCCTATCCACATGCTTTCAGTTCTGAATTTGCCTAAGGAAGTTTTGTCGGCACTCAAAGGATTTTTCTCTAATTTTTTTATGGGGTTCCACCATAGAACATAAAAAAAGAAAGTGGATTTCTTGGAAGAAAATTTGTTTGCCGGAAGAGGGAGGGGGACTTGAAATACGGGATTTATCAGAGGTTCAAACTTCTTTGCTTACGAAGTTTGCATGGTTATTCAGGGCAATTCTTTATGGTGGGATTTTTTATCCGCTAAGTATGTGGGTGATGCTCACATTTCTTCAATTATGAATTTGAGTAGGGGTTCTCGGTTTTGGAAAGGAATTATGAAGATAATACCTATGGTGTTGGAGAATTCCCGTTGGATAATTCGTAGTGGAAATACTAGCTTTTGGCTTGATAAACTGGTTGGGAGATGGTTCTTTGGCAGCAAGCAGTATAGGGGACGTTGATGCTGGGTTGAAAGTAAGATCTCTCTGGTTTGAGTTCAGGTGGGATATTGTGATGTTGAGGTCTCTTGTTTCTGAGCAGGTGGTGGATAAAATTATTCACTCAGGTATTAAATTGAGGGCAGGAGAAGACATGTGTATATGGCTGCCGTTGGTTGATGGGGTTTTCTCTACCAAATCAGCGTGGCAGATTGTGAAGAAAAAAGGTGATAGTTGCCCTTGGCGCAGGTGGTTGTGGAAGGTTTTAGTGCAAAAAAAAATGTCATTTTTCTGTTGGGAGGGCTAGACGGCAAGCAATTTCAACTGATGAGGGTATCCGACAGCTGGGTATCCCGTTGGTTTCAAAGTGTTGTTGTTGTGTTGAGCCGAGTATTGAAACATTAGATCATGCTCTTTGTGTGGGGGAGGGACCGAAAAAAATGTGGAGATATTTTGCTTATTTGTGGGTCCGATTACCAGGCTTTTTGACGTGGGAGGGGATGTTGAATTTTTGGTGGGAATGTGCGGCATCTTCATCTCAGGCTGGCTGGGTTCGTGGGATTCTTCGTATTATTATTTTTTGGGCTCTTTGGAGGGCTAGATGTGCCTCTAGGATGGAGGGTGTTGTTTATGATTGGAAGGCCATTTTGCGAGTTGTGAAAATAAATTTAAGAGACATCTCAAATGGGCTGCGGAAGTTCAAAAAGATGGGAGTTAATGATTTGTTAGTTTTGCAGGAGTTAAATTGTCTGATCTTTTCAGTATGTGATAAATTACCAAGGTTGTTTCGTGGAAGCCATCGGATGTGGGGATGCTTAAACTGAATGTGGATGGTGGATCTTGTGGTAATCCGCGTGATTATCGGGGCAAAGTGTTGGCGGGTTTTTCTCATTTCTATGGTCATGCAACGAATACTATTGCTGAGTGTCGTGCTCTCCTTGATGGGCTACGTTTGTGTCAATCGCTTGGCTTTAAAGATTTATTGGTAGAATCTGATTCAAGTGTTGTGATAGGTTGGTTAGCTTTAGGGATATGCAAATATTGGTTTCTTTGAGATTTTTGGGAGGTGATTAAAGAGATTGTTAGCTTGCTTAATATTCGGTTTCGACATAATTTTAGAGAGGCTAACATGGCAGCAGATTTTTTGGCAAAAGAAGACACATAGGGCAGAGTTTCAGATTTGATTGGTGATGAATTTGTGCATGGACGACTTTGGGGCATTGTTAGACTAGATAAATTGGCTTTTCCTTATATTCGATATTGAGTTTTTGTACATAAAAATTGTTTGCATGGTTCTTCCTCCACCTCAGTGAGGGTTATCAATAATAAGGGGCTAGACATTGGTTTATTTAAAAATAAAAAAAGGGGTCATATATAGGAATCTAAAAGGACAATGATTGTCTATGAAAAAAACTAAGAGAGATAATTTTCAGGAAGTTTTCTTAAGCCATTTATAAAATTGTAAAAATTTGAAAAAATTATAATGATGAGATGAGATGAGATGAAACTCTTTCTGTATTCAAACGGGCCAGTTAGAGAAACAACAAATTGTTGAAGGCTCACGTAAAAAAGCTTGTGAAATGCTCATTTTGTTGGGTTCATGTGTCGTCATCCCTTTGAGAATGGTTTATGGTTTTCTCATAGCTTCTCGAGTTTCATACACTAATTTTCTTTCTTTCTTTTTTTGAAACAAAATTACTCACAACCTGCAAGTATAAGCAAAGACTTGAGAACACAAAATTCTCTCTGGTGCCAGACTCCTTTAACACCGCTCATGTTTTAAGGGAGTGTAGTTTGAAATTTGAAGCACTCCTTTGAATTGTTGCACTCACAAGATTTTGGGGGCAGCCATTTTTTTTGGTCCCTTGCTTTCCACCATTCCTACTCGAGTTAATCTAGTTTGACACGAGTCCTGAGAAACTCATAGCATGATATCAACTAATGCCTCAGCTAGATGATCAAATCATGTGCATAAATAAGCTTGTGTCTGACACTCCTATCCTATTCCCTAAGTTATGAAGCAACCGCGAGATTGCAGGCTTAGATGCAAAGATAACCAAAGAGGACATCCATGAATTTTTGTCATCTGCAAAGGCATGCCCATCTAATTAGACCTGCTTAGTCAACCACAGGAGCATACATAAAAAACATTCTCAGATGTCATGGTGGACATTAACTAATTCCATGCTATCAAGTAAAACTTGAATGAATATGGACCCAGAACTCTGCATATAGCAAGTCCAGCCTCTGACCATCAATAAATCAAGTCTCCAGAAATCTTCAGTAAAACAAATTTAGTGCATCATCTGTAATAATGATTTTCTCCAAACTGAGTCGAAGAACATAAATATCCTTCCTGACTAAGTTTGTATTCGGGTCTATCATGATTAATCCCATCATAACAGGGTCAAATAAACCAACCTAATGATTTCTCCTATATGCACGTCAAGTGCTGGTATTGCCCCTTCTATGCACTGGCTTGTAAACCACAACTGTAACATATTTTTGACGGAACCGATGAGTGAACCCAAGCGCCACTACAGATCGCGGGGCATTCCTGTTCTCAATGTAAAGATGGTTGAGAATCACATTCTGTGGCAATGGAAGAGTTCCAGTAGTGTCTCTGCTTGCTGGGTAACTAAGCAAGGTGTTCTGCAGATGTGGAGGGACAAGAGGGGGGTCCCGAGCCTCATCTTCATTACCAGGGTACACATTGTTGTAACTTGAATCAGGTGATCTTGGAACTTCAAAGCCTGCAACAGTTGCTTCGTCCTGCATAAGGATTATTTGTCTAAGATCTATATTCGATTTTAGTGAATGAAAAAATCACCCAGGGTCAATGGCTTACATGCTCTTCACCATACTGGTGGTTCATCTTGATGTGTATGTAACTATCGGCACAAAGTCATCAACAAAGGAAGATTTTGGAGACTGTTATCAATGAACCTGAGAAAACGTTTTTAATTAAGCATTAGTGAGATATATCAGATGCGCATCAAACAGTGCTCACATAAATAAAACTATTGTGTACTTAAAAAGTAAGGCATGCTACTCCATTTTATTCAGGAAAAGTTATACACACTGCAAAAATCAGCTAAATATATTTACTTATAAAAAAAAAATCAGCTAAATATATCTATGCTCCTACCCCTTTCTTCTTTAGGGCTCCTACTGCTGCTTGGCTCTTTTCTCATTTTAATTTGGAACAGTTCATCAGATCAGTTTGGTAAGATTGGGTAATCAGGGGGTAAATCCGGTCCAATGTTGTCGGAACAAATTTTTTGCTTACTGGTAGTGCATCAAACAGGGGTTACATAAAATAACTATCGCGTACTAAATGGCATGGTAGTCCATTTGATTCAGGGAGCTTCCTAACTGTTCAAAGCCAGCTAAGCATATCTATTCTTGTTAGCATTCATGCTCACAAAAGTTGACAAGAGAGTTTAATGTAAGCTGTTGGCCAAACCCTAGTTTATTTGGGTTTGAAATTTTGATAAAAATAAAGTTTCGCACAAGATGTATAGATGGAATTGATTTGCATCCGATAGCATAATGCTTACTACCACACCTCTTCCCCCATGGTCTTACCTGGTGGGTCGGGTCATAACCACTCTATGGCCATGAGAATGGTAGCTCACTTAACTTTTGCTTGAACAGAGTTTTGATGAATTATTTTATTTAGGGTTCTAATTCAGTAATACGGAATATCTATTTTTCTTAGTTGGGTCACACGATAGTTATTCCAAAATTCCCATGAAATTTTGTTATTTGGGATTTTTAAGTATCCAATCCCAAGTTCAAATTTTACGAGGAAGCTGTCACTGCACTAATTCATCCTACATTACCATTCTTATAAGTGCTAAAGGAACATTTCAAGCACAACGAGATGTGGAAAGAGGCAAGATAACCATGCAGGGTAAGGATATTTTTTTTTATGGGTTGGAGAGTAAGACTATTAAAGTTTAATGGATGCTGAATGGGGAGAATATTGAAAAAGAAAGTCCTGAGCTCCTTTATCGTCTCATCCCGTTCCTCAAAATTTCTGTCATTCTTTTTCCAAATAGACCATATGAGACACATAGGTACCATTATCCATACTGCTGAGATTTGTGGACCACCACCAAATCCTCTCCGAGTTAAAAAGGTCTATTATTGTAATGCCCCAATGGAAGGCCCAAGCCACATAGCCTACACTCCAAAAAGATTAGTCAATGATACAATTTGAGCCCATTGAAACCATTATAAAGAGCAAGAACTTCTACTTTCCAAGTAATGTGGAATCTCATATACCACCTACCCTCACTTATCATATAGGGTATCGCAATTTCTCCCGTTAAATTCCCGACGTCCTCGTCGGGCTAGTCCATCATCGGTAGCACAGCTAAAATCCTACATTTCTAGTTGGGATAACTCTGATACCATTTGTAACGCCCGAATAGAAAGCCCAAGCCACATGACCTATACTCCAAAATGACTAGTTAATAATACAATTGGAGCCATTATAAAAAGCAAGAACTCTCATTCCCAAGCAATGTGGGATCCCATACACCACGTACCCTTATCACTTATCATATGGGGTATCACAACTATGCTTCTGGGCATGACCCAAATCAAACCAACCCAGCTAAAGAAATCATTTCATAAAGCATTGGCCACCTCACAATGTAGTAAAGATGGACTAGAGATTCCCCACTCCTATTGCACATGCACCACCACTCAATCACATCAATGTGCCTTTCCCTCAGATTGTCTATGCTAAGAATCTTCTGCAGAGATGCTAACCAATAAAAAAATGCAGCTCATGGAGATGCCTTCGTCTTCCATATTCTCTTCCAAGGAAAGAGGATGTTATCATGAGGGATAAGGACATTATAGAAAGAACAGATATTGAACCTCCCTTTCTTGGAGGGGCCTAAAGCAGCTTTTCTTCACCTTTTGTTCTCAAACTACTAGAATACAACATATTTTTGATAGGTAAAATAAAATACAAAATATTAAAAGCTACAGTAAAGACCACACCTCCCAATCATGAGGTGCTGTGATGAAGCTAACATTCCACCAATATAGTTCACTAGCTGTCTCAAAAGGTCCACCACTGAAGCATCCTCAGCATAATCCACCCTATACCTTTGGGCAAGGTTCTTTAATAGCTCTAATACCACACCACAGATCGCCAGAATCTGATCCTAGCACCATCTCCCACATCAAATGCAGTATGCTTCGAGAACTTTTCTCACCCTTTTCTCATATTCTTCCATAATCCCACCCCATAAGGTCCTTGGACCTCATTAGAACACCTACACATGAAAATCTGTACATTAGTGTCTACAATCTTTCTCCACAAGACCTCTCTCTCATTTTGGTAGCACTAAAGCCACTTCCCTAAGATAAACGATCAAAGTGAATCAAGTTCTGAACTCCTAATCCACTCACAAGGATCGGACAAGATACTTTGGTCCAACGTACCAAGTGAAATTTGAATTCTTCTCCTAAACCGCCCCAAAAGAAGTCCCTTTGCAGCTTTTCTAAGCGATTAATTACACTAGCTAGAAACGGAAATGAGGAGATGAAATACATAGGCAGATCATAAAGAGTTCTCTTGATCAAAATAATTACACCTTTAGACATAGAAATCCTCTACCAGAAAGACAGTATTTGTTCAGTCTTTCTGTATAGCCACAACCCAAAATGCCTTACCCTTGAAAGTATCCCCAAAGGAAAGCCCATATATTTCCTAGGTTCAGATGACAACTTACACCCGAGAATGCCTGCCAAACTATCTATATTTGTGACTTGACCCCCCACAACCAGCTAAGATTTAACCAAATTAACCTTTTTTTTTATAGGAAGAAGTAAATTTATTAAAATAACGATAGTAACAGAGTAACCAAATTAACCTTTAATCCTGAGACTTCTTCAAAGCATAAAAACAGTGCACCCACACAGCGATGGTGATTTGAATTTGTCCCAAAGGACAATAGGGTATTGTCAACATAAAAAAGATATATGATAGGTCAATGTTACCAACATTCCTTCCCCATAAAGAAAACCCTGAGAGAAACCCTCTATCAGAGAAAACCCAAATAACACTGTTGAAAGCTTACATGACTACAGCAAAAAGCAAAGAAGACAATGGCTCTCCCTGCTGCAGGCTGTGTGGGCTATTAAAGAAACTACAGAGAGTTTCATTCACTAAGACAAAAAAGCACAACTGGATAAGTGAGCTTGAGTGGGCTACATTAACAGAGGTAAGCTGGAGGCAAAACAAAAGTCCAGGGCTTTTTGACTGAAAGCAGGTGATTGGCGCACAAAGTTTTTCCATTGATTGGCCAACTCGAATAGGAGAAACAATTCTATTGAGATGCTCGTGGTTGATGGTTTAATCTCTACGCTTCAAAATGAGATTAGGAGTCATATTTTACAATTATAAGAAAGAATGGTTTTAAGCGGGTTGACTGGAGGCCTAATCTGGATGGCTTACCTTTCTGACATCATTAGTGCTGAAGCCATTTACCCCCAAAGCCACATCTATCAAGAAGATAGAGTAAGAACCACCAATTAATGTGGTCATAAGCTTTCTCCATGTCTAATTTACAAAGTAGCCTGAGTTCTCTAGATTTTAATCAACCATCCAAAAGTTCATTTGCAATGAGGACAGAATCAAGGATTTGTCTACCTTTTAAAATGTTTTGCGGCCTCGAAATTAGCTTTTCCATCACCGAGCTCAATCTATTCGCAAGCACTTTGGAGAGAATCTTATACACCCCATTCACAAGACTAATGAGGCGATAATCTCTAATATCCGTAGACCCCATCTTTTTGGGAATAAGTGCTAGAAAAGTAGAATTAAGGCTCTTTTCAAATCTAGCATTAGTATGAAAATCATGAAAGACTTGCATAAGGTCTTCCTTGATCACCTCCCAATAAGCTTGAAAGAATCCCATAGTAAAACAGTTCGGACCCGGAGCCTTATCACTAGCCATACCTCTGATTACTTTGCACACTTCCTCTTCTGAAAACGACCTCTTTAGCCATCCTGCACTATGCTGATCTATTACTGAAAAAGTTAGACCGTCCACTTTTGGTCGCCAATTATGCTCTTCACTCAATTCATCCGTAGATGTCCGATTGGGGATATCATTGGCAAATAGGTTGCATAACATTGGCAAATGGCGGAATGCATTCTAACTCTAGGTTGATTCCTTGTGTTTTGGTTCTTTGGAATCTGCCCTTTGGGGATTCCTTAATATACGAGTTATCATTTTTTTGAAATTTCTAAGAGTTCTTAAAATTCTTCATCCAAACACAACCAAACATAAATACCAATAAAATTGGCCAGAAAGCTATTGAGCCAATTCACATCATGCAATAGAATATGTAGCAAACGGAACCAAGGACAGCTAACAGTGTTCAATCGCAAACACATGCCAAACCATATGCTTCTTCCCATTTTTGATAAAATAGCAACCAATCATGTCAAAAGTTACAAAATTTTCTAGATCTATAATTTTTTACAAGTTCACAGAGCATGGATCTATAATTACATAGCTGAAAATAAACAATCTCACATATAGATTTGTTCATATCTTTATCTTGTGTTAAATGACCTCAATTCGTCCTTTTTACATTATTTTCTTTTGAACAACTAATGAGGATGTTTTGGTCTCAGATAACCAACTTCATGCACAATGGATGGTAGCCTTATTGCTCTTTCCATTCATGCATTCCATATTACAGTGTCTTAGTTTTCAAGTGAGGATAAATATTCTAATGTCCAACATGATTACTCTTTAGTACAAAGAGATTACCACAAAAATCCCATCTTATGTACTACATGTATCAAGGCAAGCTTAACTACAGTTAAGTTTCAATATGAATAAGAAACAGAAGGCACGCAGGTTGCAACAGGAGAGCTTGTGGAACAAAGGAGAAAGACAATTCATCTGAAGGCACTAACACACTTGTGAAATTATGTACTTCCAGATTTTCAATTTTCATAGAAACAGGAAAAGAAGTTGAAAAATAAATCATTGAGAAGAACACGAAATAACATTTTTTTTATTGGCACCGGGTGTCCAGGAATAGTGTCCCGACTAATCCCGGGGGTGCACAGGCCCTTGGCAAGGAGTTTCCCGCAAGTGCACCTCGGGTAATTCAAAGGGAAAATCCCCTAGTCCGATGGCCCCTAGAGATTGTTTGCACCCAAGGGGATTTGAATCTTAGACCTGGAGGGAGCATACCCCCAAGCCCAAGGCATTTACCACTTGAGCCAACCCCTAGGGGTTGAACACGAAATAACATTACAATAGCCTGATCTACATACTAGGATTATAACTTATGTGACAGATTAACCTACTGAACTGCATCTAATCCAAAAAGAGCTGGGAAACTTTTGTGTGGATAATGTTTCCCTACTCTGTAACAATCTATAAATGCAAATAATCTAATGAAATACCTACTCATTTATCACTAGACCCGGAAGCAATTATTTGAAGTTAACAAACTGATACTCGTTCTCCATTCTAGTATAGAGTTGCAAAACAACTCCGTAACCTAGCTGAATTAAATACTTAGATTTAACCTAAGCAAATACATAAGAAAAATTCAATTTCAAGGAGGTAAGGGTTTAAATCAAAACAGGGGGAATGCATCATAATTTTGTTAAACCTCAAGCAAGTTCATTTAGTTTTTCCTAAATAATACATAAATCATAGGATTGATGGAACTCTATTCGATAAGTAGGGTATACGATGCTACAGTAGTTATCAGATAGTTTAGATCAAAAGATCATATTATAGGCCTTCTCATGGCATAGCTCTTCATGTCATCTATGCATGAAGAGGATATTCAATAAAGAAACCGAAAAGAGAGTCTCTCAAGGCCCAAGTTAGCCAGAAGGAAGAAAGCTCCAGTCATAAACTAATTGCAGCCCTTTTTATTTATTATTTTCTTATTTTTTGGGTGAAGAAAAAAATGAAAAAATAATTCGGGATTGAATAAGTTTCTCCGTTTTGCAAGTTGAAAGAATTATCAAAATTGCGAAGGAAAAAGGGGGAAGAGGAGAGAGAGAGAGAGAGAGAACCACCTTAGTGTGCTATTTCCAGTCAACCATTGTGCGATGGCACAGTTAACATTAAAAAGTTTTGCACTGTCATATTACCGAAAACATATAAAAAGTATAAAAGCATATATCTATCTGTTGCCATTTCACCCAAGGTCAAGCATTAATATGTATTCTCTATATAATAAAACACCTTCATCCCCAGTTTGAATGTACTAGCTTGTGCATCGGTGATTGCCAACCATCATGTAGTAATGTAAAAATCAAGTCAAGAAGGTTTTACAAAGTGGAAGCCAGTCTACATACTCATTTTATAACATTTTTGCAAGTTAACACTAGATGAGTTTTGGTGTCAAATGGTAGAACCAAAGAAAGATTTGAAAACTATAGATGTAATGGTAAACATTTATCTCGTAACTGGATGTGAGGTGGCCAAGGCCACAAGGGATGAGGTTTTTAGAAGGACCGGACTTGCATGGGTAATGCCCAGGCGGGTGGTGGATGTTCTTGCTTGTTAGAGAGGCATTCAGGGTAACCACCAAACTGCTACAGTGTGGAGTATGATTCCTATATGTCTCATGTGGTGTATTTGGCTGGAAAAGAGGGGTCAAGAGGTTTGAATATCGGGAACGCTCTTTGGATGATGTTAGATGTCTCTTTCTCCGCAATTTATTCTAGTGGGATTCTATTATTGTCCTCAATTGGACTAGCTTCCATGATTTTCTTGTATCCATTTCTAGCTCCTAAGTTGAAATTACCTAGGTGTTCTCTTTGAATACTTCCTATGTACTAAGGCTTAGGCTATTTATATGATTCAATAAAATTTTAATTTACCTAAGAAAAAACATTGAAAATCCCTTCTGTGTGATATGCAAAGTCGTATTGTGATATTGCAGGGTTAGGTAGCAGTTTTTGGATTGGTAAAAGGAAACGAAAAAAGGAAAAAAGCGAAGCATTAAAACATAAAAGAAATCATACGTGCGTTTAGTAAATAATACATTTTTGGGACCAAGAGAAGGAATAAGATAGAGGTCTCCTTTTCAAATTTCAAAGCACCATTTTTTCTCTTTTCTAGTGATAGAACAAAAAGTCAAACAAAACCAAACCAAACCAAAAAATAAAGGGAACAAAATTCAATTCAAGAAATAGCAAGGTAAGATACTAAGAACCAAAGAAAGGAAGTAAATCAGATGTATTGAAATAAAGCTAAGGTAATTAACCATTTTATGATTACAGAAGAGAATGAGTCAAATAGGGCTTGAACGATGGTAATATATATTTATTAGAATGAGAGTATGGAGCAGAAATTAGTGACTTCTTTCTGAATTCTAAATCCTAATTTTTAGTAGAAAACGATAGGTGGATGTAATATTGTCCCTGTTTCTCAAAAGGCTAGGATGAGCAAGATATTGAGTGTAAACGAAAATATGAGTTCAGAGAATTTTTGTTAAAAAGGAGTCCAACAATCTGAATAGGAACCCAACTAGCTCTACCCTCGGAACATACTTCCTCACAAACATAGCATGTCCATTACAAACAAGTATGCAAACTAGAAGCTAGCTATGGTTTAAGGAAAATTGTAGTTGTTTAATATCACCACGCATTTATTTGATCTTTTGAATGAAGCTAATCGCCAGTAGAACCCCATTCATAGGATGATCACAACATTCTCTTGAAATCAAGGGAGCCAACTGTAACTTAAAAAGTAGATAAAATGCATGCTGTGTAGAACAGTTGGCAAGTCCTCAAATTCTTGGAGGAAAATCCATTGAGACACAATCTTAATATCCACATAACATTCATGCAACCAAATCTTCTTAGTTGGCTTATCACATTTTTCTTCTCTTTCAAAGCATCAAAACACCATCCTCTTCCCAAATTTAGAAAAATAGCCTCTATCTGCTTTTAGAAAATACTGACAATCCATCATAAAAATGTGGCATCCACGAGAATATATCAAAAGGGAAATGTTGAGTTGCAATCCAAATAAATTCATGAGATTTCCAGTTAAACTAGTTTTAGTTGACTATGGAAGTAAACAGAGAAACTCATTTCTTCAAAAATAAATCGCAGGTAACAAACAAGAGCGACTCAAACTTCAACTAATCATTTTTCAAACCCAGTAATTTGACAAAACTATTTTCTCTCAGAGACTTGCCCCTAATTTAGGTTAACCCAAAACACCGCAAGCTAGCACTCAAAATGCACCCCCCAAGCGCCGGCGAATGAGAATAAAAACACAAAGTGCACATGCAGAGCTAGTTAAAAAAGTCCGCATTAAAATGGATTTTTTGTAACCTAAACGATCACAAAATCTTAAGACCCACACCCTTTCGCACACAATCACCCCAAATATGCTAATAAAGCGCATGTAATTTCTGAATGAAAGATCCAAATTTGTAAGCGGAACACTAAATCCGTAAAGAATCCGAAGTATCATAGATGAAAATTCACAAAGATTTACTAAACCACAGAAAATGGTAAAATTACAATATGCAACATATAATATTTACAAAGAGAAGAAAAACACACTAACCAGATAGGATTGAGGCCCGAAACCTGCAATAACCAGAAACAGCTCCTCAGCGCCACAGTCCTTTCCAACCAATATTCACAAAGCCACGGAGATAAATATATAATTTTTCAAGGAGCCAAAGCTTATCTGCGAAAGTCAGTGACACCCAGTTGAGATCAAACGCACCCCCATGAAATAAATCAGCAAAAAAATAGATTACCCAGCGATCTTAAGCCCTACCAATTGCAAACAAAACCGACAATTTTGTTAAAATAGTGAAGGAAAAACCATACCGACTGTGGGAGAACAGCTTAGAGAATAAAAACCAGTTGAAAAGACCCACCAAAGAATTTTGATATTCTGCTTTCAAAAGTATAAGGAAAAAAAAAAAACCGATAACTGAAAATCAGGAGGAAAAAAAATCTTACCTCATAAATAGGCAACGCTTTAAAAAGAGTCGGAGAATACGAAAAAGTAAAATAAAATAGTCGAAGAACCAATAGAATATAGAAGTCACTGTTTGTTTCTACAGAAGAATCAGGAAATGAATCTGGCGTGGCGTGGAGATCTTTTCTTGAATAAAGCTACTGTGTTGTCTCAATTATACCGTTCCTTGTCAAATTTTATTTTATTTTATTTAATAATTAAGAAAATAATTTTAAGTGTATTAAGATATTTTTTATTTTTTTAAAATATTTAAATATATTAAAAAAATATAAAAAAAATTAAAATTAAAATAAAACTAAAAAATAAAGTGCGGTACATTTGAATTTTGAGCGGATACTCTGGCCGCGACTCATCTTTCTTAGAGAAGCAATAAAGTAGTGGATGATTTTAAAGTGGCTGCATAAAAGGTATAAAAATAAAAAATAAGAGAACTTTTACAAACATAAAAAAAAAAAATTATAAAGTGTAGGTCATTATTAAAAAAATAAATTTTTTATATGTTTCTAAATTTATCTACGTTTTAGAAAAGAAATATACAAAAATTAAATGTTAGAAATTGCAAATATCATTTTTGGTGAAACTATATACGCGATTTTGTGCAAAAAGAATAAACAGTATAAGCTTAAAAAAAAAGAGTGAAAAGTATAAGAGCATTAGTAGTAGCTTAACTAAAGTTTGGCCAAATTAATTTTTTAAAAAGATTAAGACCCAAGCCCACACCCGTTTGTTTTAAATCATGAAAACCAACTATGAGTTTATGATATTTTCGTCGCCACGCACGATTGCACTCCCATGCACGTACGCCTATCTTTTCCTCAGCTTTAGGGTTTTGTTTTTTTGTTCCAATCACCTTTATATTCACACGTTAACTTCATAGTTCATGCATGTCTCCATTCTATTTTCACGGCAACCGTCCCTTTATAATATAGAACTCGTACACGTTAGACATAAATGATATTCAACCTAGAGCTAGGGTTGCCGTAGCAGCTCCATGGTTTCGCACTAGCAACCATTGTCCCTGCACCCTCGTCTTCTTCCTCCAAGCCTAGAGCTTCTGCCAAGCACTGCCCAAGCCCCACGAGAAACTGCACAACCACCACCAAAGGGCAGTCCCACTGCCAAGCTCTTCCATGCCGCAACCCACACGACTGGCCCCTTACACGATGGAAGACACTAGCTCCGAAGCAAAACCAACCACTGCAAGCCTCCACCGAAAGCCACACGACCCACAGATAAACCACCGAAAGAAGCTATCTGAAACTGCTCTGTTTTTTCATCAAGAAACAAAGCACTTCCAAAGCCAGACCCTCTTTCCCAAGCATGCGTTCAGCTAACGTTCATGGCGGAAATGGCCACAACCCGGTCTTGCTACACCCTGCACCACCTTGTTACACTGCCGCCGGCTCAAACCACCACCCTCCCTCTCGGTAACATATCTCTGCCTCACGTTGTGGCCCTCTCGATCTCTCTCTCTCTCACTCTCACTCGTCTCTTTTTCTCTCAATACGACGCCGCCAGGACAGCATCCTTCTTCGTTGCACTGCACGCAGCTCCTCCCTTCTCGGTGAGTATCCCGCACCTCTGCCTCGCCAACTGTTGCACTACATAACACATGAAAACGTTTTTCTTATAACAAGGTGTTTCAGAGGCTACGTAAATTAGTTTTACATATTATTTTGATATGAAATTACAATTTTGCCCTTATTATTGATGGTTTATGTTTAGAATTATGTTTATATTAAATCTGTTTTTACGTAGTCTTTGTGGGAAGTATAAGAAATTGTACAGAAAATAAATAATATTTTTAAATTGTACTATTGATAGCAAATTATTTTTTATAGTAAGAGTGTAATTTTATTCTTAACATTTTAAATATGATTAAAGCTATTTTCTTATTTAAAGAAATTTTTACTAGTATTTATCTTAAGTGTTGATTGATATCAAGGAAATTTAGAGAATGAGGATATTTTAGAATTAAGGGATATTTTAAGGTTATGGAAATTGTTTTAGGTATTGAAGAATTAAAATAGATATTTTAGAAGCTTAGGCTTAAATGGTTTAAACTTGTGATTGATTGAAAATTTACAGAATTACGTGATTATTTCATAGGCGACGATTTATATAGTTGACTTGACAGTTTTTTAGGAAAATTCTAAAAAGGTAAGAAGTCCAGGTAAGCGGGGTTCCTATGCTATACTTTACATAAAAATAAAATGGACTAGGGTTGATTTTTGGAAAATATGCATGTTTTGTTATGAAAAGAAATTTGAAACGATCTCTGTTATTTGTTCTGCATTACTCATGAAATTCTGTATAAGAATAAGGTTTTTTTCTGGCATGACTGGTGTAGACATGAACTTATCTTTGGCATTCTTTTATTGAACTGAGAAAAAATGAGAGAATATGAAAATTTGATAAATTTTGCATGTGATGAGAAGATGTTCTGAATCTGTTTTGGAAAATGTGAAATGATCTGAATTTCAGTACTCTGTTTTGATATGATGTAGCATCTGAAAAACCTTTGGCATGACTTTCTGATTTGGTTCTGACTCTGACTTTGATTCTGATTCTGATATGGTGATTTTGATTCTGTTTTGCTCTGATCTGTGGCCCTGTCACGGGATAGAATAGTGACATCTAGCCCTGTCACGGGATAGAATAGTGACATCTGGCCCTGTCAGGGGATACAATAGTGACCTCTAGCCATGTCACGGGATACAATAGTGACCTCTGGCCCTTTCATGGGATATAATAGTGACCTCTGGCCCTGTCACGGGATACAATAGTGACATCTGGCCTTATCACGAGATATAATAGTATCACGGGATATAATAGTGTTTTCTGTTCTAAGTGCAATCGCTTTGATAACATGGAAATTTATGTTCTGCTTGACTTTTCGCAGAATGCACAACCCTACCACGGGGGTTCAACATGGCCTCTGTTCTGATATGATGCTCTGATATGATATGATAAGATGAAGATGTTCAGTCATGTTGTGCCAAATGAGTCTTTGAATACGAAAAGTTGGTTTCTGAATATGAAATGTTTGAAATGTTGCTCTGATTTTCTGATAATATGTATATTTGAGATTTGCATATTGAAACTGAGTTTTAATTCTGCATTCTGAACTCTGAGAAAATGCTCATGTTTACATACTAGCATATGTTCTCTGCTTACTGAGTTGTTGATAACTCACCCCTTATATGCATAACATTTTTCAGATATTTTTATGGTTCAGCTGGAGAACAAGAGTAGGAAGTATTGGAAAAGTTTGATGATCATAAATGAATGAGTGCTAAGGGTACAAGTATTTTGGAGGATCATATTTAGTAGTTTTATCTCTAGCGGTTATTTTGGTACGTCAAGTTATGAATAATTTGAGTCTTTGTGGAGATGTGATTTATTTTTTTGAGGTTTTTTGTTTAGTATTTCTATGGAGGGAAGGAGTATCGAGTTTGTATTCAAAGATAGAGAATGTCATCCAATTTGTGAAGAGTCGGGAGTTGCCTTTCCTGTAAGGGAGGGAGGGAAGGAGTGGCTGAAGTGGGTATCATAGATGAGTCATTTACATTCTCTGTAGGGGAGGACAATATTATTTTCTCAGGTGACAAGATCGCTAAGATTCTAAGCATTCCTCGTGCGCTCGGTGCATATCATGCTTTGTGTGACGACCGCATGCTCCATTTGAGATTTGATAGAGTTTGAAGCATCGAGACATACAATGCAAGGTTACATACTCCAGTTTCATGAAAGTTAAAGATACAGTGCACTTAGCATGCATTTAATAATATTGGTAGAGGTTAACTTTTTTTAGCAATACAGAATTCACCAGAATTTACTATATCCCAAAACATATCATACTTCATAATTTACATAACCAAATGTCATAACATAGTTCCAACCAATCTATATGAAAATAAATACAAGAGATATCAATCCATAACACAGACAGGATAAAAAACTACTTAATTAAATGGCTGAGCCACTCACGCAGTTCAACTATAATATCTATAATAACATCCAGGAAATGGACCATCGACGCAATTAGCTCCTCGTCATCTCTCTGTCATATATTCAACCTCATTAAGTTGCTTGAGTGCGGATTCTTCAGGTCCTGACACATCGCTATCCCGAGTGTTACTATTCACCCAAAAAAACCTAAATATTCCTACTAGTTTAGTGGTGCAATTAATTTTGCAAAATTCAAATCCAAAGTGCCTTAATTAAATCTAGAGGCATTCATGTTCACTAGTCATCCGAACAAGTCGAAACTTTTTATTGCACCATAAAATCTTAAATATTTATCCAACGCTAATGGTGCAATTCGTTTTGCAAATTTATACTTCTAAGTGCCTTAATTAAATAGAAAGGAAACTTTGTCACCATAGTAGATCGGGATCCGACGACGCTGACAGGCTAAAACCTAATCGGTCGCTTAATTCATGAAGTCTCTTTGGGATTTCATGAAGTTTCTAAAGGTCAAAAGAAATTAATCCATTGAATTTCTTTCGGGTCGTTACACTTTGCAACTTGTTCAGCAAGAGAATGGAAACGAGGAGCTCGTGAAGCAGATAATACCAGAGGATGGTATTCCCAGTGAGAAAGTACGTTGGCTGATTGTCGACGATGTAGCTCCTCCTTATCATGGCAACAAGGCCATCAAGCAAGTTGATTGCAAAGCGTTCTTTCAGATGTTGGTGCTCATTATCTCATACAATGTTGATCCGAGTAAGCATACGACGAACTTCAACGTGGATCGGGCTAGATTTATTTCACGATTGGCTAGAGGCTATTGAATTGATCTGCCTTTGTATTACCTTACCCAGATTCGATCTAAGTCTCGATATCTAGCTGAAAGTAGTCTGCCATATACATTGATGATCTCTAGACTACTTGTATGGTAGTCAACCCCCAACCATTTTGTCTTACGTATTGGGTGATTCAAAGTTAGATGTTGTTGATAGGTTCCTACAAGAATGAGATACACTATAGAAGGAAGTACATACTAATTTACAGGAGACCCAAGAGAGAATGAAGAAACAGTACGATTGAACTCATAGAGAGAAAGTTTGTTGTAGGTGATTAGGTATACTTGAAACTACAATTGTACAAGCAAGCTTCACTGGCCATAAGGTGTAATCTCAAATTGGCACCAAAATATTATGGACCTTACCAAGTCCAGGAATGTGTCGGCAAGGTTGCGTATCGATTGGAGCTACCAGAGGACTCTAAATTACACCTAGTTTTTCATGTCTCCCTATCGAAGAAGGCTTTGGGGGAAGGGATAGTCGCGCATAGGCAACACCCGAGGTTGAGAGTGCACAGGAAGGTTACAACCAAATCCCATAGTCGTCTTAGATACAAGGAACCACAAACGCACTACAAGAAATCAGGTATTTTCCAACGATTTTAAAATAGTCACAAATAAAATCGCCGCAAATAGTACTTATTTGCTGCGATTTTTGTTTCACCGCTGAAATCCAACTCAATTTTTTGAAATAATGATGCTGAATTTACTTTTCATTTATTTTCAACGACTTTTGCGGCGATTTTTGTCATCGCAACTAAAATTTATGACTGTAGCAGATTTGTGACAATTACGAAAATAGCCATAATACATACTTTTGCGGCAAATTAATGACTATTAGCGGCGAATAAAATAGCGCCGGAAATAGAAATTCTAAACTTTATGAGATATTGAAGAACACCATTTCCGGCAAATATTTAGTCACCGGAAATAAGTAGTTCCAACAATGTTTAAAGTCGACGAAAATGAGTAGTTTCGTTTTGCGGCGACGTTTACAGCATTTGCGGTGATTTTATATCGCCATAAAAGCTAATAAAATTAAAATCCCTACGTTTGATCCCCTTCATCTTTTCCCTCCACACCCATCCCCACTCTGTCTCCCCAATCCCTCTTCTCCCTCAACCCACACCGCCGCGCACAACCTGTCACCAGCGACTCCTCCACACCACCGCCACCTCACCTCGAGGCCACCCCTTCCTTCTCCCCAACCCCCACGCCGAAATTCTTTTTCCCCGAATCTGGCATCACCTCTCTCTCTCTCAGATTTCTCTATAGTTTGGAGGTATTGTCTCTCATCCTCTCTCTTTCTCCATTTCTGCCTCTATCTTTCTTCTATTTCTAAAAGAACCATGGATGGATCATCTTTATTCCACTTGCGACCTACAGTTTGGAAGATGATTTTTGTTCTTTGTCCTTCTGACAGTGCATTTCTTAGTTTTCTCTTAATTTTTTCTTCGTTACGTCTTAGCTGTTTTTAATTTGTTAAAGTTGTGTTTTTGTTGCTATTCGAGAGCATATCATGATTATTGTTTGCAAGGGATTTCTTATATGAGGGTTTTGGGATTTCTAGTTTGTGGATTTCAATCTTATTATATAAGGGTTTTGGGATTTCTTATTAACAATCGAGTAGGATGATACTGTGCTCCCCGAATCAAATTGAGGGTTAAGACTCAATGTGTGTAAACTGAAAACTAAAATCAAAAGAACATAAAACAGTAGGAAAAATAAAAGAAAGCAACATGATTGAAATCTGAGGATTTTTTAGAGAGAATTTTACTTTTGTGCAGGGGCTTTTCGTGATAAAGGCAGATCATGAAGAATATACAATCATGGAATAGTTATTGAAGGTGGGTCAAGGAGGGTTGTTTAAAACTCACACAATCTTATGAGAGCCGCCCATCTGGCCCTTTACTTATTGGGTAGGGTTTGTCTGAATTATGTTGTCTTTATACTCATGTTGGGCCTTGATTTCCAGAGTTATTATCCAGTTCTTGTTACTGATTAGAAATTAGTAGTTACCTTTTCCCGTCTTCTGTACTTGACCAAATTGGGCAAATTGTACTCGCATAAGTAGACTTAGTCTTGTAAATTACATCCAATAAAATTCTCAAGCTTTGACAGGAAAAAAAGACATCCAAGCCTTACGGCTAGCTATCTCACAATCTGTTTTTTAAACTTCTAGCTAGGTGTGAGTGGTGTAGAGACTGATTTGATTAACACTTGTTTTTGGAAGCTTTGAGTTCTTTGTGACTCATTGAGAGCTCTGGCAAACATTTTGCATTTATCATGATTTGTAGTGTGGATAAGTACTTGACTATATCTTGTAGCTATAATTTCTCATGGTCATACAATTTCAAATTGTGGATGTCTTGAAAGTGCATGATTAGGAGATCATTCCAATGGTCCTAAAATTTCTTTTTATTTTTGTTTATGTTGGATATCCTTTTTCCAAATGTGTTTGAGATGTCTAAGTTTAGTTGCCTTACCATTTTAAGTGACATGATATTTAAATTTTGTAAATTCATGTTTTCCATTGTTGATTAACTGCATTAACTACTTTTCTGGCTTTTGTTTATAGGTAATAATTAATGAAGCCATACTATATGTTTTTGCTCACTTAGCATGTAAATTCATTATATGTTTGCTTTTCCCCTCACCTGGTTTGTGGAAATCTGTTGTGTGTGCATGTGTCTTATTTGTGTGTAGCTAAAAAAGTTTGATTAATCTGTACTATAAACACATTGAATGAATAATAACGTTCTTATAGCATAGTTACTCCCTTTTCTTTTTTGGATGAAAAGGCAAAAAGCCTTCTAGTGTTGCTTATATTGTATTTTGTCTAGAATTATAGTGGTGTAGTTTGATATCTAGTAAGTTCCCTTCGGCTTCAATCTTAGGCGCTTTCTTCTCTAGTTTTCATGGTACTCCATATACATATGTGCTTCCTTCTGTTGCAATAGCACCCCAGAATGCAATGATCTATGGAACAAATGTAGCTGGAGGGAAGTTTCAAAACAACAAGGTTAGTTGTGTTTCATAATGTTTTGGTTATGTTGATGTCTCCTAAAGTTAATTGCACTTGTTATATTAATGCTGATTTTCTAAGATTCTATTATATCACTTGTGCATCCCTTTACTAGAGCCCAATTTGCATGCATGGGCTCAGAGGTCCCAATCTTTGTGTGACCTAAATGAAAGACTAGGTTCTGTGGCACATGTTTTCCAGATTGATTCAGCCTTTTTTATACAGTTAAATTGGGATGATCTAGATTTGAAGTATGTTACAATAGACATGTTTCTGTTTCCAAGCACTTGGCTTGAAGGATACTGGTTGTGCCATATTGTTTGTGGTGAATAAGTCAATTTAATTAGACCGTCCTATTGGAACTAAAATTTGAAGGGACTTTGTTCTAGATTTTTCTACTGCTTAGTTTTTACAAATAGAAAATATATCAATGAGAGTTGTGTGGCTTGAAAAATGTAACTGTGTGGTAATGTGTAATTAGATATTCTGGCTATGTCAGATTCATGGATCTTAAAGTGGGGGGGCAATATTTTTCTAATAAAATTGCTTTGAAAATTGGTTGTTAGGACGAGTAAATAATAAATAGGTAGTGAGCATTTGTCATTTTCCAGCAAAATCTCTCATTCCATTGATATGCATATATATATGTATATATATATGTGTGTGTGTGTGTATGTAGTATTAAAACAACAGTCAATGTGAGGGATTGATGCACTATTTAGGTGAACTAATTATATCTTATAGCTATATATACATATATTATATATAAGTGTAACTATATATAATGCAGCATTCCCTCACATATATTATATATATGTGAGAGGGGTCGCTGCACTATTTAGGTGAACTATACTCAAGCTATACTTCATATATGGGTACAATTCATCTCTATTTTGTGCATTTTTTTTCCTTTTCTGAAAAATCATTTTCGGCAATAATCTATTTTGGCGACAATAACTGCTGGGACTACATAATAGCTACGATAATTTATAATCGCTGGGAAAAATAACAAGTCATTTGCGGCGATTTCTTAAGCTTTTGCGACTATATATATTGCCGCAATTGACTTTTCTCAACGATTTAATGGTAAACAGAAATGCCATTTAATAGTAGTTTTCTTTGGGACAGCTACAATGAACAAAAATCGTCGGAAATAGTAATTTTTTGTAACGATTTTTGCCTATCGCTGAAATTGATAAAAAAAGACTTTAATTTGGTCGAAGATGCAGTGAATTAAAAATCACCGACAATGCTCAAATGCAGCGATTAATAGGGGTATTTGCCACGATTTTGAGCACTAGAAAAGACCTGATTTCTTGTAGTAAGGGAATGTTGAGGTTTTAGTTCACAAGCAAGGTTTGTCTCATCATGCAGATGCCACCCGGGAGTCTGTATAAGAAATGGTGTTGTTATATCCTTATTTCACCCTTGAGGGCAAAGGCGTTGTTACGAGGGAAGGAATGTTACAGCTAGAGACAACAAAGGGCGATGAGCGGCATTACTTAGACAACTAGAACTCTAGGAAGAGACAATTACGTTAGAAGCATTCGTTATCTAATAGTAATATTTTTTATCTAATAGTATTTGGTTATAAGTACTTCGGTAGTAGTATTTTATATTTGTAAGAGTTGTTGTGGTTTGGAATTATTCATGCTACTACAGTGTCAGTTTGGGGTTAGTTTTTGTTATTCTATCTTAATACATAATACAGTCTCATAACAATGCAAGACTTCTATAAGGACTTACATGGAGCATTCCACCCAATATGGAGAAGATTGACCTCACCGAGAATGAACAACTCTTATTGGCTAGACCCTAGCTTGTGTTTGCAGAACCACACTTGCCATTCCAATATAATTTGTACCTAGTTGCTTGATGAAAGAAGTGATCCCAAACAGCTTAATCCGATATATATATATATATATATATATATATATATATAATATATATATGTTCGGCTATATTTCTTTCTGGATTTAGGTGCATTACTTGGTGCTTTATTAATGTAGGTTATTTTATTTTCTTCTCTTCAATCTGCCTTACTGTACATAAATAATTTCTAATTGTGGAAGCTTCTCTTACATAAAGAAAACGGAAGATCGGATTCGGCCCTGTCCCTATAACCAGATCCAGGAGAGTATGGCGGGTCAAAAGGAAATCTGGGTTATTTGAGGTGGGGTCTACATCAGGTATTGGCATAGAGACATCAATAATGGAATGTCATTCACCTCGTGTTACACAGGATAGATCGATAGTCGGTATTATACCCTTGGTCCCAAAAGAAACTATGACTCCTTCGGAGTTGAAGGAAAATGGTGTACTGCCGAGGTCTGAAGGAGATGTAGGATCCGCTATCATCCCAGAAGTGAAGGGACTTATTGTCACCCCAGAATCTTCAATGGGAACCCCGGTACCATCGGAGAGAACCAATGGAGTTATTGGAGAACCAATGGGTTTGGAATTGGTGCCTTGTGTAGAGGATTGTCTAAAGTCGGGAGTGCAGGTTGATGGGGACATTGTGGCTCCCCTGGTCTCTCTTCCTCCAATAGCGGATTGGATTCTGCCTAAAGTTAACGAGATTCAGCAGTTCGTGGGAATTTCACATGGAGGATGTGAAGACAAATTTAACGAACTAATTACTACGATCGAGGCAAGCCGCACACTTGAAACCAAATCAAGCTTCAAGAAAAGCAGGGAGTTACAGCGTCTCTTTTCGACAATCAACTACGATGCTAAGGGTGGTAGTTCAACTAGAGGGAAGTCTAAAGGGAGGGTATTGTGAAGACAGGTATCAAGGTGTTGGGGTTGGTGTTCGGGTAGAGTTTTAGTTATACGGGAAACAAGGATTGGGGTCGGGTCTGATGTACTTTGGGTTAGTTTTTTTATGGGCTTGTTGGGTCATTAGGGGCTTGTTGGGTCATTTTGGGTAAGGTGTTTTCTTGTATACATTCAGTGTACCTGGTTTCTCCTTTTGATATATACAATATTTTTACTTATCAAAAAAAAATATATCTCTTTTAATTACGATCAAATTCATGTCACTGCTAGAAACTGGGGCTTTTATTTATTCAAGAACCATTGCTTGCAACTTTTGGTTAGTCGTCCCAATGGAGAAAATCTAGATTGGCTTTGGAATGAACGCTCAGACAACCTAAGTAGCTATAGCATGCAGCAGAAGAGACAACTAACACATGATTAACAGATAAATCCCAGATGCTCTATAATAAGATGACCACACCCCCATACACTTCGTATAATAAGATTATACTTCTCCCGTGATCTTAATGGTGCATAATTCTTGGTCATTTTGTAGCTAATGTTCTGTTGTATAATTAATTTCCATGTAGGGCTGAAAGTTTTCTGATCCGGACCGAAAGTTTTTTGATCCGGACCGAAAAACCCAACTGAATCGAATGGTTTCGATCGGTCTGGACCAATATTTACTCCGGTCGCTTTCGATCCTACCAGTGAGATTTTTTCGATTTTCGGTCCGAACCCGAGCTGTATTTTTTCACTACAGACCGGACAGACTGAATATATATATATTTAAATATTTTTTATACATCTGATGTTATATAATAGTTGTATAATTTTAAAGTTAATTATGTAGTTTTTACCTAGGCTATCACTATTGACAATATAAAATGTTAAATATACAATTACTAATATGACATCAATTAACTATTATTTTACATTAATCATGATAAATCATAATATTATATGCAATGATACATACTCTACTATCTACACCTAATTAAAGTAATTAGGTAAATTTTTTGTAAGATACTTAAGTTGCAAGTAAGTATGAAGTATCTATATTTATTCATTTTTTTTTTTTTGAATGGAGCATACTCATCTCATTAAGAAATTGAAGTTACAAATGTGACTTATCGATACAAGAAATTCCAATACACAGAAAATCCAGTTATAAGCCAACTAACTCAACAGATCTGTAGCTTCCCCACACACAAATACATTTGCGGTAGACATTGTCTTAACTTCTAATCAAACTTTCTCGAACCCGAGAAAGCGCTCTGTAAAAATAGAACTTAAAGGTCCTCTCTATCCTCCCAGGGAAGAAGAGTACGAGACACTGCTATGGACATCAAAATCCAAAGCCTATTCCTATTTTATCATAACTAAAACTAACAAACTACTATAAAAAAACTACAATAACAACTACAAGACTACAAGCTCTGATGAGACCTCAGACGACACGCCCACCGCAAGCATCGTCATTTCGAGCTCTGGTGGAGCGAGCACCCAGCGTACATACAGACCACTAACAGCCCGGCCGTATAACCACCAGCCGTAGCATCGCCCAACACTCTCGAAAGCCTTGCCCCGGATTACGTCCGATCTAAAGGTCCAAACCTCACTCGGGTCAACAAAATCAACACCAACATAAGAAAACAAGACAAGCTACAAAAACTGAAACAGACAACAACATAGAAACGAAACAAAAGACAGAACAAAAAAACAAAATGGATGAACAGTACACATTTGGTCGGCAATATTTCATGCAGGACTGTTCACGCTGGGAGGAAAGCCGACGGTCAGACTTGGAAGACCTGGAGCCAGCGGTTCCACAGCAACCGAGCGTGGTGTCGTTAGAGGGTTCCTCGGTGGCGCGTGAGGGTCACGCGCCAACGCTATCCGGATTTTTGTCCCGCGCGTGCGGTCTACGCGCCACTCCGATGGACGCCGGATTTGGAGGTTTTGAAGATCGGCGGCTGGGCTTCACACCGGTGGGGCGCGTGTAGAGAACTGGTGGCCGGAAAGGCTCGAACGGTGATCCTCCCTTATTCGGCCTAAAAACACAAAGAAAAATAAAAACACTATACAGAAGTTAAAAACTAGACAGAGAAGAGGGAGAGGGCAAGGGGAGGGGGCGAGGAGCCGAAGCTCCCACCCCCTTTCAGCAGATCTTGAGGTTTTGGACGATTAAGGGGGTTTTTCGTTCGGAGCTAGAGCGAAAACGATAGAGGGGACGTGTTTTGAACAATCATCATCTATATTTATTCATTAACCTTATATAAAATGTCAAAATTTTAATATAGGCCATTATGCATTAAATATCATAATACATTTACATACTATTAAGTATTGAGTACTAAGTTAGTAACTATTAATATTGTAAATATAATTAAAATTCAATATTTTTTAAATGATTTATTTACATAATCCACATTAAAGAGCTTATTTAATTTTAATTGTACTAATTTAAATAACTTTTATATTAATATATCTGCCAAAAATAGAATAGGGAAAAATGTTCCTAACTCATGAAAATGGTGCCGTTTTGAGTGAAATAGGATCTAAATGGTGCCATCCTATTACATATAAAAACTGAGAGTTGAGTTGCATGAAACAGCGTCATTTCACGCAATTCAGTTTTTTTTTTTTAATTACCCGTGTGTTGAAACGGTGTCATTTAGCTTTATTTTCAATTAAAACGGTGTCGTTTCAACACATGTCCCATGATGTAACAAACCCCCCCCCCCCCCCTCACTCAATCTCTCATTCTCCTACTCTTTGCTCAATACAAACCATAGAGCCTAACATGTTCCCGTCGTAGTTTCCAGCCCCACCACCGCACGCTGCCACTACATCTAAGGTATGAGATCCTAATTGATGTTGTTCCTTGGGAAAAAAGTCCAACAAACTTGAATTTTGAAAGTTTCACCCTAGTGATTTAATCACACGACTTTGGCCACGTTCTTGCCTGATCTCCACCTCTCTCTGTATTCATCTATTTCTTACAGCCCTAATTTCATAGAAGGATCGATTTCTACAACTCCTAAGTCCCAGCCCCTCCGCCGCATCTAAGGTACCAAATCCAGCTAATCAGGATTTTTTTTTCTTTATTTTTTTGTGAACAAAATAAATGCCATATTAACTACTACTCTACACATATAATGGTATAGTACATGGTAACTAAAACGCGAAGCATGTAATTGTTAAGTGAATTATGTTAACACCATAGTAATTAGTAGTATGCCACTGTTAGTTGTTAATATGAATTATGTTAAGTGAGTTATTTGTTGTTAGTATGTTAATTTATGTATGTTAATGTTAATGTGAATTAGTATTATGCCACTGTTGTATGTTAATGTTAATGTTAAGCAAGTTATTTGTTGTTAGTATTTGTTAATTTCTATTGTTAGTAATTAGTAATTAGTAGTATGTTAATCTGAATTATGTTAATTTCTGTTTGATTGTTTTCTAGATGGACACTTCAAAAGAAATGCAAGCGGAAGATTCTACCACAAATAATGCTAAAGATTCAACACAAGGGCAAGGCATTCCTCCACTCCCACCCATGTGAGTATTAAATCGAGTAGCAGTGGACCTAGTGGTGTGCGTAGAATTAGGTCAATGGTTTGGGATCACTTCACAATAATACCAAAATATGATCCAAATAAACCTAGGGTTGCATGCAATTACTGTGGTGCTGATTATGCATGTGATATGAAGGCGAATGATACAAAACCCATGAAGTATCACGTTGAACATTAATGTAAGAAATGTTCATTTAATAAGACGGACAAGTCCCAAACTACCTTAAGTTGAAAGGCCAAGAATGGAGGAAGTAGTTGTGGGGAGCTTGTTCCTATAGCCATTAGTGTTGAGGCTTGCAGAAAATCCTACATAAATGATTAATCTTGATGAGTTTTCATTTAGGTTTGTCGAATGAGAGAGTTTTAAACGATTTATGCTTATTGTTCAACTTAAGTGGGTAGGAATCCATCTCGTGTTACGGTTGCCAAGGATTATTATAGTGTGTATTTGAGGTAAAAACATAAGCTGAGAAGTGCTTTTCAAGGGCAACATATTTTCCTTGTCATGGATACATGGACATCTAAGCAAAACCTCAACTACATGTATCTCACAAAACATTTTATTGATGATGATTGGAAATTACACAAGAGGACCCTCTCTTTTTATTTAAATAGAAATCACAATACACTTGGTAAGACCATAGACATGTACTTGATTGATTGGGGCGGCCAAAAATACTTACAATGACTCTTGACAATGCAAATACAAATAATGGTTTAATTTCTTTTTTACAAAAAGAAAACCAAGCACGTGAATGACACTATTTTGGAACATGGTTTTGTTGCATATGAGATATTGTAATAACCTAAAAATAAATTCAATTATTGAATTTCTTTAGACCTTAGAGAACGTAGTAAAATCCCGAAAGGATTTCAAAAATTGAGTGACCAATCAGGTTTTAGGGTGTGTTTGGTTGTTGAAATTAACTCAACTTATCTCAAATCAATCATTGATAGGACTAACTACTTTTTCAAATTCTCATAAAAAAGTTAAACCCATCTCAACCTACTTCGTACATTCAAACACGTGTCTTGACCTATTTACATTCAAACACATCTTAATGGGACCCACAAAACACTACTATTCACAGATCTACTATGATCATCTGAGATCACCTCAGCGTCCAAAAGTATCCTTAGTCTATCAGCATAGTCGGATCCCAACCCATTATGGTGATAGAGTTTCATTTCTATTTATTTAAGGCACTAAGGAGTATAAGTTGCCGAAAAAAATTGCATCATTAGCTTCAGATGAATATTTAGGATTTTACAGTACAATGTTACGTTTCTCATATGAATAGTAATTGAGAGTGTTGTTTATTTAATTAAGGTACTTAGGAGTCGAATTTCATGTAACGAATTACACCACTAGACTCATGTGAATTTTTTTTATGAATAGTAATACTCGGGATAGCACCGCGTGGCAACCGGTTCAAACACTTATCAAATTGCCATGTAGAATGTCTAAGTCCACTTAGAATTACAAGGATTACTTTTAATTGGATACATGGCACAATCCTAGCTACTCATATGAATAGTGTTAGGACATTGGTCACATAGAGAATGAAGTGTGATGGAATTAAGGGTAAATTAAGCCATGTGATCATTCCACCTATGTCAAACACTATTCTGACCAACCAAAAGAGGGTTTCAACCCTAATGAAGCTCCAAACCCTTGGAATTCAACCAAAACCCTAAATCCCATGTGTTGGCCAAAACCTTGAACTTGGTATCTAAACCCTAAACCACCCGATTTTGATTAAGTGTTTAGTCACTTAGATTAATCACTTCCACGTGTAATTAATGTGATAACTTGGACTTACCAAGTCCTCATCTATCATTTATCACCATGTTATGTATAATCTTTGGGCCAAGCAAGAGGTGTAGAATACTTAGAAGTATTGGGCTTCATCCATTTGATTAGTTTGTTTTGGTGCATTGAGCATCCAAGCCCACGAGGAGGCCCAAAAAGGCCCATAGAATTTGGCCACCAATTTGGATTAGGGTTTGAAACCCTAGTGGAACTTGGGGCACACGCCCAACTCACCAACTACTAGCCACTTATCACACATGCACATCCCACCCATGAGACACCATGAATCTAGACGTGATTTGGGGCAAAAAGGGGTGAGAGACTTTAGGGATTCAGTAATCCAAAAGCCCCACACGCCTCCCACAAGACTTTGGCAGTTTTCAAAACTTTGAGTAATGATTAGGAAAGGGAAGAGACATTGAGAGCCACTACAAAATAGAGGCACAAAACCCCAAGAAAACCCATAGGTTTCGGCCATGAGGGTTACACGCCAACCATGACAAGCTCACCAACCATTTGACACTTGTCACACATGTAGAGGGGTAAGAGGATTTCTAGAAGATGGCATAGGGAAGTGGTGCATGGGCGATGCTAAAGGGCTTAGGCACACATTTCCAAGAAGCACCTAGGGTTCAGTCAAGGGGTGTATCACGCCCATCTAAGAAAGACCAACCAACATTTTTGCCAAGCATGTATGCACTTGGGATGAGATTTTTCTAGAAGGAAGCAATGATTGGCAAGAGGAAAGGGCGCCTAGAATAAAGCAAACCCTAGTTCCTAGAGGTCTCGGCCATTACACACTCTCTTTCTCTTTCACGCCACTTGTCACACACTTAGAGCTCATTTGTTTTCACAACTATTCTCATCTCATCATTATAATTTTTTCAAATTCCTGCACAAAATAAAATAAACAATTCAACTTTTTCAAAATTCAAAACAAAAATAATATTAAAAAATATATTCTAACAATATTTTATTCAACTTTCAATTTTTATCTCAACTCATCTCATCTCATCTCATCTACGAAAATAGACGAGGCCTTAGAATTTCAAGGAAAGACACATGGGGAAAAGAAAGGGACACCTAGGGAAAACGCATCCACACAATCACCAAGCCTCTAGAAGGATCTTTGTGGGAAGAAGGAAAAGGAGTGGACGGCTTGGCTAGAACCATCCACATGCCACTTGGCGAGCATGCACACGCCAACTGCCCAAGGAAGATTTAGGGTTTAAGGAAAGGACTACATGCCCTAGAAGGTTCATTGAACCTACTCTATATGTGAGTCATGTCCAAAGGGTTCTAGAGAATTTTAGTGGGAGCCATGGCACTTGTCCTATTTTTAGAAAGACCTTTGAGGTTCCCAATGTGTAGGAAATGATGGGGAAGAAGGGGAGAAATTTTGGCTTAAGCTAGAAGGGGTGACACATGGCACAAGACCACCCTTTGAGCTTCTCTATTACATAGGGAGATGGGACTTGGAGAGCTATAAAAAGGGAAGAGGCCAACGTCCAAGGGTCCTTTCCTTTGGATACCATTTCGATTTTTTCTACACTTGCTTTCTCTCCACTCTCTCATACACGACCAACCATGGAAAACTTTGCCTCTTCACTTTCTCACACACTTTCACTTTCTCTCCAAACAAACACCATTAATTTCTCTCACCCCTCCAACCACAAGCAACAAAAGAAGCTAGGAGCAACATTTTTAAGGGAGGAGCAGCACAGTTCCATCCTAACTCCCACTATCCACGCACACAAGCACAAACACAAGGGGTGATGAGGTCAATAGGGCTCAGTTTCAAGGGAAACCCCTGCCATCACACACCAATGTTTGACCTTTTATTCATAAGAAGTTTCTTGAGAAGAAACTAGGATTTTCCCAAGGGGGAGGCGAAAACTAGAAATGCTAGTCTTCATCCCGTTTCCAAGGGATCTCGGCCATGATGCATAACATGCATATCTATTCCATGCCCTACACACAGGTACATGCCCAAGACCTAGCTAAGGTCAAGGGAAAACACGACCACCATCTAACCAAGGGCCTCTTGGCCGAATGCTTGGAGTGCCACCATGAGCAAGAAAAACTCTAGCACAACCACACACGTCGAATTAGGGTTTTTTCTTCTTGTTTCTAATAAGTTCAACGAACCCGTTTTAAAGCTTGCTTGATCGTATTACATAGCTTTGGATTTTTGTAAGTGGACTCACAACCTACCTCGGATAATATTCATATATGCCGCGTAAACTTTGCATTATTATATGTTAACGTGTGAACAAGGTTTGCTGGTTGAAAATCTCTTGTTACATGATATCTTGTAATCGGATTCACATGATAATATTGCCATGCTTATGTGTTCTTAATAATTCGGACGCGCTTAGAAATAAAGGCTCAAAATTGTTCTTGTGTATTATGCTTATATGTTCTCCAAATGAATTGTTCATGTGTAATTGTTGGGTTTGAGAAATTGTTTCCTGCCTTTTTAGCATGTGTTGAATGCATGCCTATGATTTTGTTACGTAAATTTCATGTTCTAATATTTTCAAGCCGTAACATAAAATGTTCGATGTGTTGTCACATGACTACGTAGTCCTCGACATTGCATGTTCATACGGTCCATGACAAGAAAACGAGTTACAAGTTCATGTGACATGCATTTCAGGATGTGTATTGTTTTTCAACTTGGAATTAGTTAGAGCGATCAAGGGTAGCGATGATTAAAACATTTGCAGTGAAGAGAGTTGACATTTATTTCCTCAAGCCCTATACATGTTGATACCAATACAAGCGAGCATCATTACGATGGAGATGTTCCCAATTACAACTTAATGCAAGTCGAACCCAGCTAGTTGAAAAGTCAGCACATCCCATCTAAAATACACGAGCTCAAAGGTTCCAACACCATCTAACCAGCTAGTTGTATTGAACATTTTTTATTCTTTGTATGTAACGGCTAATGTATATTTTGAGCAACTTTGCACAATTAAAAATGCATTAAATGATATGTGCTCGAGTAATGATATTACCACAAGTACTATGGGTATAAATATGAAAAGTAAATATGACAAGTATTGGGATAGCACAAATACATTCAACTTGGTGATATATGTTGATTTTGTGCTTGATCCATGATGCAAAATGATGGCAATGAAGTTTTGGTTGCAAAAGTGCGAAGGGGATGAGTTGGCGGATAATAACATATATTAAATGTATTTGTGTTTCACACCTCCGATATTTTATTTTTTGCAGCTAGTTGGTATATTTGATTTGATTTGATTTGAATGTTCTATTTTGTTTATATGTGTGTTCGGTTATTTGTTTCTTGTGTTTGATTATTTATTCTACTGTGTTTTATGACTCAATAACAGATGGAAGAAGATTCTATGAATTGTACTATGGGTACCAAGGGGGTTGGTGGTGACTCTTCTTCTATTCCAGTACATTTGGAAGAGCATGGGAGCTTTCCAACCCCTTAATCTATGATACACCACCTCTAGAATGCATGTGAAACTTCCCCTCTTTGAGATAAAGGAGTTGGAAAAAATCAATCATTTAATGTTAAAATGGATGTGAAGGGAAGAGTGTAGTGCCCACAAGGTCTAGTGATGTAGGATGCAGAAAAACTTGAGGTGTCAACTGCTAAATTTTTATTAGGTGTGAATTGCATTTTAGGCTAGTGGAGCACGAAGGTTTTGTTGAGTTTATAACTGATTTAGAGTTTCGATATACTTTGCAACCCCGAATCACTTTAAAAATGAATTGTATTAAGCAATACGACGAAAAAAATTATGGCTAAAGAAATTGTTGGATGGTCAAAGAATCTGTTTAACCACCGATACCTAGACATCTGTGGAGAATATAAACTACATATGCATTACTATAGATTTTATTGATTGCAATAGGAGATTGTATAAAAAAATACTTAAGTTTTTCCAAATTCCTAACCGTAGGGGTGAAACTATTGTGAGGGAGCTAGATTTGGGATTGCATGAATGAGTTGATAAAATTTTGACCATCACAGTTGATAATGCCTCCTCAAATAATGTTTTTGTTGATTACATTTGTAGGAGAATAAAAGACAATGATTATAGTATATTGGGTGGCGAATTTCCTCATATTTGGTGTGTGCCCATATATTCAATTTGATTATTATGGATAACTTGAAAGATGTTTATGTATTTGTAACAAAGTTTAGGGATGCCATCAAATATGTGAAATCTTCACTGTCAAGATTTTCCAAGTTCAAGGCTTCTGCAGCAAAAGAAAATATCAGGGGGAGGATGATTTGCTTGGATGTTCCTAAACTCTACACATTTGATGTTGAGTACTGCTGAAAAACATTAATAAACCTTTGAACAATATGTGTTTGTGGATGAACAATTCGTGAACCTCACTAGCGATAATTGGAAAAATGCACGGATTTTTGTAGAGTTGCTGAGAAGTTTTTATGATGTTGCATTGATCATTTCTGGTTCTTTGTATGTAACAGCTAATATATATTTTGAACAACTTTACAAAATTGAAGATGCGTTAAATAATATGTGCTCAAGCAATGCTATTATCACTAGCACTATGGGCATAAATATGAAAAGTAAGTATGACAAGGATTGAGATAGTAAAAATAGGTTCAACTTGAAGATATATGTTACTTTTGTGCTTAATCCATGATACAAAAATGATGACAATGAAGTTTTGGTTGCAAATATGCAAAGGGGGTGAGTTGGCAGATAATAACAAATATTAAATTGATTTGTCATTCACACCTCCGATATTTTATTTTTTGCAACTAGTTGTTATATTTTATTTCATTTGATTTGAATGATCAACTTTTTTTTATGTGTGTTCAATTGTTTGTTTGTTGTGTTTGATATTTATTCTATTGTGTTTTATTACTTAATAACAGATGGAGGAAGATTATGTCAGCTGTAATGTGGATACAACCCAAGGGGTTGGTGGTGACTCCTCTTTTATTCCAGTGTATATGGAGGAGCATGGGAGTCTTCTAGCCCCTTAATCAGCATATTCACTACACCCTACCCATTCCACACCATCTTTACCCAATAAATCCAAAAAATACTTAGTAACCAATCAGTGGTATGGGAGCACTTTACTAAACTGCAACATATAGACCATGATAAGTCAAAATCTCAGTGCAATTATTGCGCTAAGGTATACAATTTTCACTACAAGAATGACACTTCATCTACAATACACCACCTCCAGAATGCATGGATAACTTCCCCTCTTCAGGTTAAAGGAGTTGAAAATGTCAATCATCTAGTGTTAAGAGGGATGCAAAGGGAAGAGTGTAAAGCCCACAAAGTCTAGTGAAGTATGTTGCTGAAAAACATAGGGTGACAACTACTAATTTTTTTTTTAGGTGTGAATTACCTTTTAGTGGAGCACGAAAGTTTTGTTGAGTTTGTAACTGATTTAGAGTCTCGATATACTTTGCCACCCCGAATCATTTTAAAAATTGATTGTATTAAACTATACAATGAAAAGAAGATACAAATAAAGAAATTGTTGGATGGTCACAGAATTTGTTTAACCACCGATACCTAGAAATCGGTGCAAAATATGAACTACATGTGCATTACTACAGATTTTATTGATTGCAATTGGAGATTGTCTAAAAAAAATACTTCAAGTTTTGCCAAATTCCTCACCTTAGGAGGAAACTATTGTGAGGGTGTTAGACTTGGGATTACATGAATGGGGTGTTGTTAAAATTTTGATCATCAATGTTGATAATACCTCTTCAAATGATGTTTTTGTTAATTACGTGAGAAGGAGAATAAGAGACAATGATTGTAGTTGTTATATTTTATTTCATTTGATTTGAATGATTAACTTTTTTTGCATGTTTGTTTGTTGTGTTTGATTATTTATTCTATTGTGTTTTATTACTCAATAACAAATGGAAGAAAATTCTATGAGTTGTAATGTCAGTACAACCAGGGGGTTAGTGGTGACTCCTCTTCTATTCCACTGCATATACACAACAAGGGAGTCTTCCAGCCCCTTAATTCGCATATACACAACACCCTACCCATTTCATCTGTAGTGACCTTAGCCCCCGCTTGGGATTTGACAGAAACTGAAACGCTAGGACATCCAACACCAGGGCTACCTGCACCTCGTACATGACAGATAAGATGCAATGCACCTAATGATAACAAACAAAATGTAGTATATCGCAACGAAAAGTCAACTTAAAGCAAGATTTGTCGTGGTACCGAAAACATAAGATCCCAATACTATTTCATTGTTCATAAGAGACATCTTAGTTATAACGAGTTTCTAAAGAACTCCCAAAAACACGGGAACAAAAAATTTAAAGCTAAACAAAAGGTCATTTCCCAAAAGTGGAATGGGTCAGAAATAAGGTCTCATCCTTAAGCAGACTTAAGAATATTCTCCTAGACGGTTGAATGTCTATGTCCAAACCCAACTCCGTGGCAATTTCCTGAGCCTCTATAGCAGAGTTCTTAGCTTGCTTAGGATGTCTTGACACAAAACTCATATCTTGCTTAAGCCTTAACAACTTCTGAGGGTGGCCAGTGTTGAAATAACTAGCATCGGACTCACACCTTAAGCAACTCTAGGGTAGATTGGTGACGAGCCTCTACGGTGAACTCGCCCTCAATTATTCCATAGATTCCTTCCATACTTAATGGTCTCGTGTTCCTGGCACAACTTCTTTCATTCCGAGTAATGAATGATAGTGGTACATACAACAATGAAATTTCAAGAAATCTCAGTATGTAAACAAATAGCGTGCAATACATATCATAAGCATATGAAGCAAACTTAATAATGAATGCATGGACATGAACTTATACTTATGCACTTGACCTTTCAAAGGCATCATGTAAAAACATGACATTTCATAACTTTTGCTTTCGTGAACATTCTTTCATCATTTCATACTTGTTCATTAACATACTTATGAGCTCGTGACCTTTCTTGACTTATAACATAACATTAGATACCTCACAGCTCCCTTATGCATCGTGTGTTCCCCGCTAGTTACCGCATCAACCATTGGCCACTTTGACCAAGGTGACTACGTCTTGACTTTCATATACAGCAGCTCGCATTTTGCCTTCACTGTAGGTGCACCCACTAACTTTAGTGTGATCTCGCTCCGGTGTCCATTTCTTTTAGGAACTATTCGAGATCCCTCCATTTTAAACACTCATGAGAGGACAAAGGAGTTCTACTAGGACATTCCCCTGTCCCAGTATTCCAGGTCGTGATAAAAACTTTACTTTTAAAAAGACTTTTCCTTTCGAAAATGGTTTTCACAATCCCAATGCATGTCACATGACAATACAACTTAGAACTTTTCTGAGACACATGAAATGCCGAAATGCTTCATCATGACCATGAGATGCCAAAATGCTTCATGATCATAATTGTAAAACATTCATGCATACAATACATATCGTCTTACGACTTGAAAATATTAGAACATGCGAACATGTTCCTTTATAATCATTCAAAAGGCATTCATATCAATCAAAGGCATACATTCTAATAATGATCATGTAAGGGCCGAAACATACAAAACCTAATCATAACCAAAAATCATTATCATCACATAAATCTCAAAACACCAACAATCTCAATTCATCTATAAGGTTGGCCGAAAACTCTTATATAGGGAAACATGCATTCCAATTCATTTTCATGAACTTAGAATCTTCTAACGTATTGAGCACATGTTTTAACAAAGAAACCTCATGAGTGCCGAAACATTTTCTTGTAGTTATGGGTGATCTTTTCGTGAACTTAGTCCCATACCTAAATGGTGAAATGACAACATTCATGTTGAAACAACATAGAACAACCCGAAACCCTAGCATGACGTCTTACTCCATTTCTTTCCACATCATACATCTCTTCCATAAACCATTTCAATCATGCTTTAAAATAATCATATCAAGAGATGTTCATAGTACATAGAAGAACAATAATATTATAAATGACCATACAAAACCGAAACAACCAACAAGTTCACAAGTCATATGCATAAAATATTCAAGTACAAGTTAGAGGTGTACTTACAAAAGTCTGAAATATGTATCTATAGCAAGCAAGCTAAAAACAAATCACATGTAATACCAGTTAGGATCATTGTTCAAGAAAAACCCTAACCCATATGTTCAAGTGTGGTGCTACTTACACCTTTTTCTTTCCAAGAAAAAGCTCCAAGTTTTCGGACCCTTCCCCCTTGAATCCAAAACTTATCTTCAACAAAACCCTAGCTACAAATCACTAGTGACGTGACTCTCTTATCTCAAAACACCATGCTTTAAGTCTTAAAATAAGTAGGGTTACTTTTATCTTTCTTTGAAGAAAACCCTAACCTAGCCGTCGATTCATGTGAAAAGCTTCCAAAGATACAAGCTATCTCCTCTAGCTCAAGTGTATATAAGTTAGCATAAGTTCTAGAGGAACTTGGCTCAAACCAAAACTTATCTTCTTTCTTGAAGCAGTGCCTGTCTGTGTGTAGAACAAAAGAGAAGTTGACTTCTTACCTACTTAGTTTCTCTTTTTGAATGTATTCTCACCTTGCCTAACCTTAAAAGAATGTTTGGGTGAGAAGAGAGTAATTGAGGTGAGTGTTTGGTTGGTGAGAAAGTGATGGAAACTTGGGAGGCAATGTGTGGTGACCGAAACCCTCAAGAGAATGCATAAAATGGCAAAAGGTCCTAGGCTTTTCGTCTTTCCCTTTTGTAGACATTCAAAAAGCTTCTTGCATGAAACAAGCTCATGCATGGATGCCAAGTGGCGTATAGCCCTATGACCTCTTCTCATAGCTCATCATTTGATTGTGTTGGGAATCAAAAGCATCCTTTCCTACATGTGGCGACTCCCTCTTCCAAAATCAAACTCACTTCCCATTTTTGCCCTTGATTTCATGTCTTGATTCAATGTATTTAGTGGCTATAAGGTCTTTTATCAACTCAAGTCCTCCTCAATCTCTTACATGTGTGCATGAGTGCCAAGTGGCATGTGAGGAGTGTGTGTGTAAGTGCATGGGCTACCGAACCCTTCTCTTCCCTAAGAGATCTTCTTTTCACCATACTTTTGAACAAGCATGTGATTGGTCCCCTTTTACACAAAGAACCATGCCCTAGCCGGCCACCTCACGTGTTCTCACACAAAATATTCTTCTAGAAGCCCTTAGGCGTGTAGCCTTCCCTCCAACCTTGATCTTGATCTTGATCTTTCCCAAAAAAATTTTTACCTACCTCTTAGGGATGTATGACACATGGCAAAAAGCAACTTCCCTTACGCCTTGTAGCCGTCCATGGCCTCTTGGCATTCCCTAGGTTATACTTTTCCTTAACCTAATCATTTCCTTCTTGAACCTCTTTCCTATTGTGACATGTGTCAAAAAGCTTTCTCCCACAAGCAAAGATCTTCATGCATATGTGACACATGGTAAAAAGTGATAGATCATCCTATGGTAGGCGTGTAAGCCAAACCCTAGCTCCTTCTCACCTATCTTCCCTTATTTCCATCTAGATTCATCAAGTCCTATACATAGCCTTATTGGATGACAAGTATCATGCATAAATCTAAAGTTGGGCGTGAGCCCTAATTCCATTTGGCTTCAAGACCCTAATTTCCTACATGGGCCAAAACTCTCATGGGCCTATAAAAAAAATTACACAAAAGCCTAGAAAGTCTTGGTCGTCACATCCTCCCCCCTTAGAAAAAGATTTCATTCTCGAAATCGGTACCATGTTCATACCAAAAGAAATTTACTAGGGGAATTTAAATCAATCCTCCTTATTGCCTCTTGCACTAGCGGCTATGGACTCCCTAGATGAAGATGGTTGTGGCACTTCACCTTCTTCGACTGTCACCTAATCTTTTGAGAAATAGAATATCATGTCCAAGCCATAATCGTAATACATGTTTACTCACATTTCATTCAACTTATGCTCAATTTCGAGCTTAATGTCTTCAATAGGTTGTCCTTCTTCATAACAGCGGATACGATCAATAGATATATCTAAGGTTTCAAAAGGCTTATGTCTCACGTGAGTGGATTCCACTTCAGGATTAAGTCCAAGAAGATGTAACCTATTAGTTGCTCTCTATACAAATGGATCATGCGGTGGTTGACGCTCTAGATGTGGTTGAGCTTTTCTTAAAAATATTATTTCGAGAATTCATGCCTAACACATGAGTACAATGATGTTCAAATCTCTCCATTTGCTGCCAATGTTCTCTCATCATTTGATCCCTTCTTATTTGTCGATTTCGGCAACTACGTTCACGTCTTGCTCTAATCTGTGCTACCAAAGATACAGACATGTGAGGGGTATTCCTATTATGATCCATGACCTGTGCACGGATATGGTAGACACACATATCATTACGAAAATTCATGGATGACATAAAGACAAACATATACATGAAATAAAATACACTCATCAATCATTCATAAGCAAGATTTGTGAAAACATAAGTTCTAGGTTACAAACAAATGAGCACATTTAGTCCTTATCGAATCCTTTCTTTTCCACGTTGCCTCTTGAAAAGCTGGATTGTTCCAAAGAACCTTTACCAACGACACCTTTCGGTTCCTTAGCTCATGTTCTTTGCTATCCACGATCTAAACAAGCCATTCTTCATAAGACAAATTCGGTTGTAATCGTATGCTACCGGCGTCCATCACTACAGGTTGTCTTTCACCAAAGCTCTTCTTTAAGGAAGATATATGAAAGACATTATGCACTCCTTGCATTTCAGCAGGTAGATCCAAACAGTATGCAACTGCATCGACTCTTTCCATAACTTTGAATGGTCCTACATACCTGGGACTCAGTTTCCCTTTCTTTCCAAATTGTACAACTCCTTTCATGGGCAATACCTTGATGTACACCCAGTCTCCAACATTAAATTCTAAGTTTCTTTGTCGCTTGTCAGCATAACTCTTTTCACGTCTTTGAGCTACTTTCACCCTTTCCAGAATCAGTTCTACTTGCTTTCGTACATCCTGCAAGTATTTTGGTCCAAGCAACTTTCTTTCACCTACTTCATCACAATATATTAGAGATCTGCACTTTCTCTTGTACAATGCTCCGTAAGGTGCCATATGTATTGTAGCCTGAAAGCTATTATTGTAAGCAAGTCCTATCAATGGTAAATGGCTTTCCCAATCGCCACTCTTATCCATTACGCAAGCACGTAGCATATCTTCCAGTGTCGGGATAGTTCATTCTATCTGTCCATCTGTCTATGGATGATAGGCACTACTAAACTTTAGATTCGTGCCTAACATTTTCTGTAAAACTTGCCAGAAATGCGAAGTAAAATGCGGGTCTCTATCCGATACTATAGACTTAGGTACTCCATGGAGTCTGACTATTTCCTTAACATAGACTCCTGAGAGCTTTTCCAACGAATCTGTATTAGCAATTGCTGGGAAACGCGCACTTTTGGTCAACCGGTCAACTATAACCCAAATTGAGTTCTTTCCTGATGACGTCCTTGGCAAACCTACCACAAAATCCATAGACACATCTTCCCACTTCCATTCTGGTATTGATAATGGTTGCAACTCACCTGCTGGCCTCTGGTGCTTAGCCTTTACCAATTGTTTACTAAAAAATCAGCCACATCACTTTTTATTCCATCCCACCAAAATTGTCCCTTCAAGTCTTGGTACATTTTGGTGCTACCAGGATGAGCAGTATATGGCCTACAATGGGCTTCCTTCAGAATCCTTTCTTTTAATTCAGGGTCATTAGGAATCACTTTCCTCTCCTTATAATGTAACATCCCATCCTTACCAATCAAAAAGTGTTTTGATCCTTCGGACTTCAAATCTTCTGTCGAAGCTTTTCCACTTTATCATCCTTATTCTGTCCTTCGATGATGTCCTCATCAGTTAATGGCACGATCTCTTGTACCATTGTTAACCTAACATCTCTTGGCTACTTCCCTATTAGTAGTTCCCTCATTTCCGCCAGAAGTGACTACATATCGACCTAGGCCTTACGACTAAGGGCATCTCTACCACATTGGCATTTCCAAGGTGATACTTGATCTCGCACTAGTAGTCACTCATCATTTCAATCCATCTCCTCTATCTCATGCTCAGGTTCTTCTGACTAAATAGATACTTAAGGCTTTTATGGTCAGTGTATAATTCACACTTTTCTCCATAAAGATAATGTCTCCAGATCTTTAATGCAAAAACTATTGCACATGCTCCAAGTCATGAGTAGGATAATTCCGCTCGTGATCCTTAAGTTGTCGCAAAGCATAAGCAATGACTTGCTCTTCTTGCATCAAAACGCATCCTAAACCCATCTTAGAGGCGTCACTATAAACCACATATGGCTTATGAGGCTCAGGCAAAGCCAACACAGGAGCCGTGGTTAATCTTCTCTTGAGTCCTGAAATCTCCTTTTACGAACTTAGCATTCTTCTTTGCCAATGCCGTTAAGGGACCAGACAATTTAGAAAAAACTTCGACGAATCTTCTTTAATATCCGGCCAAACCCAGAAAACTCCGTATCTCATGGGTGTTGGTTGGTTTCTGCCATTCCATCAATGCTTCTATCTTAGCAAGTTCTACTCCACACCTTCACTGGAAATGACATGTCTAAAAAATTTCACCTCTCTGAGCCAAAACTCACACTTGCTAAGTTTAGTGTAGAGCTGGTGCTCTTCCAAGATCTTCAATATTATCCTCAAGTGCTCCTTATGCTCTTTATCGCTTCGGGAATAAATCAAGATATCGTCAATGAACACTACTACAAAACTGTCTAAGTACTGCCTAAAAATTCGGTTCATCAAGTCCATGTAAGTTGTTGGGGCATTTGTCAGTCTGAAAGGCATCACCAAAAACTCAAAGTGTCCATAACGAGTCTAAAAAAGTTGTCTTAGGTACATCTTGATCTTTAATCTTCAACTGATGATACCCCAACCGTAGATCTATCTTGGAAAATACTGATACTCCTTGTAACTGATCCAACAAATTGTCAATCCGTGGTAACGGATACTTATTCTTAATTGTCACTTTATTCAAGTCCCAATAGTCAATGCACATCATCATTGTACTGCCCTTCTTTTTCACAAAAAGAACTGGTGCACTCCATGGGGACGAACTTGGGCGAATAAAACCCTTTTCAAGAGGTTCCTCGATCTGCACCTTCAGCTCCTTCAACTCAACTAGGGCCATTTGATAAGGTGCCTTGTACACCGGGGCCACAGCTGGCTCCAACTCAATTACAAACTTTGTTTCTCGATTTGGGGGTAATCTAGGCAAATCATCAACAAAAACCTTAGGAAATTCTTTTATCATAGGAATCCCTTTGACTCCTTTAACTACCTTTGTCATTCTAGTCATAAACACTAGATAAGCAATGGTTCCCTCCTTCAGAGCCTTCTTTACTTGTCCTACCGATAAGGTTGACAGAATCGACTTCACTACTTCCCCATATAACAGATCCTGTCCTGTGAGGGTAACTCAAAAATCACCTTTCTTCTCTGGTAATTTATTTTACCATAGTGCTTAGATAGCCAATCCATTCCTAAGATCAAGTCAAATTCCATTAAATGGAAAACAATTAGATCCGCCATTAGGGTTAATCATGCGACTTCCAACGGACAATCCCTAACTATTCGAGTGCATCCAACTACCTTCCCTTCTGGAATAGCTACTAAAACCTTATGGGATAAGGTTTCCACACTCAACTTACACCCCCTTACGCAGTCATAAGATACAAAGGAGCGTGAAGCTCCCAAATCAAACAGGGCACAAACCAACTGTTGCATCAATTTAACCTTACCAGTAATTACTCCAGTGTCAGTAGCTTCTTCGGCTTCCATATCTACCTTTGCCGGTGTGATTGCATACACTTTAGCTTTCTGCGGGGTCTTTCCCTTGTTTCCAGGTGTAGATGTTCCTCCCGCCGCATGACGTGGACAGTCTCAAATCATATGGCCAGTTTAACCACATCCAAAACATGCTCCAGTGGTGAACCGACATTCGCCACTATGCTTCCATCCGCAACTACAACAGGGTGGTGGCGAAACAGGCACCACATTTCCAACCATCTTTCGCTTTCCCTTATCCGGAGTGTAAAAGGCCTTATTCTTTTCCATATTCTTCCCTGGAGAGTAGGGAAGTCCTCTTCTACGATCGTTTTGAACTCGGGTAATCAAATTATGTTGCTCCGCCTCCGCTATCGAAGCGACGTTTACTAGTCCCTGAAAACTCTCAATCTACAAGTAAGCAATCTGGTTCCGAATCCTCAGCTGTAACCCATATTGGAATTTCCTCGCTTGCATTTTCTCCATGCTAATCAAATGTGGGGCGAATTTGCCTAACTCCATGAAACAAGCTGCATATTGCTCCACTGTCATATTTCCTTGGGTTAAGTTTGTAAACTCAAGCGCCTTCTGCTGTTTGGCTATTTCCGAGAAGAAACGACCGTCGAATTCACTCTTAAAGCGTTCCCATGTGAGAGTAATGATATCACCCAATTCTTATGCTAAAAGCATCTCTTAGTGTCCCACCATATGCCAGCCTCTCTCTGAAGTAAGTGTCCGGCATACTGGACTTTCTGACTCTTAGAACAACCACTAATGGTGAAAGTCCTGTCTAAATCGATAAGCCACTTGTTGGCTTTCAAGGCTCCTTCCATTGCCATAAAATTTAGGTATCGATACACCAAAAACCTCTCAAATGGACATCCTCGATTTTTACCAGTAGGCGGCTCATGTTTCATATTCTACTCTTGCTCTATTTGGTGTCCTACTACCTCAGACATTTACCGTATGGCTTCTGCGATAGCTTAACCACTTCTAATGGAGAGTCCCTAGCCTCCCGGGCTTGTGACCTTGAAGATATGTAGTCACGTTGTCTGTGCATTATTGGTCTTTTCCTCCTAAAATGCACAAACCAATGTGTCAACATTCACTTTTCCTAAAACAGAGTTCTACTCTCTCATTACTTCACAATAGTGGTCAACTGCATACTTAACCTTCATACGTTCCTCCTTAAGGATTTAAACCTATAGCTACAAATTTCAAGCCTATAACTATTAGATTCCAATCCTATCATCAAGTACCATGTATTCCTAGGATAACTTATGGTTTTACCCAGAGACGTAATCACTCTGATACCATTCGTTGTGGCGCCCCCAGCCCCCGCTTGGAATTTGACTGAAACAGAAACATCGGGACATACAACACCAGGGTTACCTACCCCTCGTACATGACAGATAAGATGCAATGCACCTAATGATAACTAACAATATGCAGTATATCGTAGTGGAAAGTCAACTTAAGTCAATAGAAATGAAACATTAGTCATGGTACCAAAAACATAAGATCCCAATATTATTTCATAGTTCATAAGGGACATCATAGTTGCAACGAGTTTCTAAAGAACTCCTAAAAATACGGGACCAAAAGATTTAAAGCTAAACAGAAGTCCTTTCCCAAAAGTGGAATGGGTTTGAACTAGGGTCCCATACTTAACCAGACTTAAGAATATTTCCCTAGACGGTCGAACGTCTATGTCCAAACCCAACTCTATGGCTATTGCATTAGCCTCTGCAGCAGACTTCTTAGCTTGCTTCAGATGTCTTGACACAAAACTCATATTTTGCTTAAGCCTTAACATCTTCTAAGGGTCCAGTGTTGAAGAAAGGGGCATCGGACTCATTGATAATAGCTACATTCTTTTTGAGTGACTAAGCTAACACCTTAAGCAACTCTAGGGTAGATTGGCGATGAGCCTCCAAGGTGAACTCGTCCTCAATTATTCCACAAATTCCATACATAGTTAATGGTCTCGTGTACCTGGCACAACTTCTATCGTTCCGAGTGAGGATTGATAGTGGGTAGATACAACAATGAGATTTTGAGAAATCTCGATAAGTAAACAAAAAACATGCAACAGATTTCATAAGCATATGAGGCAAACTTAACAATGAATGAATGGATATGAACTTATACTTATGCACTTGACCTTTCAAAGGCATCGTGTAAAAATATGACATTTCATAACGTTTGCTTTCGTAAACAGTCTTTCATCATTTCATACTTGTTCATTAACATACTTAAGAACTCGTGACTTTTCTTGACTTATAACATAACATTAGATACCTCACGACTCCACCCTCACTTTCTCAAGAGATGCTCATAGCACATAGAAGAACAATAATATCACAAATGACCATACAAAACCAAAACATCCAACAAGTTCACAAGTCATTTTCATAACATATCCAAGTACAACTTAGAGGTGTACTTACGAAAATATGAAATATGTATCTATAGCAAGCAAGCTGAAAAAAAAAATCACATGCAATACTAGTTAGGATCATTGTTCAAGAAAAATCCTAACCCGTGTGTTCACGTGTGGTGCTCCTTACACCTTTTTCTTTCCAAGAAAAAGCTCCAAGTTTTCAGACCCTTCCCCCTTGAATCCGAAACTTATGTTCAACAAAACCCTAGCTACAAATATCTAGTGCCGTGACTCTCTTACCTCAAAACATCATGCTTTAAGGCTTAAAACAAGTAGGGTTACTTTTAACTTTCTTTGAAGGAAACCCTAACCTAGAAGTGTATGTGAGGTTGTGGATTCATGTGAAAATCTTCCGAATGTAGAAGTTATCTCCTTTATATCAAGTGTATATAAGTTAGCATAAGTTCTATATGAACTTGGCTCAAACCGAAACTTATCTTCTTTCTTGAAGCAGTGTGTGTGTGTGTGTGGAGAACAAAAGAGAAGTTGGCTTCGTACCTCCTTATTTTCTCTTCTTGAAAGTATCCTCAGCTTGCCTAACCTTAAAAGAATGTTTGGGTGTGAAGAGAATATTGAGGTGAGTGTTTGGTTGGTAAGAAATTGATGAAAACTTGGGAGGAAATGTATGGTGACCGAAACCCTAAAGAGAATGCATAAAATGGCCAAAGGTTCTAAGGTTTCGGCTCCTTCCCTTTTATAAACATTCAAAAAGCTTCTTGCATTAAACAAGCTCATGCATGGATGCCAAGTGGCGTGTAGCCCTATGACCTCTTCCCATAGATCATCATTTGATTGTGTTGGGAACCAAAAGAATCCTTTCCTACATGTGGCGCCTTCCTCTTCCAAAATCGAACTCACTTCCCCTTTTTGTCCTCTATTTCATGTCCTGGTTCAATGTATCTAGTGGCTATAAGGTCTTTTATCAACTCAAATCCTCCTCGATCTCTTACATGTGTGCATGTGTGCGAATTGGCATGTGAGGAGTGTGTGTGTAAGCGCATGGATTGCCGAACCCTTCTCTTCCCTAAGAGATCTTCTTTTCACCATACTTTTGGACAAGCATGTGATTAGTCCCTTTTTCCACAAGGAACCATGCCATAGCCATCCACCTCAAGTGTTCTTACATAAAATATTCTTCTAGAAGCCCTTAGGCATGTAGCCTTTGTTCCAACATTGATCTTGCTCTTTCCCAAAAAAAAATTCTACCTACCTCTTATACATGTATGACACATGGCAAAAAGCAACTTCCCTTTCTCCTTGTAGTCGTCCATGGCCTCTTGGCCTTCCCTAGGTTCTACTTTTCCTTAACCTAATCATTTCCTTCAAGATCCTCTTTCCTATAGTGACATGTGCGAAAAAGTTTCTCCAACAAGCAAATATCTCCATGCATGCGAGGCACATGGCAAAAAGTGATAGATCTTCCTATGGTAGGCGTGTAAGCCAAATCCTAGCTCCTTCTCACCTCTCTCCCTTTATTTCCATCTAGATTCATCAAGTCCTATACATATCCTTATTGGATGACAAGTGTCATGCATAAATGTCAAGTTGGATGTGAGCCCTAATTCCATTGGGCTTCAAAACTCTAATTTCCTACAAGGACCGAAACTCTCATGGGCTTATAAAAAAAATTACACAAAATCCTAGAAAGTCTTGGTCATCACACCATCCCATGTTTACCTAAGAAATCCAAAGATTTACCTAGTAACCAATCGGAGGTTGGGGAGCATTTTACTAAAATGCAACGTATTGACCATGATAAGCGAAAAGTTCAGTGCATTATTGCGCTAAGCCATACAATTGCCACTACAAGAATGACACTTCATCTATGATACATCACCTTCATAATGCATGTGAAACTTCCCCTCTTCGAGTTAAAAGAGTTGAAAAAAGTCAATTCTCTAGTGTTAAGATGGATGCGAAGGGAAAAGTGTGTAGCCCATAAGGTGTGGTGCCCCCAGCCCCCGCTTGGGATTTAGCCGGAACAGAAACGCCGGGACATGAAACACCAGGGTTACCTGCCCCTCGTATATGACAGATAAGATGCAATGCACCTAATGATAACTAACAGTATGCAGTATATCGCAGCGAAAAGTCAACTTTGTTCAAATAATGGAATAATAGTCATGGTACCGAAGAACATAAAATCCCAATTTCATAATTCATAAGTGTCATCAAGAGTATTTAAGTTTCCACAAGAGACTCCCATAACATAGGACCAAAACATCCAACTTAAACAAAGAGTGATTTCCCAAAAGTGCAATGGGGTAGAACTAAGGTCTCATCCTCAAGCAAACTCAAAAGGACTCCCTAGACACTTAGGGGTCTATATCCAATCCCAACTCCGTGGCAGCTTCCTTATCTTCTACAGTGGAGTTCTTGGCGTGTTCCAGGTAACTCGACATGAACTTCATATCATGCTTAAACTTTAACATCCTTTGAGGATGCAATGATGAAACTCCAACATTGGAATAATTTAGATTTACCAAAATCTTCTTAAGTTGCTGAGCCAAAATCTTAAGCATTTCTAAGGTGAATTGACAATGAGCCTTCTAATGACCCGGCCCAATAATTCTAAGGTCTAAATATTAATAATTTTTATTGGGCCTAAATTATATTTAATGGGCCATATTGGATAAGCCCACGAGCAATACATTATTGAGGTTGATTAGGAGTTTTAATTAGGCTTAATTTTTTTTAGAGAAAGGTTACTTCATATTAATATCTCAGACGAGATGATTGTGAATACACTGAGGATAATCCTCTACATGAATTGAGTCCTTAGATAAGTCTAGAGAACTCTTAGCCGGGCAGTGTGCAACTGTATTGGCTTGTCTAGGTACATGACAAATAGACCAAGAAAGGTAATTGCCTAGTAATTTCTTGATGTATTGAAAAATCAGCCCCACCGTGCTCCAGTCTTCAGCTGAACCATTTATGCCATTAACCACTTGCTTTGAGTCCATTTCAAAGATGACATTGTTAAGTCCAATCTCAATGCCAAATTGCATTGCTCTCAAGGCAGCAAGTGCTTCTCCCAGAAGTGGATCAGGAAAGGAGTAACGAGGGCTCCTGAGAGTTGCTATCACAAGGCCAAACCAATCTCTGATTGACACCTCGATTCCCACCCTGCAGTTAACCTTGTTGATGGTTGCATCCCAATTTATTTTATAACAATTGGTTGGAGGCTTACACCACTTGGCTAGAGGTTGGCTCTGAGGAGTTATTTTCTGCTGGTGTCTTTCTAGCTCATCCAACTCTGTAATGCTAGTAGAGACAAGCTTTAAAACCTGTTGAGGTGAAGCAAACTTGGATTCAAAAATAAACTTGTTCCTTCTATACCAAAGCTCCTTAGCTGTGAGAGCTAACTTAGTGTGTTCCTCTAAAGGAAGAGTGGATAGCAGCTCTTTGAGCAACTCATAAAAAGGTGCCTCCTTAGTCCTACTTTTCTGTAATCTTCTTAAGCTATTGCTCCATACATCTTAGGCTACTTTACACGTCCATAGGACATGGGACGTGGTTTTTGGATGAGTTAAACATATTGGACACATGGGTGAATCAATGATCTTCATTTTGTGCAAATTTACACTGGTGGGAAGAATGTCCCTTGCTGATCTCCAGAGGAACATTTTGACTTTGTTTGGCACTCTAAGCTTCCATAGCAGTTTCCATAGGACCCCTAGATTAGTTGAGTCCGATGCTTGCCCCTTTTTGAGGTCATTCACAGAGACTTGGAGATGGTATGCTGACTTAACTGAGAAGATCTCATTTGTTGTGCACCTCCAAACCAGCTTGTTATTGTTGTTGCATGGACTAATATGAATTCTAGAAATGATAGCAGCCTCCTCAGGGATGAAAACACTCTGAATGAAAGGTAGGTTCCAAGAGTGGGTGTCTTGGTCGATGAGAGAGCTAACAATTGCTTCTGTGCTTAGCCCCTTGGGAGGAGACTGAGTCTTATAAGACGTTGGAATGGGCAACAATCATCTGACCAAATCTTCACTTTGTTTCCATTTCCAATCTTCCATAGAAGGCCCTCAAAGAGTAATGGTCTGGCTGCTGTGATACTTTTTCACACAAAGGAATCACCCCTTCTAACTCTTGCTGAGGAAAAATCAGTTGAAGGGAAATATTTAGCTTTTAGGACTCGGGAAGCCAATGACTGAGTATTGGTGATGAGCCTCCACCCTTGCTTAGCTAATAATGCTTTGTTGAAATCTTCGAAATCTCTGAACTTCAGACCCCCAACCTGTTTGCCCTTTCCAATTGAGCCAATGCATATTGGCATTCTAGTTTCTAATCCCCCACCAAAAAGATTGCATCAGTTTATTAATGTTCCTCAGGATACCCTTGGGAATTAGAAAAATGCTCATGCAATAATTGAGTATGGATTGAATGACTAATTTCAGCAAGACTTCCTTACCTGTTGGGGAAAGCAGGTTTGTTTTCCAGCTGCTCATTTGAGCTTCGATTCTGTCCAAGATGGGAAAGAAACCCTTGACTTACTCTTGCCTATATAAGAAGGTAAAGCCATATATTTTTCAAAAGGCCCCAAGGCTTTAATCCCAACAGTAGACAGGATGGAATTTTGGATCTCTTGCCTTGTATTCTTGCTAAAATAGATTGAAGACTTCTCAAGGTTTAGCTTTTGGCCCGAAGCTGCTTCATACGAATTGAGGATGTTATGTAGCCTGCTCCATTCCTGCAACTGTGCTTTACAAAAAACCAGGCTATCATCTGTAAAAAAAAGATGATTAACAGTCAAGGAGTCTCTAGAAATAGGGAAGCCAGAGATTAAGCCCTTCTGTTCAGCTTGGTTCAATGCAAAGGTGAGGACTTCTGAGCATAGAATGAACAAATAGGGTGAGAGGGGATCTCCTTGATGTATACCCCTTGAAGGCTTGAAGGGTGATTGAAGTGAACCATTGAGTAAGATTGAGTAAGACACGGTGCCAATACACTGCATAATCAACTCAATCCACTCCTTATCAAAACCCATTTGTTGAAGCACAAGCTGAATAAAAGACCACTCTAGCCTATCATAGGCCTTGCTCATATCTAGCATCAGAGCCATGAAGCCTTCTTTGTGATTCTTCCTACTGTTCTGCATTGAGTGCAATAGTTCATAAGCCACTATAGTGTTATATGTGATCATCCTTCCTAGGACAAAAGCACTTTGGGTGTCTGAAATTAATATAGGCAGAATGGTTTTTAGGTGATTTCCAGTAACCTTTGCAATGATTTTATAGTAAACATTGCATAGGCTTATGGGCCTATAATCTGTGACAAATAATGGGGATTTCTTCTAGGGAATGAGGGTGATGAAAGTATGGTTGATACCTTGGAAACCAGATTTGGTGTTAAGGAATTCTAGAACAGCAGCTACCACATCATCACCAACAATGTGCCAATGGTTTTGGAAGAAAATAACAGGGAAACCATCTGGGCCGGGGGAACCCAGAGGGTTCATTTGAAAGATGGCTAGCTCAATCTCCTCTCTAGAGTAAGCCTTTGTTAGGGACAAGTTCATCTCAGGGGTGACAGTAGCTCTGAAGTTTTCCAATAGAGAGTTAGGGACAGTAGGATTGGAGGAAGTGAAGAGGTCCCTAAAAACTGATTGGAATTCACCCCCAATGTCATCATGATTTTTCAAGATCTGCCCCACCTCAGTTTGGAGTTTTTGGATAAGATTTTTTTGTTTTCTAACCGAGGCACATTTGTGAAAAAACTTGGTGTTCCTATAACCATCTTTGAGCCATTTCTGTTTGGCTCTTTGGCGCCACTTAAGATCAACTTCCTCTAGGGAAACATCCAATTCCTTCTGTAATACTCGAATCTGATCATTATCCAAACCAGTATTGGAAGCTTGCAGAGATCTCAGAAGATCAGTTTTGGTATTTATGACCTGTTGGTGAGAAATTCTGAAGATGTTATTCCACTCTCTTAGTTGGTATCTACATCTCTCAAGTCCCCTTCTTGTGACATCTACCCTTGAACCCGATTGGAGTGAGTCTTGCCCAGCCCTTTTGATCACAATCTCACAACCCTCCTGTTTGGCCCACGAGGTCTCATATCTGAGACCCTTTTGTTTTTTATAAGGGCGGGAACAAAGGACTTGCTTGAGATGAGGAGAGGGTTGTGGTCATAACTTATGGTAGGTAGGATGGAGATTGAGTTAGAATCATATAAGTCTTGCCATGCACAGTTTGCTAGACCCCTATCCAATCTTTCTCTTGTGAAGTTGGGTCCCTCACGATTATTGCACCAGGAAAATTGGGAACCCTCAAACCCGAGGTCTCCAAGGCCACAATTAGCAAAGATTTGTCTAGAAACTTCCATCTAATTAAAGGGTCTAGGAGGACCACCCATTTTTTCACCATGTAAAATGATTTCATTAAAATCTCCCATGCACAGCCAGGGAGTGTCATGGTGCGTTGTCTTAGAAAGTTCCAACTTTCTTTTCTTTTTGCAGTAATAGGTTGACCATAAAAACCAGTAATGATGAAAAGTTTTGCTGCATTATCCATTTAGAGTTGGAGAGATATATGGCTAAGAGAATAAGACAGCAAATTGGTAGATGTTTCTTGCTTATAGAAAAAAGCTAGGCCACCACTTCAACTTACGCAGTCCACTATGAAACTGCATTCATATCCTAGCTTGTTTCTTACGAATTCCGTTCTTTCTCTTTTACACTAGTTAAATCTCATTAGTTTATTTCATTTAAATCTCATTAGTAATGATTTTACACTAGTTAAGCTTAATAACTAGGTTAAATCTCATTTATTTTTATTAAACGAATTATAATCCTTTTAGAATTTAAAGAGCGGCTATTATAAATTTATTTCAATTTAAAATCATTACTGATTGTAGTTACTTATACAGTTTCAATCATTCTCAATCAACTACTTAATTGTAAAATATATCTTTAATTCAAACTCTGATCTCATCCGTCGATCACTATCAGAGTCCAACTTGAACTCTTCATCGCCCTTCCCCAAATTTCTAACGCCGACGCACGTCCCTACACTTCTCTATCGCACAACAATTATTTTTCTCTTGGGCTCTCTAAGGTTATCTTCTCCCTTATCTTCTCTCATTAGTTTATTAGTTTATTCTTTATCAGTTGTATACTAGCAGTAGCAAACAATAAGCAGGTGCCAGCCTAAGTTTAATTTATTGTGGGCTAGCTCTCTATCTCTCAGCCAAGTTCTCTTCGCCTTTCTCAATTGCTTTTATAATTTTTATTCATTTAATTGGTTCAAATCAGATACACTGGAGGCCATTACACTAGCAGGTAGGTAGGCTAGCTTAAGCAAGTGACGATGGCTGACTATTAATAACCTTTTCGTGTAGCCCTCCATGTCAAGTGAAAAGAATGTCACTGGAATATTATTTAAGCCCAATTGCCCTGAAGTCTTCCCCGTCATCTTTGTTTCCTCTGACTCTCTCTCCTTAATTCTCTCTCTATCTGTATTGGTTACGTACGTACGGGCAAGAATGAATATTGTTATGAATTTCACTTAAATTTACCATTGGACTTAAGATATGGACTTGATGGGATTATAGATTTAGGTGAAATTGGCCCACGAAAGAGCAGGTCTTACTTTTAGGATTTTCAGATCTTTAGGAATTTATGAAATTTAGGTTAATTAAATATTTCGAATTTTTAATTAGTTGGTATGCGCCTTATTACTAATTTAGTGGCAATACATCTATGTTATAGATAATCAGTCACACCTCAAAAATATTGGATCAACATTACGAGGTAAGTAGCATGATTATACCCTTACACGTATATACAGTAAACGGCATATCTTTTATAAAAAAAAAATATTATGCATGTATGCCCTCCATTGGAAGTCCATTTTTATATACCCAAGTCATGATAAAATTATGAGAATTCATAATTGTATGAGAAGATTTATGCATTAAAATATTTATGAAAAGACATGCATGATTTTATGTGAAGATTTATGCATCAAAATATTTATGAAAAATCATAATTTTATGTGAGGAAACATGTATCATAACATTTATGAAAGAATGTGTTTTCATTTGAAATCTATGGTATGATATGAAAACATATAACAAGTATGCATGCGATTTCTTTTGAAATCTATGATATGACAAGTATGCAAGTATGATTATGATGAAGTATGAATAATAAGATATGTAACGGCCTATGTTATGATATGAAGACGATACTTATGTTATAGGCATATTACATTGCCAGGTCATACATGCTGGTAGTGCACCCAGTATGTCTTCTTTATGTATGGATTCCACAACCGGCGGCCACGGGTAGAATCGGAATCTACTTTAATTTACTAACCCTAACTCACGGGGGTCAACAGTGGGTAATGGCCTATGACAAGTGCAAAATAAGTTCATGTTCATATTCATGTTATTTACGTATGTATTTATGAGCATGCACGTTTTTTAAGAAAGCTTATGTTTATTATGTTTTCTGTATGATGTGTTGCTTATTAAGTATTCGACTCATTTTTGTATATTTTTATGTCTTTAAACGACCCCAGGTAATGACATTTATGACAATAATACTGCAGGACAGGACTTGACCCAGGGAGGCGAGGCAGAGGCCTAGATAGTTTATGTCACGTTCAGTTTATGATTTAAGATTTAAATAAATTATTTTAATAAGCATATGAGACTTTAGTATTTTTTTTTTAAATAAATGCTCCCTCAGACTCTATTTTTATTTTAAGTATTTAATAAAGATTAAATTTAATTATTTATGGGATCTTTCGTATCTAGTGCTTCATTAGTCAGAAAAGTTTTTAAATCAAGTTTAGTAGCACATTGGCTCTGCGAAAATTCTAAAAAAATCTTTATTGGGGAGCAGGGTGTTACAAGCCTCCACTGTGAACTCATCCTCAATCATCTTGTAGATTCCATCCAAAACTAACGGTCTTGCATACCTGGCACAACTTCTACCATTTCAAATAGGGAATGATGGTGGGTAAATACAACAGTGAGATTTCAAGAAATCTCAATAAGTAAACAAATAATGTGTAACATATATCATAAGTATATGTAAAACTTAGCAATGAATGCATGTACATGAACTTTACTTATGCACTTAACTTTTCAAAACAAAACATTGCGTAAAACATGACTTTTATAACTTTGCTTTCATAAATATTATTTCTTCATTTTATACTTGTTCATTAAACATACTTATGAGCTCATGGCTTTTTTTGACTTATAACATATAATTAGATACCTCACGGCTCCCCTATGCACCGTTTGTTTCCCGCTAGTTACAGCATCAACTATTGGCCACTTTGACCAAAGTGACTATATCTTATCTTTCAAATTATGGTAGTTCGCATTTCGCTTTCACCGTAGGTGCACCCACTAGCTTTACATGCGATCCCGCTTCGGTGTCCTTTTCTTTTAGGAACCATTCGAAATCTGCCGACAGTACTTCACCGATCCAGGGGTATCCCTCCATTTTAAACACTCCTGAGAGGACAGAGGAGTTCCACTAGGACATTTCCTCGTCCCAGCCTTTGGGGTTGTGATAAAACCTTTTAATCAAAAAGACTCTTTTTCCTTTTTCAAAATATTTTCACATTTCCAATACATGTGACACGACAATAAAACTTAGAACCTTTATGAGACATAAGCAAATGCCGAATACTTCATCATGATTATATAACACTCAAACATGCAATCCCAATACATCTCGCGTTACAGCTTGAAAATATTAGAACATGTAAACATGTTCTTCTATAACAATTCTAGTGCATTGAACATCGACCAAAAGACAAATATTAAACACTTTCTATGTAAGGGCCAAACCATACAAACCTTAGCATATCCAAGAATCATTCTTAGCTCATCAAACTTTATCCAAAAAATAATCATACTTCATATATGGCAATAGCTGAGGCTCTCTAAGCTTGAAAACAATCATTCCAATCAACATTTCATGAACTTAGAATCATCCAATGCATTATACAAACTTTTACAAGATTACTCATGGGTGGCCGAAACATCTAGTGGTCATAAATAAAAATTTTCTTGAGCTTAGTCTCATGCAAGATTTGGTCATGTATCAATCATCCATAAACAAATCCATATTATGCAAGTCCGAACCCTAGATGACATCATATTCCATTTTCGTGGCATGCATACATTCCATAGGCCATTCATTAGATAATCATGCTAGGAAGAGATAATATCATGGGAAAGAAACATCAATATCATGAACAATCACATAATCTACACATCCAATAAGTTCACAAGACATATACATAAAATATCTAAATACTAGTTAGAAGTGTACTTACAAAAATCCAAAATATATATGGCAAGCAAGCTGAAAAATTACATACAATATTTGTTAGGATCATCATTCAAGAGAAACCCAAATACGTGTGCTAGAGTGTTAGAAAAAGTCAATCCTCTAGTGTTAAAAGGGATGCGAAGGGAAGAGTGTAGAGCCCACAAGGTCTAGTGAAGTATGATGCAAAAAAATTTAGGGTGTCAACAGCGAAATTTTTTATTAGGTGTGAATTGCCATTTAGACTAGTGCAGCAAGAAGGTTTTGTTGAGTTTGTAACAGATGAGTCTCGATATACTTTACCACCCTGAATCAATTTAAAAATGGATTGTATTAAGCAATACAACGAAAGGAATATACAACTAAAGAAATTGTTGGATGGTCAAAGAATCTATCTAACCATCGATACCTGGACATCGGTACAAAATATAAACTACATGTGCATTACTTCAGATTTTATTGATTAAAATTAGAGATTGCTTAAATAGGGTGTTGATAAAATTTTGACCATCACTGTTAATAATGCCTCCTCAAATGAAGTTTTTTTTTATTAAATGAGAATGAGAATAAAAAACAATAATTGTTCTATAGTCGGTGGTGAATTTCCTCACATTCGGTATATGCCCATATATTGGATTTGTTTGTTATGGACAGCTTAAACAAGTTTTTGTATTTGTAACAAAGATTAGGGATTCTGTCAAATATGTGAAATATTTGCCGTCAAGATTTTCCAAGTTCAAGGCTTCTACGGCAAAAGAAAAGATCAATGGGAGGATGATTTGCGTGGATGGTCCTAAACTCTACACATTTGTTGTTGAGTACCAATAAAAAACATAAACAAGCCTTTGAAAAATATGTGTTTTCGCATGAACAATTAGTGAACCCCACTAGCGATGATTGGAAAAATGCAAGGATTTTTGTAAAGTTGCTGAAAAGTTTTAATGATGTTGTATTGAACATTTCTGGTTATTTGTATGTAACGGATAATGTATATTTTGAGCAACTTTGCACAATTGAACATGCATTAAAAGATATGTACTTGAGTAATGGTATTATCAGTAGTACTATGGGTATAAATATGGAAAGTAAGTATGACAAGTATTGAGATAGTATAAATAAGTTCAACTTAACGATATATGTTGCTTTTGTGCTTCATCCACGATAAAAAAATTATGGCAATGAAGTTTTGGTTGCAAAAGTGCACAGGAGATGAGTTGGTGGATAATAACATATATTAAATGAATTTTTCCTTTACACTTTCGATACTTTATTTTTTGCAGCTAGTTGTTATATTTGATTTGATTTGATTTGAATGTTCAACTTTGTTTATATATGTGTTCGGTTATTTTTTTGTTGTGCTTGATTATTTATTCTGCGGTGTTTTATTACTCAATAACAAATGGAAGAAGATTCTATGAGTTGTAATGTGTAATGTCAGTACAACCTAGGGGGTTGGTGGCGACTCCTATTCTATTCCAGTGCGTATGGAGGAGCATGGGTGTCTTCCAACCCCTTAATACGCATATGCACAACACCCTACCCATCCCATCCCATCTTTACCCAAGAAATCCAAAACATTACCTAATAACCAATCGGTGGTTGGGGAGCATTTTACTAAAGTGTAACCTATTTACCACGATAAGCCAAAAGCTTAGTGCAATTATTGCACTAAGCTATACAGTTGCCAATACAAGAATGACACTTCATCTACGAAACATCACCTCCAGAATGCATGTTAAACTTCCCATCTTCGAGTTAAAGGAGTTGGAAAAGTCAATCCTATAGTGTTAAGAGAGATGCGAAGGGAAGAGTGTGTTGCCCATAAGGTCTAGTGAAGTATGATGCAGAAAAAATTAGGATGTCAACTGCTAAATTTTTTATTAGGTGTGAATTACAATTTAGGCTATTGGAGCATGAAGGTTTTGTTAAGGTTGTAATTGATTTGAGTCTCGATATACTTTGCCACCCCGAATCACTTTAAAAATGGATTGTATTTGGCAATACAATGAAAAGAAGATACAACTAAAGAAATTGTTTGATGGTCAAAGAATCTGCCTAATCACCGATACCTGAACATCAGTAGAAAATATGAACTACATATGCATTACTGTAGATTTTATTGCTTGCATTTGGAGATTGTATAAAAAATTAATTAAATTTTGCCAAATTTCTCACCATAGGGGCGAAACTATTGGGTGGGTGTTAGATTTGGAATTGCTTGAATGGCGTATTGATAAAATTTTGATCATCACTGTTGATAATGCCTCATCAATTGATGATTTTGTTGATTACAAGATAAGGAGAATAAAAAAAAAGATTGTACTATATTAGGTGGTGAATTTTCTCACATTCGGTGCGTCCCCATATATTGAATTTGTTTGTTACGGACAGTTGAAAAATGTTTTATGTATTTGTAACAAAGATTAGGGATTCCGTCAAATATGTGAAATATTCGCCGTCAAGATTTTCCAAATTCAAGGCTTCTACGGCAAAAGAAAAGATCAGTGGAAGGATGATTTGCGTGGATGGTCATAAACTCTACACATTTGATATTGAGTACCAATAAAAAACATAAACAAGCCTTTGGAAAATATGTGTTTGTGCATGAACAATTAGTGAACCGCATTAGCGATGATTGAAAAAATGCAAAGATTTTTGTAGAGTTGCTGAAAAGTTTTTAGGATGTTGAATTAAACATTTCTGGTTCTTTGTATGTAACGGCTAATATATATTTTGAGCAACTTTACACAATTGAAAATGCATTAAATGATATGTACTCGAGTAATGATATTATCAGTAGTACTATGGGCATAAATATGAAAAGTAAGTATGACAAGTATTGATATTGCACAAATAAGTTCAACTTAACGATATATATTACTTTTATACTTGATCCACGACAAAAAAATGATGACAATGAAGTTTTGGTTACAAAAGTGCACAGAAGATGAGTTGGTGGATAATAACATATATTAAATGAATTTGTGCTTCACACCTCCGACATTTTATTTTTTGCAGCTAGTTGTTATGTTTGATTTGATTTGATTTGAATGTTCAACAATGTTTATATGTGTGTTCGGTTATTTGTTTGTTGAGCTTGATTATTTATTCTACAGTGTTTTAGTACTAAATAACAGATGAAAGAAGATTGTATGAGTTGTAATGTCGATACAACCATGGGGGTTGGTGCTGACTCCTCTTCTTTCCAGTGCGTATGGAGGAGCATGGGAGTCTTCCAACCCCTTAATATGCATATGCACAACACCGTACCCATTCTATCCAATATTTATCCAAGAAATCCAAAACATTACCTAGTAACTAGTCGGTGATTGGGGAGCACTTTACTAAAGTGCAACTCATTGACCACGATAAGCCAAAAGCTTAGTGCAATTATTGCGCTAAGCTATACAGTTGCCAATATAATAATGACACTTCAATTATGATACATCACTTCCAGAATGCATGTGAAACTTCCCCTCTTCGAGTTGAAGGAATTGGAAAAATTCAATCCTATAGTGTTAAGAGGGATGCGAAGGGATGAGTGTGTTGCCGAAAAGGTCTAGTGAAGTATGATGCAGAAACATTTAGGGTGTCAACTGCTAAATTTTTTATTAGGTGTGAATTACAATTTAGGCTATTGGGGCACGAAGGTTTTATTGAGCTTGTAACTGATTTTGAGTTTCGATAAATTTTGCCACCCCGAATCACTTTAAAAATGGATTGTATTCAGCAATACAACGAAAAGAAGATACAACTAAAGAAAATGTTTGATGGTCAAAGAATCTGTCTGACCACCGATACCTGAACATCAGTACAAAATATAATCTATATGTGCATTAATGCAGATTTTATTGATTGCATTTGGAGATTGTATAAAAAATTAATTAAGTTTTGCCAAATTCCTCAGCATAGGGGGAAACTATTGGGTGGGTGTTAGACTTGGGATTGCTTGAATGGCGTATTGATAAAAATTTGACCATCATTGTTGATAATGCCTCCTCAATTGATGATTTTGTTGATTACATGATAAGGAGAATAAAAAACAAAGATTGTACTATATTAGGTGGTGAATTTTCTCACATTCGGTGTGTCCCCATATATTGAATTTGTTTGTTATGGACAGTTGAAAAATGTTTATGTATTTGTAACAAAGATTAGGGATTTCGTCAAATATGTGAAATATTCGCCGTCGAGATTTTCCAAGTTCAAGGCTTCTGCGGCAAAAGAAAATATCAGTGGAAGGATGATTTGCATGGATGGTCATAAACTCTACACATTTGATGTTGAGTACCAATAAAAACCATAAACAAGCCTTTGAACAATATGTGTTTGTGCATGAACAATTAGTGAACTACACTAGCGATGATTGGAAAAATGCAATGATTTTTATAGAGTTGCTGAAAAGTTTTTATGATGTTGTATTAAACATTTTTGGTTCTTTGTATGTAACGGCTAATGTATAGTTTGAGTAACTTTGCACAATTGAAGATGCATTAAGCTAGGTTTGGGTAGTGAGAATGCCTGAGAAGTGTTGAGAATGTTTGTAAATAGTAGTGGAAAAATAATGAAAAAGTAATAATAGAATATTGAATAGTAGTAAACAGTAGGTGAAAAATAATGAATAGTAGAAAAGTAGGTGAAAAGTAATAATAAAGTAAAGAATAGTAATGAGAGTACTTGAGGTACTCTTGGTAGCCAAACTAGCCCTTAAATGATATGTGCTCGAGTAATGATATTATCAGTAGTACTATGGATATAAATATGAAAAGTAAGTATGACAAGTATTGGGATTGCACAAATAAGTTCAACTTAACAATATATGTTACATTTATACTTGATCCACGATAAAAAAAAATGATAACAATGAAGTTTTGGTTAATAAAGTGCACAGAAGATGAGTTGGTGGATAATAACATATATTAAATGGATTTGTGCTTCACACCTCAGATATTTTATTTTTTGCAGCTAGTTTTTATATTTGATTTGATTTTATTTGAATGTTCAACAATGTTTATATGTGTGTTCGGTTATTTGTTTGTTGAGCTTGATTATTTATTCTACGATGTTTTATTACTAAATAACAGATGGAAGAAAATTCTATGAGTTGTAATGTCGATACAACCAAGGGGGTGGTGGCGACTCCTCTTCATTCCAGTGCGTATGGAGGAGCATGGGAGTCTTCCAACCCCTTAATATGCATATGTACAACACCATACCCATTCTATCCAATCTTTATTCAAGAAATCCAAAAAATTACCTAGTAACTAGTCGGTGATTGGGGAGCACTTTACTAAAGTGCAATTCATTGACCACGATAAACCAAAAGCTTAGTGCAATTATTGCGCTAAGTTATACAGTTGCCAATATAAGAATGACACTTCATCTATGATACATCACCTCCAGAATGCATGTGAAACTTCCCCTCTTCGAGTTGAAGGAGTTGGAAAAAGTCAATCCTACAATGTTAAGAGGGATGCGAAAGGAAGAGTGTGTTGCCGAAAAGGTCTAGTGAAGTATGATGCAAAAACATTTAGGGTGTCAACTGCTAAATTTTTTATTAGGTGTGAATTACAATTTAGGCTATTGGGGCACGAAGGTTTTATTGAGCTTGTAACTGATTTTGAGTTTCGATAAACTTTGCCATCCCGAATTACTTTAAAAATGGATTGTATTCAACAATACAATGAAAAGAAGATGCAACTAAAGAAAATGTTTGATGGTCAAAGAATCTGTCTAACCAACAATACCTGAACATCAGTACAAAATATGAACTACATATGCATTACTGCAGATTTTATTGATTGCATTTGGTGATTGTATAAAGAATTATTTAAGTTTTGCCAAATTCCTCACCATAGGAGTGAAACTATTGGGAGGGTGTTAGACTTGGCATTGCTTGAATGGCATGTTGATAAAATTTTAATCATCACTGTTGATAATGCCTCATCAAATAAAGTTTTCGTTGATTACATGAGAAGGAGAATAAAAAACAAAGATTGTACTATATTAGATGGTGAATTTCCTCACATTCGGTGTGTCCCCATCTATTGAATTTGTTTGTTATGGACAACTGAAACATGTTTATGTATTTGTAACAAATATTAGGCATTCCGTCAAATATGTGAAATCTTAGCCTTCAAGATTTTCCAAGTTCAAGACTTCTGCGGCAAAAGAAAAAATCAGTGAGAGGATGATTTGCGTGGATGGTTCTAAACTCTACACATTTGATGTTGAGTACCAATAATAGACATAAACAAACCTTTGAACATTATGTGTTTGTGGATGAACAATTTGTGAATCCCACTAGCGATGATTAGAAAAATTCAAGGATTTTTATAGAGTTGCTGAAAAGTTTTTATGATGTTGCATTAAACATTTCTGGTTCTTTGTATGTAACAACTAATGTATATTTTGAACAACTTTACACAATTGAAGATGCATTAAATGATTTGTGCTCGAGTAATGATATTATCAGTAATACTATGGGCATAAATATGGAAAATAAGAATGACAAGTATTGGGATTGCACAAATAAGTTCAACTTAATGATATATGTTGCTTTTGTACTTGATCCACAATAAAAAAATGATGGAAATGAAGTTTTGGTTGCAAAAGTGCACAGAGGATGACTTGGCGGATAATAATATATATTAAACCGATTTGTGCTTCTCACCTACGTTATTTTATTTTTTGCAACGAGTTGCTATATTTTATTTGATTTGAATTGAATGGTCAATTTTGTTTATATGTGTGTTCGGTTATTTGTTTGCTTCGTTTGATTATTTATTCTACTGTGTTTTATTACTCAATAACAGATGAAAGAAGATTCTATAAGTTGTAAAATATGTACAACCAAGGGGGTTGGTGGTGACTCCTTTTCTATTCCAGTATATATGGAGGAGCTTGGGAGTTTTCCAATCCCCCTTAATCTGCATATACACAACACCATATCCATTCCATCTCATCTTTACCCCAAGAAATCCAAACAATTACATAGTAACCAATCGGTGGCTGTGGAGCACTTTACTAAAGTGTAATCTATTGACCACGATAAGCCAAAAGCACAATGCAGTTATTGCGCTAAGCAATACAGTTGTTACTACCAAAATGGCACTTCATCTATGATACACCACCTCCAGAATGCATGTGAAACTTCCATTCTTCGAGTTAAAGGAGTTGGAAAAAATCAATCCTCTACTGTTAAGAGGGATGCGAAGGGAAGACTGTTTAGCCAACAAGGTCTAGTGATGTATGATGCATAAAAACATTGGGTGTGAACTACTAAGTTTTTTATTACGTGTGAATTGCCTTTTAGGCTAGTGGAGAACGAAGGTTTTGTTGAGTTCGTAACTGATTTAGAGTCTCGATATACTTTGTAATCCCAAATCACTTTAAAATGGATTGTCTTAAGCAATACAACGAAAAGAAGATATAACTAAAGAAATCGTTGGATGGTCAAATAATTTGTTTACCCACCAATACCTAGATATCGGTACAAAATATGAACTAAATGTGCATTACTGTAGATTTTATTGATTGCAATTGGAGATTGTATAAAACAAATACTTCAATTTTGCCAAATTCCTGACCATACGGGTGAAACTATTAGGAGGGTGATCGACTTGGTATTGCATGAATGGGGTATTGATAAAATTTTGACCATCACTATTGATAATTCCTTCTCAAATGATGTTTTTGTTGATTACAAGAAAATGAGAATAAAAGACAATGACTGTACTATATTGGGTGGTGAATTTCCTCATATTCGGTGTGTGCCCATATATTGAATTTGATTGTTATGGACAGCTTGAAAGATGTTTATGTATTTGTTAAAAAGATTAGGGATTCCGTCAAATATGTAAAATATTCACCGTCAAGATTTTCAAAGTTCAAGGCTTCTACGGCAAAAGAAAAGATCAGTGGGAGGATCATTTATTTTGATGTTCCTAAACTCTACACATTTGATGTTGAGTTCCGATGAAAAACATAAACATGCCTTTGAACAATATTTGTTTGTGGATTTACAATTCGTGAACCCCACTAGAAATGATTGAAAAAATGCAAGGATTTTTGTGGAGTTGCTGAATTGTTTTTATGATGTTGCGTTGAAATTTCTGGTTTTTTGTATGTAGCGGCTAATGTATATTTTGAGCAAATTTACACAATTGAAGTTGCATTAAATTATATGTGCTTGAGTAATGAAATTATCACTAGTACTATAGGCATAAATATGAAAAGTAAGTATGACAAGTATTTGGATGGCACATATGAAGCCTTGAAACTATTCGGAGGGTGTTCGACTTGGGATTGCATGAATGGGGTATTGATAAAATTTTTACCATCCCTATTGATAATGCCTTCTCAAATGATGTTTTTGTTGATTACATGAGAAGGAGAATAAAAGACATTGATTGTACTATATTGGGTAGTGAATTTCCTCACATTTAGTGTTGGCCCATATATTGAATTTGATTGTTATGAACAGCATGAAAAATGTTTATGTATTTGTAACAAAGATTAGGGATTCCGTCAAATATGTGAAATCTTTGCCGTCAGGATGTTCCAAGTTCAAGGCTTCTGCAGTAAAAGAAAAGATCAATGGATGAGTAGGGATTTGCTTGATGTTCCTAACTCTACACAATTCATGTTGAGTACCGATGAAAATATAAACAAGTCTTTGAACAATATGTGTTTATGGATGAACAATTCGTGAACCCCACAAGTGATGATTTGAAAAATGCACGGATTTTTGTAGAGTTGCTGAAAAGTTTTTATGATGTTGCATTGAACTTTTCCGGTTCTTTGTATGTAACGGCTAATGTATATTTTGAGCAACTTTACACAATTGAAGATGCATTAAATGATATGTGCTTAAGTAATGATATTATTACTCATATTATGGGCATAAATATGAAAAGTAACTATAACAAGTATTGGGATAGCACAAATAGGTTCAACTTGATGATATATATTGCTTTTGTGCTTAATCTATGATAAAAAAAAATAATGGCAATGAAGTTTTGGTTGCAAAAGTGCAAAGGGGATGAGTTGGCGGATAATAACATATATTAAATGGATTTGTGCTTCCCACCTCCGATATTTCATTTTTTGCTGCTAGTTGTTATATTTTATTTCATTTGATTTGAATTTGTTTATATCTGTGTTCGATTATTTGTTTGTTGTTTTGATTATTTATTCTACTATGTTTTATTACTCAATAACAGATGGAAGAAGATTCTGTGAGTTGTATTGTTTGTACAACCCAGAGAGTTCGTGGTGACTCCTCTTCTATTTTAGTGCATATGGAGGATGTAACGCCCCGATCCCCGAGATCCAAAGAATTAGCTCTTATTACTTAATATCAACTCCAATATCACACCAATAAAATCCATAAAACATTAATTCATTTGCTCAACCCAGGTATCCATATTCATTCATAGGGACAACAAAGAAATTCTCAATAAAATAATTTAAAAACTCCGCAAAGACTCGAAAATATCATTAACTCATCATATCAAAATAACCGAAAATAATCATTTTACTTAATATGACTCTCAAACTTATACCCTTGGGCACTTAATCCTCTTCGAACATCAAATCTCTCTAACACTGCCTAATCTTGTTCTCCAACAAAACCATCAAGATTATCTTAAAAGTGTTTGGAGATAAGGGGTGAGTTATCAACAACTCAGTAAGTAGATAATATATATTAGTTTGTAAACATGAGCATTTACAGAGTTCAGAATTCAAAACAAAACACTTTTTATTTTCAGAATGCAGAGTTAGAACATGTTATCAAAAATACTTGAGCGAGAATTAAAAAATATTCTAGTTCAAAATTTCCTTTAGCATAGCATAACTGAATATTTTCATCTTATTTTATCATATCATAACATAAACCATATTTAATCCCTCGTGGTAGGGTTGTGCAAACCCCAGCGGCCAACCGAGCAGAAACAAAATGTGATCTTCTAAAATACTTTGGCATAACCTATCTGATTTATCATATCAGATCATCATATCATAATAGAGGTTATGTTTAACCTCTGTGGTAGGGTTGTGCATCTGCAGATAACCAAGTAGATTCATATCAGAATTGAAACAGAATACCATTATTCTTTCCCAAAGGTAGGGCCATATCATATCAGAACAGAAGCTATGTAAAACCCCCGTGGTAGGGTCTCTAACTGAACAGAGCAAAAACAAAATCAGATACAGAACCAGATAGTCATGCTCAAGGCTTTTCAGATACCACATCTTATCAAAACAGAATATTGAACAGAATCAGAACATAACAAAATCATATCACAAAAACATAATTTTTGCACAAAACTTTATATACGCTCTCTTTTGCATAGTTCAGAAACAAAATGTCAAAAATATGCTCATGTCTACACCAATCATGACAGAAAATACTTTATTTTTATATAGAATTTCATGAATAATGTAGAATAAATAACTGAGGTTGTTTCAAATTTCTTTTCATAACAAAACATGCATATTTTTCAAAAATCAACTTTAGACTATTTTATTTTTATGCAAAGTCTAATATAGGAACTCCGTTTACCTGGACTTCTTAAATTTTCATAAATTTTCTCAACAATGCCTGAGAAATATAAGTCATCACCTAAAAATGATCACGTAATTTTCGTAAATTCCCAATCGAACACGTATCCCGATATTTAAACCTGAAATGCTAAAACAATTGTCCTATTTTTAATTCCTCAAAATCTAAAATTCACATAATCATAAAATGCCATCACTTTCTAAATCCATCAACATCCACTAAATATTCTTATCTAATTTCAACACAAACCTCAGTCCGTTTAAGAAAACGAACCTAACCCATTTAAAATAATGAAAATTCGTTGTAATCAAATATTACCAGGCCAAAAATAAATTAGAACTCGAGCCCAACCCAAAAACATTTAACTTCAAAATAACTTAACACACTCAAAAATTAAAAGGCCCGATAGAAAACAAGTCCACATGGCCCAAAATAAGACAACCCATTTTTAAACTCCTGTTTTTAAAACTAAGATCGTAAAGTCGTAATTTCCAGAAAACCTCCGATAAACCTTACGGAAAGGCAACAGGAATGTATCTGTTTGAAAACTATGAAAAACATGTTGGGGTGATGCAGCTAAGACATACCGAGAGGGAATGAGGCATGCGGCGGAGCAAGGGGCCAGGTGGATGGTTGTGATCGTGGCTGAGCATTCTGAGAGAGAGAGAGAGAGAGAGAGCTGAGCAAGAAAGAGAGAGAAGACAACCGTGAGGGACAAGGCGGATCTAAGGCGGCTTGAGGTTAACGGGAAAGTGACGATCGGTAGACTCTATGGCTAGCCCAATTATTTTTCTGTCATATGGTGATGATCAACCAAGTATGTGGCCTTCTCGATTTTGCACTGTTTTGGGAGTGGGAAAACAGAGACAACAGGCTGAGTTAAGGAAGAGGGTGGTGGCGCACGGTAGCAAAAAGGAGGAGTTGCGCAGTGGGCTATCACACGGTGGTGCATTCATGTAGTGGTGCTCCGGTGGCATGGTTACAGCAATGTGGAAGGGTGGCAAGATGGCTATTGGTGCAATGGGCTGGAAAAACATAGGGGCGCGGGGAGGTTTGAAGCACTGGGCACTGTCTAACGGTGGTGCATGGTGGCAGAGGAAGGAGACGGCAACAACAGGTGGCTGAAGAGGGCAGTAGCGGCAGCAACGTGGAGAAAAGCTGGGATTGTTGGGGTGGAAGTGGTGGTTTATGTAACTCGTAGGATGTGGATGAAGTTTTTTTCATGATGGTGAGAGTGTTTGGAGGCTTAGGTTCTTAGTATGCTCTGAACGTAGAGGGAGGTTTCGGCCATAAAAAATTCCACAGCCCATAAAAAGATTTTCCATCCGACCCAAAAATATTTAAGGAAATTACTAAAACAGCAAGCCCAAAAAAATATGATATCTACCAAAATATAATTTGGACCCACAACTAGTATAAAAAAAATAATACTTAAAAATTAAATGGGCTCTTCATACGTATAGATCCACAGACAAAAATTTTAGAAAACGACATGTTGTTGGACCTGGGTATTACAGAGCAGCATGTGAGTCTTCCAACTCCTTAACCCGCATATACACAACACCATACACATTTCATCCCATCCTTACCCAAGAAATCCAAACAATTACCTAGTAATCAATCGGTGGTTGGGGACAACTTTACTAAAGTGCAACCTATTGACCACGATAAGCCAAAAGCTCAAGGGAATTATTGCGCTAAGCTATTCAATTGCCACTACAAGAATGACACTTCATCTATGATACACCACCTCCAGAATGCATGTAAAACTTCCCCTCTTCGAGTTAAAGGAGTTGAAAAAAGTCAATCATCTAGTGTTAAGAGGGACGCGAAGGGAAGTGCGTAGCCCAAGGTCTAGTGAAGTATGATGTAGAAAAACTTAGGGTGTCAACTGCTAAGTTTTTTATTAGGTGTGAATTGCCTTTTAGGCTAGTGGAGCACGAAGATTTTATTGAGTTCGTAACTAATTTAAAGTATCGATATACTTTACTACCCCAAATCACTTTAAAAATAGATTGTATTAAGCAATACAACGAAAAGAATATACAACTCAAGAAATTGTTGGATGGTCAAAGAATCTGTCTAACCACCAATACCTGGACATCAGTACAAAATATGAACTACATGTGCATTACTGCAGATTTTATTGATTGCAATTGGAGATTGTATAAAACAAATACTTTAAGTTTTGTCAAATTCCTCACTATAGGAGGAAACTATTGGGAGGGTGTTAGACATGGGATTACATGAATAGGGTGTTGATAAAATTTTGATCATCACTGTTGATAATGTCTCCTCAAATGATATTTTTGTTAATTGCGTGAGAAGGAGAATAAAAGACAATGATTGTATTATATTGGGCGGTGAATTTCCTCACATTCGGAGTGTACCCATATATTTAATTTGATTGTTATGGACAGCTTGAAAGATGTTTATATATTTGTAACAAAGATTAGGGATTCCGTCAAATATGTGAAATCTTTGCAATCAATATTTTCCAATTCAAGGCTTCTACGGCAAAAGAAAATATTAGTGAGATGATAATTTACTTGAATGTTCCTAAACTTTACACATTTGATGTTGAGTACCAATGAAAAACATAAACATACCTTTGAACAATATGTGTTTGTGGATGAACAATTCATGAACTCCACTAGCGATATTTTTGTAGAGTTGCTGAAAAGTTTTTATGATATTGTTTTGAACATTTTTAGTTCTTTGTATCTAACAACTAATGTATATTTTGAGTAACTTTACACAATTGAAGATGCATTAAATGATATATGCTCGAGTAATGATATTATTTTTCATACTATGGGCATAAATATGAAAAGTAAGTTTGACAAGTATTGGTATAACACAAATAGGTTCAACTTGATGATATATGTTGCTTTTGTGCTTGATCCAGGATATATATAAAAAAAAATGATGGAAATGAAGTTTTGGTTGCAAAAGTGCAAAGGGGATGAGTTGGCGGATAATAACATATATTAAATTGATTTGTGCTTCACACCTTCGATATTTTATTTTTTTCAAGCTAGCTGTTATATTTTATTTCATTTGAATTGAATTATCAACTTTGTTTATATGTGTGTTCGGTTATTTGTTTTTTGTGTTTGATTATTTATTCTATTGTGTTTTATTACTAAATAACAGATGGAAGAAGAGTCTGTAAGTTGTAATGTTTGTACAATCCAGGGGATTGGTGGTGACTCATCTTCTATTCCAGTTCATATGGTGGAGCATGTGAGTCTTCCAACCCCTTAATCCGCATGTACACAACACCCAACCCATTCCATCTCATCTTTAGCCCACAAATCCAAAAAAAAATGCGTACCTAGTAACCAATCGGTGGTTTGAGAATACTTTACTAAAATGCAACCTATTGACTACAACAAGCCAAAAGCTCAGTGCAATTATTGCGTTAAACTATTTAGTTGTCACTACAAGAATGACACTTCATCTATGATACACCACCTCTAGAATGCATGTGAAATTTCCCCTCTTTGAGTTAAAGGACTTGGAAAAAGTCAATCATCTAGTGTTAAAATGGATGCGAAAGGAAGAGTGTGTAGCCCACAAGATCTAGTAAAGTATGATGCAGAAAGACTTAGGGTGTCAACTACTAAGTTTTTTATTTGGTGTGAATTGCCTTTTAGGCTAATGGAGCATAAATGTTTTGTTGAATTCGTAATTGATTTAGAGTCTCGATATATTTTGCCACTCCGAATCACTTTAAAAATAGATTGTATTAAGCTATACAACGAAATGAAGATGTAACTAAAGAAATTGTGGATGGTCAAAGAATCTGTCTAACCACCGATTGTAGCCTTTCCATCAAGGGCTACAATAGTACTACTAATTAATATATCATGAAGTGATACAAATTTTTATGAGTATTATGGCTCATAAATTTATACTAAATAAGTTTTATTATATGCAGACCGCATTATATTTCTCAATACATGAAGAGATTTGCTTATATAGATTAGTATAATTATTTCAAAATTTGGAAAATCCTTTCTGCTCGAGGTCTCTAAGGATGTTTTAAGTTTTAACAAATCACAGCTTATATGCTTATTTGTGCTAGTATTGATATTTGAATTCATTACACCTAGAAAATTATTTAAGCCTATCTTATCCTATCTAGGCTATTTTTTTAACCGAAAGTCTAAACAAATTTAATAGAGTCGTGCACCCACCGAGGGTATAGCCCAAGGATGGTCCCAACAAGGCCAAAATGCACTCTCTTTTTTTTATTCATTTTTTTATACCCTTAAATATTTTTAAAAAAAATACAACATTATTAAAAAAATATTTTCTTGACTATTAAAAATAAATAAATAACAAAAAATAAAATATCCGAAGGAATATATTTAGTAGACTCGTTAATTGAGAGTCGTCCTAACATTTTCCTTAATTAAATGTCCCAACGCTTAATCGAAGTTAGACACGAAAAGGACAACGACGTGGTCGGCATAATTTGTCGGACAATGATTATTGTCTTTGGTTCTGGATTTGTATCCTTCAACAAGAGTTGAAAATTCATACCATAATTTATTCTTTATTTTACGTCTTTGTTGTGACGTCTTCACTGTTAATTTCATTCTAGTCAGTCGTTGTAGATTCCAGCTTACTCAGCGTTTCTCCATATATATATATATATATATATATATATAGTGAGAGAGAGAGAGAGAGAGAGTTGGGAATTGAAGAAGTTATATATATAGAAGGAAAGAGTACGAAAACATGAGTATATAAATGCTGATTAGCATGTGGAGCTGTAATCTATCAATATGTATGATCAGCACATGGGAAATGATATCAAGAATACCTATCTATCTGGAAATAGAATCAAAAGAATATGATCTATCAACAATATTAACTGAGGAGGAATCGATCCATAACATGAAGGCTCAGTTTAAGTGAAATTTTTTCGTCTCATCTTATTTTATTATTATAATTTTTTAAAATTTTCACATAAAATATAATAAATAATTTAATTTTTTTAATTTCTTAAAAGATAATAATATTAAAAAATAATATTTTATTCAACTTTCAATTTTTATTTCAACTCAATTTAACTTATCTCAATTTACTATTCAAACGGTACCGAGATGGGAAGTTGATACATGAAATTCAAGAAGTCGGAAGAGAACAGATGTGGTAGAGATGGGCCGGGGGCCGGGGCTTACAAGAGGAAGTCCGTACTTTCAATGTATTTTAGAGTAATAGTATCAAAAGGGTAGAATTGTACGTGAAGTAAATTGTAGGACAGACAGAAAATGTTAGACACTATAATTGTCTGATCTGATAATTGTAAGTAATAATGAAAAAGTGGTAAAAAAATAAGAAAATTATAATATTACTCCCTATTTACTATTAATTTATTTCTCTTTTTATATTTAATTTTTTTTAATTTTTTGTTTTACTTAATAGTTAAGGAAGTAACTATTAGTAAAATTATATTTTTTTTAATTTTTTTTTAGTGATTAAGGATGTTAAAAAAATACTTAAAAGAAAATAATAAAAAAATAAAAAATTTACAATATAGTATGAGTGGTAAAGGAGGAGTAAACCGATTGGAAAAATATCATTACCCAACAAATAATAATAATATATGAAATAATAATAAAAAATAATAATAAAATATTAAATAATCTAATTTGAAATAGTCTAGTTTTAAAAAGTGACAAACACATCCTATATGCAAAAGAGTATATATATATGCTTATAGTTTTAATAAGATTTAGTCATTCATCTAGAATAATAACAACAACAACAATAAATAGAAAAATTTATTTCTCATCATCATCTCAATATTTTTTGATGTGACATTAAATTATAAACTCACAAGTAAAATATAATAAATAAATAATTTTTAATCACAATTTAACATTACATCATGGAATGATGAAAAGATGATGATAAAATGAATTATAAGTAACATTACTCGTAACAAATACATTATACTCCAAGATAAGTGGAAGTGAATATTCAATTTACATAATTAAGATATAAACATGGACTTATATAGTTATAGAGCACTGTGCACAGGTCTACACGGACCTCCTCCCATGATTGTGTCCATGAACAGTACTGATTTCACATTTCACTTACACTATTCATATGACGGGTTTGTGTAGACCCCGTGGACAGTGACCATGTGCAGATATTTTTTCCTTAGCATTAATAATTACCACCTAAACAAAACTCAACTAAATCCAGCATGCCTACCAAGATTTACATTTTTTTTTCCGAAAATAGACAAATAAAAGGACAAAGCCCCCCTTTGAAATGTCCCATTAAGAGAGAAGATTCATATGTTGAATATATATATATATATATATATGTATATATGTATATATATTATATGCTAGTGTGTGTGGTAGTAGTACTAGGTTGGTGGCCAAGAGTTAAAAGCTCTATCAAAAAAAGAAAGAAATGATGTTCATGGACAAGATACACTCAATTATATGAATATAATTAATTAATTAATTAATAATATTAAATATAGTTATAGATTGAATAAGTGTCGTGCAATCTTTTTAAAAAATAGTGAAGTTTATTATTAAAAAATTAATTTTTATTATGTGAGTCTCATATTTATTTTTATTTTTTTTAAATGAGAGTACGATGCTTACGCATTTAATAATTGTAAATATCATTTTTTTAATTAATTTATTAATATATGCAGTTGTGGGTACCCAAAATTTTCAACGGTCATTTAAAAACCAACGATGCTCATTGGTCATACACCCAGGACCAGCTCCAATTAGTTAACACATGGCGACCTGGACTTTATTCGACTGAACAGAAAATATATATAGTTTAATTGTAAAATTTTACATACTTGAGGAATAAATTATAAAACTTGAAATCGAGGGAGTGATTGGCAAATGGGTTAAAATTGAGAGGCTGATTTTATAATTAATCCATTATTTTAAATTTTTTAGACTAAACACATGCTTCTCTTTTTTCTTTTTTTTTTTATTCAAGACATGTTTCTAGCTTAAAACAAGAAAAACATTTAAGGAATAATTGAATGCCTTGTTATGTCTGCTATAAAATGTTTGGATGTAATAAAATAGGATATCCATAGTGAGCACCCATTCCCCTTCTCTCGGGGGTTATCAAGCCACTTCATAAGTTTTGATGGCTGACTTTTACACTTAGAGGGGCTATTACATAGCACATCCCCCTTTGGATGTGGTGTGTGTAACACAAATAAAAAATCTCTCTCCTAAGCATGATTCTCTCTAGTCTCAGCATCTAGGCTGCGGAATTTGTGAGTATTGCTCTAGTATTATCATATAGCACACTCAACTATCGATACGTGAAGATTTCGAATGAGCAACAACGTCGGAGAATCTGTGGAACAACCACATTGGAACAACCACCTTTGGATGTGGTGTGTGTAACACAAATAAAAAATCTCTCTCCTAAGCATGATTCTCTCTAGTCTCAGCATCTAGGCTGCGGAATTTGTGAGTATTGCTCTAGTATTATCATATAGCACACTCAACTATCGATACGTGAAGATTTCGAATGAGCAACAACGTCGGAGAATCTGTGGAACAACCACACTGGATCTAAGATATTTTCGACGAGATAATATTGTTTTCGCTATGTATTTTGATCTAATATTTCTAACATTGGTATTAGATTCGTTGATCGATTGTTCCCGATTTGTGTTTTGATGTGCTTGTTGTGATTTTCTTTACTGGAATAATTTTTCTATGACAAGAACATTTTTCTCAAGTGCATGAAGTGATTCTGACCATACCATGTGAGAGGTGATTTGTGTAATGTTCACTACTTGATGGATATCGAGCATTGTTAGTGCAACCAAAGGACCGTTGCACAGGCAACGGTTGTGGCCATAAGTAGTGGTTGCGGCCATGCAAAGTAGCGTGGACCCGTGCACGTGAAGACTGGTTCAATGTGCAACGCGCACCCATGCCCCGCTGACCAGATGGATGATGTGAGATCTCATTACCCATGTCGCTACGAGTACCAGCCGCACTGGCTATTGCGTGATGAGAAGCAACGTACGTGGTGTTGCACGATAGTAAGAGCAGTGTGATCTAGGTAGAACGACAAGCACCGTCTGGGTGCAGTGATGCTGCGCCACTCGTGGCGCTACGCTGAAGAGGGTGTTGCACATCCGCTAGGTGTTGTGTTGCCGAGGCACAGTGTCCAACAGTTGCACAGTGCACTCTAGTGGTGATGTGCTCGCCCCGAGGCTGTGTCAACCGGTGCCGCAGCTAGAATCGACCACATTTTCCCCCACACCGTGACGTGGCACGGTGCAGTGAAATACGTCGGGAAGCAATAAAGGGCACCTCATTGCTACTGTGTGGAGCGCGCCTGAAGGTGCAGTGTGGCAGAAGTTTCTATGCACAAATGCACGCACCATGGAGAGCGGCACACTCTGCTACATGCAAAGTTGCGCGCACCTCGACAGAGGCGCTATCCTCTGCTGCGCATAGAGCAGCACACACCATGGTAGTGCAACTTGCTCTGCTGCACACAGAGGAGCACGACAACTCCATCTTTTTGTGTTGTGCGATGTTGTGCGACAAGCAATGCCGAATGGATGCTGTGTTTCCCATGATGTTGTGCGGACAAGCAACGTAGGTGCAACAGTGCACCATGTGCTGCAGACACCAGGCTGATGAAGCACTGAGGGAAGCCCAGCAGTATGGAGAGCCACTACACTACTAACCGAATCGGTGAGGATCAAAAGGGTGGCGGTGGATGGAAAAAATTTTCTCTATGTTTGAACAATTGCCCTAACGTGTTTGAGGAAGAAGAACAGTTTTCTCTTTTGTCTGAATTCGGGTTGTGGGCTGAAAAAAAGGGCTAGGACTCAAATCATGTTCGGTCTATCTATTTTATTAAACTCAAGTTTTAAGCCCAACACATATCTTTAAAGCAAATCCCAAACCTATTTAAGAAAAAAAAGAAAAACTCAAGGGTTATAAGCACACACACAAGGGTTATAAGCTCAACTATTGGGCTAGAGCTTATTGTTATTGTGTTTGTTGATTTTATTTATTAATTCATCATGTAATTGTGGCACATGAAAATTATTCTGGAATATTTTTTTCCTGCATGTGATTATGGTTATTGAATATATGTATGCCATGATATTATAAGATCATTTTGTCACATATTTAGGCATTTTATTTTATATTATAGATTGCCTAGATTATTATTTTATGTTAATAATAATTATTTGGATGAAATGTAATGATTTTTTTTTTTGTACATGTACTATGATTACATGTAATTGTGTGCTTATTTTATCACTTGTATTGTTAGGCTAGTTTTATGAATTAGTTTTCAAATTATTAGAATGTGATAGAATAGAGGATTACGTAGCCTGAGTATGAATAGTCCATGCTTATGACTAGCCCAAATGAGTTTCTTCGATCTGAGAAGAAATTGTATTTGCATGTGATTAACTCAATAGATTGTTTATCCTAGTGGGAGTATAATTGAGAATGACTTGGAATTAATCTCTTATACGATAAAAATTTGCACGAAAATTAAGTAAAAATTAATAATTAGGCATTGTGGCGCAATAGATGATTAGGAAGTTTAGCAAATTTTTGATCTTGCGACGTGTATTAATTATTTTTGTTCTAACTTAGATTGACGCAACAAATTTCTTAAATGTGTGTGCAATTAAATGAGCATAGGTTAGAAACTTTGCGATAACTGAAAGAAAGCCTAGAGATTGCATATGCAACTTAATTGTTGCATTAATCTCCTCCATGAGCAATAATTGAAAACGAATGAAGATTATTATGAGTGTTAGATAGTTTAAAACCATCATTATAGTATAAACCTCTAAAATGTCTATAATATAATTGGAAGTGCACGTGGGACGCATGAACTATAATTTTCACAAAAGTTGAAGGGATCAACTATCAGATAGAGCTAAACCACTATTTTACATTTGAGAATCTTGTAGAAAATAACAGAAGTTGCGCGTTATTTTGTAACGCAAAAATTAATTGCTCCTATATTTGAGTTTGAGTATTATAATTTTGAAGCAACTTAAATTAACTCACAAATAGGCACATTAAAATCTAAGTGTGCAAGAGTATTAAGGACATTCTTAATTGACACATTCATTTTAAATGTTTTATGAGTACATCTCTCTGTGGTATTAACACCAGTAATCTTGCTCAAGTTTTATTTCTCTCTAGCGAGAACAAATAGGTTCTTGCAGATATATGAATTTAGGAGCACCTTTGAGAGTAATGTAATACCAAGTACCTTGGAGGTTTACATGGTAACTATGGCAAAAGTCTGAATAATTAGGTATGACTTAATTAAACTTGAAAATCTTACTTGTGGTTGCACTGATGCAATATAAGTTTTAGTCTAAGATAATTTCTCGCAAAATTTTTTCTTTTCCCTCTTATAGTGGATTGGAGAATATAAAAAAATATTGAGTAAGTAAGAAATTGGGATATATCGTTAGTTAGTGGCTAAAACGTCACATACTGCGTTTGTTACACAAAGCGATGTTTTTATTAGTGTTTTGTTGCACAGTGGTGTTAATGAGAATTCATAGAGGTTTAGGAGTTAGATGGTCACTCATTGACTCAGAGATATTATTTCTCGGTTGGAAAGATGGTATAGTAAAATGCGTCGTGGAGGCATAAGATGATGAGTGTGAAACTTGAAAAATTGAAGTTTTTCTCTCTAATGAGATCTCTTCTTTTATTTAGTAGAGTCAATGAGAAAAGGTAATATGAACATTTTCTATGTTAAAGTTCTTATACATGCACACTAAGAACATGAAATTAGAAATATTGTCTCATCATATAAATGCAATTCTAATTTTTTTAATTAGAAGAAAAATATATTTTTTAAATAAAATATTTTCTGAATTACAATTGTTTGAGTTATATGATGAGGGAAATTAGCTCACAGTTTTATGACTTGTTGAGAACTTAGTTATGAGTGAATTATGGAGCAAAGTAGTTGTTACATCACACTTGGATTGATGTAACATGGGGTTGCAGCCTTAATTATTACTTATCATCCTTAGATCAAGTTCATTTGCCTTTAAGTAAGGTTGAGTGATTATTTTGTGTATACGTGAATTCAATTAAGATGGCAATCTAGAGGATCTAAACTTAATCATTTTTTGTTGAGTTAAAAAAATTACTCATATTTCGGCAAGGGTGGGGTATTGTGTATTTTTGTAACACTTGTTGTTTGGTAAGAACATTTTATTACATTTAATTCCACATAACCTTAATATTAATATTTTCAAAATTTTGTATAAAAAATAGTCAAAAATAGTGGGAGTAATTCAACAACTAGTGTGAATATACATTTGAGTGATGATGTATCGTTAGTAATAGTGACTCCCAAAAATTCATAGAATATAGAGATCCTCATAGATAATGTGATAGCTATATATTAGTATTCTCTCGTCGTTTCGAGACTAGAAGAGAATATATGTAATATGGCTCCTCTAAAGGTATTGAATTCACATAGTAAAATCCCAACATAGAGTTTTAGATTCACTTCACTTATATAATCTAACCTGGGTTGTTAATCTGATTGACACAGGAAAAGTGAAGTTGATAAAGGTATAGATCCATCTCTTGACACTAATTGAGTTACCTTTAGATAGTCATTAATCGCACATTTATTGGAACTTTTCTTCAAGGAGTTAAATACTTGATTCTCATAGGAGAATTAGATGGTTAGCTTTTGTAATGTTTAGGCATAAAGTATTTTGAGCGCATAATTGTTGCTAGTATATTTTGGTACAAAAAGTGAATGAATGTTGCTGGTGCAGTTTACATGCTGCTTAACCGAACCATCTATTCAAAGATACCTAGTCATTTGTTTTAATGACCTATTGAGTAAAATGAGGGTTATTTGAACGCTATTGATAATCTTAGAAAATTTTCACCTAATAAGAGATTTTCCATAACTACGAGGTGATAGACATGAGTTTGTGAAAAGTAGCTACGACTTCACGTCTTGTGAGACTGTATATAAGAAAAACGATTTCTATGAGCTCTTGTTCAAAATCCATAGATAACTAATGAGATGGAAAGTATCAAAAAAATCTAGTTTTGCTTATATTATTTAGTGTTTCCATTATGGTTTGCTCATGGGAGTTAGAGGTCGAGATTTTGTTAGAGGGTAAATATGTGTTACTTGATTAAGTGAGTTTGTAATGCGATTGTCGTTAAAAGTAATGATTAGACTATTGTGAATGTCTTTAGAGCAAAGGCCCTAATCACTTTACCCTTAATGAAAAATAAATGATGGTTATCTCACATGCTTTTCTTAAGTATAAGAGATTCATATGAAACCCTAAAATCGCAAATTGAGTTTGTTGAATGACATTTGTGATCACCTTGTAGATTCTTAAAAGTCGCATTGCACTTGCTGACTATAATCTAAGGTTTATATTATGACTTTGATCTTAAATAAGATTCACAATGAATCATCGATGACTTCATGGTTGCGCAAATGACTTAATATATAGATCATCGCTGACTTCATGGTTGCGCAAATGACTTAATATATATATATATATATAAGCAGAATCTCTTGGTAGGACTATCTTTTGGAAAGTTGCTACACATGAGATTATGCATAAAGAGAAATGATCATTAAACACCACTTTAGAGTTGTGGTTTGATTATTTTTTAGTTGACCATGTGATTTCTCTTCGTCATATTTTGTTCGTCGTGCATGTGGTGTGACTAGAAGTATTTTTTATATAAGCGCACACATTCACCATAAATTTGGGAGTTATGGTGAAAAATGTATATCAACAGGCATAGATCGGCTCACTCACACGAGTGATCCTCTTTAGCGCTTTGGATAGTAAGCAAATGGAGGGACTCGGCTTAAGCGCTGAGATAGCGACTAGACTAAGATCTATACGTTATATTGAGATTGGATATATGCTCTTTATTTTTGGAAAAAGAACTCCACCGTACATGTGCTTGTACGACCAACAGTAGATGTGAGTGAATGGATCCCTACTTCCTCACTGTGTGAGTCATGTAGGTCATAATTGATGCCCTTAATTTATTTATACCCTTAGGAGACCTTTGACGATGTCACGAGGTTGATGTTTTAGTGTCTGCTATTTTGGCATTTTATCTATGACCATGAACGATGCGGTGTAAAGAGGCATTTCTGGGAAACCAACTGGACTGAAACTTAATGACATGAGGGTGAAGGGAATACTATTCGGTAACACATCGATAATGGTGTGTATTCACTGCTAGCAAATTATGTTGCTTCTTGAGAGTTGCAACGTAGCTGTGAGTATATCATGTTTTATGGAGATTAAGCATTGCTCTAAGAGCATCCCATTGGATATCCCATAAAATTCCCTATAATTTAACTAAAAAGTACATTCCCTAAAAGTTTTTCCTAAATTTTGTTCATCTTTCAAAAACCTTCTACTTCTCATTCTCCATCCCTATATCTATTCTATTAAATAATATTTCTCTATTCTTTTTTTATTATTTTTTTCTCTCACTTCCATTTACAATCTTAACTACTAACTCTTTTGTCTTATTATCTTCTTTTCAAATATTACATTCTACTAAATACTTATACGATTTTAACTACCGAATACAGTATTATTTTTCAAACCGAAATCGGTATTATAAAAATAGTAATTTCTTTTAATATGTGCATTTTCTAATGGTAACATTTTTAACTCCTACCTCCAACGGTAACATTTTGAACTCTTGTCTCCAACGGTAATATTTTGTTTTTTCTCCAACGGTAACTTTTTTTGTCTTCTCTCAAACGGTAACATTTTTTGTCCTATATGTAACAATAACTTTTTCCTCTATAAATACGCATTCTGCTTGCATTCACATTCGCACAAACTCAAGTCTCATTTGATCTAAAAAACTGAAATTCAACAGTCTACCCTGATATCTCACTCCCTTCATCAAATAGCTCTTACATTCTTTCGCAAATTACTCACATACTTATCCTCTGAAGATGAGTTGGATGTTGTTCTTAATGACGAGGCCAATGGACAATCATCAAGGCATCGTGGCAATTGTCAACTCTGTAAGTTCATTCGGCGTGATCAAATTCAAGGCACGAGTGCCTATTTCACAATTATTTTACAGAAAATCCAGTATATCCCTCAAATCTATTTCGAATGAGATTTCGGATGAGCCGTTCCCTATTTCTCCGTATTCTAAATGAGGTAGAGTCTTACGAGCCGTACTTCATCCAAATAAGAGATAGTGCCGGAAGACTTGATTTATCTTCTACGCAAAAGATAACCGCATCATTAGAATGCTGGCGTATGGGGTTACTGGAGATTTTATGGATGAATACATACGTATTGGTGAAAGCACCGCAATGAAGAGTCTTAAAAAATTCTCTCAGACAATAGTAAGTTTTTTTAGAATCATACTTACGGTCACCAAATGCCAATAATATTGCTCGATCGCTTGCGGTCAATGAATAACGGGATTCCCAGGAATGTTGGGAAGCAATGACTGCATGCATTGGAAGTGGAAAAATTATCCCGCAGCCTGGAAAGGTGTGTACTTTGGCCACATTCATGAACCAGCTATTATTTTAGAAACAATTGCTTCATATGATCTCTGGATATGGCATGCATTTTTTAGTATGTCCGGTTCATATAACGACATTAATGTGCTAGAGAGATCTTCTATTTTCACAGAACTTGCCTAAAGGCGTGCGCTCCTCTAGTCAATTACACAATCAATGGCAACGACTACACTATGGAGTATTACCTCTTGGATGGTATTTATCACAAGTGGTGAACTTTTATAAAGACGATTTCATCACCACAAGGGAATAAGAAGAAAATTTTTGTGAAAACACAAGAATTCGCAAAAAAAGATGTCGAGCGTGCATTCAGGGTACTTCAACAATGATTTGCAATCATTCGTGGACATTTCCGAATGTTCAAAATCAAGGAACTAAAAAATACAATAAAAGTATGTGTTATTCTACATAATATGATCATTGAAGACGAGCATGATGATAGTGAGGGTCATGACATTGAGTATGATCAATTTGATGATGAAGTTCTGGAACTGTTGCGCAATCATACAACTGAGCTTACAAACTTCTTCTAACGTCATCATCATATTAGAGACAACTCGGCACATCATTAGCTCCAAGCAGATCTAATTGAACATCAATGGTTATTATTTTCTCAACAATAGATATGTCGCATAATCTTTTATTTGTTTTTTCCGCCATTTTAGTAGTGATAATATTTCAGTTAATTACGGTAGTTTCGTATTTCCTTCATGTTAGTAGTGGCTATATTTGAGCATGCATCTGTAATAGTTTCTGAAATTGTAATGGCCAATTTCCTTGTTTGAACATTTAAATTTAGACAATCAAAATAAAAATTAAACTGTCTTAATATCACTAATATTATCATACATCTTTGTTTGAAATAGAAAATAAAGAAATAAATTGTGGAAAATTTCTTAATTTTTTATCAATCAAAATGTGCAAGATCATTGCGTATTGCCAAGATTTCCCTCTGCAGTTCCTCAAAATATAACCACTGTAGTGCTGGCATGGCACTAACGTCCATCATCATAATGCGCTGATTCGCTTCCTTTTTTGCAAGCTCTACTTTCTCTGCATCCAACCTCAATCTTTCGTCCTCTTGACGGATTTTATTTAGCTCTTTTTCCTTGTCAATTTCCATCTTCTCGACCTCCAACCTCAGTCTTTCATCCTTCTGACAGATTTTATTTACCTCTTTTTCCTTGTCATATTCCATTTTCTCGGCTTTGAGGCAATAAAAATCTTTCTCCTGAGCACGTGACTCTTCCAAAAGCGTATACTTCAGCCTGCTGAGCACAACAATACCCTCTCCTATCATGCCTTTGGCCTTTCGTTTTCCTTTCTCAGCTTTCCTTCCCATTGGTCGATCCAATTCGATCACTTCATTATCCATCACATTATCCGGCTCAAGATCAAAAACTGAATCTACCGTCTTAGCGCTCAAACATCGAGTCGAGGTCGAGGACAGGGACATCGTCTTCCTTCGCTTTGGATCCTCCTTTGTGGAACCCCAAATCCATTTAAGTTGGTCCTTCAACAGGTGCCAACAATGCTCGAACTGAAAGGAGCATTTCTCTAGCGATTGGTACATAACCCTGGTCTTGTCATACTAGCATGTAAACAAGATAACGACATGTTAAACCAATGTGAAAATAAAAACTAATTATTCGTAGCTCAAGTAAAAGAATGGATATTTACCTTATCTTGCTCGGTCATGCCACTTTGATTCGACCCTTCAACCTGGGCTAGTTTCGCACAAAATTGGTTTGTGGCCTTTTGAATAACTGACCACCGATGTATTAAAGACTTTATTGTCCGGTTATTTGTGGTTTTTTTAAATTGCTTGAAGTATTTAAAAAAAAAACTTTCAAAGTTGGGAGTGTTTTTTGTCTGTTCCCTGGATGACATCAAGGCTACAATTAAGCCATGGGGAGACAAGTAACTTGTCTTCTTCGGGGGTGAGGTTCGCACCCCTGACTGATTTCCTAACTCCAATAAGATCGTTATGGGGTAGGGGTGGATAGTCATCAACAATCGTAGGAGAGTTTCCACTTTACTCACTATAAGTGGGGTCTAGTTGAGGATCTTGACTTAGGAGGTTGGTGAAGTACATATGACCAGGGTCTTGTGAATCCATATCTAAAAATGCATTGAAATGTTAAACACGTAACCATGAAGTTTGGAGTTTTTCCATCGCTGGCTCAAGAACCGAATGGTGACATCTACGAAATGTGGCCACCCTCTCATGGCTAAACAACCGATTGCCACTACTTATTGGCCATCCGGGTTACCTAGCTATTGAGGAAATGACTATAAATTTCATGTACACCACACTTTGTCATCATCACAGCCGAGAGAGTTTTATTTACACATTAATTTTCTATCACAAAATAATACAAAACAATGACACAGCAAAAAGCAACTGTACAGAACTGACCAATTCACATATTCACACAAAACAACAACCAAACAGCATGCAAATCACAATAATCCTAAATAAGAGCATTCTCATTGGATTCCTCATAAAATTCTGAAAATAAAGAAATAAATGGGGCTTAGAATGGTGGAAATATTGACAGTATGCATAAGCAAGGAGTCATTCACATCGAATGGCTACAAAACCCCACCCGAACGTCCATTGCCTTTTCTGGAAAGTACCACAAACTGCAATATGGCAATTTGGGAGAGGATTACCCCGCCATATCCATATGGCCTTATTAACACTTGTGAATTAACCCGCACTATAACACTATCATCACAGCCTAATAACAGCCCCATGTCTTTTTGAATAAATCACAAGCAAGATATGGTTTTCAAAATAAAGGACCTCACTACCATTCCTTACAGCTTGCTACCATAGATAAGTAGTAAAGCTCAAAACACTTTAAAGCCTGATTTGCATTGTAAGAATAAAATGAAAACTAGATTATCTGCTAAAAGTTTTTGAGATAGTGTTGATGCCTCTATAGAAATGCTATACAAGAGCAATTCTGCATAAACTTACAAATACCAAAAACCCATTACTTAACAAATTGGCCAACATCGTTCAATTACTTTCAATAGTTCCCCTCCCATGAAATCAAACATCACAAATAATTACATAGTACATGTTGAAAGAAGATAAACCACAAGTTGAATCACACATTAAAAAATAGACAATTCCAAAACTGAGAAAAATAAAACAATAGGTCCTATATTTCATAAACCTGAGCTTAATTAAGTATTTCATTTAATGATGAAGGATTCTCACTTTTAACGCATTCAAAAGCACATACAATGTCAATACCCATATTTTCTTTTCTTTCTCTTAATTTACACAGCAGCCAAGCATATGGTACACAAAAAGGGTACATATTTTAAGTTTCAAGCAAACCAAGAGGCATATATTGTATGATATAAAGCATCAGAAACCAATATATGAAGGAAAAGGGAAATCATCATAAAGCAAGAGGGAAAAAAAATACATCACTTTCTCGGCAGCCAAACACTCAACACAGCCAACCAAAATACAGACAAATCAATGGCAACGCAAGGTCAAAATGAGAACCGATTTCCACAAACACAGCCCAAAATGAGAATGACTAAAAGAGAGTGACCAAAAAAAATTGAACCAATCTGAAAGCAAATAAACATTCTCGGCAGCCAAACAGCAAAGAGATCACCGATGTAGAGCACCAAATTGTAGGCTCTCCATCGCATGCTGTGATATCCTGCTCCTTCTTCTTACGTACGGTCCTTCCTTCTTACGTATGTTTCTTCTTTCTAACGTATGTTTCGTCTTTATGACGTAAGCAAATCCCGAAGGTAGAGATTATGTGATCATCTGCCTTTCTCACTACCGACTGCGAGTCGCGTTATGCGTGTCGAACCATGATAGCGTGTCTCGAAAGATATCGTGTGACTTCTAGGGCACGCCTAGTGTTTTAAATATGCTGGAAATATTTATAAGGAGTATTTCCATTGTTATTGAATTAAGATTTGATCTTAAATACGACAATCATAATATTCTTGAAGAGCTCCAAAAATATTATAATTGCCGGAAATCATTTTAATAATATTATTAAAATGATTTCAATTATTTAAGATATTATGGGATTTAAATTATGTTGAAAGCTTTTATTAATTAAATGATTTAGCCCTTTTAAATATGTTAAGTGAGATTTCATCATTTTATTAATGTTGAAAAAATATTATTTTAATATTTTTTTAAACTAAAGTTAGTTTAAAATAATATTTACCTTAATTCCTCTAAGTGCTTTTAATTAAGTTAACATTTACGCATCTTCAAATCAGTATTTTAATTCATCGTTGTTAGATCGTTGTGTAGATCCCCAGACGAAGGGATTGGGTTAAATACCCAGACCCCCTCTCTTTCACTCTCATTTCCCCGTAACCCTCTCTCTCCTCTCTTCCTCATTCGGCGTACGTAGTACGCAGCTCCTCCACGCCAAAGCTTCTCCCGCACAGCCCAGCGCCGCCGTGCGTCGCTAGGCCACACCGCAGGCACCACCGACTGCTCCTCACGCCGGCGAGCTCAACCATGGCAGTTACTCTCCCTCACGCTCCCTCTTCCTCTCCCTTAGAAGTGTGAAGCCCGAATGGGCTCAAGGCCACCGCGCCGCCGTGCGCCGCCCAATGGCTCCACCACTCCCACGGCGAGCTCCCCTCCCACCGGCCATCATCCTCCACCGAAGCCAGCCCCTATTATGCAGTCCTCCCTCTCCTTCCACGGCAAGTGCCCGAAATGGGTCTCTAACCCATTTCCCACCGTGCGCCGCCGTACACGGCCACCCACAACCACCATGTGACGCCATGGACCTCCTCTCCCCTTCCCCTTCCCCTTCCTCCTCCATGTGACCTGAGGCTAGAAGCTCTCCCTCCACCTCACGGTTCCCCTCTCACGCACGCACGGGTTGCACGCCGTGCACCGCCACCCACGGCTAGTAACCACCACCTCTAGCCTCCTCAGACCGCCACCAAGCCAACCCAACCTCCCACGACCCCGATCTGCCACCCACGAGAGCACACTCTCTCTCACTCTCCCATGGCTTCTCCTCCACAATATGGCCAGATCTGCCACCGTGAGCCACCGTGGCGCCACTCCGACGCCACCACGAAATTCACTGCACCTCCTTTAACCAAGTCCTAGGTCCAAACCATCACTTTATGTGATGGGTAATCACTGCACGTGATGGACAGTCACTGCGCGTGATTGACCGGCATTGCACACGGCTAGAGCCACCGTGTTATGCCCCTCACCGCCATCACAAGGCCATCACGAGCCCTTCCAAGACCACACCTAGCTATCCAAACGCCTAAACAGTTAACGTACGTAGGTCAGCCGCCACGTACGACACTGTCGACATCATCGGCTATGACGGTCAACGAGCAATGCACGAGTTATCCTGTTGATGGTATAACTATCTATCCCTCGTTAATTATGTTAGATATTGATTAGTTGACTAGGTTGTGGACTGTACTGTTAGTATTAATGGAGTTGTGGCATTGTGATGTGGAGTTGTGTGATGAAGTGTTGGGCATTCTGTGTAGTGAAGTTTTGGGCTTATCTGTGTTGTATGGAGGTGCATTGTGCCGTGTAGTGTGCTATGAAGTATTGGGTGTATTGTGAAGTGTTGTGGACTGTACTGTGTAATGCAGTTGTGGGGTTTGTGCTGTAATTATGGAGTGGTTGTGTTGTGCAGTGTAGTTGTGGGGCATGTGTTGTATAGATGGCGTGGTGTATGTGGAACGGAAAGAGTACACGCTGAGTGTACTCTGTGTGGGGTATGATATATGAAGGGGATATATGTGGAATGTACTCCATACGGCGAGTATGCCGTAGTGGTGATGTGTTGTAAGTGCATAGAATATATGCGGAGTGTATTCCAAGTAATGGAGCGATGCATCATATGGCAGGGATGCCATAATGGTGATGTGTCGTAGTGTGTATGAAGGGAGTATACGAGGAGTGTACTCCATGTGATATAGTGTTGCACCATATGGCGAGTATGTCATAATGGTGATGTGGCGTGGTGTATGTGAAACGGGAAGAGTACACGCTGAGTTTACTCTGTGTGGGGTATGATATATGAAGTCGATATATGTGGAATGTACTCCATACGGCGAGTATGCCGTAGTGGTGATGTGTCGTAAGTGCATGGAATATAAGCGGAGTGTATTCCATGTAATGGAGCGATGCATCATATGGCATGGATGCCATAATGGTGATGTGTCGTAGTGTGTATGAAGGAAGTATACGAGAAGTGTACTCCATGTGATATAGTGATGCACCATATGGTGAGTATGCCATAATGGTGATGTGGCGTGGTGTATGTGGAACGGGAAGAGTACACGCTGAGTGTACTCTGTGTGGGGTATGATATACGAAGGGGATATATGTGGAATGTACTCCATACGGCGAGTATACCGTAGTGGTGATGTGTCGTAAGTGCATGGAATATACGCGGAGTGTATTCCATGTAATGGAGCGATGCATCATATGGCAGGGATGCCATAATGGTGATGTGTCGTAGTGTGTATGAAGGGAGTATAAGAGGAGTGTACTCCATGTGATATAGTGATGTACTATATGGCGAGTATGCCATAGTAGTGATGTGGTGTGGTATGTATGAAGGGAATATACGTGGAATATACTTCGCGTGGCAGCGACACTCCGTGTGGCATGTCGTAGAGATAAGGATGGTTATGTGTTTGATGGGCGTAGAACGTGATGGATAGTGTCGGGAACTGTGGAACAGTGTCCCGAAGTAGTTATGGCATAGCCTGTAGTCTGAGGTGACAAGTGTCACTGTTATGGACTTATGGCTAGGAGTATGCGCAAAGTAGCGAAACAAGTATAAGAGTGCAGAGGAAGCATGACTGAGGAATGTCACGAAGTGACATGACTACTGACAGTCATGCTTATGATGGGTGAAGTGTTAAAGTGTAGGGATGGCGTAACGGGAACGTGATGAAATGTCACGTTGTATCGGGAGTACGTAAGGAATCGTACTCGTGATGAGTTAGGAATTTATGTACCAGAGTGTTGGGTAACGCGACAAGGTCACGATGTAGCTTGGGAGCAGTCTCGAGCTGTATGACGTGGCATAAGACATGGTTATGATTGGAGTCTTGTCGTGTTAAGTGTTGGGATGAACTGTCAAAAGGGACGGGTAGCATGAGGAGTCATGCTAACCGGGTTAAGAGAAGGTTGGTATCGGAGTATGGCCCTTATCCCTCGAAGCTGGTAATCAACGTGTTATATATGTTGATCTTAGGTGATAAGGGGTAGAGTACATGTGTAGTCTGGTTAGACACATGTGCCAGATGGATTCACCATATGTAATGGGTAATCTATCCTGAGTATAGTTACACGGTGCTTAAGTCTCAGAGTTGGCTTAGAGCCGTATGGCTTGTCTGGATGGGAATGAGGATTTGTATGAGCTAAGATGCATGAAGAAAGTGACGGGTGTACTGTCTAAGGACGGGATGCGTGACTTAGTTGGTTTGAGTCATGAGTCGGAATGAGGTTAATGAGAAGAATGAGACAGAGGCTTAGTGTTTTAATCCTAAGGTGAATCATGAATTCACTTTAGTGGATGAGCACTCGAGACAAGACATGAGTTGGAAGATGGGGTGACCGTAATGGGTCCCCGAAAGTTTTAACATAGTAAAGGGCACGTAAGTGCATGGATAGAAGGAGAGTGTTCCAAGTATAGCGTAGTTCTATTTATAATTCAAGTTGTTTATGTACTAGATAGAGAATGACATTAAAGTTATGTGTATGCTATGTAGGTTGCCATCTGATAAGCATGAATTGACTGAATGACATGCAAGTAGCATGGAGTCCAGGTAAGTGTTACGTTCATACTCTTCTAGAGTTTTGAAAGATACAAGAAACGTTTTTTCCTTAAGATGCTCACGAAAAGAAACGAAAGACATTTTAAGAAATAAAATGTTAATTGTTAAAAGGTATAAGTATGTACGGCCCCTCCTTGGCAGCCCCTTTTTACGCAACCAAAGTATTAATTGTATGCATGTGAATGGATGAATATACACTGTATCTATTATATGTATTTTCTGAGAAAATCCATAAACTGATGAAGATGCATGAAAGGCATGACAGCGGATGCTTTTGTGGATCCTATGAACCGATGCTCTCATGTGCGCCACGAGGTGACTCTCGTTGATGCCATGAGAGACGACGTTCAAAGGTGACGCTTATGGGATGCCATGAAAGCTGACGTTTAAGCCCATGTATGTTCTTAAATGAAGTTTTTCACAAACAAACTGTTAAGGAAAAGATAGAACTGAAATGAACTAAAAAACGAAAAGACCATTTTGGGCTTACGCCCCAAACAATGTTTATCCACGAAAAGAAATGCTTTCTCACAAAAAAGAAATGTTTTCTCATGAAAAGAAATGATTGTAAATGAAAGAAAGAACCGAACGAAAGCCTCAGCTCTTTCGAGCTGACATGAACGAATGAATGCATGAATGAAAAGCAAGAAAGAAAGAAATGAAAGCATGAATGTATGAAGATACGTAACGGCCACATGACTGAAAGGAAAGGGTACCAATGAATGGGCAGATTGCAATGCCGGGTAAGTAGTACTGGAAGTGCATCCAGTGCTGCCCCTATGAAAAGGGATTCCTCACCCATGGCCACGGGCGGAATCCGGGTCCAAAAGAAGACCGCTAACCCCAAACACACGAGGCGTAACAGTGTGTACTGGCCTATGAAAGTGATAAGAACGAATGGATGTATGCATGCATGTACGAACGCACGAATGCACGAATCTTTAAGAAATGAAGGCACTAACGGGGGACACGTTTTTAAAGAAATGAAAGTTTTTTGAAAGAAAAGTCCCGTCCAGTGATGTTTTCAAAAGAACGCACGTAAACATGCACGAACTCTTGCAGAAATGAAGGCACTGATAGGAGAAACGTTTTACAAAAAGGAAGCCCATGTTTAAAAGAGAAAAACCCCGTCCAGTGAAGTTTTCAAACGAACGCACGTATGCACGCATGTAATAGTATGTACGAATGATGAATGCATGAATGAAAACCTATATTGTTATATTTTTAACGGTATGAAGCAATGCTTACGAGTCTTCGGCTCATTTTTAGTTTTTATGTATGTCCCTCCCCCTCACAGGAACTGCACTATCAGGATGGACGTGGCCCATGGGGAAGAGCACGGAAGTCTAGGCACGAGTTTTAAACGTACGAGGCCTTTTTATTTCAAGACTTATGTTTTCCGCTGTAAACCTCTTTTATGATAAAAGCACATTTTAAATTATGAACATGGAGTCCTTCACCCTGGGTATGCAAGTGAAAAGTTTTAAATAGGACGGTAATTCCCGTCATCTTTTTATAAAAATATTTTAGAAAAAGTCCCTCCATAAGGACGGGCGTTACACATACTTACCATGATCATGGCCTCGGGAGGAAGAAAAAGGGGAAGAGAGAAACAGAGAAGGAGAGAGGTATGAAGTGAGAAAAATTTTTCGAAAATGAGGGAGAGGGGCTGTGAAATTTGGTGTGGTGAAATCAAAGTCACAAAATTTTGAAGAAACCGAAATCAAAACTTACAAAATTTGTCGATGGAGAAAGGCTGCGATCGTTGATGTTTCGAGGGAGGGGTCAATGCCGAGAGAGAGGAAAACGCAGGACGGAAGGCCTCTAGAATGCGATGGGGATCTACAGTCGTTCCCCATATATGGGGAATCCAATGGGAGGGATTTTTCTCCAAAACCCTAAATCTATCCCCAAATTATAAGGATAGATCCCATATGGGGAATCTAATGGGAATGCTCTAAGTCATACAGACTCGAGAGGGATTATGGATGCTTAGTCTGATGTGACTAAATGAGTCGGGACACTTTTAGGGATATTGCTATACTGGTCTTCTATTAGAGAGATTTGATATAGTGCTCTCATTTTTCTTTTACAATTGTGATCGATGGTTGCACAACCTATTTGTCAGTATGAACAAGATTGAGAATATATTGGGAAATGCAGACCTAGGGTATTGCCCACTATGTGCGAGTGGGGGAGATGTAATAAAATGGGGCACCCCTTCCCCTTCTTTTGGGAGTTATAAAGTAGCTATCAAGTCACTTCATGAGTTTTGATGGCTGGAAATGGGGGTCACACTTAGAGGGGGTATTTAAATAGCCCTCCCCCCTTTGGATGTGGTGTGTGTAACACAAATAGAAAATCTCTCTCTTAAGCATGATTTTATCTAGTCCCGGCATCTAGGCTTTGGAATTTGTGATTTTTGCTCTTGTATTACCACAGAGTACACTCCATCATCGATATGTGAAGAGTTCGGATGAACAACGACGTAGAAAAATCCGTGAAACAACTGTACTGGATCCAAGATATTTCCGCTGTGGTAATATCGTTTTCAGAGTGTATTATGATCTAATATTTTTAACATTAGAAAACGACAAAATGCCATACATGATTTATTTTTCTACTTCGTGAAACATCTTATTCGTGAGAAAATTGGGGAAAATAATTGTCCCAAAAAAAATTTGGAAATTAACCTTTTTTGTAAACTATTTTTATCTAACTTTTTTTTCATCGGTTTTTTTTATCCAACTTCAATCACGGAAAAATTATATAATACCTTAAATATTTGTTGGAAAGAAAATAAAATAAAATACACCGTGCAATGTGAATGTGGAGTGTTGGTATTTTTTTAATAAATGATATTTATTTGTGACGTTTTTATCATTACCATTCTTTTTGTCATTAAGCTTTTCTTCAATTTATTCTTTCTTCTTGAATTTTGAAGAAAACTTTTACAACGTCTTTTATTTCCAAGCATTTTTTAAGTTCTGAACGGTTAGTGCTTTATGGATTTTATTTCCAGCATCCGTTTTACCATTTGATCTTGTTTAAATATTTTTTAAGGCAATAAAGAAAAGAAAGCCGTTGGGTTGGCGTTAACTCAATCAGTTTTTATTTTTAAGTTTATGTTTAGGGCATTAAAAACTTGGAATCAAGAGTCATTACTGAAGCCTTTAGATTTTAAAAAGAGTTGCATTGATATGCACGGGTAAAAATAAGCTCCAAGTGGTTTTCCAGTAGGAAGTTGGCTACTTTAATTGTTTTGATTGCCCATTGCCGTTCACTTCGAATATTCATTCTGGTGTGTCTTTTTCGTATGAGATATAGAGAAGATTATAAGAGAAAGTGTGTAGATAATTTTCAGAGTATTTTTAAGATAAAATAGGCATTTTTTTAGTGGAGATTTGGGTTTAACCATTTGTGCATAGTTAGTTAATGTTATACAGATCAGTTGGGCTGTTGTATCCTGAAGAAGTCAAGTCAAGAGTAATTCTGCTGCACCAGTTAATTTGAAACTTTATATATTGCAGAAGGTTTGAATCTCCTTAAAGAGAGCGATATTTCCGTGTCTTAGTCCAAATTAGTTTCATTTGAATGTTAATTTTATTGTAATTTTTATTATATTATTGTATATTTTACCAATATGGAGAATATCAAAGGGAGCCAGGCTATACATCAGCCGGCACTCTCCACACACCGTGCTTCTTCTATTTTTTAACTCAACACACTTAGGATGCAGTCAACAGTAGGCTGATATAAATAATTTTTGTATCAAAGATTCTTTTACAAATTGTCATGAAGATCAATCCTACATAAATATTACTAGTAGGGGTATAACCGATCCAGTTTGATCCGATTTTGGATAAATTTTGGGACCGAACCGATATGTACCGGTTTTACATTTTTAAGAACCGATACCGTATCGACCGGTACTTCAATTTTTAATATATATAAAATTTCTAATCTCTTATATTTATATATATATATTAATATATATATAAATATTAGTAATAGACTAATACTATTAGTATATAGAAATACTATTGGTATAATACTATTATTATATGTTAGTGATAATATAGTAATAAATATATTAATATATATTAGTAGTACTAATATATTTATCAAAAGAATATGTTGAGAATTTATTAAGCCATAAAATGTAATTAATATATATTTAATATTTAAAACATATGATCAAATAAATGTTCATATTTAAGATTAAAATTTTATGTTATAAATAATATAACATTATTTCATATATAATTATATATAATATTAAAAATATATAAATATGCGAACTGGTCCTAAAAAACATAAAACGTTGGACTGGTTATGACATGTTTTTAAAATGAAGGGACCAGGTCAAAACTGAACCAACCGGTTCGAGCTGATTTTTCAGTTCTCCGATTTATTTTTACAGTTCAGTAACTTATTTCCCTTTCGACTTTTTACAAAAACAAAAATCAATAATTAGAAAATAAAAAAAAAATTATAATAAAAATAGATGGGCAGAAGGAATTCTCCCCTCCGCCTAATTATGTCTCTTCTAACGAGCCGCGTGATTGCCAAGGTCAAGGACAGCTCTCCCCCTATGAGAATCGCCCATGCGTGAAGGTCACAAGGTGGCAACTTGATGCATGTGGGAAGATCTTAATTATCCTCATGGTATTCATGACACGCGTGAGGGGAGACTTCGTCGCACATGAAAGAAGAGAAATAATATTTAGGCAGATTTCCAACACTCTTTTTATAAAATAAAAAATTAAAAAAAATCTTTTTTTAATGATGTAAGAGAAAAGATACCTACAACCCTGAATTGTACAACTGTCACGTAATCGCTTTGAAAAAAATGAATAAAACATGGGACCCATATGAAAAAAATTAATTTTTTAATAGTGGACTCCACTCTTTTTCAAAGCAATTACGCGACGATTACGCACTCCACAGTTGTATGTAGAATTACTCGTATTTAAATCTTCTTAAATCAATTTGGTTATTGACGTACAACTTAAAAATAACAAAAATTTAGTTATTTACATGCATGTTTATGTCGAAAAAATCTACTCTTGATATTTTTCTCATCATCTTCACACCATCTCATAATGTAGTATTAAATGATAAGTTCATAAATAAAATATAATAAATAATTTTTAATAATCTAATGTCATATTATAAAATGATAAAAAAAATGATAAGTAATCATTTATGTCACATTATCTATCATGTCAATTTATATATAAAGCGAGGTAGTAAGTCTTGTCTAATATATACTTTTGGGTTGATGATATAGTGATGCAACCCCACCCCACCCAACCCCACGCCCACCCCATCTTTTATTGCATCACACCAAAAATGGGCAGAGAGTTAGTAGCGCACAGTACTATAACCAAACTCAATGGAATATCAGAGGCCACGTATGAAGAGCATTTTGGAGAAGAAGGCGTCCTGCGCAATCAGTGATCGATGCTTTTTTGCAATTCTATCCTTACAAAGACATCATGTCCACATACATAGCCTCTTAGAGTGGTTTAAAAAATGGCACGTTTCATGTTTTTTGCAATATCAGATTTGTGGTACATATGCTTTCCTTTCAACAGTCCCGACTTTTCAAAAGACTCATTTCGAGACACGAAAATGTTGCCCACAAATGTGTTCAGAGAACTTCTTCATTATAAACAGATTTTATAGAAATATAAATCTTCATAACTGATGTGGTTAAATACAATACATTAGTACAGATGGAATGAATTGAGATTAAAGTTAAAAGTTGAATAAAATATTATTAAAATATATTTTTTTAATATTATTTTTATTTTGAGATTCGAAAAAATTGAATTTTTTATTTTATTTTTTGTGAGAATTTAAAAAAATTGTAATGATTAAATTTGATGAGTTGAGAGAAATTGTGAAAACAAACGATACCTAGGTCTACTTTTAAAAAAATTACAATCTAATATATATACAACAATAAAGCCTTGTTTGGAAATAAAGGTATTTTAAGATATTCTCCTAAATTTCCTTCTTAAATATCATTCAAATAAAAAAATACGTACACTTTTCAATTTTAAATTTTTATCTTTTCTTCGTCTAATTATCACATAATCATTACAACTTTTCCAAACTTCTAAATAAAATAAAAAAATAATATTTTTTTTAAATTTTAAAACAAAAATAATATTAAAAAAATATATTAAGCTATTTTTCTTTCTTTTTTCAAAACTTAATAAAATATATTAACTTAAATTATTTCACAATTATTCACAAATAATTTTATTACTGTTCGAGATATTTGATCAATTGTCAAAGGAGGCCGGAATATTGAAATCATATCAACTGCAGGACTAGGAATGGATATATACTTAAAACCTTGTCAAATTTGACTATGATCCACACCAATTTTGAGATAGGACAACACCAAGTGATCAAAATCTTCTCAAAGTGTCTCGTGATGTAACACTAGGTGCACCATTCGCACCAGCTAGCTTGGCAATCTGGTGTTGCTATTGAAGTGACAACTAAACTAAGCTGTTATGCCCTTCCTAGCATACATGCATGCATCATACATATATATATATATATAGTTAGTCTACATATAATCTCTATTTAAATATTACTCAAGCAAGCTCATATAATTATATTTAAAAAAAATTAAAAATTACAATAATATTCTTTTTCAAATGATATATTTTTTTTCTTTTATCCTCATCCATCAATAGGATTGCGTGTGCAGTCTCTCATTCAAGACTACAAATAGAATTTCACATATATATAACATTAATATCTTTCCAAGAAGAAAAATTATTCTTCTCACACTACTGTGAGAAGAAGCCCAATTAACGTGCTGGGGTAAAAAAAATAAAAAAATAAAAAAAAAATTACATGGGAATGGTGCAGCTTTCAGCTGTTCTCCAGAAATACTCTTCCAAGAAAATGTAGATATATAGTTGGATTTTAATCATACAAGGGTGAGCACGTACGTACGTACATCTGTTATAATCAAACAAATTAAGAGTGAGGGGACTATGGAGTCCAAGAAGCCATCAAGTAGAAGAAAGTATCCCTGCCAAATATCGTATTATTTGTGGGGGAGGGGAGAAGATTTTTATGCTTCTTTACTGCCATCTATATATATTTTCTGACTTTCCACATTCGAATTCTAATCTCCGTATCAATTATAACCCCACCCCACCCCACCCCACCCCACCCAACCGACCCCACCACATCTATCGCCTTGCATTCACCAAACAATGCTTAATCAGTACAAATTTAAATAATTTTAACCTTCATTTTATACTCTCTTTTTTTTTTTTTAATTTCCAATTATATTTATAGAATATTTTAATTGATTTTATGGAAATATAATCATTTAATTGGACAATCACTTAAAAAAGTGTAATATTACTAAGTAAGAAATTTAAACTAAAGAATAATATTTCTTTAATTACATAATTTAAAGATCAAGACACTAACTGTGCTTCTTTAAAAGTCAATACATCTTCAAAATTTAAACACTACAAGGAAAATGGATTTTTGTGGCCATTTAATTGCGGCGAAAAGATTATTTATGATCAAAACAAACTCATTTTAACTGTAAATAATCATTTCGCTGGAATTAACTGGCTACAAATAAACAGTTTTCTTGTAGTGTTAAAGAAATGTAAATAAAATTATTTACATTGACTTTTTTAAAAAGTAAAAATTTGAACTATGAGCTACAATAATTTTAAGTATAATTTAAAGATGTATTGTTCATCTTCAAAAGCAATATTTTATTGTAAAAATTATCTCAACTGCTTTGCTTATCATTTTTTATTTTTCACAATTTTTACTTCTCCCGAATGCCTTTTCATTTTTATTTTTATGTTCAGTTTTGAAATAAGTGAATAAAGAAATATTATTACTAATTAATAGTTTAATTGCAAAATGTGAAAATAAAAATAAAAAATAATATTATATTATTATTTTGACTAATTCAACGTAGAATTATAGTTAGAGGTTTTAGATTTATAAAAAATATATGTTTTTTTCAAATTTTGAAAGGTGAGTTTGAAATGAATGAATCAATTTAAAGGGTTGGCTTGGGTTACAAATTTGTTGCCAACGGCCCAACAGTGACAAATATGTAGTTATTATTATTATCATAAATTCTCTAAAAATAAAATAATTAAAATTTAAATGAAATCTTGCGCACGCAAAGACAGCGTGGAAGGTTGGAAAATCAGGTTGGGTTGGGGAGCAGTTTTGTTGCCAAAAGTGACATTGACTGTAGTCTGTCGTAGGCACACAGTCTGTGAGTTCTGTCATTCCCACTGACCATCACGTGCCATGGTGGCCCCTTCCGTACGATCTCCATTACCGTTCAAACACAGCTCCGTGGTTCCCATGTGACATCCTCCAGCATATCTTTTCTTTACGGACTTTTTCTTTACCTGTGACATTCATTACCACGATCCAAAGCTCTGCAGCTTTTCTTTGACTTAAATAAATAAAAAATTAAAAAAAATCTCAATAAACTTTGAAATTACTTCTTTTTTTTTTTTAAAAAAAACAACACACATTAAAAAAATAATAGAAAAATATGAATAGGCTATCATGCATGTGCTTAATTTTGTATCCACCATGATCGATCGGCAGCATTAGTGAGCTGATATATATTGTTTGGTAGACAATAATAATAAATTACCATTTGGCGGGATCTTGTTTTGAGAAAGAAAACAAATAGAAAGCAGGCTATCTTCAGTTTGGATAGTAAAAATATTTTATTTCATCTCATCTCAATTCGTTTTATTATTATAATTTTTTTAAATTTTTGATAAAATATAATAAATAATTATTTTTTTAAATCATAAAATAATATTAATATTAAAAAATAATATTTTATTTAATTTTAACTTTCATTTAAAATTATATCATTTCATTTCACTATCAAAACACGACCTACAAAGTGGAGTTTGATAATTAATTAAGAAAATTGACAACACTAAAAATGAAAATCTCATTCTCACGTGAAAACATCAGAACCACATGTTAAACGTGTCCCTCGTATTTCTGGTCAATTTTGTATTAATTCCTGGTTTTTGTTTCTTGAATATGTGAAATTTCTTCACCTTTCTAACCTTTTTTTACCTTCAATTATTAAAATGTTGATAAAAAGAAAAAGTATGTTATTCTTATAAGAGAACTATGAGGGAAACGATAATTTACAAAATGAAACTAAAAGAGATCCCACGCTTATAACAAATAGGGAAATGATAGTTGTAGTCGTGAGTGTGCAAGCGCCGTGTAATTATTTTGAAAAAAATGGATAAATACAGGACCCACAAAAATAAAATTAATTTTTTAATAATGGATCTTACTCTTTTTTCAAAACGACTGCACAGTACTTATGCACTCGATTGTATGTATTGACAACATTTAACTGAATTAAATAATTTTTTTAATTTTCTAAATCTTCCCAATTACATAAAAAATTAATGACTTATCCAACTGACTTTTATTCTAAAACATTTAAAAGTTTCAAAAAAGAAAATAAATAAGTTAAGAGTGATCGGTCAAAATGGGTTGTCAAATGATATGCACATTTGAGGTACTCCTTTAGAGGCCTCTCCAAATGCCATTTTTTATTAAAATCTGAAAGGTTTGTCTTTCACTGCATTGGATTTGGTGTACACATAAATCTCCAATTTTGAGTTACAGTATATTTAATTTCATCTCCATATCTGAAGACTCCATGTTTATCTCTATAACCATTATTTTATTTACTTAAATTATTATTTTTCAATTTTGAGTCATAGTATATTTAAGTTGAGAAATAATAATTTAAGTATCAAGTTAATTTATTAATTAACATATAGTTAATGAAATTGTAAAATATGAAAAAAAATAAATTATAAATATTATTATTAAAAAATAATATTATATTATCATCAATGGCTAATCCAATATGAGGGTTATGGATAGGGAGATTTTAGATTTATGAAAAATATGTATTTTTTATCAAATTTTGGAGATGAATTTGATGAAACCAATGACAATATTTTTAAATTTTTTAAATTTTTAATATTTTTTTAAAATTTTTTTTGAGTTTATTTTTTTAAAATTATTTCAAATTTTGTATTCATTATTTATATAATAAATATTTAATAAAAGAAAAAAAATAATAAAAAATAAAAATAATTTAGAGTGTGTGAATATTAAAAATAATATTCAACCGATTTTTTTTTTTTTTTTTTTTTGAAATGACTTCGCAAATTGCGGAAATAAAGAAAATAAAGACGAAAAAAAACCTGCAATACACGTTTGGTTGTACGGACACGGACCCTTCTTTATGACATGGAGCCGTGGAGGATTGAATCTTGATAATAACTTTTTTGGAGTTGGTGGAGACATCAATGAAGGAATCGGTTGCTTACGTAAAATATCCTCTTTTTTTTTTTTTTTCAATGCCAAGGGTTATTATTTCAGGCTACGTACGTCAAAGCTGACGTCTCTGTACTTGTAAATATTATGGAGCGGTTTCTATACCCAAAAATAAATAAATAAATAAATAAATATAAGAGGAAAAATACACAAAAAAGCGAAGGAAAAAAAAAAAATCAGCATAAGGATCGGAAAATTAATAAATATATATGTTGACTATTTAGCGCTTGTTTGAATAGATGAACGATATCATCTTATTATTATAAATTTTCAAAATTTTTATACAAAATATAATAAATAATTTAATTTTTTTAAATCTTAAAATAATAATAATTTTAAAAAATAATATTCTAACAATATTTATTCAATTCATCTAAAATCATTTCATCTTATTTCAATATCCAAACAAGCCAATTCTTAACACGTGTGCACCCACTGCATGAAAATTTGACAAATTTACAATGTATGCAATATTAAAATTTAAAAAGAGTAATGATCCGTAAAAGTTTTAGGTATACAAATTTTTCACAGGTCTTTTATTAAATATGAATATTATTATAAAAAAAGTGTAAAACAAATACTTGTTTTGTAGAGCTCACTTTTTTAATTATTAAAGATCTGTACGAAATTTAGACACTTAAAACTTATACCTAACATTACTTGTATTAAAATAAAGAATGTTTTTGGATTGGAAATTCTTATATTTAAGTGCCTAAAGAGCGACAAAGTTGACTCTTATTAGGACTGTAATCGAGTCGAGTTGAGCCAATCTTTGATTTGTCGAGCTCCGCTCGACTCAAAATACTCGATCGAGCTCGAGCCCAAACTCGAAATTGTTTTTTATTCTTTTTTCGAGCTCGACTTGATAATCTAAACTTTCAACTCGAGCTCGAGCTCGAAGTCGAATTATTTATTTATTTTTATTTTTTGAACAAGATTTAATATTTAATAAATTAAATAAAAAAATAAAAAATCTAATTTTGAATTTATACAACTAACAAGTAGAACCTCTATTGCTTTATAACATTTTAAAAAATTTATAAATAATTAATATCTAACTAGTTGATATTTATTCAAAGTAACAATATATTATATGCCTACATATATTATTAATACATATATTTAATATGATAGTATTTATTTATTTCATATATGGTTCTCACATATTAGTATATGAAATTATTAAATTTTATCGACTAATTATTATACAAATGATAAAATATACCTATGAAATATATTCACCATATAGATATAAATAATTAGATTACATATTATATATTTAATTATAAAAGTAGTATGCTTATATTATTAGTTAATACATACATATATATATATATATACATAGGTGTATGTATATATTTATCAATATATGAATGAATTTTAATCGAATCGAGCTAACGAGTCGATTTGAGCATAAATGAGCGGTCCTTAACGTAGCCGAATCGAGTTTTATAGGATGTGTGTCATTTACAAATCGAACGGATATCTACTTTCACGAACAAGTTTTTTTTTTTTAATGAGTCGAATTCAATTTGAATTTAACCGTACGAGAGAGTATCGAGTGAGTTATCAAATAGATTGGTTTATTTATAATTTTATTGTAGTACTGCTCACAGTAAATTCATTCGCTCGTAGAAACAAGATTGCACCTGAAATGTTTAGTATGAAGAGGAAAAAATAGGAAAAAAAATATATACATGTTACCAGGCATCTGAGAGATAGAAGACAAGCTCGTACCGGGTACGTACGTAGTGGCAGAACGAGGTGAAGACACCAAGCTCGAGGGCTCATATAAAGAGGAAGTCCCAGGCAAAAAGCACTGAATTTAAAACCCGTGTGCTCACACTCTCTTCATACTGAAAGAGAAAATACATATTCAACGACAAAGGGTATATATTTAGTAAAAGAGAAGTAATATTTATAAATCGATCGCATATTTTTTTAAAATAAATTAAATAAATATGAGATTAGAAAGAAAAACGAATTTTTTAATAATAAATTAATTTTTTTTAAATATGCGACGCTTTTACAATTTATGAAAATATCTAATTAAAAAAATAATGAGGATAAAAACTATTCAAGGTTTCGTTTGGATCATTAACTCATCACAACTCATCTCAACTCATCATTACAACTTTTTCAAATTTCAATATTATAAAATATAATAAACAATTCAACTTTTTCAAATCCCAAAATAATAATAATATTAAAAAATAATATTCTAATAATATTTTATCATCTCAATTCAACTCAACTCAACTCACTTCAACATCCAAACTCAACCTTAAAATCCATTTTGCTTTCCATTGCGCGCTGGTTTTGTTTCTTTTCTATCAAAATGCAACAATTTTGTTAATTTGTCTAGAACTTGCATACGGCCAAGCAAAGCATGACATGCCACATTACCGTTTTAGCTGGGTGTCGCTTAGATAATGAGTTAAGACGGAATAAATAGAGATGAAAGTTAAAAGTTGAATAAAATATTATTAGAATATTATTTTTTTAATATTTTTATTGTTTTGAGATTTGAAAAAGTTAAATTGTTTATTATATTTTATGTGAAAATTTGATAAAATTGTAATGATGAAATGAGATCATGAGATAAAACACTCGAGCATGTATCCATCTATGCATACATGAATAAAACTTTATTATATATATATATATATATATAATTTTTATGGTTTCAATTATGGATCCATCTAACTTTTTAGAGGTGTAAAATAAAACTTAAAATTTATTTGTTTATATAGTAATTTATTTTTGTTAAATTTAGCAAAAGACGACATTTGACTTTGCTATATTGGCTAGGAAATCACACAAAAAAAGTGTCGGTCAGTAATCGAATGCCACTTGAAAACATATGCATGATTTGCTACTCAACGATACATAGGAAGTTGGATATAATATTCACAATTAGTTGGCCCCACATTTTAAGGCAAGTAGATCTAATTAATGAGGCATGCAATTAAACATCTCCCTGTGATGATCTTAAGGAAAAAAATTAGTGTTCACGACACCTCACTACAACAAATTTGAGATTTTGAGACGAAATTATTTAGGGACGAAATTTTTTTCATCCCTAAAAGTCATTTTTTAGGACGAAATTTAAATTTCGTCCCAAAAATTTGATGAATTTAGAAAATCGTTCGAACGTCAAAATAACCGTTCGAACAGTATTTTCTGCGACGAATTAAATCGTCTAAAAAAATTTCTCCCGTTCGAACGTGAAAAAATACGTTCGAACAGTAAAATTTGGCGGAGAATTACTTTATTATGGCGGGGAAAGTTCAAAAACGTTCGAACGATAATTTTTTGTGTTCGAACGGAAAATATTTGGTGGCAAATCCTGACAGGAAGGTTTCTAAACCGTTCGAACGGAATATATTTAGTTACAACATATTCAAGCACCACATTTATACATTCGAATGTATAATATTAATCTCGATACGAAACTCAAAATATAAAAAATATCTATCATATATACAAATTCATTAATTAATTTTATGTAATTAATTTTAAAATATTTTAATGATTTCTTTTACGTTAAATAAGATTTTTAGTTAAATAAATATTATCAACCACATATATATTAATCAACCAAATAAAGCAAATTATCAAAATGCCATATATATTGTTCATAATTACAACAAAAGAAAATATAAATAAAAGATAAAAACTATTGTGATGCGAGGTCTCTACACACATCCTCGACTGCAGCTAATTGTGTCTCTACCTGTGTCAGTCGAGTACTAACTGTGACCTGAGTTGCATTATTGGCATTAATCGTTGTACGTAACTCATTAACCTCTGTACGTAACCCAACGACGGTAGCCATAATCTCTGTACGCAACTCAGACATGGCAGTATGCACTGCATCAATCACTGCTGATGTGTGTACACCGATCTCAGCACGCAATATGTCGGCCATCTCCTCGCGAATATATGTGCGTGATGTCTCAGCCTGTGTAGATGTCTCACCAGTCGATACTCCAGTATCTCCCGGCTGCGCATCTCTCTGAATCTCAGCCCTGTCAGGAACAGCCCCACGAAAACGAAATCTAGAGTGTCCCGTGCTCCGTGATAGGGTGGTGCTGTTGATCGGTGCCATCGGAAATCGGGAACGCTCGGCAGGTTCGGACACAACCCCGGCATGTAGCAAAAATCGAGTGATGAGGATCCCAAACGGCAGTATATCTGTCGTAATGAACCGTGCCTCTGATCGGATCCTCTCAAATATATAACCAACGAGGTCGATCGGGATGCCACGAGCGACCCGTATCATAAATCTCGCTCGATCCATGCCGACCTCGGTCTTGTGCTGCCGTGGGTCAATATTGTTGGCAATGATCAAATTCATAATCTTGAAGAAAGAAGATAAATCTGCCTGCCTAATACTCTTGGAGCCATCGTACACTGGACCATCTGGACCAACAATCAAGTCTCTGACCTCGTGATCAGCAAGTGTATCGATCTCATCTGTGTAATCTGGTCCCTCGTCCTGAGACATAGCTGCATCACCTGAAGGACCAGACTCTCTAGGCGGCAGGTTTGGATAGGCATCAAGAAGTCTAGGAATACCCAGATATGCAGCAAGTTCGTCCGCTGAAAATATAACATGAGCTCCTCGGACACAGATCCTATATGCCCCTCCATCGTCTGGGCTAGCAGCACCGAGCTCTTTATAGAACTCAGTAACGATCTCAATGAAGGAAACGAGCTCCATTCCTTCTTCTCGCTGATCTAAGATTGGTGCCCAACCACGATCATTGAATACTGATGGGAGGGAATGACCCTCCCATATAAGAGCGACAAAATCAGACAGTTTTACCTGTCGCTCAAGTAAAACGGTTCGCTCTCGAACTGTTTGGATGGAAGGTTCTCCTGATCTACCACGTTTACGGCCCCGATAAGACATTATTATGATCCTGAAATTTTAAAAATAAAATATACATTCAAGATTAGTGATAAAATCTAATTACGACTAAAAGATTTACAAAATTATATACTAATAGCAATTTAATAAATTAATTGATAGAACATATAATCAATTAAACGATGAAAACAATTTAATAAGCTAATAAAATGTTAATGGATTGAATTTAATAATTAGCGTTCGAACGTATAAATATATGGTCGAACGGACAATTAATAACGTTCGAACGTGTCTATCAAGTTCGAACGTACAGGTTCACCCGTTCGAACGGACTGGTTAATACCGTTCGAACGTAAAACAGATCTAACTCGGCCATGGCTGAGTCAACTCAGCGGCCATGAAAATACTCAAAAATTAATCGATTCCGTGGTTTCTTCGACTAAAAACAAAGTACTCTTCATTTCTAAACATCCTACGATAGATTTATGATGTTCTACGGTAATTATTGATGAAAAAATGTAATTTTTTTTAAAAAAACAAATAAAACCATAAAATTATAAAATAAACAGTAAAATGAGTTTGAAAATACATACCTTTACTTGGGAGGAAAAGTGTTTGACGTATGTGGTGATCACGACGGCAGACGGCGGTGAATGTAGTGCGTTCAAACGTTTTCTCGCTTTTTCAAACGGTGGGGACGGCGGCGTGAGATAAATCGCTGCCCGCGATAACTTATACGTGCATAACCATTCGAACGGTAATAGTTAATGTTCGAACGGTAATATAAAACCGTTCGACCGTTATTATTTCAAGTTCGAACGGAAGCTTTGGAAGTTTATTAAAAAATATATTAAATATATACTATATTTATATTCCTATAAATTAGTATAATATATATACTGTAATATATATGTAATATTATAATATATATTATAATAGTAGAATACTTTAAATGAAAGTATAATAACTTATAAAATATTTTTTTATAGTATAATAGTAATATATCATAATACTTTACTATCAAAGTGTTATTTATGATATATTAATATATATATAGTACCATATAATAGCATGTAGTACTCTATGGTATGAGTTTATACTTAACTAATATATGTCATATTATATATTCCATTATACTTTACCTACTAAAGTTATATATGAGTATAGCTTACTAATATACTATCATCTTATAAATTTCTCTACACTTTATTATGTGACCTTAGTGATATATATTATATGTGAGTATATATTACTAATACATATGATCTTAATAATATATATGATAGTATAGGTCACTATATATATATATATGATAATATATATTACTATATATACTATATATTTAGTATATATTACATTATATATGATAGTATATATAACTAATACATATGATGTTATAGTACTTTTCATTTAATGATGAAAAAAGTTATATTTAAACATAAAGGATATGTGTTCGAACGGTACTCGTACACCGTTCGAACACATATGTTAACGTTTGAACGTAAAAAAAACATTCGAACGGAAAAGGCAAATGGCGGGAAAACATCCCGCCAATTAAAGACAGCTGGATTACCGTTCGAACGTAATTTGTTATAGTTCGAACGGATTATTGTAGTGGTTGGAAAATATCCCGCCAATTAAACTATTTATAATTAAAAAAATTATAAATAAACATTTACAATACCGTTTGAACAGTTAGAAATTAAAGTTCGAACGTTTAATTTTTGAGCGGAAATAAATCAATAACGTTCGAACATACTTTTTATACGTTCGAACGTGAAAATTAGGAGGGAATTATCTCCCGCTTAATATTTTCACGTTCGAACGGTTAGTAAATAACCGTTCGAACATGATTGTTCTTCAAAAACACGACAGAACCTCACAATTCTGTTTCTCTCCTCTTGCGCACGCTGTCGCTGTGGTCGCCTGAAGATTACCCCTTCGCATATCAGAGGTATTTTTTCTCAAACTAGTCTTTAAGCTCTAAAAAATTGTTCATCTCACTCCATTATTCTCGGATTAATACTTTTAGGATAGTTTGTGATTATTTTCGGATTATTCTTGGATTATTCTCGGATTATTTCATTTTCATCTTCAAAAATTCAGGTATTTATTTTAAAATAGAAATGTATGGTTTGAACTTAATATTTTGCAATGTTAGAAAGTTGTATGCTTTGAGATTGTTGTTTGTGTTTGTTAGAGTTTGTAATTAATGGAATTTTCGGCGTTGTTGAAGACGACTGGAATCTGGAATGAATACGTTCGAACGGGTTAGGATTACCGTTCGAATGTATTCATTTTGTTCGAACATAGGTTCTCATCGTTCGAACGGGTAATGACATTACATCAATACCGTATACAAAATACAAATAGTTTGGAATATATATAAATTATATGTACTACTAAATCACAAATAATTAGGACCAATTACCATTTAATATTGTTAATTATAAATTAATAAAATTAATTTTCAAATTAAAATATTACTAAATCTTTAAATTAAAATATAAATAGTTAAGATTTAATAATACTTAAATACTTAATTATAAATTAATAAAATTAATATTCAAATTAAAATACTACTAAATCTTTAAATTAAAATATAAATAGTTAAGATTTAATAATACTTAAATACTTAATTATAAATTAATAAAATTAATATTCAAATTAAAATACTACTAAATCTGTAACTTAAAATATAAATAGTTAAGATTTAATAATACTTAAATACTTAATTATAAATTAATAAAATTAATATTCAAATTAAAATACTACTAAATCTGTAAATTAAAATATAAATAGTTAAGATTTAATAATACTTAAATACTTAATTATAAATTAATAAAATTAATATTCAAATTAAAATACTACTAAATCTTTAAATTAAAATACTTAATTATAAACAGGTAAAACTAATATTTAAATTAAATTCTGGAATAAATCTTGAAATAATACCTACTAATTATGTTTTTGTTGTATTGTTGTATAAATAATATGTTGTTATTGTTTTACATATTCAAGCATATTTTGTATTGTTTATTCATCAAAATAAACCTTAGACCCGTTCGAGAGTTATCAATCCGGATGAATGCTTGATTGATAACTCTTGAATTGTCCAGAGTGGACAGTTTGGGATTGTAAGATCATTCTCGCAAACTATAGAACTATATCTGTTGTCGTCCAACATTATGATTTTGGTAGATTCATCCATTGTTCTCTGGATATGCAGTTTCGGTGATGGTGCAACGACGTGTTAATCGTCAGTGCACACAACCAGACGAGCATATTTGGAGAACTATGGGGAGATGCTGCCGAAATTTTGTTGGACGTAACAGATATTTGCTCATAGGTTGGCGACTATGATCTTACAATCCCGAACGGGATAGGACCAACTACCCGGTGAAAGGTGGCATACTCATTAATTGGTACATGATACATGGTTGTTTGCTAATGCATTACAATATTGTTTGTAATGAATATAGTCGGCATGGATAAGAGTTGGATGAGAGTTAGCGATCGATTGGGTCAGAATTACAATGTATATGCTGAAGGTGTTAAGAAATTCTTAGAGTTTGCATTGGGTACATGTGATAGTGATGGGCGTATCAGATGCCCATGCAGAGAATGCAGGAATTTGCGTTCTCATAAGATAGACTTGGTGAGAGAGCATCTGTTTGTCAAAGGTATTGATAAGGGTTATACTGATTGGGTCTTACACGGTGAATCATATCCAACTTCATTTGAGGCTCCACATGAAGAAGAAGAGATCGATGAAGATGTACAACCAGAGATTGTTGGAGATGATTACGATGAGGATATGGAGGAAATGTTAGGTGACATCGGTGCGGGAATGTTTATGGATCAAGGTGACACGGACACATCAAGCTCAAGTGATGGGAGCCATAACACTTTTGCACGCCTGTGGAATGATTCACAGCGTGAGCTATATCCAGGATGCAGAAGACATAGTAAGTTGTCGTTTACCGTAAGATTGCTTCACATAAAATCAATATGTCGATTATCTATTAAGGCAGTCAATATGTTACTTGAGCTGTTTAAAGAGGCACTGCCGACAGACAATACTTTACCTCGTAACTTCTATGAAGCAAAAAAGTTGAAACGAGGACTCGGATTTGATTACAACGTAATACATGCATGTAAGAATGACTGCATATTATTTTGGCGAGAGAATGAGCAGTTGAACGAGTGTCCTATATGCCACGAGTCAAGATGGACATCGGACAAGGCAAATGTTCCGCAAAAGGTCGTACGCCACTTTCCATTGATACCTAGATTACAACGATTATTTATGTCACGCGCAACGGCTGTAGATATGACATGGCACTCATCAGATAGAGTAAGGAACGATAATATTTTGTCACATCCTGCTGACTCCCAGGTGTGGAAGGAATTTGATCAGGAACACCCATGGTTTGCTGAAGAACCGCGTAATGTAAGACTTGGGTTGGCAACAGATGGATTTAATCCTTTTGGGAACATGAGTACTAGTCATAGTACTTGGCCAGTTGTACTTATGCCATATAATTTACCACCGTGGAAGTGTATGAAAGATCTATATTTCATGATGAGTTTGCTCATCCCAGGTCCGAGGTCACCGGGAAATGATATAGACATACACTTACAGCCATTGATTGCAGAATTGAAAGATTTGTGGGAGAATGGGGTTGTCACATTTGATTCGTCAACAGGCAAGTCGTTCAAGATGCATGCTGCGGTGTTGTGGACAATAAATGATTTTCCAGCTTATGGGAATTTGTCAGGTTGGAGTACTAAGGGGAAAATGGCATGTCCAACTTGTAACAAATATACAAAATCTGAATGGCTTACGTACGGGAGGAAATTATGTTTTATGGGTCATCGTCGATTTTTACCTGGTGACCATAGATGGCGTGGAAATTCTAGAATGTTTGATGGAACTGTTGAATGGGGCCAACCTCCACCATATTTGTCTGGCGAAGATGTACTTGCACAATTTATAGATGTTGGTTGTAATGAATTTGGTAAAAAACAACGAAAGAGAAAACGAGCTACGAATGAGTTGAATTGGACAAAGAAGAGTATATTTTTCGAACTCCCGTACTGGTCGAAGTTAAAATTACGACATAGCCTTGATGTCATGCATATTGAAAAAAATATTTGCGAATCCGTACTGGGAACATTGATGTCAATTGAAGGAAAAACAAAGGATACAATAAACTCAAGGAAGGATTTGAAGCGGTTGGGAATAAGACGGGAAATGTAGTTGCAAGAAAATGGTTCGTCTGTCTACATGCCGATTGAGTGGTATACATTGTCAAGGAATGAAAGGGTTACATTTTGTGAGTGGCTAATGAAGATCAAATTACCAGACAGTTATGCCTCGAATCTAACAAGGTGTGTGAGAACAAATGATTGGAAAATAACTGGATTAAAAAGTCATGATTGTCATGTTTTCTTACAGCGTATCTTGCCTATTGGTATCCGTGGGTACTTGACCAGAGATGTGCGCGTGGCTTTGACTGAGTTGGGTGCATTTTTTAAAGACTTATGTGCTAGGACGTTGAATGTAGAAGCTTTGGATCGAATGGAACGAGAAATTGTCATAATATTGTGTAAGCTAGAAAGTATTTATCCACCGTCATTCTTCGATGTCATGGTTCACCTAGCCGTTCATTTGCCACGTGAGGCTCGACTTGCAGGACCAGTTCAATATAGATGGATGTATCCCATTGAACGATTTCTTGGAAAGTTGAAACGTACAGTGGGTAACAAGGCTCGTCCAGAAGGATCAATTGCAGAAGCATATATTGACGATGAGTGGCATACCTTCTGTTCCAAATATTTCCACGGAGTTGACACTCGGTTTGATCGGCCAGAAAGAAACTTTGACGTTGACCAAGCAAAACAACGGAATATATTTTGTGTTTTCCCAACAAGTTCGTTCAATTGGTGCAGTGCGTGGTTATGACTTGTGTGGAAGAGAGTTCGAGAAAGCTCAGTGGTACGTGCTGAACAATTGCCCTGAGATAGAGAACTACTTGAAGTAAGTTATAACTTTTTCTTAATTAAAATTGCCTTATTACTTTTAAAAAAATACAAAATATAAAATATTTGTGGTAATCATCAATTTCAGTGATCATATTAACGTGCTCAAGGAACTAGGAGTAAATGATATAAACCAGAAACATGAAGAGGAGTTCCCGAGATGGTTTGAAGAACGGGTAATGAAATTACATATGCGTTACTCAATAACAAATTAAAAAATATTAATTTCAACTTTGATATAGTATATGCTTTACTTAATATGTAGGTTGTACAATTGCATGCGAATAATCCAAATGATATATCTGATGAACTGTATGCATTGGCGCGTGGCCCATCGAGACGCGCTGCTCGATATTCTGCATGTATTTCTCGGGGAAGTAGGTATCACACACTGGATCGAGATTGTTATAGGAAAACCCAAAATAGTGGTGTCCTAGTCGAAGGAAGTCATGATGGAGAAAATATTGATTTCTATGGAGTTATTGTCGATATAATTTAAATGAAATATTTGGGAGAGCTTGCGGTGTATCTGTTTAAGTGTGATTGGTGGGATTTAAGCAATCCTCGTACTGGAGTTCGTGATGATGAATATTTTTTGAGTGTTAATACATCAAAAAAATGGTATGAAGATGATCCTTTTATTTTGGCTTCTAAGCATCTCAAGTATTCTACTTAGATGACCCGAAGTTAGGAAATCAATGGCGAGTAGTTCAAAAATATTCTCCAAGAAATATATATGATGTTATCCCTCAGGCGGAAGGACAAGATAAAGAAGAAGATGACTCTTCTACTCAAGAAGCATACCAAGAGAGTCAACCCGCCTTAAATTTGTTTGTGGATTTGAGCCAGTACGAGATGATTCCATTAAATAGAGAAGATATTGAGGCTGAAATTGTTGATGCGACAGTTGAGGAAAATGTTGAATCATCTGAAGTATCTACAGATGATGAGAGCGAATTGTCAAATGAAACTGATACAGATTCTGATTGACCAATTATGTGTTAACATTACACTTGATGACAAATATTTTACTTATTGAATGTATCAGTAGTTTGAAATTATGCCGCCAAAGAGGAAGGAAGTTCGCAACCCATCTCCACCTGTTCCAAGCTCTCCTTCAGACTCACCATTAGAGATTGATTCTACAGAACAAGGTAAAAATCTAATACTCATAAAAGTTATTAATTAAGGTCCTATAATGGAGATATAAATGAAAATGATTACAATGTTATATTTTATAGAATCTACAGTACAATCTCGTCAAGGTCGAGGCACCACTAGAGGGGTGACGTTGGAAAAATATCGGAAGGTGGGTAAGATCAAGGTTAACATTCCTGACGAACATACTGGGGGCGAAGGACAACCAGCAGCTTGACTTGCATCACATGTGGGTGCTCTTACACGAACTTACGCACCTTTGGCAACGACTTCATGGAAGAAAGTCCCCCAAGATGTTAAAGAGCTTATCAAGAAGCGTTGTTTGGTAATGTTTAAAACATTGATTTAGTATAATAAATTTCTATATTTTACTTAAATTTAGAATATTATAAATGATAATGTGTTTGTGACTATTTTTTTAAGGATGATTTCGAATTAAATTTTGGTCAGAGAGAGGAGCGTAAGACTGTGGAAGAGCTTATGGGTAATGCATTTCGCAAATATAAGGCGAGGTGTCATGAGCATTATAATAAGTTTGAGAAGAAGGAAGATGCACGCCAACATCCTTTCCAGGATGTCCGACCTTCTGAGTGGGAAAAACTTTGTGACATGTTTGACGAACCATCATATCAGGTATAATGAAATTTAATTATTTTACTTGTCCTATCTATCATTTCGCTTCATAATATTTTCAATTTTTTTGCAGGAGCGAAGTTATATAAACAAAACAAATAGATCAAAATTGAAGATTAATCATCATGCAGGCTCAAGATCTTTCCATCGCCTTTCTAAGAAATTGGTATTGCTATTTTTTTTATTGGATATAGTTAATTATTTGGATGAATCATAATGACTTTATATCTTAACACATTTATTGTAGCAAGATTCAGATACTAATTATGATTTGACAAAATTATATGCTGCATCGCACACTGATCGTAATGGAGAGTGGACTCATCCTGATGCCCGTGAAAATTATGTAAGTTTTATAACCTGCTTTAAATAAATATATTAGAATATTTATGACGATATTAATTCTTTATCTTATATATGGCTAGGATAAAATGGTTGCCCTACGTGCTGAATCTGCGTCAGATCAAAATTCCTCAACAAGTGATATTGACATTTTTACACAAGTCCTGGGTCAACGTTCAGGATATTTGAGGGGTTTGGGTCGTTGTGTAAAGCTTGGTCCCTTTTCCTCTTCTTCTGGGAATGCATCTATGACTTCTATAGCGCTAGAGAATGTGAATTCCAGAATCGAAGAATTGACTGCAAGACAGCATGAGTTAGAGGCTCAATTGGCAAAACAAGCAGATATGGAGATGCGCCTCAAACAACATGAAGAACAACAAGAAGAGTTCAGAAGACAGATGCAACTCCAAATGCAGCAGCTTATGCAACAGTACGGGCCTCCAAGCAACTGATGGATTTTGAGATTATCTATTTATGTACGAACAATACTCGTCTCGACTGTTATTTATTTAGTTTGCGCTTATTTTAACACTTTTGTGAGTGTTAAATAGTTTCTAATGTATTTTTTCAAATAGTATGAATGTCTATTTGGTTTTCTATTATTGATTTAAACTAAAGAGATATCGTTTGAACGAACGTAAAACGTTTGAACTCTATGTAACGACAATAGCGTTCGAACGTAAACGTATTGTTCGAACGAAATTTATGTTCGTAGAGTTCGAACGATCACACAACGTTCGAACGTAACTAATTTCAGTCTTGTTCGAAAATAGCCTATACCGTTCGAACCCATATACCGTTCGACCTGACCATTTAACGTTCGAACACAAAGACAATTCATAACGTTCGAACGAATTCATGTGTGTTCGAACATATTTCGAAATCGTTCAAACATGTCACTACTGTTCGAACTTAAAATTTTTTCCGTTCGAACTATTTTCTGGGACGAATTTAAACCGTGACAAAAAAAAATTTCGTTCGAACGGTTTCCTTCAATTTCGTCCCAAAAGAAATTTTTTGGGACGAAATGGTAATTTTCGTCCCAAAATACCTTTTGGCACAGTGATATTGGAACGACTTTGGGACGAATTTTTTTCGTCCCAAAACTTTTTTTGGGACGAAATTGGGGTCTTTTGGGACGAAAATTTTTGTCCCAAAAGACCCTTTCTGTTGTAGTGCCTGTTTATTATGAATATTACTTGATTAGGCGCAATCCTTTTTCCTACAAATTTGGGAGTTGAGAATTAAAAAAAAAAAAAAAACTCTTCAATTTACAAATTAATGCCCATGCCTTTGGTGTAAGCTAGTTTTATGCCTCATTATTCAAATTCTAAAGTAGTGTTAACTATGTTGCTCTTTTAGGACGAGTTCCCAAGACTAAGGAAATATGTTTTTCACCAGTCTTTAATTTGCAAGGAGATGTTAAACATTGACGACTCATTTTCGGAAGATGCTTAAATTATCCCAATGTCTATCTAAGACTCTCAACCTCCAGAAAGTACTATTTGTAATAAGAAAAATACAACCGGGTGACAACTTCTCTATAAAGGAAGACAAGCCTTTGGTATCATCGTGGCTAAATGTTAGCATTGATGTGGTGCATGGAACTGACCAAATCATTAAGCACTTTGAAACAAAGCTACCACATACTGAACACAAAGACTTCCCAACTTCAAGTGTACCTAGTTCGATCGATCTAACTCCTTAATGAATCGGTGGTCCACAATTCAACAAGTAACTAATAAGTTTTGTCCATGCCTGACTCAAGTTAAATATCAAAATCAAAGTAGCGTTATCGAGCATGACAATGTATAACTTATATTAATTGCAATGTTAATACCTTAAGTTATCAATACTTAATTCATTTTTTATTTACCCTAATTCTTTAGATTGCCAATGCAAAGATTATGCATCAATCTATAAATAGGATTTCGTTTCCATTTGAACATTGTTAGCTTTTGTTGAGGGATCAACCAAAATGGTTGCAACATTGGCCCAAGGAAAAAAGCAAGAAGAAATAATTAATCTATTGTAGTATCTTCACACCTCAATCATCACACTCCGAAATCAATAAATCAAGTTGGAGAGGATTATACGTTTCATGATACCAATGTAAACATCATGAGACTAATAGGTAGGAAAGTTGAAAAGATAAGAAGGAAGAGAAAATATAGTTACTCCGAAGATGTTGTAGCATTCATGAAGAAAAAAATAGAACATCTTGAGGACGCACGTGTGAAAGGAGAAGAGGTAATTCGCTTGGAAAGGGAAATGTTTCAATTGGACCAATTAGAACATGAACGTAGACTTCGCTTGGAAAGGGAAGAAATGGTCGTTAGGGAAGAAAATGTGGAAAACAAATAACCGTAAATATGATCATATATTAATAGATAAGAAATGTAAAAAAAATGAAAAGTATTTATAAAGAATTAATAGTTTTTGAAAAATATAACAGTTGGAAGAATAAGAATTTGGAAATTATATATGATTGTAAGATAAAGAATAAAAAAAATAGGAAAATAATATTTTAATTAAAATAATAAAAATAAATGGCTAAAATAGAGTGAGAGATCGATATTGTAGAAATGTGAAATAACTAGATATATTAATTAAATAATGGTAAATTTACTTGAATAGTTGTAAATGTTTTTATTTGTCTTGATGTGTGAATTAATAGCTGATCTTTCACTTTATTCTTAAGTTTGGACAGAAACTTTGAGGTCTGACTTACAAAAAAAGAGGCTAATAATTAATCATGTGGAGCATATATATAATGTTAAACTAGAAACTTTAGAGACCTGAATCTAAAAAAGACTCTTTACTCATCATCATGTAGAACAACGTCAAAGTAATCATATGATATCTACTGATTGGTGAAACCCGAATCCGGCCATATTTATGGCACATGTACTAAAGTACTGCATGCATGACGATGCAATATCTAAGCATCAGGAAACTTGTGTTATACATAGTAGTCGAGAACTATTTCGTACCAGGGGGAATTAATGCATGCACTAGGACGGTGCATTTCTTTTTTTTTTTTTCATTTTTCCAGTATTCGTGACCATGAACTAATGCTACTCATCATTTTATGTTTGTTTTCAGAATTTAGATAAGTTGAGTTGAAATTAAAATTAAAAAGTTGAATAAAATATTATTAGAATATATTTTTTAATAATATTTTTATTGTGAGATTTAAAAAAGTTGAATTGTTTATTTTATTTTGTATTGAAAGTTGAGAAAGTTGTAATGATTAGATGAGATGAGATTAAATACTTTCTGAAAATAAACGATTATAATCTTGTTATCATCTTATGATGTGCCATTAAATAATTAGAGACTATTTATTATATTTTACTTGTTAACTTATTATTTAATATCACATCATAAAATGATAAGAAGATGATAAAAAAATAAATGATGAATATATTTTTTCTTCGTGAATAATGTAAAAATGTACATACTATATTCCTGGTGCATTTCCCGTACGTGTATGTGTATCACTATTCTAGAAGATTTTTTTTTAAATTTCGTCGGTGGAAATGACGATTTTAATTTTGTCAATTTAGATTTCTAAGAAATTTGATATATAATTATTTACCGATGGATCGAGATTCCACGTAACAAATTTGGTGATTGGGATCGAGTCCATTAATGGGAGGAATATGTTAATTTCTATCATTTTCCAAGAACAAATTTATAGAAAAAACATACAAGAAACAAAAAGAAAAGAGAAACGAAAAAAGAAGAAGAAGAAAAGTATGAAAAGTCCATTATAATCACAAGAGGATGCCTTTAGCTCATTGCTCCCACCACCCAAAGTAACTAGGGTTTTGGGAAGATGGTGATGTTTAACTGCGCCAATATTGGGGCAGTACTGAACAGCTAAGCATAGACCAATCAGAATATCAAGATGGTAAAAACTTGACACAGCCAATGAAACTTCGCGTCGGCCCTGTCTATATATCTCCCTCCAATAGTTCACTCCCTCCATTGTTTTCATCCTTGTGAGTTGTGATCTCTCGCTCTCTCTCTCTCTCTCAGCTCTCTGGTCTTGGCCATATATAGAGATCATAGATCTCAGCCATATACATGTCCTTCTTTGTTTTTCTGTGCAAAACCGTATGCTTTTTTCTCCTTTGGTTCTTGCTCATTTTTATTGCTTGTACTAAATTGTTTTGTCCCCAATCCATATGTATATATACCTCTTTACCTCTATCGGTTTCTTGCTTTACTGTCCTTCTGATATATATCAATTTTGTTTGTTGATTTACCTTTTCTTTGTGGGCTTAATCGCTGGAATCTGGCATGGAGAGATATGTCGCAAACCGGCGGGGCTTTCTTTTCCTGTGCCGGAATCTGACTCGGCTTCTCTTTCGAACTCTTTCTGTTGCCGGAATCTAATCGGAGAAATCTGACCCAGATATGATTTTGAAAGTGTCAGTCTATTCGATACAGATGGTTTCAGTCTCCAGTTTCTGTGACTTCATAAATAGTAGTGAATTATAATTTCTTTCTTTGGGGTTCAAAAAACTTATGAATAGGGTTTTGTTTTGTTTTGTTTTGTTTCAATAGGTCTTTATTCGAGAGTTGAAAGTTTTGTTCCTATGGTCGTGTTGGACACGGTAGATTCTTCTCGGGGGTTACCCCTCACGTAGTAGTACTTTATGTTTCCACCACTCACAATCCAACAAGTCATCTTTTGCCTGTGTGGCGTCGGGCTAAGTCGTACATGAAATGTCATATTTTTTCCAGCCTTTTTATTTTTATTTCCTTCTTTTTGTTTTTCCTTTTCTTGACTAGGGTCTCCCTATGGAAATGTTCGGATGCACTTCTGCTACCTTTCTTGATATAATATTAGTGCACAAATTGGGTAAAATCAGGCGTTGTGCATGGACGATATATAGAATGACAGTCAGTTGTTTGCGGGTGTAGCATCATCAAGATTCACATGCAAATGCACAGTGGGTGATTGCAAAATCTGCACTCTGCCAGAGTTCTTTTGAAAGTGAGAATCTTGATGATGCTGCATCGGCAATAAACGACTATACAAATTAAAGAGGATGATCTCTTGCACTATTCAACACTGCCACTTTTGCACTTGAACCCAGGTGATCCTTTCTTTCCGAGTACTTTCTGTTACCGTAAGCTGGGTTTTCTTTCTATCTTCTGTATTTTTTTTTTTCCCAAAACAATCTATGAGCTAGTGGGTTTACTGTATGTATATTTTTATATGATTGTCAGTTCTCTCTCTGCAGACTGCGTAGAATCTTATAGGCTATTCAAGGACCTCTGCTGACCTTCTGTAGATCTGTGAATATTCCTCTGAGCAAAACTTGCTAGGGTGGAATTAGTATATTTTCAGGTGCTTATTGCTGGAGATGGGCGGATATATACTTTGTCTATTACTGGAAATCAAGAGAAAGAGAATCTTGATGATGCAGCATGGGCTATAGATCAATTAATATATTATCGGAAAAGGTGATTTTTAATCCATTTTTGTTGTGTTTTCTTGCGGCTTCATCGGTGGGTGTTTTTGTTTTAGATCTATCCATGGATTCTAGAAATCCTCACCATAAATGTTTATGTGTGTTTTCATGGCTCATGCGCAGAAAGGCAAAGAAACAGTACTGGTGGATATATGGCTAGTCATCACATGAGCAATATTCTAAGAATGGATTGGAAATTTTGAGCAGAAACTGAGAAGAAAGGTGAGCAAAAAGGAAGCTAGCTTTCTCCGAGTACTAGCATTTTACTAATCAAATGAGTCCAATCTTCAAAATTTGATGATTTTAGCTTTAAAATTTTGGTATTGGATTCACTATATGTTCAAATGTCAAGCTTTTAGCTACAGTACATTTTTTTTCATTTTCAAATTTGAAGACTCACTATTCACACTCTATAATCATTATTTTATTTATTTAAATTATTGTTTCCAAATTTTAAGCCACAATATATTTAAATTGAAAAATAATAATTTAAGTATTAAATTAAATTATTAATTAACATATAGTTAGTGTAATTGTAAAATATAAAAAAAATTAAAAATATTATTATTAACAAAATAATATTATATTATTATTTTGATGAATCTAATAGCTAATCCAATATGAGATTATGGATATAGAAGTTTTTGATTTATGAAAAATATATATTTTTCATCAAATTTTAAAAATGAAAATAATGAATCCAATACTAATGCTCTCACGTTCGGTTCTTTTTATCGGGTTTGATAATCTCAGCATATATATATATATATATATATATATATATATATATATATATCTCAGGGTAGAGCTTATTTTCCCAGCCAGAATTATCTTTTCCAGTTTACCTTCAGCAGCATTAATCACCCATCACTCTAGCTTGTTAGTGGACCAAACTTAAAGAGATCAGACATCTTGCAACTTGCATGTAGTAGCACTCAGAGAGAGAGAGAGAGATATTGGTCAGTCCATGAATTATATTTACGGCCACCTGATCTTCTTCAATAATATTAATTATACCCAAAAAAGCATTCTAAAAAATGTCTTTATTTTCTTATTTTTCTGCTGCTTCATTCATGACAGTTATAATTGTCATTTCAAAATTATGGAGATCTGTGTGCCTCTATCACTGTCCAAGCTGTCCTGCAATGGGGCTTCAGTCCCATGCTTTGCTTTATTGATTCTAAATTACAAGCTAGCTAGCTGTGAAATATTAGGCCCACTCATGATCAGTTCCGAACTGTTATTAATTAATGAGACGACACCAGATAATACTAAATAATCGGCATGATCATCATATCTTGTTAATTAATTGTTCTTCTGGTTTTGTCTCTTTTTCATCTGCAGAATTTGAGATTTCCATTATTGGCTCTTGGTATTTAAATATGTAATGCGATAATTAGTGACTTGCTATATATATATATATATAAGAATATTATTTGGCTGACGTATGACCAGGTTATCCAAATAGAAAATTTGAATTTGAAACCCCCACTCCCTTATAAAAAAGAAATAAAAAAAAAATATTATTTTGCCGGCCAAGTAGGAAAAACTGTACTCTACGTTAAATCTTCAACATATTATATATAATTAATTGAAAAAATCTTCTTTACAGCCTACTGTTGGTGGAAACGTGCTGGGTTGAAAAAAAAAAATTATGTGAGGTATGTGGAGAGTGCAATACACAATAGCTGATTCCTAGTATTGTTCTAATTAATTAGTCATATGGATGGCTGCACTAGTGATCTGTTTAAGAGGCATGCAAAACATGTTTAGGGTTTAGATTTTAAAAAGAAAAAGAAAGAAAAAACTCTATGATTATTAATTTAATTAAGACAGATCAGGATTAGTCATATTTGTTCTTATTACAGCTAGAGTACTGGAACTACATTATTAATATTGATAATCTTGTACGTGCGTGGATACGAGTATATATATATGTACGTCTAGCATTGCTAGCTAGCTAACAAGCTACACTAATCTATTTCTTATACAATTAATATATGTAAGTTCGATTGTGAGTCATGTTTCACTTACCTTGTGACTTAGAAAATTCACTTATTTAATATATATATATAAAAAAAAACTACTAATATTATACGTACGTACTCATGTATAATATTATACGTACGTACTCATGTACATGCATATATATATATATATATATATATATATATATATATATGTGCACATGATGCTTGCATGCACAGACTAATGTGAAGATATAACACTACAACTAATGTGATTGTACTCATGTATAATATTATACGTTAGTGGATATGGGGTGTGGAATCTAATGGCAGGTTTTCTTTTAGGAGTGCTTATAGACTGATCCAGTCTCATAATGCTAACATTTGTGGTGAAAGTTCAACAATGATGCAAGATATGAAGTTATGGAAATGGTTGTGGCAGATGCAAGTACCCAGAAAAATTAAAACATTTGCTTGGAAGGCATGCAAAGACATACTCCCAACACTTACTAATATGAGGAAGAAAAAAGTAGTGGTGGCGGATGGCCGTTGCTTTTGTATGGAACCTATTGAAGATGTCTCTCATGCTCTATTGCACTGGCCTAGGGTGATAAACCAGGGGATCTAACATCAATTGAACCTTTAGACTTTATCACTTTATTATAACATAATTGTTTTTAAAATCAACTTCACTAACGAACACTTACTTTGTTAGTGAAGTTATACATGACTCACAACTTTTCCTCAACATATCTTAAGTGATTATGCCATGTTTAACTACAACAATATGCTTTTGACTAATAAGGAGATATTTTGCTTATCTACAAACAGAGTATGCCTAAGGATGGTTGTTGAGTATTACTGTATGCCAGTAGTTTCTAGTTGGTGAAGTGACACATCCTAACTTCTCTTATTTAACCATGTCAAATCCCCTGCCACTCAACCACTACATGCATTGCAAATATCCAGCATTACATCACATATTGTATGTCAAAAGGAGCAAGTACGTACGTATAAGATGGTTCTATAACGCAAACATACTACGTATGTATAGGAGACATATACCAATTCTTGACCATGCTTCAGTACCTGCCACTTGCATATATGAAACCATTTGGTTGCTATGTAAATCGTAATAACCATCAAAATATTACCAAAATACTAGCTTATATAAACATAGAAGCCCCTGCCAATCATGGCTCCTTCAAACCCATTATATCTTTGTAATAGAACAACGTAGGGCATCTATTTCAGCTTGGTCTTCTTATAAGCAACTTAAAGAGAAAAGAACTAAAACTGCTTATTTAATCAATCCACTTTACAGCTAGTGAAAGAAGGGGTATAACCATACCTCCAAATGCAACGCCGGCATCATAAAAGAATAAACAGTGGATGCAGTTGCAAATAAAGAAAGATATTGAAACAAAGCAAGGTAAGTATATTTTATATGCAAGTCAACAAACAAATATTCCAGGTTAAAGCTGAGAGAATAACTGGAAAATCAGCTTTTAAATTGAATGAATTACTAAAGAAAATAAAAAGTATATAAGACAAGATTGCATGAACTATCTATAAAGGATAATATATATATATATATATATATATATATATATATATATATATATATATATATATATATAGTTCAAAGTTGGTTATTCTTTTCTGTATAACCAGTGATACCGCGTCAGATATTGGAAGATATATAGCAACAAGATACATGCATGCATGGTTGATGTACTTACGTAGGACCAAATTATAGTTCAAGACATAATTGGTAATTTGGATAAAGACGCAGTCCTCTTGCTTATGAAATACCATACGTTGCCGACTTTTCTAATTCTTAAAGAGAAACGTTTTAGGTTTATAAAGAAATTTATATTTATGGTATTTCACAAAACCTTTCATGGTTTAAATAATTCGGTAAGTGAGAATGTAAGGCTTTTGTTGTTATAAATAGTTTAAATTTTTACCATCAAATTATTTATCTATTACAAGTTAAAGTAGTAATTTCTTTAATATTTAATTCTCGTTTCTAAATAAATGAGATAGTTTTAATTAATTTGGTTTATCTATAATTTATACGCGCGGCGTACACATGTACACACCATTCATTTGGAAGATTAGTCAATAGTTGTAGTTTAAAATTATAAGTTATTGATGTAAAAATGCGTGCATTAATTAAGTTATATACATGCATGATGATGAATTTAAAAACACAAAACAAAAGCATTAATTATAAATTAAGGATCATTTAGAATGTCAGACAAGATGGTTGACAAATGATAATAGTATAATTATAGTTATATAATTATTCTCAAGAGAGATGCCACGTATATAGCCACGACCTTGACGAGCGGATGCATCAACTTTATGATAATAATATAATTATAGTTATATAGTTATTGAGACAAAAATATTAATTATATAATTAATTATCAACGACATTTCCTTACTGGTAGTTGTCGACTGGCTATTGTTCTCTTGCGTGTTAACTTGATCTTCAGGAGCGGATTCCTCGGGTGGGGAGTCCTCAATGGGTTCGGGACTTGGACTTGGCGAAGGAGGCACATTTCTTCGTCGTCGTTTTAGCGGCATCATTGAAAATGATTAATTATATCAAAGAAAATTAATTAGACGAAATTATGAAAAGTATAATGTTCTATAGTCACCTATATGAATAAAATATTTAGTACTTTCATTCTTCATCTTCGGATGTATTTTCCATGCTTGTTTCAGAATCTCCCTTAGTAACATATTCGTCATCATCATCAAACTCTTCTTCGTCCTCCTTATCCACTTCATCCCCAGATTCTGATTCGTCTTTTTCTTCTTCTTCCTCACTTACTTGAATTGAATGATCATTTAATACGGACGGGTCGAGATAGACGGGTGGGACGTCATCTCTACACAATGGGAGCAACTCGAGTGCATCGAAGTCAACAAACAAGTTAATACCCTCTCCATCTTCCTGGTAGGCCTCTACAATCGGAGTGTCATCTTCATCTCAACTATTCTCGTAATCTGCACTCGTTCCTGCTTTATATATATTTCGAGGGACAAATTTTTGCATGACTGCCAAGTTATCTCTCCACTATCTTTATCAGCACTTTTCATTGAATCAATCAAGTAATAGACTTGGGTAGCTTGACAAACCAATACGAATGGGTCATCTTTGTACCATTTAGATGCAGTATTGACACTCGTAAAGTCATTATTCCTATGTATCGAAACTCGACCACCGCCTAAATCCCACCAATCACATTTAAAGACATATGTTACAGACCCACACCATAATAGTCAATATCATTTGTTCCATGACTCCTCTCAACCAACACACCAGAGTTTTGAGTCTTTCTATTACGTTCACGATCCAGAGTATGAAATCTATAACCTCGAACAGTGCATGCAGTGTATCGAAGTGCTCTATTTGAGGGACTATGGGCCAATGCATACAATTCAGCAGAAACTGATCTGGGATCACGAGCACGTTGTTCCAAAATTTAACAATTGATATATTATATATTTATTAAAAGTTATCTAGAGGTAAAAGTTTCAAAATGTAACATATACATAATTTTAGTTCATACACGTTGTTCAAACCATCCAGGAAATTATTCCTCGTGTCTTGCCTCTATATTCTCTACGCATTCCGTCCTAAGTTTGTCCATGTGCTCACTGTATATAAGCGCAAAAGAATATTATTTTGAGCACGATAGTTATAGTTAAACTTGAAGATATAGAGAGCAAAATGTTAACCATTTATCGTGTATATAGGCCTCTGCTATTGAACCCTCAGCTCTGGCTTTATTCCCAGCAGTGCACTTCAGTTGACCCAAATATCTTTCAACTGGATACATCCAATGGAATTGCACATGTCTACCCAACAGTACTTCTCGAGGTAAATGTATTACTAAATGGACCATGACATCAAAAAATGATGGTTAAATGATCTGCTCGAATTAACATAGTATAGTGGCAATGTCTTCTTCCGATTTCCACAACATATCTCGATTTACGACCTGAGCGCACAAATCCTTAAAAAACATACAGAGTTTGGATATGGCAACACGTACATTAGATGTCAACTTCTCACGAATTCCCAACGGTAATAACTTCTGCAAAAATACGTGACATTCATGACTTTTCAATCCACTGATTTTCCAATCATTAGGGCTCACGCATCTACCGATATTTGAAGCATAACCATATGGCAACTTCATACCTTGTAACCATTTGCAGAAGTCCATCATCTCCTCCCTCGTCATCGTAAAACATGCATGCGGCATGACCACCTTGTTGCCTTCCACCCACAAATGTAGATTATTTTAACTCCCATTCTCTCAAGATCTTTCCTCGTCTTGATCGTGTCCTTCGTCTTTTTGTTAATGCTCATCAATGTACCCAGTATATTATCATAGATATTCTTTTCTATGTGCATTACATCCAAACTATGTCGCAATGTGAAGGACGACCAATACGACAAGTAAAAAAAAAATACTACACTTTGTCCAATTCAATTCTGTTGCGCCTTGTTTTCTCTTGTTCTTTCCCCGACATTTGCCAAAATTGTTCGCTCTAACATGTACCAGTTGTTCCACTATCTCTTCTCCAGACAACTCATTTGGTGCAATTCTGTTATCTGCTCTCCCATCAAACATAGCACATTCTTTTGTCCATGCATGATTTGCTGGTAGATAACGTCGATGACCCATGAAACACAACTTCAGAGAATATTTTAACCAATGACTAGCAGTTTCTTTATTACACGTCGGACACGCTAACTTTCCTATAGTACTCCAGACGAAAAGTTTCCCATATGCCGAAAAGTCATTTATCGTCCACATTACCGCAGCATGCATCTGAAAAGATGTCGACGTGGATGCATCATAAGTTATGATGCCTGTTTCTCATAACTCTTTTAGCACTTCAATCAACGGCTGCATGAATATGTAAATGTAATTCCCAGGTGATCTTGGGCCGGGAATAAGTAAAGTTAACAAAGAGTTGGACGCCTTCATGCACCTCCATGGTGGAAGATTGTAGGGAATCAACACTATGGGCTAAGTGCTATAACTTGTACTCATATTCCCAAAAGGGTTGAATCCATCGGTTGTGAGTCCCAGGTACACGTTCTGAGCTTCTATCCCAAACTCTAGGTATTGATTATTGAAAGATTGCCATGTAAGTGAGTCAGCTGGGTGCCTCATATATGCATCATCCTTAACTCTTTTCTGCCTGTGCCACCTCATATCGTAAGCTGTTTTCTTACACATACAGTCTTTGCAATCTAGGTCTCAAGGGAAAATACCGTAACACCTTAACTGGTATGTTTTTCTTACCCTTCCACCTCGACTCTCCGCACACAAGACATGTTTGTTTCTCCTCGTTCACCTTCCAAAACAAAACACAATCATTCTTGCATGCATGTATGTACTTGTACTCAAATCCAAATTCATTTCTCAACTATTTCGCTTCATAAAAGTTCTTCGACAATGCAGACTCTTCGGGAAGCACCTCGTTAAATAAGTCCAGTACCATATTTATTGCTTTCGTCGACATCCCACACAATGACTTAATGTGAAGCAGCTGCACAAGAAACAACATTTTGGAATGTTTTGTACAGCTTGGATAAAGCTCACGTTTTGCATTTTCCCACATTGCAGCGAAATTTTCACAATCAGTCCCTCGGCCACTTGAGACATTGTCGTTAACCTTATCCATAAACATCTCAGCTCCAATATCATCCAACTCTTCTCCATCTTATCATGCTCATAATCATCAACTATGTGCCGCAAATAATTCGGATGACCGAGCAATACATCTGCTGACTGTTTATACGACTCACCATGCAGTACCCATTCGGTATACCCCAGATCTATACCGTTGACTTTCAACTTCATCCAACCCTATCGAACACAAATTTTTACACCATCGACATAGACACTTAATGTAACCACGACTATCAGCAGAGGCACGTGCAAAATTAATGAATGTTCTTACTCCACGTGCATAGGGTACGTAATCTTTTCCAAGTTTATCGCCTAGACGCATCCAAATTTTTTTCATTTCTAAAAACATTTATCTATTACTAACACGTACATAGAAAACTCACATTCATGTCATGCTTCAATTCTTATTACTTTTTTGATAAGGTAGTTAGTCATATCTCATTTGAGATTTTATTATCCATATTGCACAAATCTCGTCACTCTACTACTTTCCACATTAGTAGAAATTTCGGCAGCACCTTCCCATAGTTCTCCAAGTATACATGTTAACATAGAGGGATTGTGACCCTACGAACAATATATCCGAAGAACAGTAGAGGAAGACACCAAAACTTCATATTAAACGTGGAAATTATGAGTAACAAAATGTGCAATACAGATAATATAATTCCAAACTCTCCACACTGGACAATTCAGGAATTAGTGGATACGTAAATGTATACTAATTCCTAAACGGTTCTAAAGTTATTTATGCAATGTCACACAATATCTATCAAAAAATACTGCAAACAATATCCCCATATTTGAATTAACAATGTCAAACAAATAATAGTGTTATATTATTAAACTAGAGAGAGATGGAAGAATATGTTCACAAGTTTCCTATCATGAGTAGATAACAAGAGAGAATGATCTTGAAGAAATATCTAAATTTTAGTCTAATTACTTAACTGTCACAAACTCTCCGACCTTGACAGCTCTCAAGGCTGGAGAGAATTTGACAGTAAAAAACGGCACCTAATCGAGAATTAGGGTTTGCTAATGGCAAAAACGGCATATGAATAAAAATAGCAATACAACGCTTTATGAATATAATAATAATGTCACATATTTATGCTAAATCACTTGATGTGTTTGATGTAATGTTATTTTAGACAACTTATTAAGATCATAATATATTCTTAAAATCTAATATCAATTATTGGGAATTAATTTTTACTTTTTTAACAAAACAATGAAAAATATATATGTTAATGTTGTTAGTTATATTCTAACTTATAGTCAATAAAATATGGTCTACGAAACGATTATATAAATGATTGTATGTCTTGTTATAAATGCATACATGAATTTAATTATACTGTGAATTGTTTTTCCATTATATATATAGTATCAGTATATAGTATTAGTATATATCTAATAGTATAAGGATAAGTACTAATTAGTATACGTATTAATATATTAGTATTAGAATATATAATATTAGTATATAAATATATAGTATTAGAATATATATATATAGTATTATAATATAGTATTAGAATATATATATAGTATTGATATATATAGTATTAGAATATATAATATTAGTATATAAATATATAGTATTTGTGTATAGTAAGTATATAGTAACATACACTATATATATACTACTTATTATTATATTAGACTATAATATATATAATACTTAATATATTATGTTATATATTATAACATTATACCATATAATATATTAGTATAGTATTAGTTTAATGTTATATGTTATATACTAATAGCATTACTATATAATTACTATATTAATATTAGTATTATATCCTATATAGTAATATTAATATTAATATTAGATAGCTAACCGAGAATTAGGGTTTGCTAATGGTAAAAATGGCATAATTAATAAAAAATATATTAGTATAGTATTAGTTTAATGTATATGTTATATACAAATAGCATTACTATATAATTACTATATTAATATTAGTATTATATACTATATAGTAATATTAATATTAATATTAATATTAGACAGCTAACCGAGAATTAGGGTTTGCAAATGGTAAAAACGACATAATTAATAAAAATAGCAACACTATGCTTTATGAATTAGGGTTTGCTAGCATTACTTTATAGTATTACCATACTAACAGCAACAATATACTATATATAGTAGATAGCATTATATATAGTGTATATATAATACTATATATATATAGTATAGAATATAGAATATTATATATATATATATATATATAAACACTATATTCTATACATATAGTATATATTATAATATATACTATAAAATATAATATTTTATATTATATATTAACTATATATAATATACGTTATGTCTGTATTATTAATATATTTTTAAAAATTCAATCGCCAAATGTTCGAACGTGACTCAGAATGACGTTCGAACGTTTCACGTATATAAGCCCAAAACTGAAACGGGAAACATCATTCTATGAACTAAACCGTTATCTCTCCACCGTTGCACGCCACCGCAGTCAAATCCCGCCACAATCATCACAAAAATGTAGGCATCCCTCTTTTGTTCTCTTACATTTTTTTTTAAAAAGATTTAATAGGATTTTGTGTAAACTGAACATTAGTGGTGGCTGGATTTTCAATTCCATTTTTTGGCTATCACTGGTTGCCATTGGCCAAATGGTCACCATAGAAAAGTTTATTAAAGTGTATACTTCATTTCTATGGTGGCATTTGGCCACTTAGAACCGTGGTACGCAGACATTCTGTATCGTAACGTTCGAATGTTTTGACAGAACGTTCGAACGTATGACGTTTCAATTACAAATTCGTTATGCCTTCCACGTTTGAACGTATATTTTGTACATTCGAACATTATTTTTTGATGCATTTACGTTCTAACATTGAATGCTAATGTTCGAACATACTACTTTTCAATTATCTGTCGTTTTGCCTTCCACGTTATAGAAGTCAATATTTTACGTTCGAACATAAAACACATACGTTCGAATTGGAATGCATAACATTCGAACGTAACACATCTCAAAATTTTTATACGTTATGCCCTTAATTTTTGAACGTGTATATTATATTATGTTCGAACGTTAATATAATTTTTATCTAAAGAACGTGCATCTTTCTTTAGATAAAACGTTCGAACATATGTTATATTATGTTTGAACGTTAATGCGGACCAGTTTAAAATTAATACGAAAGATGCATCAATAGTACTAATATTTTTTTTTCTTTTCAATTTTCAGGAAACGGGGAGGGAAGGAGCCAATGAGGACACTGCTCGGATTGGAGCTCGTACTGTTATGGTAGAACGAGAGGTCCTGATCAATGAGTTCGATGAGCTCAGATGGGAGCAGACGAATTTCAGAGATGCGTTCATCAGTAGAGGCTGGGGAAATATCTGCACATTGAGGGGAAATGTATACCTCTCAATGGTTCGGGAGTTCTATATGGGGATGTGCTCCATGTCTCAAGACACATCCTCTTACACCGTGACTGTATGCGGTGTTTCGTTTGAGATTTCATCAGATGTGATTACCGAGCTCCTCGGGACTCGTCAAGTAGTTGAGACATCGACTACAGCTAACTCTTAGACTAGCGACACAACCGTCGTTCGCACATCTACATCTGCACGCGGCACACTCGATGCAGATGTAGGCATTTCTGCATCATCTACTGGCCCAACTGGGCCAGTAGATGATGCCAGAGATGCAGACTGGTCAGAGGCTGAGGGTACTGACAGTGAGGCCCAACCGGTCAGAGACGAGGATTTCTACATCCTCACCGGGAGAGACCGCACGCAGATCGAGAGGAATAACACCTTTAACCAAATACATCTGCTATATTTCTTCCGCATTTTGCAACTTATTGTTGCAACAAACATAGATCTTGTGGCACATAAGACTACATTTAGTTAGACTCGGGCACAACTTTTGATATGAGTGGCACGTGGATATCACATCGATTTGCCACTGCGCATATTTGAGATGATCTATTACGAGGCGAGCATCGTCTCCACAGATAGCCTCCCATATGGTGTCATCATTAGCCGACTATTACTTGCTTGGAGAGTGCCACTCCAGCCGGAGGAGCGGGTCATAGATTAGATGAGCCCCCTCGACATGAACACACATCAACGTAGCATTGGATAGGCGAAGGGTTATCCTTGACGTCAGCCACCCCTTATAACGGATCTAGTTCCTCCAACGCCGCCCGAGCCTGGTGTGGGGAGTAGGAGTCAGCAATCGGCGAGTACATCTATGGGAGATGCGCGGCCTGCTTGGGTTGATGTGGTGATCTCACAGTTGACTACGCATATCGATCGACAGATTGTGGTTGTAGAGGAGTCTGTAGCTGAGATAGCCCATCGTGTAGGTATCCACAACGAGAAGGTTGATAGCTTGATAGAGGAGATACAGAGTAAGAATTTCGTGAATAATGCGTTCGTCTGAGTGTTGTTTACGAAATTCTATCATATTTTGTATTTTGCTTTTAATATATGTAAGGAACAATATTATTTAATATATCTATTATTTTTTAATTTCAATTCTCATTCTTTTTTTTTTTGAATAGTCAATCTTATTCCTCTTTACTATAGCAAATGCTGGATACACGGAGGGACTCCCTCCAAAGAAATGCTCTGCTCAGAGAGTTTTACAGCATCATTTGCTAAACTATGGGCAATACAATTAGATATTCTAGAGACATGCTGAAACGACCAAGTTGAAAAGTTTATGATTTATGCTTTGATGTCTTGGAGAATCAAGTCTGCAGTGCTCCAGTCCCTTGTCTCTTTGTTAAAGTCTTGGACCACACTAAGTGCATTCCCTTCAAGAATAAGACTTTGTAGATGTAGTTGTTTACAGAAGATTACAGCCTTGAGAGCAATCACATCCTCAGCCAGCTTTGCATTAGGGAATAGATTCCTTTGAGGTCTCAAAGGGGCAATCACCTTGCCTTCCCAGTTCCTCACCACCACCCCAATTCCAATTATGCACCTTACTTTGTCTACGGCAGCATCCCAATTAGCCTTAAAGCCATTCACAGGTGGAGGAGTCCAATCTGCAACTTGAGGCCTCTCTAGTTGTCTGGAAGAGCAGCATTCAGTGGTTGCCTTGAAGTCTCTAAGCATCTGGTGGTTGTTGTGAACCAGCTTGGAAGGGTCCTCAAATTTCTCTTCAAACAGAACACAAGCCCAGTCCTTCTGTTACACACTAGATATGTGGTGATGGCAAAAAACAATAAGTCTTCCTCATTTAATACTGAAAGGAGGTGGCTCACTAAATCTTTGAATGTTTGAAAATTGACTTGCACTTTCTGTAGACTCCTGGAACTAACTCCCCATACATCCTGCACTGACTCACAAGCCCATAAGGCATGTATTACACATTCAGACTCCAAATTACACACAGGGCAAAGAGAAGATTCCTTAATTCTCCTTTTACAAAGATTAAGATTTGTTGGCAAAGAATCATGGTAAGCTCTCCATAAGAACATTTTAACTGCATTTGGGACCTTGATTTTCTTAATAGAGGAACAGATCTCCTTGTGAATCTCTTAGATGATTGTCCTATAGAATGTTGTTCCATGTCCCCGAGAAGGTGATAGGCACTCTTCACTGTAAACAGTCCATCTTTAGTGCACCTCCACACTAGTTGGTCTGAGATACCCCTCCAACTGATAGGGATCCTAGAAATGTTGCTAATATCCTCTTCACAGAAAATACTCTTCAAAAGAGGCATGTTCCATGCTTTTGTCTGCTCATCTATAAGGTCAGCAACTGTCCAATAGGCCAATCCCTCAACCAGAGGAGTCTGCACCTTATCTGAAGTAGGTTGCTGAATCCATTTGTCCCTCCAAATGTTGACCTCCTTTCCATTCCCAATGCGCCATATCAAACCCTCTTCCAATACTGGTCTGGCCTCCAATAAACTCTTCCAAACATAAGAGGCGTTGCTACCAATTCTTGCATGCAGGAAATCAGATCTACGAAGGTACTTGGCTTTTAATACTTTAGCCACTAGAGAGTTGGTTTGTTGAATCAGTCTCCAGCCTTGCTTGGCTAAGAGAGCTCGATTGAAAAGATCAAAGTCTCGATATCCAAGCCCATCATCTGTTTTATTCTTTCCAACAAATTCCAAGGCAACCATTGACTTTTTGTCCTATCCCTCTACTACCCCACCATAATTGCTGCATTAGCTTGTTAATAGCCTTGATTATAGCCTTAGGGAGTTTAAAGATGCTCATGCAATACGTGGGGATAACTTGCACTTTTGACTTCAAAAGCACTTATTTGCCTGCATTAGAGATGAATTTCACATTTCAATTTTGAACTCGATTTCTAATGGAGTCCAGAATAGGCCTAAAGGAAGCAAGTTTGTTCTTCCCCACATAGGATGATAGTCCTAGATACTTCTCAAGGTGATTTACTTCTTTCATCCTAGCTGTCGAGAGAATGACCTGTTTAGCAATTGCAGGAGTGTTTTTGCTTAAAAAAATGGCTGACTTCTCCAAATTTAATCTCTGTCCAGAAGCATCCTGATAAGAGTTTAGAAGTTTGAACAATCTACTCCATTCCAAGGCATTTGCTTTACAAAAAAAGCAAGCTGTCATTTACAAAGAAAAGGTGGTTAACCAGTAAAGAACCCCTAGCAAATAAAAAACCAGAGATAAAACCCTTTCTCTCAGCTGAGTCCAACATATTCCCAAGTACCTCAGTACATAAAATAAAGAGATAAGGGGAGAGAGGGTCCCCTTGTCTAAGGCCTCTCGATGGTTGAAAAAATTACTGGGGATCACCATTTATCAACAAGGAGTATTTGACAGAAGATACACACTGCAATATCAAGGCAACCCACTCCTTCTCAAAGCCCATCTTAAGTAGGACAGCTTCCAAGAAAGACCACTCTATACGGTCGTAAGTTTTGCTCATATCCAGCTTCATTGCTATGTAACTTTCTTTTCTTTTCTTCATTCTGTGCTGCATGGAGTGCATGACTTCATAGGCAACTATTATGTTATCAAAGATCAAATGCCCAAGGACAAAAGCACTCTGAGAAGGGGAGATCAGTGTTGATAGGAAAGGCTTCATTCTATTGGCCAATACTTTTGAGACCACTTTGTAAACCACATTACAAAGGCTAATGGGACAGTATTCAGCCACCATTGTTGGATTTCTTTTCTTCGGGGTCAAAACAATGAAGGTCTCATTAAGATCCTACACCCTCCTATTTGCACGAAGGACCTCTCTGGCTATAGAGAACACCCCCCTCACCTACAGTTTCCCAGTGGTCTTGGAAAACACCAGTTGAGAATCCATTAGGGCCTGGAGAACTCAAAGGGTCCATCTCAAACAAAGCATGTTTTACCTCTTCTTGTGTGCATGGTTTGATGAGTGGTCTATTCATCTCAGGTATCACCACTAGGTTCAAATCCCTCAGCACTTCAGAGATGTCCCTTGGGATGGAGGTCATAAATAAGTTCTTATAATACCTTTGGAAGGTTTTACAAATGTCAGCTGGATCATTTACATAGACTCCCCCTTCATTAATGATCCTTGATATAATTTGAGTTTTCCTTCTTTTAGAGGCACACTTGTGGAAGAAACTTGTATTCTTATCACCTTCCTTCAGCCATTGCTGATTTGATCTTTGCCTCAATCTTTTTTAATGTTAAATTTTCCAACTTTAATACTAAATCACTGCACTTCAAATATATATAAACATAAATATATATTTATATATGTATATATAAATATATATTTATATATATAAACATAGATATATTTATATATATAATTATATAATTATATTTTACAAATTGTGTATATAAATATCTATTACAATTTTTTAGACTTGTTCACAAATTATGTACTGTAAAAATCACATAATTTTTAAATTGGAGTAATATTTAATTTAAATTTACAATTAACGTTCGAATGTTACTTACTAACGTTCGAACGTTGGCAGCAAAACATTTCACGTTCGCAAGTAAGTAGCCACAATGTTCTAACGTAAATTTGCTCTCCATTCGAATGTTAAAAAACAACTCATCTATCTTTAGTGACGTCACAAAAAATACTTTTTAGTGATAGTTTGGGGACTGTCACAATTTCCTAACCGTCACTAAAAAGTAATTATATTGTAGTGGTTGTCGATCGGTCAACCTTAACATATATGTGTGTGTGTAAAATGTTCTTGCTAATTACACTCCCATATTATCATGTGGATACAAATTAAATAAAGTAGATCGTATGGAATTGGCAAATAAAAGAATATATTTGCTATCAGTTATTTGTTACAAAAATGACAATTTTTTATCAAAATGAGTCAATTCTCGTCGTAAATAGTAAATTCTTGCCATAAATAACTCGTCACAAATACTCTTTTTTTTTTTTTGGTAGTGATATATATATATAATTCTAATATATGATATGTAAAATTCCACAAAATTATTAAAATAATTATTATTGCACCCACAAAAAAATATACAAGTTAGTAATTAAGAACTTTTTTTTTTTTTAGTCATTAAAAATATATATTCTCCTATATACAATACAATTATATGACCGTATGCTCAAGTGAAGTATCCATTATTATAATTAATTGAGTAATTCTAGTCGTAAGCCTCTTATTTCTCCAACACCACACACCCAGGTGAGGTGGACTTCTTTTTGTTTTTTTTTTTCAAAACGTTCATTTCACTTCCCTCCTCCCATCTATGTCCAGCCATCTCCCCCTAAAAAAAATCCCAATCATCTCCTCCCTCTATGTCAGCCCCCACACCCAAAATCCAATATCTCTCTCTCTCTCTCTCTCTCTCTCTCTCTCTACAGATTTATGTCTTGGGTTTTCCTCAAATACAAAATCTAGCTTTTTAAGAAGGATTTAATTTTTTTTCTCTGCAATGTGGAAGCTAGAAGTGGATTAAAATTAAATGTTGATGCTTGAGATAGAAGGATTTGATTTTTTTTTTCTTTACAGTACTCAGATTTTGAGTATTTAACCCAGATTTTTTCTCTACAACGAGTAATGCGGATGTCTAACCCAGATTTTGAATATTTGACATTTCATTCTGTTATGTTTAACATTTGAGATAGAATCATTTGTGTTTTGAAAATTCTGATGTTTAGATGTGCATTGGTTGGGCTCCTCAACTTGGTCATCTAGACATTTTGATGTTTAGAGAGAGAGAGAGGGGATTAGATTTTGGGTGTGGGGGGCCTGACGCATAGGGGAGGGGATGATTTGGGAATTTATTTTTTTGGGTGGGGGGGGGGGGGTGTAAAACGTAGATGGGAAGGGAAGTGAAACGAACGTTTTGAAAATAAAGAATAAAAAAAAGTCCACCTCATCTGGGTGTGTGGTGTTGGAGAAATAAGGGGCTTAAGAGTAGAATTACTCCAAAACATAGATTTTATTAGACAGCAACCTCCGACCATGGTCAAAAAGTGAAACTTACGAGATTTTAAGGCAAGAGTCATGAAACTTAATCCTTGAAAAAAGGATTTTGCGAATATGGAAATCAAAGAAACATTGTTGAATGATCACTTTTCTTGTCTCAGGGAAGTTGTGAACTAAGGCCTTGTTTGTTTTCACACATGAGATGTGTTGAGATTAAAATTAAAAGTTGAATAAAATATTGTTAGAATATATTTTTTAATATTATTTTTCTTTTGAAATTTGAAAAAGTTGAATTATTTATTTTATTTTATATGAGAATTTAAAAAAATTGTAATGATTAAATAAGATAAAATGAGTTGTGAAAACAAACGAGGCCTAAATAAAAACGTATGGGAAAATGTTTTTGATAAAGAAAAATTAACTTAACCACAATTAACGAACTTGCCCTTTTGTACTTTAATACCTATAAAAATAATTTGAGCCTTTGATCCAAACTTTAACATTTAAATTGGCAATGTGGGCGAATATGGAGTATGGGGTTGAATTTATTTATTTATTTTTTCTTGAAGGCCACTCTCATTAGTCATTTTACTGGTCCAATAAACCAAATACCAAAATCCAAGACCCAATATATCATCACATAAACTCATCTCCATTAACGTACTTCAAGGTCTAATAGCTTATATCTTAGGCCCATATCTCTACTACTCTTAAGGCACCTGCTCTTGATCAAACCAAGAAAACCCATACGTTGTGAATCCGTTCACCCTTTATCCATCTTCGCACAAATGTTATAATTCTTTGACCCAAATGAATAATATTCTTTTGTTCTCGAATTAAAAAACCTCATTCAAGTGTCATTATTATAAGCCGATGTTGTTCATGAAAACTACAACAATGAAAACATCAATATATGATGGTGATGTTATTTATGAAACTTCTGTACAATTATAGGGCATTCGTGGTTCAGAAAATCTGCCAAGGGTGTGGTATCAAATAGCAAAAAGGCGAGTATGGATAACAAAGAGGTGGCTGTAAATAAAACTCATTTGTAATACCAAGTTCATGATTGCAGAGGGAAGTTCTAAAATCTCAGTTACTGAGAAGTGGAGTGGAGTGGAGTGGAGTTGACAGAGAAATAACACAATGACTAAAATCCTAAATGACTCAAGGTAAGATAAGAAACAACAGTGACAAGAAGCAGTTCATAATCTCCCATGCCCTGTGTGCTTCATCTGATCCTCAGAACCGATATAAAAACAGAGGATACACGTAATTCCCACATTTTTGGCAAATTTGATGGACCAGGTTCTGAGACTAATTTAGAGTTACTTCTCCAAATATGTCTGCCCTTCGCCCGCACCCTCGTCACCATCTCTTTCTTTGCCTACCCCTTTCTTTTTCCACTGCCAAACACAGTGATATATACATTTTGCATGAACTGAGGAATGCTAGTACACCAAAAAAAAAAAAAAAGAAAAAGTTCCAAGTCATTAAAAACCATCTACCAAGTTATACTATATACACATCCGGGGGTAAGAGCTGAACTTGCCTGGGTAGGGTACTCTTTCTAACTTCTAAGTAAAAGCTGGAAAAGGAAAGAGAGAACGCAAAAACACTAAAAACCGAGACAAAATTTTTGTGCTACCCCAGAGGAGCGCCTGAAAGAATAGGGTCACCAATAAACGACCGATGCTTTCTATGGGGTGGAATGCTGAGGGAGCGTTTTCTCATTTTGACATTACCAGAAGGCTTTCTACTCTCATTCTTCTCCATAAACAAAGAGTAAGAACACAGCTCTGACAACGGCTCGCTATTAGTTCTCTGGAAGAGCTCCAGGTTTTGGCGATATTTATCCCCTTGCATACCCAGGGATTCGTCCCTACGAACAGGCGCAAGGTTATCCTTGGCCTCCTCAACATCTGACCAGTAGCCATTCTCCAGTATGTCCTGCATTGCCAGATCATCGTACTCTTCATCCGATTTTGTAGACTCCTCATCAACTGAACCGATCTGTATAGCAGAGAAAATGTACAGTGTTTGTTTAAATGTATAGTAAATCTAAATGTTTTTCCCAACTATCTTGACCTGTGCCAGAGCGTCAGAATTACAAAGAATGTTTCTTACTTTTTTTTTTTGCTTCGGCGTAGTTCATAAAGCTTTTCGTATCTGTGTCAGCCTAAGCCAGGTCACATAATAATTCACTTCAAATTAATCTACGTGTTAAAAGACATGATACGAAAAGCCAGATGTAATTTTTCAGCTGCAGTAGTTCTTCGGATGATTCCAGTTATTCTCTTTAAGTTACACGATAAACTTATGATTTATGTATAATAGACATGAAATCCATACCTCTTCAAGGACCTCTTTGTCGTGGTCATCACTTAGATCATCATCAGTAGCTGCCTCGGGTGGATCATCAATTTCTTCATCACTACCATGCACTGAGTTCTCCTCCTTGAGCTGAACAAAAAGATAATTAAAAATCCTTTCAGATAGTAGTGTATCTAATTAATTGCTGCAGAAAGTTTTCATTGATCTTATCTATATCACAAAATTCAAAGATGGATCGCCTATAAGCTTGCCTTTTCAATTTAAATTCATTTCATGTAAATTTCAGGTTGTACTAGAAAGAAAAGAAACAAAACTATAATAGATTTTCTGGAAATGTTCAAATGTTTAGAAAATACCTCCTTGGAAGGTCCATCAGACATTCTCGGTGAGCTGCAGCAAGAAGAAAAATATCTACTTCCAGTATCAGTACCATCAGCTCTTGATTCATCAACACTTCCAGCACGACTAGTGCCACCATCACTGGGCCACGCACTGATTCCGTAGAGACCAAACTGAAGATTAACTGGTTCAGCCTTACCAATCTGAGTCACATGGCCCAAAATTGGCTTCCCATTACTATCGACTGAATCTACAGGCCATGCCTTTGCCACAGATCCATCAGTATTAACGAGAGCCATGAGATGCCTGGAGGAACCTTTCCTCTGAAGCAGTTGAAACATCCCCTTGGAGGTCAATGAATTGGCAGCACACTGGTTTCTGTACTCATCATCAATCACAGTAACAGTGTTTGTGGTAAGATCATACAGCTGTTCCCCTGTGTCACGCCTACGAAGGCAACTGAAAACAGTAGCATGGATGGCTGCTACACTCCTATCGACATTGGTATTGTTTATTTTGGGGACAAGATGCTTGTCAGCCCGCTTGCATAGATAGTCTTGGATTGTTCTGATGTTTCGGATATACTTTACATATTTGTTCTTTGCTGGGTCCAGTGTCATATATTTAGCACGTACTGCAAATCGTTCCAAGTGTTTGTCCTCATTTGTGATGTATATCATAAATGGTATGATAGAAGGATGTTTCTTCATAAGCCCCATCTGCAGATCGGGATTAAAATCATCTGATTTTTTAGGATAAACATACGGAGATAACTTTTCATCAAAAAGAAAGGAAGATGACTGATGAAAAAAATATTAGCAGAATATATTTACCACAAAATTAAGGCTCAAGTGAACACCCTCAACAACCACTGATTCTTTTCGCTCTTCCCATGCGGTGATCAGCCGATCAAGACTGTCAATTACCATCTCACTTTGTGCCTTATATCCTTCAATGGCCATCTGCTTTGGACTGATCAAGTCAGTTGAGCCAGAACCTCCTGGCGTGGATCTAGCCTCAGACTTCTCAGTTGAAGAACCATCAAGTAGTTCATCCTTGGGAAGTGCGTGTGAAATGCCTGCCAATTTTTTAGCTTTCTTTTTGGCCCTTGCTTCTGCAACAGCCACAGGATCCAAGAACTCCCCTGCATGGTAGGTTGAAGCCCATAGTAGGGGGTTTTGTTTTTCGTCTACAAAACTCCTCATCATATGCCGAATAGAGTCGGTTGATATAACCGTCGTGATCCCCAACCTACTACCCTGCAAGACATGGATGATCTCAGATTTTTAAATCATGTGAATGTAGAGAAATAAAGCATCTATACATGAGCTTCAAATCTCCACATCCTTTCTTACAACTTAAATATTATACTCCATTCTACAAAATAAGATGATAACAAACTAGTGTACTCGACGCAAAATACCAGCAATGCTGACAAAGTAGACTTGCCACAGCCACTAGTGCCACACAATAGTACAGTCACAGATTCCTTCCTTTCTCGAATTCTACAAGAAGAAATGTAAATCAGGCAGAGCACAATGCAATGTAGAAGAAAAATAAGTTAACACTCCTCAAAGTAAAATAATCTCCTTACCATCCATATAAAGGAAATAATCCCGCGATAAAGATACAATATGATGGTAACAAAGTTACCAGTGGTCACATTCCTATTTTAGCCAAAGTTTCAGCTTGAGAAAGCAAAGAACTACTTTTGCCAAAGAGAATTAGCACAAAGAATCATCAAGTAGATGTTGAAGCACATTTACCAAAATGAGAAGTGTGAAAATTATCCAAGAAATCTGACAGAAAATGAAGCAGGAGATTTTTGAAATTGATGAAAAAAGTATGACAAGATAATTCATCAAATTCTGGCAAAGTTAGCTTTCAGCAGTTTTTCCATCTAAGCTAACTTTCTCAGCAACCATGCTTTAGTGTAATCCTACTGTGCGATTTTTTTTTTTTTTTTTTTTTTTGCCCATATGAAACCTACAAATCCAAAACCAGAACTAAAAAATTACTTCTAAATAAACAGAAAGAACTTCTCATGAATGACCAATAACAGCCCATGGGGCAAGAACAGCACGGAAAAATTGCAGGTGGGGGGCTAAGGACAAATTAACAACGGCAATTATTGTGTTTGGGGATTAGATTGGAAAGGAATAACGAGTGTTTGAAAAGCACTACAACTAATATACATAATTCATTCATAGATGTAGCCATGAATATACTAGCCGCCAAACATACAAAAAATATGTCAGAGATGCAAGACATCATATCCATTATGTAAACTAGTCATATAAAGATTTTACATTTTTTATTTTAAATCACACTTAACAAACATAAAACCCCACAGCAGAGAAATGAATTTATTCAGGGTCCATCTAGACGGGCCAAGAAATTATTAGCACACAAGTGGAACTGTTTTACGAAAAACAAATTATGTAATTTATCCCGGCAAATAAGAACTTTGACAAGAATTCAACAGAACCCAATATCCAACAATGCCCATAGGAATAGGCAACAAGTCTATAATATAAGCAATGCCGAGGACCAAAAAAAAAAAAAATGCATAGTAGCCCAACATATGCTACTGACCACACCAACAATGCTAAAAAACTAGGAACAGTGAATTCCTTAGATTAGGACAAGTATAAATTCATGTGAATAAAGGTATAAGATTACAATGTACCTGCATGCCAAAACTAAATCTGCCCTCTGGTTGGGACCCACATACTTATATTCAGCCAGTGCATCACACACAACATCTAGGAAAGTTTTCCTTCTGACAACAACTGTCGTTCGTATTTTGTATAATTCAAATGGTACACTCTTAATTCTATCATCTTTCACTGCAATCAAATGCTTGGGCGCCTCTGTTTTTCCCAAGCAACCACTGGTAGGACAGCCATCTACCTTCTTGAGATCTACTGAAGCATCCAATGTCGATGTGCTCATTGCTTCTGGAAGCAAAGCATCATTTGGGTTTTCACTTCTGATCAACTCAAGAACTCGTTGGCTTATCTGATGAGAGGAAATACATTTAACAAAAGCATTATTTACTTAGCAAAGCATGGAAGTCAATTGCAATAATTCACCAAAGAAACTCAGTGCTTTAATAAAGAAGTAACTCAATCCTCCAACTCCAAACAATGTAGAAAAAAATGTTAAGAAACTGCTTATCAAGAAACACAAATTTAAGAGGCAACAAACACCACACCAGGGAATAGCATCAGAACGTTTGAATTGTGTTCTTATTTCAATATAAACACTTTCCTTGCAACGTGATTTTGCTAAATATCCAGATTCGACACCTGATTGAACACTTGTATGTATGATCTAACTAATATACACAGGTCCAAGATGGATGGAGTTAAACCAAGAAATAACTCCTTCAATGCTGAATTGCACAAAAACAACAACCTGATCTACATATCCATACTTTGAAAGCACGAGTTCAGAAATCGAATTTGGTAAGGATATATCAACAACAGTGGGAAAAAATAATAATATTAAAAGAATAATGTGACATAATAGCATAGACAGCCACAGGGCACTAAAGGTGCTTTGAGTAGTAAATAGCATGACAAAAGACCCCTTTGAAGTTCTCAATTTGTGCTCAAAACTTCGTTGAGAGCCAGAGATAGTGAGAGAAGAGGGGGGGGGGGGGGGGGGGAGGCAGAGAAAAGCTATTTTCCACCAAGGAGATTTTAGTCACGCATTAAAAGTTTGAAAATTTACGTTTATAAAACAAGAGAGCACCAATGACCCTGGGGGGACAAGATGAGAGAGAGTCGAGTTAAGTTTGCAAAGCCGATTCATACTCCAACAAACGCCAATGGCTGAACCAAGGATATGTCGGTAAAACAGGTCAGGTCAAAGATATTACAAGGACCACATGAAGACCATAAAATAGGATCTTATTTATAAAACAAATTAAAGGAAAGGACCAAATCTTCATGAACAGCATCATGCACTACAGGTCAATATACACTGATGCTCACAAAAAATACGGACTAATACTCATCGATGTAGCCTTGAAAAATAACAGTATCATTTTAAGGAGATGTTCAACAAATTACTATAATGTTATAGACCTTAAAGACAACGTACTCAGAAAATTCAAAGAATACATTGCATGCAACCCTAATCAATCCCCTTAAATCACCTACTACGTTACATAAAAGCACCGACCCACCAACTAAACACAAACGATAAATAAAAGAAACTTAATACGAATTAGATTAGATTCAAAATAAGGAAATCATAGCTAAAGCTCGTAAGCGAAAACCATAAACTACCTTGAACGCATGTCGAGCTTTACATCCCATTAGCTGCAGAGTACTCTGCAGAACCGGACGCGTGTACCTAAACGACTCTTTCTCTTTTTCTTTCTCTTTCTTATCTTCTCCATCCTCCACCACCACTATGTACAGAACTTTCCCCGACTCCGCCATTTTCTACGCGAACAGATTCAGATTCAAATTCAAATTCTCAATTTCAATCACAAATAAACACAGAGCAACCAAACCACAAAAACAAAGCTCTCTAGTAAAGATTTTTTAGCGAAAGGATTAATAAGAAAAATATATAGAATAATTATTGCTGAGAGGAAAAAAAAAAAGGGTTAGATGATGATGTTCTAATTCAATGATGGGGGATATGAAGGCACGTTTAAAACATGAATCCGGGAAAATCTACCAAATTTGACCGAGAAACCGAAAGAACGCATGAGAAAATAGAGAGACGGAGAGATTGCAATTAGAGAAAGAGAATTCGACGGCAATGCCGATGAATCCAGCGAGCAAATGCGAGAAGCGGGAATCGGAGGTTAAAGCAAGGGGAGACACGGCGATCGAACCTGAGAAAAACGAATCAAGAAGAAATTTTGACGAGCTCCGGGTAGGAACCAGAGAAGGGGGGGAGGGCTATGATTTATAACACGCGACGATCCGCCATTGGAAGAGCCTGGCGTCGCAACAAGACCTCTGCATTCTGTGTCACCTGGCCTCCACCTCGACGCATCGCACCGAGCGATCCTCCACGAGTCTCTCGCTCCCGCTCGCTGCCAAGAACGTTCCTAATGACAAGTTTGACCTTAATTCCTTACGTTAATTTCAATCCTAGGTTTCTAACTTGGGAAGTTGGTCTCTCCTGAGTCCTTTGTTCGGAGTGGGCAAGACGTAATATCAAAGAGGTATGGGGGTAAATGATGCAAATACCTTCTCTTTCGTAATTAAAAAGGAAAAACAAGACAGCGAAGAGGACTTTGACCAATTAAATTTATTTAATTTTTGTTTATTTTTTTCAAATAATGTGATGGATAGGGCTGATTGAATTCAAAACTCATCTTAACTTATTTCATATTTATCATTGCAATTTTTTCAAATTCTCACACAAATCTAATAAACAATTTAACTTTTTTAAATCTCAAAATAATTTTTCTAAATTTCCACACAAAATATAATAAATAATTCAACTTTTTCAAATCTCAAAACAATAATAATATTAAAAAATAATATTCTAAAAATATTTTATTTTACTATTCACAAACCATCTCAACTCATCTCTAATTCAAAATACTCCTTAGCTCTCATTTGATTACACAACTCATGTAAAATGAGATGAGATGTTTTATTAAAAACTAAATAAAATATTATTATAATATAATTTTTTTTAATATTTAAAAAAATTAAATTATTTATTATATTTTATTTGAAAGTTTGAATAAATTTTAAAAATTATATGAGATAAAATAAGATGAGATAGTTTAATTTTGTATAATCAAACAAGCCAACTCGTAATTGACAATATCTAAATCTTAGATAATATTATAATCTCACTTTCATTTTATCCTAAAATCAAATTATTTTTAAAAAAAGATCTTCGTCCTTTTGTACATATTTCTTGTTTACTAAAAGTCCATTTTCTTTATTAAGTAATTACTTGGTACTACAAATTTTAAATTAGAGATCATATGATATTGAATTAAAAAGATTTTTTTTTTTTTTAGAAGTCAAAATATTTACCTTACATGATTTGATTTGAAAAATAAATTTTAAATTTTACAAAAAGAACTCTTGAATTAAAATATACAAATATAAATGGGCATATGCTTTTTAATTCACGATGAAAAATATAATTAAATCCTGAAGAGTTATTTGCACTTGTTTTGAACCCATCATTTTCGACACCCTAAATTATTAAACTTTCATTTCTTACTTAGCATCCTCCATAAATGGACGAAAAATTAAAAAGTGAACAATACTAGTTTTCCCGCTGGTGGGCTCCTACTGAGAAATTGTTTTTATTTTTTAATTTCGTGATTAAGAAAATATGTTTTAATGATGTTGTAAATTTTTCTTATTTTTAAAAAATATTTAAAATTGTTAAAAAATTGTATGTAAAAAAAGAACAAAAAAACACATAAAATATATTAGCGGAAGCACCCAGCGGTTGCTCAGTGTTACTCTTAAAAATTAGAGAAAATATACTTACAACCGTGAATTGTGTAACCGCCGCGTAATCGATTTGAAAAAAATGAATAAAACATGAGACCCACATAAAAAAAATTAATTTTTTAATAGTGAACCCCACTCTTTTTCAAAGCGATTATGCGGTGGTTATACATTTCATGGTTATATGTAGAATTACTCTAAAAATTATATGCATGATGTATTGATGTGCACGTGTCATTGTTTTACTATCAAAGTGCTTTTTCTATGGGTTATTACCCAATGTATTTTTTCATACAAATGCATTTTGTTTATTTCAGGTTTAGAAAATAATACCGTGCATGCCACATGTGCAGCTTTATGTCCATTTTAGTGGGAACAAATGATGAAGAGTGAAAGTAAAGTAGCTGGAACAAAAATGTCAATATTGCAAAGTGTTAATGGATTGTGTTTTTAACTTTGTCCTTTAATTCCAATCAACAAAAGCAACAAACTGATGAGTTCCAAGATTAATATTTTCCTGAAAAAAATAAAATAAAATTTGAGATACAATCAATCGTATATCTTAAAGTCAGTTGTCTCTCTAGTTTGAAAACAAAAAAGAGAGGAAAAATTAAATTAAGAGAAATGCTAATATGCCTTCTCATTTTGACCGTTTATATATTTAATTTTATTTTTTAATTTTTTCTTAATGATTAAGGAAGTGACTATTAGTATATTCGTATTTATTTTATTTTTTAAAAATGTTTAAATATGTTTAAAAAATATTTGAAAAAAAAATTGCACTAGGCAGCACACAGAGTGGGCATCTCCAGGTGGCAGAGTAGCACCACTCATAAACTAAATATTGAAGTGTTTGCTCCTATACTAGCTGCAAATTAGTGAATTGTCAAGAGTTTTGTTTTGCTTTTTCTTTTCAGGAAATTATAAACTCTCCTAATAGAATTTGTGCTGGACTTGATACAAGAATATGGATGGATAGGAATGAGGCACTCTTCTACTTCCAAAAAAAAAAAAAACCATATTTGCCAATTTAAGTGCAAATACCTTTCTGGATGCATCCTAGGGTTAGTTGTATGAAGTTCAATAGAGATGGATCTTCCTTGAACAATTCAAGACATGCAAGATTGTGAGGACCCTACCAGCACAAGAGTATAGACCATCAATGAAGTTGAGTGGAAAGAAAGATGAAGAACAGTCCATTGATTTGGTAAAAAATAGTTGCAGGTGCTGCAGAGTGCAGCTAGTCCAACAAGTGGGCGAGCAAGCATCGTGTAGAAGGTCTGGTAGGCACATCCCAGCACGAGGTGGAGATGAGCGTCTTGCTTTATGGTAGGTGAGCTATAAAAGTCGCCTATTGTAAAGGCGAGAATGAGGAGCTAAAGAGATTGATGGCTTTGATGAGATAAGAATTACTCGCCCTAGCCGAGCAACAGTCTAAGATAGACTGAGGCAGGTATGGGAGCTTTCCGGAATAACATAGAAATGCTCAAAAGAGTGGCAGTGTCGTACGCAAAAACTTAGACTTCATCTGAAGGGTCATGTCTGGAGTAAGTTTGGGATTATGATTCAGCTGGTCATAGGGGTGTAACTGGTCTGGTCCGGTCCGGTTTTGGACAAAATCTAGGACCGAACCGGTATGTACCGGTTTTGTATTTTTCAAAACCGATTACGCCCCAATTACCCTCCTAAACCAGTACCTCCGGTTTTACCGGTTTCTGGTCCGGTCTGGTCCGATTTTCTAGTTTTTTTTAAATGTAAAAAACATATAATAAAGTGTTAATTCTTATTATAAAATGTTATTAAAAAATTAATATATATATTATGCTTAAAGTATATGATCAATTAAATTTTCATCTTTAAGATTAAACTTTTATTTTATAAATTATAACAACATTATCTTATATATAATTATATTAATAACATATGATCAAATAAATTACAAATGTTTATATTTAAGATTAACATTTTATGTTATTATTTATAAATTATAATATAAAATTTTTTCATATATGATATATAATTATATATATTATATATAAAAATTTAACATATAATTATATATTATATATATAAATATTTTGTATAATATATAAATTAATTTTTATATATTTTTTTTCCAACCGGTCCGGTCCGGTCCTGAAAACTATGGAACCGGAACCGGCTGGTTTTCATAAAATAGGAACCGGTTCCGGACTGGACCGGTTCAAAACCGGACCAACCGGTCCGGTTCAGTCCGGTCCGGACCGGTTTTCCTGTTTAAATTTACACCCCTAGCTAGTCATATCACCTTAACCCAAATGTATGAGACCCAACGCCACGTGGAGGACTCTATTCAAGTAAAGACTGAGGAGTTGGTAGGCCGTTAGGAGGAGAGGACCATGCCCTAGCCATTGGTCTTTGTCATCTTGCAATATGAAAATTGAGACTTAAGAACTGCTATCCAAGCATACATGGAGTCAGAAGTATGTCAAAAGTACGTATGAAAATCCCACCCTATAAAAGGGAGTTGGACATGAGACAAAATCTCACTTTTGAGATCTTAAACACCTGATATCTTACAGAGTCAGATTCTTCAGAGGAAATAAGGCATGGCGCAGTGAAGTAGGGATCCCAACGTTGCGAGGCAGGTTAGCTTGTAAGACAGTACTGGAGAATGTGGGGTGAATGTTGTATGTAAGAGGCACATGCATATTCTGTAACCTCTCTCATTTCTGATCATGAATAAATCTAATTTTTGTCATTAAGTTTATCCTTATATTTACTTATTGATTTCTGAAACTTTCAATGTGTTTACTATTTTCATTGATACATATTTCTGTGTGAGAAATCACATCTTTGTGTGAGAGAAACATGTGTCAATCATCATAAGACAGGACAGAGATTTCTTCGAACCATTCATGTGAGATGTTGTCACAATCTTTATATGTGAAGGAGAATTCTCCATGATGATTGGGGCGAAGAGGTATCATGTTTGGCCTCACCTGATAGTTGGGATGCAGAATCCATTGATGTATCACGGGTTAGTATCTTACAGTTGATTGGCCAGGTGGACGTTTCTCTTGTGCAACATGTATATCTTTGTGTGAGAGTTGACCTATGTTGGGGTACAGGCGAGTTGACTTGTACCATGTTGGTCGGGTGGGAGAGATTCCTCGATTTTGAATGGTACAATGGCTCATCCCCTATTGGCCCATCAGACAACGTATGTCGTGTGACAAATGTTTATGAGACAACTGTGAGATGATGTGTGACTAGTGTTTCAAATTTTACATACTAGAGCAAATGACGATTCCTCGCCTTGGTAAATATTATGCTTTTAACTATATTTATTAGAGGGTAACTTCACAGAGGGTGATCCTTATCATGCTTATATGTGTGTGTGTGTGTGTGTTTCACAAAGAGGTTGATTCCTCGCCTTGGTAAATATTATGCTTTTTACTATATTTCTTAGAGGGCTTGTCATGCTTATGTGTGTGTGTGTGTGTGTGTTTCACAAAGAGGTTGATTCCTCGCCATGTTTATGGATCCTTGTATCTATGCCAGCAATGATGATTCCTCGCCATGCATACATATATGTGTCTTTTCAATATTACATGAAATTGTTTCTTGCATTTTTAGGAGCATCATCTCTCATTAGCAATCTTGTCATAACTGTCTAACTTACCTATGGTTTCATCTTCACAACCATAGACTCTGATGTAGTGTTAGAACTAGGAGTGATGCCCGAGGAGGAAGAGTTGAATCTACCCAAACCTTGAGTTTGAAGACTTGTCCCCATTGTAAAAGCCATGTAACATTTTGAGTTGTATATATTCTTTTAAGAATGGAGACCGCATGTATTTGGTCTGCCACCTTTAGGCGATGAATAAAGTATTTTTGGTTGTATGTATTTTTAAGGATAAAATTAATGAGAAATTATGTTACTTATTTCTATGATGCGATCTAGAATATTGTACCTCTATCTTTTTCGCTACGATTTGACCTTTGTACCTTACACGTGCACTTCTGTCTGGACGAGGCACGCCAAATCCCAACTAAACCCTGGGTGTTGACCTATTGGCTGCGCCCTTGGAACTTTGGATCCTCACTAGGTCCTTTATTGAGGAACGAGATGCCACAAAGATGTGATGGTATCTTGAAGTATTTTACACAAATGGAATTTTGTGTTTTCTTTGTCCTATTTTTAAGCGTCCGGTTTTTTACTTAGTTTGTTAGTCAACCAACTTAAGATCCCTACATATCCCACCACTGTTATGATGTTATCCCTTCCTCTCATTTTATCGAAGGCTATCACCATTTCTACCAGTGCATGAGACTCACACAACTCCACATGGGGTGCATGTGAGCTCCACGTCACCCCTGTTCAGTAACATTTGAGATATTTTTGCCTTTTGAGCACCTGTGTGTTCACTCTCAATTGCGTCATTTTTTGTAATTATCAAAGTCTTATATCAACAAAGATGATAAGAGACCCATTTATTTTAATTGTAACAAACTGGGTAACTTGGCCAAAAATTGTTGCTATAAGAAGAGGAAAAACCAATGCAACGAACAACCAAGATCGCCTAATCCACAGGCTCATATGGTGCTTTCCAGGACCGACTCTGTTGGAACAGATGAACGGTATATAACTATAAGTCCTCAAGTTTATCTGGTTTGTAATGCTACTAATTGGATAGTAGACACAAGAGCCAATGTACATGTCACTTCTAACCGCAATATTTTTTCAACATATCAGGATACAAACGGCATGAAAGTGATGATGGATAACTCCACCTCTGCAGAAGTATTTGGAGTAGGAAAATTTGAACTCAAACTAACGTTTATAAATACTCTTCCTTTACAAGAAGTGTTTTTCGTACCAGAGGCGATGAATAACCTAATTAGTTGACCTTTACTTAGTAGGGCAGGCTACACATTGTTATTTTAATCCAATAAAGTTATTGTAACTAAATAGTAAATATGATTCATTTGTGGAGAAAGGTTATGTGAGTGATGGTTTGTTTGTAATAAATATTCAAAACAATATGGTAGACAAATTTGATTCTAATAATAAATTTGTATTTTCAACATGTTCCTCTTTAATATGTCATGCTAGATTAGACCATGTTAATTATCATAATGTTAAAAGAATGACGGATTTAGAGATTATTCCTAAAGTTCCTGATGATTTGGATGAAAAATATTTAATATGTGTTCAATCGAAATAGCCTAAAAAGCCATTTAAATCTATTATAAGAACTTTGTCACTACTTAAATTAATTCATAGTGATGATTGCCATTTAAATGACTTCATCTAAAGGTGGTAATAAATACTTCATTACTTTTATAGATGATATGTACAAATTTTGTTATGTTTACTGAATGAAAATAAAAGATAAACCTTTTAATAAATTTATCGTCTATAAAACTGAAGTTGAAAACCAATTGGAGAGAAATATTAAAATTATTAGGTCTGATAGAGGATGTGAATACTCATATAATCAATTGGTTCAATACTGTGAGAAGAATGATACTATATATGAGGAAACCGCTCTATATTCTCCTCAATTCAATGGTGTTTCTAAAAGAAAAAATAGAACCTTGGTAGATATGGTCAAATGCATGCTCTTTAGCTCTGACCTATCGAAGCAATGGTAGGGAGAAGCAATACTTGTATCTTGTTTTATCTTGAATAGAGTACCATTTAAGGGATTTGACAAGACACCGTATGAGCTCTGGAAGGGTAGAATACCCAATATTAATTTCTTTAGAGTTTGGGATTGTCTTGCAAATGTAAATGTTCTAAAAATTAAGAAAAGAAAATTAGGTCCCAACACAGTAGATGCAATATGCATTAGGTATGTTAGATATAGTTCTGCATATAGATTTTTGATTATCAAATCAAAAGTCCAAGGTATTGATCTCAACACCATCATGGAGTCTAGGGATGCAACATTCTTTGAAGATTTATTTCATTTCAAAAATATTAGAAAGATCCTTACCTACAGTAAGTTTTCTTTCTCCCAGTAGTCAACCTACTATTATATCTAATCCTAAGAATGCATTTGGATTAGAAAATGAACTTGGAAGAAGAAAATGAATGAGAAAGAAAAAAGATTTTGGACATGAGTTTTATACTTATTCTATGGAGAAAGACCTGTTGTCTTTGAAGGATGCCATGCTTTCCATTAATTATGTTTTCTGGAAAGAAGCAGTAAATAATGAGATAAAATCTCTTAAGACTAATGGCACCTAGAACTTATGTGATCTTTTTCTTAGATGTAAAACCATTAGATGAAAGTGGATTTTTTTAAAAAAATTGAGACCTGATGGTACTATTGAAAAATTTAAAGTTCGGCTGGTTGCAAATAGCTTTACACAAAGATAGGGTATCGATTATTTTGATACATATTCTCCTGTTACTAGAATAAGAACAATTTGTGTTCTCATTGCTCTAGCAGCGATCTATGAACTTGAGGTATACTAAATGGACGTAAAGACCACATTTCTTAATAGGGATCTAGAAGAAGAGATATACTTGGATCAACCAAAGGGGTTTGTGGTTCCAGGACAGGAAATAAAAGTTTGTAAACTTATTAAATCTCTCTATGGTTTAAAGCAAAACCCTAAAAAATGATATCAAAAATTTGATGAAATAATTTTATTTTATGATTTCAGGATAAATGAATCTAATAAGTGTTTATACACTAAAATAGTTGATGGTGTATGCGTAATGCTGTCTTTACGTTGATGATATTCTCATCTTTGGTACTAATATAGATATTTTTCTTGATGTTAAAAACTTTCTAAGAATTTTGACATGAAAGATATGAGAGAGACACAAGTAATTCTTGATATTAAATTAATGAGATTTCGTGATGGTATTAGCATAAATCAATTTTATTATATTGAAAAGATTCTTAAAAATTTTGAGAGATTCGAATGCAAACATGTTAGTACTCCTCTTGACCCTTGTTTGCATTTAAGTAAGAATCTTGGAGATTCTGTGTCACAACTGAGATATTTCCAGATTATTGGTACGTTTCTGTATATTGCTAATTCTACCAGACCTGATATTTCATATGTTGTGAGTAGACTTAGTAGATATACTAGTAGGCCTGATGATTCTCATTGGAAGGCATTAGACAGAATTCTTAAATATTTTAGAGGAACCATGGCATATGATATCCATTATTCTCGGTATCTCACTGTATTAGAAGCATACAGTGATGCTAGTTGGATAACTGATACAGTAGATCGTAAAGGAACGAGTGAATATATTTTCACTCTCGGTGGAGTAGCTGTGACTTGGAGATCTTCCAAGCAAACTGTGATTTCATGATCTACGTACTATGGAGGCTGAATTAATATCCTTGGATACTACTGGACATGAGGTAGAGTGACTTAATAATTTATTATCAGAAATTCCATTAGTTAAAAAGCCAATGCTAGCTATTTTTGTGCTTTGTGACAATCAGGTTGATAAATGTTTATAATAATAAACACTTTAATCATAAAAGGAGACATTTGAGTTTCAGGCATTCTACGGTAAGATACTTGATAATAAATGAATATCTGATTTTGGAATATATAAAGTCAGAAGATAACCTAGATGATCCTTTGACGAAAAGACTGACAAAGTCAAAGGTTATACGCAGATCAAGGGGGATGGGATTGAAGCCCATTAATTAGGTCACCGGTAGTGGCAACCCAACTTTCTTGACTGGAGATTCCAAAAAGAAGGTTCAATGGGAAGAACAAACTATTTGAGTGACTAGATAGTACTAATAAAATATTATTATATGTCCATCCCTAGAGTGTGAGTGCTACAAATGCAATGGTAAAAGAAAAGTGAAATGTTTTGAATTAGTCCAAGATTAAGACGAGGTATTGAATTGCAGGTACCATTGGAGGACTCACCTATGTGAGTGTAACTGTGGGGCCACTGTCTATGGTAATTGGGCTATTCCCTAAGCGCTCATGAATCTAATATACGGTGCACGACATTTATGCACCACCTTGAAATGAACCTAATATATGTTGTATTATGTGTGGTGTGGAGAAGCCTGAGTTAAAATATTCTGATTCAAGACTTGGTTCAACATAGATTTTTCAAATGGAAACATGTTAACACTAGGTAGACGTTCAAAGCTACAAGCTACCTCTATTGATGCATAGTACTTAGCCCAAAAAAAAATTCTGTTCTATTCTATCTTTTAAAATATTTTAGAATGATTAAAATATTTTTTGTTAAGTAAAAAATAATGTAAACCATTACCATTATTCAATGTATCGGTTCAGTTGTTTAGATTTAAATGAAAATGTGTCATGATAACTTGAATCAATGCATTCCTCTTGGAAATATGAGCCTTAACCGCTTGTCTACCAAACAAAGGGTTGTGCCCTTTGATGAATTAGAAATATTTTCAATGTATTGTCTAATATTTGAGAAGTTGTGACTTTTCACAAGTATCATTTCATTTATATGTTGTAATTTATCACAAGTATTATTTCATTTTAATAAGTTGTAACTTTTTACAAGTGTCATTTCATTCTAGTTGTGACTTTTTACAATTGCCTTTTCATTATCTATAAATAGGGAACTCTACCCACAAATTTATTCACTCAAAATTCTCTATAAAATTTGATAAACAATTCCTCATTCTTTTGGCTCTCTTTCTTTGGGCTTTGGTTATTTTATATCAGGTTCGAGAATCTCCTTTTGTATGCACCAACAAGGAGATTAATGGGAACTGACATTGTTGTATCTTGGGAGTAGACTGTCAAAAAGCCTAGTGCATGTTTAAATTTGGAGGCGGCGGAATCTACTCTAAGGAAAGCGTCCATCACAACATGCTTCAACACCGAGTTCTCTCTTTCTAATTTTTTCTTGCTATTTGTCATATTCTCTAGTTTACAAAACGTTTGCACATAGATCACTTATTATTCCAAATATTTCCCAAGAATTTGTTGGGGGGTCATAGACAACATGTTTCCTTCTTCTTTGTAATATATCCAGTTTTGATTAGTTTTTCATTTTCTAGTGTAGTCTTGTCTCTTTTTATTCTAATTGTGATAGTATTGTTCTTAAAATTTTAAAAAACTTTTGGGATTTTCCTCTAACCCTAAAGCTTTAGGTATTTATACATCAAAAGAGTGATCGGTATCTTTAAATAAAAATAGGATATTATGGTTTTGAAAAAGAAGAAGAAGAAGAATGAAATAAATATACTTTGATCATTGACAAATTTATCAATTTAATTCACAAACTAAGATTGAACGTCCAAATTCTAAAGACGATCGAAAGAAAAAGTCAGATATGCATATCATGACCACTTGCATCGATTCGAGCTATCTTTCAAAAGACCCACTCAAGAGATCTTTTATAATTCCTATATTACCTTGTAATTAAGCAAGCTTCAAATGCTTACAAGAAAGGGTTGCCAAAAAAATAAATATAAAAAATAAAAAATAAAAAGGTCAAGCTTTTAGACTAGGGCAGTGGGAACATTGTTTTTGATCGTTTCTTTGTGCTTTTTCCTCTTTCTAAATTAGACTTTGAATGAGTCAGGCAAGAAAGTTACATCCATGATCCTAGCTATCTTGCGCATTCCAGTACGGTTTTTCACTAACCACTTTAATTAACCATCTCTCTAAACGACCACATCAAAAGAAGCAAAATGAAAATAAAAGAAAAAGTGCATGTTGTACCCTTGACTTTTTTAGCATTGTCTTAGGGGAAACGTTAAAGATGTTGGATTGACGATACGGAAAGCTAAGATGGGATGGGAAATGCTAGAAAAATCATATTTTATTTGAGAAGGAAAAAAAGAATTCCTTAAAACGAATTATTCTATCTTCAAATCGATATGTGGAGCATAATATTCACATTTTTAAATAATAAAATTTAATTTGTAATATTTAAATTTTTAAATTTTTATTCCAAAACAAATTATGTCATATAAGCATTTTATTAAGTGTGTTATCACACCGACTTATAAATATAATTTTTCTTCTTTTAAAGATGACTACATTTTTTTCCACGTCTCAAATGGTACTTTATGTGGAATGAAAAATTCTATTTATAAGCCAGTATGGATAATATACCCAGTAAAATACTTACATGGCATGATTTGATTCGGAAGAGAAGATCTTAAAATTTAAAATTTACAGATCAAATATTATCATGTAAGTGATGTGGATGATGTATAACACTAGCTTGTACATAGAAGAACATTTATTAGAATAGATGCATGCTTAAACATCTATTAGAGAGAATCTCAAATTGAGATTCAAATTGAGATACAATCATATTTGGTATAAATCTTGTGCATTCCTTTTAAAAAAGAGTGACACATGCTATTAAAAAGTAGGTTTTTTCATATGAGTCCCAAATATACATCCTTATATTAAAGAGAATGCGTAGGACTTGCATACCAACCCTAAGAGTTACCCTAGTGTAAAACTTTCCACCATCATTACAATGCAATCGGTCCAAAGCTGGTCCCACAAACTTGTCAAAGAGATTTTAATTACCAAAGACCATGATTACCATATATATAAAAATAACATTTTCAAAAAATAATGCTATATATTATAACACAAGTTAGATATATAATAGATTTATTCAAAAGCCATATATATATAAATAACAAGTATATATAATTAACACGTTTCCAAATCTTCACTTTGACGATGAATGTGAAAACCGACCTAATCGATCAACGTTGAGTGATGGCATATTTAATTTGTCTGATAATTTCACGTACGTACGTACACGACTTCTTCCTGCAGAAATTATGGACCTTGGAAATGGAACGCGCGTACACATCGATCGGTAATTATATCATCTAACATGCATGGATATATATTATCTTGCGTAATGGTTTGGATCATGAATCTGTCTAAGTTGAATTGTTCAAATTAAAATATAGTATGCATGCATCATGTAAATCTATGCTGAAAGAAAAAGACATATATGTAAATTAAATGGTAGTAGTATTTCTTAAACTGTGCGGTACGTTACTTATCTTGAACGACGTTCGATCGAGGAAGTTTGGTTTCATTTTCTTTTAATTTGTTAATACTGTTTAGGGTTAATTAGTTTTTAAAACTCTAGATACATTATATTAATAATAAACTAATTAAGACCAAAAGTCTAGACCCATGTTCTTTAGCGTAACCAACTAGAAGCTCGGGCCCGTTTGTTTTCACAGATGAGATGAGATGAATTGAGATTAAAATTAAAAAATTAAATAAAATATTGTTAGAATATATTTTTTTAATATTATTTTTGTTTTGGGATTTGAAAAAGTTGAATTGTTTATTTTATTTTGTATTGAAAGTTGTAAAAGTTATAATGATGAGATGAGATGAGATGAGATAAGATGAAATGAGATATTTTCTGAAAACAAACAAATTATGGCGGAATATATTGCCATAATGATCAATGTGATTGACAGTACTTTTGAAGGAGATTTCACTTCAACCACCTCTAAAATATTAATATTTAGGGGAAGTATAAATATAGATGAATTGATAGCACACGAGGTGAAGAACTGCCATGATTGATCTCCAGTACGTATATATATATATATATATATATATATATATATATATATATATATATATATATATATATATATATATAGCGCATTTAAAGGTGGAGAACCATGACGATGCATGCATGAGACTCATGCATGCTTGACTGTATGTGGTGGTGAGTAAATTAACTTCAGGCCAGCGTGGGTTTGTTAATAGAACTTAAGGATCAGTTAGCAAGAAGACTTGTGGTGTAGTTTTTGTGTAAGATGTTTAATTACATCAAACCAATTTTGACTCAGAAAAAACAAAGGAAAGGCAAAAGAAGGAAGAGAGAAACTATGTAAGAAGAAAAGTAAAAGGGGAAGATCAGGAGGAATGAGTCAAATCTCTTTCTTCCTCCCCAATAAGTAGGGCTGTAAAAATAAATCAGAGAACCAGAAAATCGGCTCAGACAGGTTGGTTCGGTCTGATTTTGGACAGGTTCGGTTCAGGACCGGTTCTTCCGTTTTAAAAACCAATCATAACTGGTCTGGTCTCGATTTTATGTTTTCTAAGACCAGACGGTTCGCATATTTATATATTTTTAATTAATTTTTAATATTATATATAATATTTTTTATATTATATATGATTTTTATAAATTATAATTATATATGAAATAATGTTATATTATAATTTATAACATAAAATTTTAATCTTAAACATGAACATTTATTTGATCATATGCTTTATATATAAAATATATATTAATTACATTTTATGGCTTAATAAATTCTCAACATATTATTTTTGATAAATATATTAGTAATACTAATATACATTAGTATATTAATCACTATATTACTACTAACATATAGTAATAGTACTATACCAATAGTATTACTATATACTAATAGTATTAGTGTATTACTAATATTTATATATATTTGTGTATATATATATATATAAGTATAAAAAATTAGAGATTTAATATATATTAAAAATCAGAAAACCCGACTGAACCGATAAAATTGAAAGTATCGGTTTAGAAAGATAACCGGTGCGGTATCGATTCTTGAAATTGGACCAAACCGGACCAATTACATTTCTACCAATAAAATTGTTTGTGAGATGAAAAGAAGATGTGTTTTTGTTTGAGTTTTTCCATGCCCTCTTGAATAGGAAATCTAACAAAGGATATAGCTAGCTAGCTACGAGTCGTGACTTTTTACGAGAAATAAGGTAAATACATCATTTACGCTTTAATTAATAAAAATGTAAATTATTAATTTTGGACATACCACCCCATCTAACTACCAAAAAAAAACTGACATTAATTAGTATCATCGTCCAATTATAGCCGTTGTAACGAATCATGTAAGAGGTGATGTGGCTAATTCTTGACCATCAAATCTCAACTAAAGGTGTACATGCATTGCAAGTTTTTGGTAGCTGTGTGCATACGTATTACACACACACATATATATATATATATATATATATAATCCTCCATCCGGGTGGTCTCTTCTTAGGTCCCATTTAGAACTTGGATTGAACTGAGATCAATTCAGTTCAGTCATTACAACACAATTTGTCTTTTATGACAGAGAAAACTGTCACAAAAAATTACCAAAACTTCACTAAAGATATTTGGTGACGGTTTGAAACCGTCACCACAACCGTCACCTAATGTACGTCATAGAAAACAATTGGTGACAGTTTACTATTGAACCGTCACTAAAAATATTTTTAGTGACGGTTGGAGGTGTTCCGTTTGGTTGAACGTTCAACGTTACCTTTTTTTGTGACGGTTGAGAACTGTCACAGAAAGTAATGTTCGAACGTCAAATTAAACGTTCAAACGAAAACTCGACCGATTGGCGTTCGAATGAGAGAATTTGACGTTAATTGATTATAGTTCGAACGTATCATATTTACGTTCGAATGTTTATGCATCCGAACGTTCATTATAATAACCCGTTCGAACGTTAACAGACCAATGTTCAAACGTAAAGGGTTTAACGTTCGGACGTTATTTTGAATGTATACGAAGGAGCGTTCGAATGCAAGTGGTACGTTCGGAGCTTTGTTTGAACGTTAATCGTAATCGTTCGAACATTTTGTTCGTTTGAGTGTGAGTACGTTCTAACGTAGATGCCTATGTTCGAATGTTAACATCCAATTTTATGTATTCACGTTCGAACCAACGTTCGAACGTGAACCAACGTTCGAACCAACGTTCGAACGTGAACCAACGTTCGAACGATTTTAATTTACATTCGAACGTACAGATCAGAAATACTAATTTCATAAAATTTAAAAACATACCTGTAACGCCCGTCCTTGTGGTGGGACTTTTTATAAAATATTTTAGAAAGGACGACGGGAATTACCGTTCCATTTAAAACTTTTTCACTTGCATACCCAGGGTGCAAAACTCTACGTTTATAAAATAAAATGTGCTTTAATAATAAAAGAGGATTACAACGGAAAACATCAATAAAAATGCCTCTTGTACTTTTAAAACTTGTGCCTGGACTTCCGTGCTCTTCCCCTTGGGCCGTGTTCGTCCTGATTGTTCAGTTCCTGTTAGGGGGAGGGGCATACATAAAAACTAAAATGAGTCGAAAACTCATAAGCATTACTTCATACAGTTAAAATATAAAAACATAGGTTTTCATTCATGCATTCATCATTCGTACATACTATTACGTGCATGCTTACGTGTCATACGTGCGTTCCTTTGAAAACGTCACTGGACGGAGTTTTGCTTTAATAGTCTTTCTTGTCGTAAAACGTTTCTCCCGTCAGTGCCTTCATTTCTTAAAGAGTCATGCTCTCGTGCATTCATGCATTCATACATTCATGCATACATACATTCTTTCTTATCACTTTCATAGGCCGGTACACACTGTTACGCCCCGTGTGTTAGGGTTAGCGGCCTTATGGCCAATGGATTCGCCCGTGGCCGCGGGTTGGAATTCCATTCCGTTAGGGTGCAGCACTGGGTGCACTACTAGCACTACTGCCCGGCATTGCAATCTGCCCATTCATTCATTGAGTACCCATTTTCATTCATTCATTTGGCCGTTACGTATCTTCATACATTTCATGCTTTCATTTTGTTCTTTCATTCATGGCAGCTCTAAAGAGCTGTAGCTTTCATTCTTTTCTTATCTTTCATTTAACATGTCCTTTCATGAGAAACATTCATTTTCGTGAGAAAACATCGTTCTTTTAAGAGCATGGGCTTAAACATCGTCTTTCCATGACATTCGTAAAAACATCCGTTCATGGCATCGTAAAACATTTAAAACGTCAGCTTTCATGGCATCCATAAGCATCACCTTAAACGTCATCTCTCATGGTGTCCATGAGCATCACCTCATGGCGTCCATAAGAGCGTCGGTTCGTAGGATCCATGAAAGCATCTGTTTTCATGTCTTTCGTGCATTTACATCGGTTCGTTGATTTTTCTTAGAAAATACATACAATAGATACGCCGTATAGTCATCCATTCACATGCGTACAATTAATACTTTGGGTGCGTAAAAAGGGGCTACCAAGGAGGGGCCGTACATACTTATACATTTGAACACTTAGCATTTTCTTTCTTAAAACGTCTTTCGTTTATTTTCTTAAAGCATCTTAAAGGAAAATCGTTTCTTGTATCTTGGAAAACTCTAGAAGAGTATGAACGTAATGCTTACCTGGACTCCATGCTACTTGCATATCATGCAGTCCATTCATGTGCTTGTCAGATGGCAACCTACATACATACACATACCTTAATGTCATTCTCTATCTAATGCATAAGCAACTTAAACTTAGAAAGCACAAGCTACACTTCATTTGGAACACTCTTCTTCTATCTCGTGTTCTTACGTGTTCCTTACTATGTTAAAACTTTCGGGGACCCATTGCAGTCACCACATCTTCCAACTCAAGGTCTTGCCTCGAGTGCTCATTTACTAAAGTGAACCCATGATTCACCTTAGGATTAAGACACTAAGACCTTCGTCTTACTCTCCTTATTATCTCGATGCATGACTCGGACCGACTAAGTCATGCATCCCTTTCTTAGACAGTCCACCCATCACTATCTTCATGTATCTTAGCCCATACTAATCCTTATTCCCATCCATACTCAGGACAGATTACCTATTACATATGATGAATCCGTTCGGCACATGTCTCTCACCAGATTACACATGTACCTTACCCCTTTATCACCTAAGATCAACATATAACACGTTGATCACCGGCTTATATAAACAAGCACCATACTCCGATACCAACCTTCTCTTAACTCGGCTAGCATGACTCTTCATACTACCCGTCCCTTTTGACAGTTCATCCCAATACTTAACACGACAAGACTCCATTCATAACTACGTCTTATGTCACTTCATACAGCTTGAGACTATTCCCAAGCTACACCGTGACCTTGTCACGTCATCCGACATCCTGCCAAATCAATTCCTAACTCATCGTGAGTACGGTTCCTCACGTACTCCCATCACATCGTGACATCTCATCACGTTCCCGTTACGCCATTCATACTCTATTACTTCACCCATCGCAAGCACGACTGTCAGTAACCACGTCATGAAATGACGTGGCCCAGTCATGGTTCCACTACGTACTCTTATACTTGTCCTGCTACTTCACCCGTACTTCCAGCCATAAGTCCAACACGGTGACACTTGTCACCTTAGACTACAGGCGACACCATAACTACTTCGGGACACTGTTCCACAGTTCCCAACACTACCCATCACGTTCCACACCCATCAACTGCTCAACCATCCTTATCTCTGCGACACGCCACACGATGTGTCACTGCACCTCATGGAGTACATTCCATGCATACTTCCTTCTCACATGCTACGCCACATCATCACTATGGCGTACCCGCTAGATAGTGCATCACTTCACCCCATGGAGTACAATCCATATGTACTCCTTCATACACACTACGCCACATCACCATTATGGCATATACGCCATATGGTGCATCAATCCACCACATGGAGTACATTTCTCATGTACTCTCTTCATACACATCACGCCACATCACCATTATGACATACTCGCCACATGGTGCATCACTCCGCCATATGGAGTACATTCCACATGTACTCCCTTCATACACATCATGCCATATCACCATGATGGCATATCCGCCACATGATGCATCACTCCGCCATACGGAGTACATTCCACATGTGCTCCCTTCATATACCATACGCCACACAGAATACATTTAGCGTGTACTCTTCCCGTTCCACATGCCACATCACCATTATGGCATATCCGCATGGTGCATTACTCCACCATATGGAGTACATTTCACATGTACTCCCTTCACACACACTACACTACATCACCAGTATGGCATACTCGCCATATGGTGCATCACTCCACCACATGGAGTACACTCCATGTGTACTCCCTTCACATATGCCACATCACCACTATGGCGTACACACCATATTGTGCATCAATCCACCACATGGAGTACACTCCTCGTGTACTCCCTTCATACACACTACGCCTCATCACCATTATGGTATACTCGCCATATGGTACATCACTACACCACATAGAGTATACTCTACATGTACTCGTCCCGTTCCACAATATGCCAGGAGGGTATATTTTACATATACTCTCCTTATCTCACATTACGCCACACACAGAGTACACTCAGCGTGTACTCTTCCCGTTCCACATACACCACTCCACCATTTCAACACAGTCCACAACACTACACGGCGCACTTCCCAATTACGCCCAACACTTCACAACACACTACACGACATAATACACCTCCACACAACACATATATGCCCAACACTTCACTATACAGAAAGCCCAACACTTCATTACACAGCACCACATCACAATATCACAACTCTACAAATACTAATAGCATAGTCCACAACCTAGTCAACTAATCATTATCTAACATAAATACGAGGGATAGAGAGTTATACCATCGACGGGATAACCCGTGCGTTGCTCGTTGACCGTCACGGTCGAAGACGTCGGAAGGGTCGTACGTGGTGGCTAAACCGTGTACGGTGACTGTTTAGGCGTTTGGATAGCTAGGTGTGGTCTTGGAAGGGCTCCTGGTGGCCTTGTGATGGTGGCAAGGAGCGTAACACGGCTGATCCAGCTGTGTACAGTGGCGGTCAGCCACGCGCAGTGGCTGTCCATCATGTGCAGTGACTACCCACCACATAAAGTGGTGGTTTGGACCTAGGGTTCGTCTAAGGTAGGTGTGGTGGAACTCGTGGTGGCACCACGGTGACTCACAGCGACGGATCTGGCCTCACGGTGGAGGAAAAGCCGTGGGAGAGTGAGAGAGAGTGTGCGTGCATGGGTGGCAGATCGGGGCCATGGGTGGTCGGGATGGGTCGGTGGTGGCCTGAGGAGGTTGAAGGTGGTGGTTACACGTCGTGGGTGGCGGTGCACGGTGGTGGAGGGTGTAAAACCCATGCGTGAAGGAGAAGGAAGGCTCGTGCGGTGGAGGGAGGCTATGGGCCTCGAGTCATGTGGAGGAGGAAGGGAGAGGGAAGGGGAAGCGCATGGAGGCACTTGGTGGCCACGTACGGCGGCGCCAGGAGGGGAAATAAAACCCATTTCGGCTACTTACCGTGAGGGGAGAGGGAGGGCTGCACGGTGGAGGCCAACTTCGGTGGAGGAGGATGGCCTGTGGGAGGGGAAGCTGCTGTGGAGGTGGTGGCGCCGGAGGACGGTGCACGGCGGCGCAGTAAGCACTAAGCCCGTTCGGGCTATGCACTGCCAGCGGAGAGAGAGAGGGAGCGTGGGAGAGAGAGACTAGCATGGGAGGACTCATAGGCGTGAGGTGGAGCTGGTGGTGCCGGCGGTGAGGTTTGCCGACGCACGGCGGCGCCGGGCTGAGGCATGGAGCAGTTTGGCGTGGAGATGGACTGTGTACAGCGTACGCTGGGGAGAGGGAAGAGAGAGAGAGAACTGAGGAAAAGTGAGGGAGATGGGAGGGTCTGGGTATTTAACCCAGTCCCTTCATCTGGGGATCCACGTAACGATCTAACGATGGATCTCAAACACTGATTTAAAATGCATTAACTATTAACTTAATTAAAAACGCTTAGAGGAATTAAGGTAGAATATTATTTTAAACTAACTTTAGTTTATAAAATAATATTCCTTCATCATTAGTAAAATGATGAAATCTCACTTAACATATTAAAGAGAATAAAACCATTTAATTAATAAAAGCTTTCAACATAATTTAAATCCCATAATATCTAAAATAGTTGAAATCATTTTAATAATGATATTAAAATGATTTCCGGCAATTATAATATTTTTGGAGCTCTTCAAGAATATTATAATTGTCATATTTAAAATCAAGTTTAGTTCAATAACACTGGAAATACTCTTTATAAATATTTCCAACACATTTAAAATACTGGGCATGTCCTAGAAGTCACACTATATCTTTGAAGACACACTATCGAGGTTCGGCACGCATGACGAGGCTCGCAGTCGTTACAAAGAAGGGGCGGATGGTTTACATAATTTTCATCCTCAACACTTGCTTACGTAAGAAGGAAGGAATCTTACGTTAGAAAGAAAGAACGTACGTCAGAAGGAAGGAGCGGGGTGTTACAATACCAATTGTATCATATTACATACCATCAATTAACAAGTAACAATGTCTTATAAAATATTAAAATTAGATATTAAAACTAGCCACAAATACTGATAAAATTTATTTCTTCTTTTTTCCTCGCCCACTGCAATTCTGTTGCAACTACATAACGCGCTCCATTTGCACCATCATCTCCCGTTGCACTTGCTCTTGGACTTCACTGCGTATTCTTTCCTCATAGTCTCTCTGTTGGTACTGCAAACGCGTCTCTAAATGAGACTGTCTTTCTAAGAGAGACTCTAACTATTGCTATCTCGACCTCATATACTCATTCTCACGCCGTGCAGCTTCTAAATCTTTGGTAAGATCATTAATTTATGAAGTTAATGAGGTTGAGGAGGATGAACATCAATGCTTAATAGATCGTCCCAAACCTCTTGGCATACTAGACTGCATCCCGAGCACTTGCGTGAATATGTATATGTTACTAGGGGAGGATTCCCCAGAATTCCCCAGAAGCCGACTGCATCTCCATCATTTTTGCCTGCAATTTTAAAGGCAATGATTATTAATAAGTAATGTATTAAAAGAAATAGAAATAAAAAATAAATTATTCACATGTTACATTATTTATTTAACAAAATTAATACTGCTTACAAAATTATCTGCAGCGACAGGATCCATCCACTCACTATGCTCATTAGTGTGAGCAGCAACATAGACATGAATGAGAGAAAAGTTTTCACGATCATCACGTTTATAACAAAGCGACATACACAATTTTAAAAAGATAATGTTAGTACTTAAATAAAAGAATATTAGAAAAATAAATGAATTCTATAATTTTTTAATTACCATTTTTTCAGCAAGACGGTAGAATGACCTTGAACCGACATGATGGTGGACAGTTAGAGCGGATCTATTTTGTGCATTTGTAGAACTCAAGTGCTAAAAAATATATTAAGAATGTTAATTGTAATATATATACATATAATATATAGAACGAATATGAATGTAAATAATTAAAAGATATAAATGTAAAATACCTGATAATCTGGAGATGCAAAAAGATTACAACACTTTCTCCAATCATCTAACTTCATCTGCTGGAAAGGAGACTGCACAGCCTCTTCCAATGTCTCAAACTTCTTAAAGTGGTAATGACATCGTCTCTTGTGACGTCGGAATAGTGTAGCCATCAACTTATTCATGGTTCTCAATTTCTCACTACGGCCAAAGTTGAGGTCGAATTCATCCTAACAAGTGAATCAGGTCAAAAATATGATATACTATTCTAGGTGAAAAAAAGTACTCTCAAAGTAAACTCACCAGCACACGACTTCGAATGCGCTCTTTAATCTCATTTGGAACATCTCACCATGAGCGCACATAAAATGGAGCATAAACTCGAACTACTGTGCCAATATAGGAGGAAAGCGCTGCTGCACTATTATCCACTCCTCCAGTGGAATTATCAGGAATGGTGATCTTGAGTTTTCTGTGCCTTCTACTTTTCTCAAGAGAGATGCCACGTGTATAGCCACGACTGCGACATGCAGATGCATCAACTACATGATAATAGATAGTATAATTATAGTTATATAGTTATTGAGACAAAAATATTAACTATATAATTAAATATCAATGCCAATATTTTCTTAGTGGTAGGTGTCGATGACTATTATTCTCTTTCGTGTTAACTTGATCTTCATGAGCGGATTCCTCGAGTGGGGAGTCCTCAATGGGTTCAGGACTTGGACTTGGTGGAGGCACATTTTTTCGTTGTCGTTTTGGCGGCATTCTTGAAAAGAATTAATAATATCAAAGAAAATTAATTAGAAGAAATTATGAAAATTCAAGATATTTTATAGTCACCTATATGAATAAAATATTTAGTACTTTTATTCTTCATCTTCAGATGTATTTTCCATGCATGTTTCAGAATCTCCCTCAATAACATCTTCATCATCATCATGCACCTCTTCTTCATCCTCCTTATCCACCTCCTGGCCGGATTCTAATTCGTCTTCATCTTCTGACACTTCTTCTTCTTCTTCCTCCTCACTTACTTAAATTGAATGATCATTTAATATGGAAGGGTCGAGATGGACGGGTGAGACATCATCTCTACACAAGGGGAGCAACTCGAGTGCACCGAGGTCAACAAACAAGTTAATACCCTCTCCATCTTCCTGTTATGTCTCCACAATCGGAGTGTCATCTTCATCTCCACTATTCTCGCGCTCTGCACTCGTTCCTGCTTCATATATATTTCGAGGGACAAATGTTTGTACGACTCGCCAAGTTATCTCTCCATTATCTTCATCAGCACTTTTCATTAGATCAATCAAGTAATAGACTTGTGTAGCTTGATAAGCCAATACGAATGGATCATCTTCGTACCATTTAGATGCAGTATTGACACTCGTAACGTGATTATCCCTATGTATCAAAACCCGACCACCGCCTAGATCCCACCAATCACATTTAAAGACATATGTTGTAGACCCACCCAGATATTTCAATCCGATAATATCACGTATAATACCATAATAGTCAATATCATCTGTTCCATGACTCCCCTCGACCAACACACCAGAGTTTTGAGTCTTTCTATTACGTTTACGGTCTAGAGTATGGAATCTATAAGCTCGAATCGTGCATGCAGTGTATCGAAGTGCTCTATTTGAGGGACCACGGGCCAGTGCATATAATTCAGAAGAGATTGATCCGGGATCAAGAGCACGTTGTTCTAAAATCTAACAATGGAAATAATATATATTTATTAAGAGTTACCAGAGTTAAAAGTTTCAAAATATAACATATATATAATTTTAGTTCATACATGTTCTTCAAACCATCCGGGAAATTCTTCCTCGTGTCTTGCCTCTATATTTTCTATGCCTTCCATCCTAAGTTTGTCCATGTGCTCACTGTTATAGATAAATGCAAAAGATGTATATTTTGAGCACAACAATTATAGTTAAACTTGAAAAAAACTAGAATTATACAAACTATGGAAGGACATACCTGAGATAATCATCAATCTCCCGGTAATTATTTAGCACATACCATCGAACTTTACCCAACTCTCCATCGATTAAATCGTAACCCATTTGTGCACCTAAGGGTCGTACATTCTGGGAAAACACTGATAGCTCACGAGGAGGCGGAGCAGCAAGATCAGCATTTCGCTCTTGATGATTAAATCGTGTCTCAACACCACGAAAATATAGAGAGCAAAATGTTAACCATTCATCGTGTATATAAGCCTCTGCTATTGAACCCTCAGCTCTGGCTTTATTCCCAACAGTGCGCTTCAGTCGACCCAAATATCTTTCAACTGGATACATCCAACAAAACTGCACCAGTCCACCCAATAGTACTTCTCACGGTAAATGTATTGCTAAATGGACCATGACATCAAAAAATGATGGTGGAAAGATTTGCTCGAATTTACATAGTATAGTAGCAATATCTTCTTCCAATTTCTGCAACACATCTCGATTTACTACTCGAGCGCACAAATCCTTAAAAAATATATAGAGTTCGGATATGACAACACGTACATTAGATGTCAGCTTCCCACGAATTCCCACAGGCAATAACTTATGCAAAAATAAGTGACAGCCATGGCTTTTTAATCCACTGATTTTCCTGTCATCAGGACTCACGCATCTACCAATATTTGAAGCATAACCATCTGGCAACTTCACAGCTTGCAACCATTTGTAGAAGTCCATCCTCTCCTCCCTCGTCATCGTAAAACATGCATGCGGCATGACCACCCTATTGCCTTCCACCCGCAAATGTAGATTATGTTTAATTCCCATTTTCTCAAGATCTTTCCTCGTCTTGATCGTGTCATTCGTCTTTTTGTTAATGTTCATCAATGTACCCAGTATATTATCACAAATATTCTTTTCTATGTGCATTACATCCAAACTAATTCGCAACATACAGGACGACCAATACGGCAAGTAAAAAAAAATACTACGCTTTGTCTAATTCAATTCTGTTGTGCCTTGTTTTCTCTTGTTCTTTTCCCGACCTTTGCCAAAATTGTTTGCTCTAACATGTACCAGTTGTTCCACTATCTCTTCCCCACAACTCTTTTGATGCAATTCTATCATCTATTCTCCCATCAAACTTAGCACATTCTCTTCTCCATGCATGATTTGTTGGAAGATAACGTCGATGACCCATAAAACACAATTTCTGAGAATATTTTAACCACTCACTAACAGTTTCTTTATTACACGTCGGACACGCTAACTTCCCTTTCGTACTCCAGCCGTAAAGATTCCCATATGCCGGGAAGTCATTTATGGTCCACATTACCGCAGCATGCATATGAAAAGATGTTGATGTGGATGCGTCATAAGTTTTAACGCTTGTTTCCCATAACTCTTTCAGCTTTTCAATCAATGGCAGCATGAATACGTCAATGTCATTCCCAGGTGATCTCGGGCCGGGGATAAGTAAAGTTAACAAAAAGTTGGGCACCTTCATGCACCTTCATGGTGGAAGATTGTACGGAATCAACACTACGGGCCAAGTGCTATAACTTGTACTCATATTTCCAAAAAGGTTGAATCCATCGGTTGTGAGTCTCAAGCGCACGTTCCGAACTTCTTTCCCAAACTCTAGGTATTGATTATCAAAAGACTGCCACGCAAGTGAATCAACTGGATGCCTCATATATGCGTCGTCCTTAACTCTTTTCTCCTCATGCCACCTCATATCGTGAGCTGCTTTCTTACACATATATAGTCTTTGCAACCTAGTCTCAAGGGAAAATACCGCAATACCTTAACCGGCACATTTTTCTTACCCTTCCACCTCGACTCTCCGTATACAGGACATGCTTGTTTCAACTCGTTCTCCTTACAAAACAAAACACAATCATTCTTGCATGCATGTATGGACTTGTACTCAAATCCTAATCCATTTCTTAACTGTTTCGCTTCATAAAAGTTCTTGGGCAATGTAGACCCTTCCGGAAGCACCTCGTTAAATAAGTCCAATACTATGTTTATTGCTTTCGTTGACATCCTACACAATGACTTAATGTGAAGCAACCGCACAATAAACGACATTTTGGAATGTTTTGTACAGCTTGGATAAAGCTCGCGCTTTGCATCTTCCCAAATTGAAGTGAAATTTTCACAATCAGTCCCTCAGCCACTTGAGGCATTGTCGTCAACCTCATCCATAAACATCCCCGCTCCAATGTCACCCAACATCTCCTCCATCTCATCCTGCTCATACTCATCATCCATGTGCCGCAAATAATTGTGATGATCGACCAATACATCTGCTGACTGTTCATACGGCTTACCATGCAGTACCTATCGGGTATACCTCAGATCCATACCATTCACAAATATATGACTTTCTACTTCATCCAACCCTATCGCACACAAATTTTTACACCCTCGACTGTTAATGCAGAGTAGCTTAAAATTAACACAAAAAATACATGAATGTAAATAATTTTTTTTCCTTTTCTATTTTCAGGATATGGCTCATCCTCTGGATACTAGGAAACGAGGGAGGGAAGGAGCTACTCAGGACACTGCTTGTATTGGGGCTCGTACTGTTATGATAGAGCGAGAGGTCTTGATTAATGACTTCGACGAACTCATATAGGAGCAGACGAACCTAAGAGATGTTTTCCTTACTAGAGACTAGGGAAATATCTGCACATTGAGGGGGAAGGTATACCCCTCAATGGTTCAGGAGGTCTATATGAGGATGTGTGACATGCCTCAGGACTCATCCTCTCACACCGTGACTGTACGTGGTGTTTCCATTGAGATTTCACCAGATGTCATTGCCGAGCACCTTGGCATTTGTCTAGGAGTTGAGACATCTGCACACGCTACACCCTGTGAGGATGTAGGCACTTCTGCATCATCTACTTGCCACCCATTTAAGCCAGCATCAACCAGATATGCAGACCCGTCAGAGGTCGAGGATACTGGCCTCGAGGCTCAAGATGATGACCGAGACGAGAATTTCTACATCCTCACCGGGAGGGACCGCATGCAGATCGAGAGGAAGAACGCCTTCAACCAGAACTATCTGCTACCTTTCTTCTGCATGTTGCACCTTATTGTTGCAACAAAAGTGGATCTTGTGGCACATAAAACCATATTAAGTCGGCTTCGGGCACAATTTTTTATACGAGTGGCACGTGGAGATCCCATAGATTTGCCACTGCACATCTTGAGAGGATCCGTTACGAGTCGAGCATCGTCTCCCCGGATAATCTCCCATATGGTGTCCTAATCAGCCGACTATTACATGCACGGGGAGTGCCGACTCAGCTAGAGGAGCGGGTCAAAGATCAGATGAGCCCCCTCGACATGACCACACATCGATGTAGCATTGGACAGGCAAGGGGACGTCAACCACCCCCTGTAGAGGATCTAGTTCATCCGACGTAGCCTGAGCCAGGTCATGTGGGGAGTAGTAGTCAGCATACGCTGAGTACATCTACAGGAGATGCGCGGCCTACTTGGGTTGATGCGGTGATCTCACAGTTGACTGTGAATATCGATCATAAGATCGATCGATCGCTTGCAGCTATATCGGCGTCTGTCGTCGAGCTCACCCATCGTGTAACTATCCTCAACGACAAGGTTGATACCTTGACTGAGAAGGTACAGAGTTCGACTTTCGCGGACAACGTTTTCATCTGAGTGTTGTTTACTAAATTCTATCATATTTTGTATTTTACTTTTAATATTTGTAAAGAAAAATATTATTGAATATTTCTATCGTTTTTTAATTTCAATTCTCAATCTTCTTTAATGTTATATTTTTCAACTTTAATACTAAATCACTGCACTTCAAATATATATAAACATAAATATATATTTATATATTCAAAATTGTGTACATATAAATATATACAAGTCAATTTTTTAGACTTGTTCAGAAATTATGCACAATAAAAACACATAATTTTTAAATTAGAATCATATTTAATTTAAATTTACAATTAACTTTCGAACGTTGGCGCAAAACATTCCACTTTCGAACATTAATTAATAACGTTCGAATGTTGACGCCAAAACATTTCATGTTCGCATGTAAGTAGCCACAAGGTTCGAACGTATATGTGACGTTTGAACGTACATTTCCCATACGTTGGAACGTAAAAAAAATCTCATTTGTCTTTAGTGAAGGTTTTCAGAAACTGTCACAGAAAATGCCTTTTAGTGATGGTTTAGAGACTGTCACAATTTTCCAACCGTCACTAAAAAACAAATATGTTGTAGTGAGTCTAATTTTAAGTTGAGTCTAACATCATACACTCACTCAAATCACTAAACTCAATCTCAACTCAAAATCTCTTTACATGTGTGACTCACAACTTTTTTCAACTCAACACCTATTTACACGCGAGACCGACAATATTTTTCAACTTCCTATAAATATATATAAACCCATCTTAACATCCAAACATATTTTAGGGGGGCCCCACAAAACTCACTATACTATCTCAATTCATTATTATTTATAAAGAACTCAACTCATCTGAACTCAGCTCAAATTCTAAACGGGGCCTTAATCTCATCGTATGAGTGGAAGTTGTAACGTCCCTTTAGGTTTTACCTCAAAAACTACAAAAACAAACAGGAAAAAAAAATGAGAGAAGATCTAGAAATTAATTAACTAACCAAAGAAGTGCTAAAAGTTAAGGAGTATTGTTTTCCGGCATGAATATGGTGACTTGCGATTAGATGACACATAACAATGAACAAGCATGAAGAACGGTGGCGTCCGGGGATAGTGTGAATGTGATCTAAAGATTCTAAATACGGGATTGAGAATAGAATAATTCCTTTTATTTATCAATATTGGAGCATCACGTACGCATCTATTTGCCAAGAGGTTATATAAAGCAATGTGGCCGGAAGCTTAAATTTCAAAAGAGAACTTTACTTCAAGAATATTGGATCATTAAATTAAAAAAAAAATAAAAACGCGTTTGGTAATGGCCGTGCTTATGTTGACTACAAGGCATGCAGGATATATGTAAACCAGCACTTATTCTTCAATAAAGTGAAAATGATTCTATACATATCATGATGTCCCTAGCTAGTTTGGTAAGAGCACAAGTTTGACCCTTAAATTATATATTCCATTTCATTCCGTCTTCTTATTACTAAATATATAAATTAAGGTTTTGAATTCTATTACGACGATCATTTTAGTTTAAATATTGAAACCATAATATTTTTGTACAAACAAACATATATATATATATATATATATCAGTATATAAAGACTATATATAGTACTGATTCAAGATTACCACTATATACATCTCAATCTAAATTTCATCATTATGTCATGAAATCAACAAATAATTAGTACTATGTAAATTAAAATAAAAATAAAGAAACAAGGAGTTAACATATGATAGTTAAAATCAAATTAACTTAGCAATTGAGAAATTGTTTTAAGGCTATATATTATATATATGCCTTGCATGTCAATCGATCTGCCAATGGGGCTGTAAAGGTATTCCAATCTGGAGCTAATAGTGTACGTATTGAACTTCAAAATTAATTAATTAATTTGGGACTCATAAAATTCCAAAATAACAAATGTTTTAAAATTGACTGACCGATTGCCCAATAAAAGTACTTTGAAAAGCATCTTAATTATATTACTTGGACAAATGCTCAAACGTTTCATTTGGAACCCTATAGGTCATGCGAGAATATATATATATATATATATATATATATATATATATATATGTATGTATATATGTACGTACGAGAATTGTTCAAAATTTAATATATAATTTAGTCAAGTCTTTTAATCAGACAAGCAAGATGAATATATTTGACGTGCATGACCAGTACTAGTACTGTTCCTCCTTATAATTTGGTAGCCATGCATGCACATGATCAATCCTAAAGGAATATATATATATATATATATATATATATATATGATTTCATATATAATTAATAATCTTAGTGCTGGAAAATATATATCTTAGAATTTCAAATTATTATAATCCTAATAAAGGAATAATTGATAGTTAATTTGAGATGTAAGCGAAAAAACACCCCATTGGCATATTTAGTCGAAAGTATAAAATATATTTGTACCCAAGAAATTAGAAAGACTAAGGGTACATTTGGATAATGAGATGATCAGATGAAAAATTCTCAAAACTTTTCATAACTTCGTTCCCAAATATCATTCAAAATAAAATATTTATCAAATTTAAATATTCAACTTTTTCATCTGATCATTACCTAATCATTACAGCTTTTACAAATTTCAAAACAAAACACAAAAATCAATACAATTTTTTTAAACTTCAAAATAAAAATAATATTAAAAAATAATATTCAAATTTTTTTTAACTTTATAATATTTTTATTCAATTTTTCTCTCTCATCTTTCAAAACTCAATTAAACATTTTTATAACTCAAACCATTTCATCACTAATATTATCCAAATTAGAAAACCAACCACAACCTATTTAATTATTTTAGCAATTAATTAGGTTGAAGGGGTCACTATCATTCTTTATAGTCTTCAAAGTGGAAACTGACGTACGTTTATTTAATTACCCAACAAACAATATGCTTGTCGTGATGGAACAGTACACATGCATGATATATAAATGTTCTAAAAATCCTTGGAATGGAAATTATGGCCGGTGGGTCCATGAAATCTTAATTAGCTTTATTATATATATCTATATATATATTATATGTTTGGAAAAAAAACTCAATATATATATATATAGGAACGTACCCTATGTACATGTCCTCATTATGACTGGACTTTCCACAGTTGACTATTATATATAGATAGAAACAAATTCAAGATTGGAATATGATGGGAAAAGAGGAGAAAAAATATCTATTGGAATGTGACGGAAAAAAACTTGTTTGGATGCGTAGAAAGACTTGCGTTTCTTACACTCGATCGGTCAACAGATATATAGACTTGCAACTAATTAAATCCTGAATAGCAGTCATATTCCAGTGGATTTTCTTAGTTCTTTCTTCGTTTGAATTACCAACCATTCGTAGAACTTGGTAGGCCAGACATTTTTTCACCCCTAATGTACGTAGTTGAATGTACATACATATATTGCATCGAAATTTCCAAAAAGTAAAGTTTTGATTCCTACATCAATTTCTCCTTTCACATGCATATATCATGTATACGTATATGGTGCATCATGTGGCCACTACAAGAAATAAGTTTCCAGGGATTGAAGTCACCGCAAATACTCAAAAAATGGCCACAATGGATTAATTTCGTCTAAAGCCAACCAATCGCCGCTTCTAAAGAGCCAAGTAGAAATTTTTCTACCGACTTTTGAAATTGACAGAAATATATAGTAACCTTTACCTGCGATTAAACTAGCCGAAAATATGATACATGATCGCCAGAAAAAAAGTTTGCCAACATTTTCAAAATTGTCGCTAAACTATATTTGCGATGATTATTAGGTGTCGAAAATACTCAACGTTTGCAGCGAATATGTGTCACCACAAATATTTCCCACACATTAAGGGCGATGCTTGCCTTTCGCCGCTAATGTAACATGTCTTTTGCAGCGATTATATAATCACCGCAAATAGTTATTCGGCGAGTGAAAAATTTCCGCAAATTCTACATTTTCTTGTAGCCGGCTAGCTGTGTGTGTTTTTATTATATATGTGTTACACCTTCGGTATAAGGTCAAAGGAAATCTATTTTATGTTCTTAATAATTATTTTACATGTGCATGCCAGGGATGTGTGGATATAAATTTTTGCGATTGATATTTTTTCTCGGCCTCCAAATTTGATCTTACTCAATATAAAAAATGTAACACCCGGTCCAATAATGTTAAGGTTGGAATATTAATAATTGTTATTGGGCCTAAATTATATTTAATGGGTCATATTGGATAAGCCCAAGAACGATAGATTATTAAAATTAATTAGGAGTTCTAATTAGGTTCAATAACTAGCATTACAAGAAAATAGGTCATTTCCAACGATTTTAAGATCACCACAAATAGTCCTCATTTGCGGCGATTTCCATTTCGCCGTTGAATTCTAGTGCGAAGTTGGGAAATGTTGAGAGAGAATTCATTGTTCACTCTTTTGCGGTGACTTTTATTCCTATTGCGGTGATTTATGTCGTCGCAACAAAATATTGATACTGTAGAGACATTTCATTTCCATCGAATAGGAAAATCACCACAATAGATATTTTTTGCGGCAAACATTGTCACTATAAAAGTCATATGCGGCCAATTAATGCTTATTAGCGGCGAATCAAAAGCGCTAGAAATATCCTTCTACAAAATTCATAAAAAAATGTACAAGACTATTTCTAGCGAATTTTAGTCGTCGGAAATGAGCAGTTCCAACCATTTTTGAACTCGTCGAAAACAAGCAAATTCCCTTTTTACCACGAAATTTATAAGTTTTTTGGTGAAGCATATTCGTCGGGGAAAAAACTATTTATTTTTGTCCAATTAATGATTATTTGCGGCGAGACAAAAGTGTCAGAAATAAACTTAACTGAATTATTGTTATCTTTTTTATTCCGGGTTATTAAGCTTTTGCATCAGTATTAACTCTTCGCAAAAGCTAATAAAATTTAAACCCGCGTGTTTTCTCCTTATTCCTTTCCCTCAAGCCATCTCCCCCCCTCTTTCCCCAATCTCTGCGCACAACCCATCACCAACGACCCCACCCCACCACGCCACAGCCATCTCACCTCAACGGCCAACCCCTCCTTCTCCCCAGCCCCCACACCGATTTCTTTCCTTTTCCCCGAATCTGGCCTCACCTCTCTCTCTCTTTCAGATTTCTCTTTATTGACCTGCTAGGGGCGTCGTTCGCCACCACCCACACCTCTCTCCCTTGCTCTGTTCGCAACCCACGTCTACTACTTGATGATTAGTGGTATTCTTAGGACTTCATAATTTTATTGGAACATCTGTTGCAAAAAAGTTTTGAACTTTACATTTGATGTCCTTGAAATTTGAATTTTATAGATGCCATTGCGAAGTTGGAGAAGGCTTTGCTTATCGATCCAGTGAAGCATAATGCTCTGTGGTACCTGGGAAATGCCCACACCTCCCAAGCATTTCTCACTCCTGAAGTTGATGAGGCAAAGGTAGCTTTTGATAAGGCACGTGACTGTTTCCAAAAGGCTGCAGACGAGGTAAATTTCCAGTTTCTGAGTTTTTAAATTATGTTTTTCTTGAGGTCAGAGAATCTCGTAGAAGCTTGATGGTGGATTTTGCTTTTGTAGGATCCATCTAACGAACTCTATCGCAAGTCCTTAGAAGTCACAAATAAGGTAACTTTCAAGTTTCAACTTTTATTTCATTTGAACCTTATTAGCGATGATCCTATACTGAATTTTAATATAATGACTTGCATTGCATTTTTAAATGATTTCTTTCTATAAGCAAATATTTTTTAAGATGATGACATTGCATTGTCTCAATATTGCTTGGGAAAAAAGAGTATGTATGGTTTTGTGAGCTTGTGTGGTACTACTAATTATCTAGAAGAGAATTTAGTGCTTCTTTAGTGTTTGGGCCATGCATAAGTGCGGTGGAGAGTGGGATTGTGTTGTCCTACTGATATCCTTTCTACTTCAGATAGTCTAGTCTTTAACTCATAAACCAAAGTGTCAATTGATTTTTTTGATGGTTTTTCATGCTATTAATTCGATTCCATTGTTTATTGTTCTGATTATGCCCAAACCTGAAGAGACCTAAGACCCAATAGGAAGCCCAACCTTAGGCCCAAATGCAAGGTCCACTAAAAGCTTAAATAGTTAGGCCCAAATCTGAATGGGCCAAGGTCCAACATGAAGCTCAACTCTAGGCGCAAGGCACAATTCAAAAAGCCCAAATCCAAAATCGAGCATAAAGTCTAGCCCAAATTATCAAACTTAAGGCCAAAGTTTACCCAATTTGGAGACCAAGTCTAGGAAACTTGCCTATCACCCTTTACCTTAGGAATTTAACTCTTTATACAAATCCTCTAAGTGGTGCCTAAAGGAATACTTGCTACCAAGTTCTACATTTCAGAAATTCAAAGGGACAACTTCTGAAAGTGTAAGACAAAACCAAAACAAAGATCAAGTCAACTCACATAGGATGAACAATCGGCCACTAGACTTCAACCGACCCTTAAGGAAAAAATTTCTGAAATTTTTAGGCTTGATCTCTTGAAATTAGATTAAGCATTAATTGAATAAAAACTTAGATTAAGTAATAATACATATCATAGCCATAGAGACATGTCTAAACTGAGCACTCCATAACAAGTGCAAATCGAGTACTTCCAACAAATGCCACCAAGTACCTTGTCTAACTTGAATAGAATCTTGTTCAATAAGCTTAGAACCACCACTTGAATAAATGTGAAAACTTGAATCATGGAAAAAGGAAAAGGGACAACACACTCTTACACCTTCACATGAGGTACAAGTCACTAGAGTTCAGACCGGAAACCAACACCTCTTACACATTCCAAATAAACAAGGGCAACACCCCTTTAGGCCATTAGCTTTGTCTCCAAGTAAAAAGAAAAATAGATCCTAAGTGATCAAATCTCCCTTTGACTTCACAAAGTTTTTCTCTGGTCAAAAGTTGAAAGAAAAGAACAAAGGAAGCCAAAAGACCCTATCTCGACCGTTTGACACACCTAGCATCAAATTTGATTCTTCTTTCTTTCACTTGCCACCAAAGCTCCAACATCTCAAATTAGACTCCATACACGTTATCTCAAGCAAGGAAGAAGTGCCACCTCATGTCAAGACCCCTAGAAACATGACAAACTCTTGCACCCCTCTCCAAGCATCAATTGAAGGCAATCGGGTATCCATTGAGTAAGGCCATCGGTTTGAGTCAATGTTTGAAGGAAAAATTCTTAAATGAACGTCTAATTGAGGACATTGAAGAGGAAAAACCAGACCTAGCATTGAGACCTAGGCTACATACAAAAAGGGAACTATAGCACCTAGCTTCTAGCTGAGCACCATGATGAGAATTCTTACAAACTACCTCCTATTTCTACACCATCTTCTTGATTCTCAAGCAAGGTTGAAGAAACCATGGCATTCAACCATCACTTGACACCTAAACCTTTGAATGACTCCAAGAATTGAAGAAAAAATTGAATGAAGATTGGAAGAAGCCAAACAGCTCTTCTCGGCTATCAACAACACCCTCACCACCTCTCTTTCATCTCTTTCACCATGGAGACATGTGTCCCTTACTCTCGTCTCTTCCTTACACAAGAAAGGAATCATTTCTGCACCCACTAGGGCCTTAGAACCGAACTAGCTAAAGGAAACTAGTGGTTTTAGGCGATGGTTTTGAAGAGGAGAAAGGATCCGATCAAGATCAGACTAAGTTCACGGGAACTTGTTCAAAAACTCAGAAGTTCTTGCACCCCATGCCCCACAAACTCATAAATGACTTTACCCAAGGGTAGACATAAGATTCCATAGCTGAAACAAAAGAACAACGAGGGAAGATCATCATAACCCTTAGTCGAACTCACCATGGTAAGCTTAGGGGTAAGTTGTCGAGTAACCTTTGGTTTGTGTTGCTTGTTGAATGATCCCCTTCTTTAAATGAAGCCTATAAATATCACCCCTTGTGCCCTATTTCACTCTACACTATAGGCAAGAGAATTTGAGTGATATAGATAAGAGGTTCCAAAACTTGGAGGGAAAGCTCAAAGTGGTAAGTAGTCTATCTCAATGTTTGATGAAGTGATGAATGAACATATTAAGCATGAATTTGTGATGCCATGAGAGTTGATATGAGAAAATAAAGGGTATGCATGCTCAGGTTAGGTCTTGATGCTAGCATAATAAATTTGTGATGTGGTTGTTAAGTGATCATGATACAAGGTTATAAACATCAAAGTGAATGTTGGTTATGACATGCCATGCTAGGAATTGAATTAATATCCTAGGTTGATCATCAAGCATCCTTCGGGCTACTAGTGATTCAAGAATTGATGTTTTGGCTAAGTCACTTATGAACACGTTTTTATCATGTTGAGGTATAAATTAAAGTATTGCATGAAGAACTTGAGTTGAAAGATTTAGCATTCGTGTAATAAGAAGCATTATAAGTGATAGCATAAACAATTGGTATTGATTTCTTCATGATCACATGCCATGGCTTAGGTAAGAACTTTCATGGTAAATACTTGATTCAAGAGGTGTGAGAGTAATATAGGAAATTGAAGTTATGGAGTTGCATAGTTGATGAAATTTAGCAAAAGTCACAATGCCAAACAGTTAAGTGTATAGTTTTAGTAACTATTATAGTGCTAACCTTGAATATATCTTTTGTTTTAGCCACCACACCTCTATATCTCAAGAATTTTGAAGTTGGCTTCTAACTTACTCCTGGATAATATTTATATGACTTTGCAACCTCGATAGTAGCACCAAGTATAGTGTTTTCAAAATCACAGTGTGGAATGTCCAAATTAGGTTAGAAAAGTTTTATTTGAACACTTGGCAAGATCTTAACCACACTTGGTGAATAGTATTGGACACTTGGAAACAAGAAGAATCATGAGATGGAAATGTGAAGGAAATCAAGGTGTGAGATCATGTCACCTAAGAAAAACACTATTCCATCCAATCATCCAACTTGTGCCAAACCGAAGAGAGTTTCAATCCTAGTGAAATCCCAAATACTTGGAATCCAATTGAAACCCCTAAAACTTTGTTGAAAATGAAATCCTAAACGGTTACCCCAAACCCCAAACTTGTTTCCAAACCCTAAATGGATCCAGTTTCTAGCTTAGTGTTTAATCACTTAATTAAATCACTTCCACATGCTATTAGCCAGTCAAATTTATGTTATGACATCATTATTCAACCTTTTAAACCTTAGAAATCTCATTGGGCCAAGAAAAATTAGATTTGAATTTGATAGCAAACCAAACCCTAGCCAAACCCCCTTTAAACCCTAAATTGAGGCCCATTCGGTTAAGGCCCAAGAAGTTGGACCATCTTTGCACGGCTTACAGAGGAATGTTTTCCCCCATCTATGGCTGACCAAACTCTACCCAAAATACCCCCGAGTTGTACTTGATTGGAAGCCCAAAGCTACCTCACTCACCAAGTCCAACACGACAACTCTAGGGAGCAATACCATGGGCTAGTTTTGCCCATTGTTTTGGGTTGACACACCAACACTCAAGTGTCACTCAAACCCTCCCTCCACCCTTCCGATTGTGTAAGAGGCATGCAGACCATTCCTCTCTCAGTTCATCCATTTTCCCACACATTTCTTAGAAAGAAACTTAGAAACTCTCACAGGCAATTTTCTGAGCCTTTTTTTACTACCCTTTTTTAAACCCTTGTATGTATTTTCTCACAATGACTCATTCACAAAATTTTTTCCTCTTTATGTCTAGTTTTTGTGGGTACCTTTTGTGTTTTATTTCATGGTCATCGGTTTGGTAAAAAGTTATTTTAACCATAAAAAGGTCATTCTGAGTGATAAATTGGATAGTATCTTATATTTTGGAGTATTTTTACCAAGCTAATGGACAACTCTTGGTCCGAAAATTTTATGAAGTGTAGGTAACATGTTTATATAAACTTTTGTTAAGTATTTGTTGCATGTTATAAGCTTTTGATGAAAGATCTTTGATCTAGAAAGTTAGAAACTGGAAGGAGTAAAACGGTTTATCTTTTATGAAAGTTTGGATCTTTTGTGGTTTAATCTTGCTCCAATGACGTTGATATTTTTATTTGATAATCATAAGCCTTTGATCTACATGTTAGGATGTTGGTTTGAAGATTTTAGGTGTTGAATTGTAAATATATGATTTTTATGCATGAGGATACTCTGTTAAGTAAAAAATGTGAGGTTTCTAGATAGATCCATGTTTTGGTTTAATTTTGGCCATGTGATTTTAATTTTAATGTTTGGATCTACTTTAGAACATATTTTTAAAACATATGATGTCTCGAATCAAGTGGTTTGATCAAAACCAAACTTGAGAAAACTTTGTTTTGATAGAGTGTTGAAGCCTTGTGCTTCAAGTTGGATTTTTGTGACTGTTGGTGATTTCTACTTAATGATTCAAAGCATGTTAGTTCTTAAGAGTGTGTTATGGACATGTTAGGAGAAATTTTTGAATTTTTGGTGTTTTTGAAGATGTTTTAAAAAGAGTCAAAACCTTGAGATTCAATGGTTTGTGTTTTAGTTAAAAAGTTTGGATCTTTTTACTAAAACGTTGTGTGTTTATGTGAACTCGATTTTTATTGGTTGTTTTAAGCATACTTCTAAGTATAGTATGTGATGATCTATGTTGCAATATTTTGGTTTAAGCATGAGTATTGAGATTGGATAAAATTGCAACAAAAATCAAAGAGAAATGGCCTAATGGTGTTTCGACCATATTATGTTTCTCATGGTTATGATTTGTTTTAAACTTTTCTAATTAGATATTGAGTTTATGAAAAAATTTACAAGAGTAATGTAACGTTTGGTATTTTTGGAGTTAGGATGTAAAATCCATTAAGTTAGGGGTAAAATGGTCAGTTTACTCTAAGTTAGCATTTTTCATGTTACTAAGTTATTAGTGATAAAATTTCTAACATTTAGAATCCCTATTACAGTTTTTCGTATTTCGTGCTTTTACCCGTAAATGCGATAATCATTGTAAGTTAGCTTCTAACTTATTATCTAATTACTATGTATGTATGATGGGTAAGAAAATTATTGTTTATGTACTTATGTTATCATATATGTCATGCTATGCCATGTCACTACATGTATGACTGTTACTGTAACACTCCGCCTAAGCTCCTTAGGACTTGACCTTAGTAGCCTTAATCCTAGTTAATTAAGAGTTGAGCTATTCTAGAATAAGAATAATTTTAGATATTTGAGTTGGCAAGAGGACCGTATACTTTGGGTTTAGAGGAATTAGTAGACAATTCTAGTGCAAAACTGATTTTGAGGAAGAGAAATTTTTGGATAAGTCTTACATTAATGGGCTAAGAAATTTGGGTTAAATATTTGATGGAATTAGAGAAGCCCCAAAGAGTGGTTTACGAAGGGTCCAAGCTTTTTGGGTATAAAGGCTTAGGAGAGGCAATAACACTTTAGGCCACACTTGATGGACATAAGACTTTAGGGCCCTAATGCACTAAGGATGTGATGGACTAAGGTTAAGATGTTAAAAATACTTAGGCCCAACTTGGGAGATATAAAGTTTTAAGCCTTTCTTGGTGGACACTAGAAAATAAGCCCAATAAAAGGACATAAGTAGGCCTAACTTAGTAACAGTGAAGGTATTAGGCCCAACTTATTAAGTATGAAGGAATAGAGAAGCAAGCCCATTAGTAATCTTATCAATGCCTTTAGAACCTTAAGAAATTTATGGGCCAATCCTTAGAAGCCCTAAAACAAGCCTCATAGGAGTGCAAGACTTGTCAAGATAGCCTTGGGCCCAAGTATGAGGAAGGCATAAGGCCTTTTGGGACAAGCATGGTATAGATTTGACCCATGGCCCAATTATGTCAAGGTGAACCTTTCAAGCCCCATCTTTGTGGATCTTTAGGTCTCTCTTAATCTCTCAAAATCGGGAAATAAGGCTCCCATTCACTCAAACCCAAAAGCCCTTGGACCATTGATCACACTTATGGCATTTTTAAGCCCACAAGGCCAAAGCCTTGTTTTGTTCTATTTCACTCTTCAATTTGAAAGCTTAATACACCATACCATGGGTTTCCTCTAGCACATGTCATACCCTAAGTACCCAAATTAAGTTTTTAAATTGGGTTAGACCATTAATTAACTTACCCTTGATTAGTAATCTTTAAACCATGTTTTAGAGCTTAATTTTCTTTCATAATCTTTTTAGCCTTTTTGATCTAAAACTTTATTGTTTCATTATTCAATTACATCATTCTTAGATCATATTAAGACCCTAGATAAACCTCCACACATGTCATTAGAAGAAATGATATATCAAACCCCAAACTACACCAATCGGCACACATGTGTGCCTTTTGTGTGCATGGATTGTTTTGCCCTTAAACCCAATCTTTTTTGTGCCTTTTTGAGCCACCACCCCACGCCACTTCCATCACCACCCAATCCCCAAGTGGCCCTCAATTAAATCATGAGATTTGACTCATTTTTCCCAGCTAAAGAAAACACAAACCGAAATCTGCCGAAAGAAAACCACCCATTGAACCCATTTGCCCATGTATGATGCTTGTTTGATTTTCTTTCTTTGTTTCTGCACCACGAACAGACCAACTTCTTTAGGCTCAATGTAGCACCTGAATTGATGAGGTCATGGTGATGTTAGGCTACTATTCCCCCTGCACAAGATGACATAAGCTGATGAACGCAATCTGAAATTTCAGCACCTTACACCACCACCCAAACCACCCAATCCCAAGGGTGTAGGCTAACATCTCCTCCTCGTTGGCTGCCTATAAAAAGCCTCTTCACCCCCTCATTTCCTCAACACCTCAACTCCAGCTCCTCTTGAGCATTTGAGAGCCAACTCCCCCTTAGTTCTTGAGAAAAACCGAAAAGTGTGTGTGAGCTTGAGTGTTCTTGTGTTGGAAGCTTGAGTGGGCCACAAAATTTGTGAGTTTGTTTTCCCTAGATCTTAGTTTGCATATCAAGTCTTGTTTTCTAGTGTTAGAATAAATTTTGGTTAAGTTTAGGTAAGGTTACCATGCTTAATTCAAAATTGGGTTCATTACGGATGGATTAAGTGTTTAAATAGTTTTAAGTAAAATTTTTAGCTATGGCATGTCTTAGCATATTTTGGTATGATTTTTTAATGTCTTAGAATGATCATTGAAGTTTTGATTTTGAGATTAGAATCATGCCATAATAGGTTTTAATTCTATCTTGTGTTGATCATCAAGCATGCACGATTTTGATTAAATCAAGCTTATTTTATGAAGTTTTGATTTATTTCATCTAGGCTTGATCAATGAGCATTTAGAAGATATTGTGATTGGAATAAGAATGAAAATACATGTTTTGGGTGAATTTTGAAAGCATGCCTTAGTGATTTAGGCTAAGAGCATCAAACTTGATTAATAGAGGATTATTGAAGATTAAGGTTTTTAGCCATGATTAGTATTGGGATGAACTTGCTCACAAAAGAATTGGCATTTATCATATCATTAAGGACTATAATGATTATTGTTTACTAAAGAGAATTGCATATGCATGCATTCATAGGGATCAATAGTTGAAATCACACTTAGGCATAAACTTGAGTGCATGCCACGGGTTGGGGATATTTGAGCTAGTCCCACTTTGAATTTTACAATTCTAAGAGCATAGATGGTTTTATAATATCAAAAGTATGAGGTCCATGAAATTTGGTTAAATTTGAAGTTTATTTACAAATAGTAAAAATTTTGGGTCTTAATGGTAATTTTGGAAAGTTTAGGAGTATTTTTGTAAATATCCATTTTTGAAGCATTTGTTTATGAACCTCATCCATAGTAGTATTCATCCTAACTTAGTATGAATTTGATTTCAGAGAATTTGATTTCAGACGCTATGACTTTTCAAACTCAGGAAGTTTGTAAGTTGGCCTCTAACTTACACATTGACAAAATATTTATGATTTATTGATAAATACCACATTCATGTTTCAATTATCATTTTGTACATAAATTATCATGTTATATGATACATTGAGTGCATATTTACATGACATCACCATTTTTGCATATTGCATCTATAAATGTGATTTTCACATGAAAGCTTGCTACATATGCACATGTCATGGAAAACTGATGGAGACCAAGATAGACCTAGTTTTAAAGATCTTTCGCAAGTTCCAGATGGGTCACTTACAAGGTCAAGAGCCAAAAAGATCAAGGAGACAATGCAAGGATTGGTGCAATCCACTTGGGATGAGTCTAGTAAGAGCCCAACATTCAAGATGGGCTTGAAGGATGAAGATCCAGTTTTGATTCTTTTGATACAAGCTATGGAAGAGGGCAACAACATGACTTAAAGGCTTTGGGCACTTGAAAGCTTTCAACTTGTTTAATTCATTTAAAGGACTTATTTTATTAGTTTATAATAATTGAGTTTATTATGAGAAGGGCTTAAAGGGGTGCCTATTTAAGGGCATGCTGAGAAATATATTATTTTGTTGAACTAGGGTTTCAAGAAGTTACTATAGCCGAGTACTGTAGCCTTACTGTTACTGTAGACGCGACACTATTCACTCAGGGGTATTTTTGAAAGATGGAGATTTATTTTGGTTAGGGTTTTAATTAGGTTTTGGTTTAAATACTCTTGGTAGCCTCATTTTAATTAGTTTATAAAATTTGATGAATTTATTCATTTTGAGTTGAGTTTATCTCCTCTTGTTCTTGAATGAACTTTTGAACTTATCAAAGACAAATCACAACCTTTGTGACGTTCTTCCGTATAATTTAGGTTCTTGAGACAGGTTTCTCAACAGGTCTAGATTTTCATATAATCTAGGTTCTTGAAACGAGTTTCTCAACGGGTCTAAATTTTCCATTGGCTTGATTTTGACTTTCTTGGGTGAGTTTTCAAATCGATTGTGGGTTCAAGGGATTCCATTCCCACGAGTTCATATCAAAAACATTTTTCAACATAGCATGAAAAATAATTTTTGTCACAATCCCAAAGGCTAGGATGGGGAATTATCTTAGTGGAACTCCTCTGTCCACTCTAGAGTGTTTAAAAATGGAGTGATAATCCCTGGGTTGATGAAGAACAGTCAACGGGTTTCGAATGGGTTCTTTTTAAAGAACGTTGGAGCGAAGTCAAATGTTATGACACCTAATGCTGGTGGGTGTATATGTTATGATGTTATGTTGTATTACCAATGCATTGAGAACAAATCTATAGATAACATACTTTCAACGTAAGTTGCACTACGGTCACCGGCAAGGTACTCACAGTGCATATGAAGTACTGTGACGATACCACACATTATGATGTTACGATTAAATATGAATTGCGAATAATGATTAAATGTTATAATGAAATTATGTTTTTGAAGATTGAAGTAAAAATGTTCTCTAAAGGATTTTTTTGCATATCATGCATTTTTTGCATATCATGCATTTCATATTTATCAATCTTCATGCATAACTTATCTCTGTGTAAGTTGGCTGTTTAACTTACTGAGATTTCAAGTAAATCTCACCCTTAGTGGCCCACTATCATTACACTCGAAATGATAGAAGTTGTGTCAGGATTCGAAGAGGACCCCAATGGACCACTGGATCCGACTGATTGAGGAGGAATCAGACCTCGAGGAGAGGCTGGACTTTATCCTTATGTTTATAGTCTTAGTCCTTCATGCTCTAGAACGCATGAAGCGGTTGATTTAACTTTGGAGACTTTTATGTTTAGCTTATGCTACTATTTGGTTTAGAACCTATGATGATCATTAATACATTGTGATGTTTTTTTGTTATTCTAACATAAGTTATATTTTCACCCTTAATTCGATGCAAATATTGCATAATGTTAGTTGCATTTATAGGATGCATTGTATATTAACTGTAATAGACGGAGGTATGTAACCTTGTGTTGTATGTCCCAACACTCCAAGTCTCTGTTCCATTCCAAGCGAACGTTGGGGGCATCACAATTACGCATATTATATTCTGTCATGAAATATTTATCTGCCATACGATATATTCAGTCACACAATATTTATCTGTTACACATTACATTCTATTATGTAATTTTTATCTCTTACACATTATACCATATCACGTAATATTTTTTGTTACACTTTATGTCATGTCATGAAACATTTATCTGTTACATGTTAAGTCATATCACAAAATATTTGCTTGTTCCATGTTACGTCATGTCATTTGTCTTATGTACATGTCACATTATGTTACATCAAGTGATCTGTCTCTTCATTTCATGTCATGTAATGTCTCGAGTACAGTTTGTGTATCTCGAAACTAGTATTTTTCAAGTCAAGTTTGTTTCTGTTTATCATGACCCTATGTGCTAGGGTTATGTCATGTTTAAGTTCAAGACAATTCAGTTCTTCTCATGTCAGTTCATGTCATGTCAAGTTACAAGTTCAGTCTGTGCTCTGTTTAAGTCATGTCAATTCACTCATGTTTTATGTTAAGTTGCATCATGCTTATTTATGATTATCATGTATGCATTCATACTTTTATTGTCATGCATGCATATTTAAACTCTATGTTAAGTTTCTTATTAACGTGGTGACAGTGGTAGTCCCAACTACCATTCCTCCTGGAATGATGTGCCAGGATCAGGAGATGTGGCAGATGATCAACTGAAGGCAATCGACTAGGCAGCGACGGCACGATGTGGAGCCCATCGCTTCAATGTTCTCTTTCATCGATTGTATTATGGCGTCCTTGACCCATGTTGCGTGAGCTACTCGATGGATTAGCCTAGTAGTTACCTTAGTTTTACATATACTTAGGGAGATCTGTCTCCATTACTATTTATGTTATGGACTTGTTGGACAAGTGCTGTAACATTTTGGATACCAGTTATCATGTGAATTTCATAAAGCATGTTTATGCTTTTGGGATACATTACTTCTAGTACATAGTATTGCTCAAAGAAAAACAAATTATCGGTTGCAAATATTGCATATTGCTATATGTATGCTAGGTGCCTTGCATCCTTAATGTCATGATCGGGGGTAGGTAACCTTGTGTTGCATGTTTGACGCTTCAAAATTTGTCTGATCCCCATTAGAATCTGGGGGCGTCATAGTGAATGGTCAACTGAAACTAATACAGATAATTGACCTATTTTGTGTTCACATGACACTTTAGGACAAATCGTTTATTTGTTGAATGTATCAGTGCTTTGAAATTATGCCACCGAAGAGGAAGGGAGTTTGCATCCCATCTCCACCCGTTCCTAGCTCTCCGTTTGACTCACCAGTAGAGATTAATTCTCTAGAAAAATGTAATAATCTGATAATAATTTTGTTTCAATTAAGACAAATCATATGTATTAAATATTTTCTAACTATCTTTTATTTTGTTTCTGCAACAATGATATTCTTTAGAGTACACTAGAAAAATATCGTAAAGTGTGTAAGATTATGATTAACATTCCTGACGAACATATCAGAGGTAAATGACAACTAGCAGCTTGGCTTGGGTCACATGTGGGTGCGCTTACATGAACTTATGCACATTTGGCTACGAGTTCATGGCATAAAGTCACACAACATGTCAAAGACCTTATCAAGAAGCATTGTTTGTTAATGTTTAATTGATTTCTAAAATTATTTACTATGTATGCAAAATATAGAATATTCAAATGATTTGTTTGTGTATATTATTTGTCAAGGAAGGCTTCGAACTCAATTTTGGCTAGAGAGAGGAATGTAAAACTGTTCATGAACTTATGTGTAATGCATTCCGCAAATATAGGCTTGATATCATGAGCATTATGATAAGTTCGATAATAAAGACGAGGCACACCAACATTCTTTTTAGGATGTCTGACTTTTCGATTGAGAAAAACTTTGTAACATGTTTGAGGATCTTGCATATAAGGTAAATGAATTGTTTTACGTGTCATATTTTATAATTTTCTTTTGTTAATATTTACAACTTCTATGTAGGAGTGAAGTTCTATAAACAAAACAAATAGATTGAACTTGAAGATTCATCATCATGCAGGCTCAAGATCTTTCTATCTTCTCTCCAAGAAATTAGTAATGTTATTTTAGATATTTATTGTATATAGTTTATTGTTTTCCGTATTGTAATTACTTTATATCTATAAAATATGTGTCTTGTATTAAGAGTCAAATATTAATTATGATCTGACAAAATTATATGCTGTATCACAAACTTATCGTAATGGAGAGTGGGACTCATCCCGACGCCCATGAAAATTATGTAAGTATTATTATCTATTTTAATTAAACATATTTGAATATGGTGTAATATTCATTTTTTGTCTTATGTGAAGGAAAAAATGATTGTCTTACGTGCTGAATCTGCATCAAATCAAAATTCCTCAACAAGTGATGTTGACATTTTTGCAAAAGTTCAGGGTCCACGTTAAGGATATTTGAGAGGTTTGGGTCTTTGTGTCAAGCTTTCTAGCTCTTACTCATCATCCAAAAATGCCTCCAACACCTCTAGAGAGTTAGAGGAAGCGAGATCTGAGATTGAGGAATTGAGGACAATGCAACATGAGTTAGAGGCTCAAGCGATGCAACAAGCAGACATAGAGATGAGATTGAAACAACAAGAATAGGACCAAGAGGAGTTCAAGAGAGAGATGCAACTCTGAATGTAGATGCTTATGCAACAATTCAGGTCTCCAAGCAACTGAGTTAAAATATACACATTTTATAATTATTTCTGCACCATAAACACTACTATTTTATTTATTTAGTTCGCACTTATGAGACTACTTTTATGTTTATTGAAAAAATTGTAATGCATTTTTTAATACGTTATGTATGTATATTTGGTTTTTTCATTATTGGATAAAATTAAATTTCTACTGTTCGAACGACCAAAAATTGTTTAAACATAATCAATCAAGCCATTCGAACAGGTTTTTTTTTTAGAAGAGCCGGTAGCCACACACATAGTAGCTCCGTCCCAAGTTTATTAAAAAGCCCTCACTTATGGCGGAGGAAACCCATGGTAACATCATTACACTTTGGGGTTTACAGGATAAAACGCTATAAACTAACCCAACCCAAAACCAAGTGTCAAGATAAGCCAAAACCAAAACAAATTCTACCAAGCCTGAGCCAAAAACCCAAAAGGACTAAACAATCGCAACTCGACGAAACCAGCATGCTAAGCATAAATCAAATTGATGTAAAGCCGTAAACGTGAGCAGTGAATGAAAAATGTAAGCGCAGCTGACCACATTGACGTAAACACTCAACGTAAATTAGCGTAAATCAACGTAAACGTAAGGTTAACAACTTCACCAAGAGAAGATCAATAGCTCAATGACCCCACAAACAAGGCAAGGACAATTTATCCGTTCTAATCAATCCTTTAAGGTGCTTTGGAAAATGCAAAAGAGATCTCCAAACGAAGGTCGAACCTTGAGCACCCATTTTTGCTAAATAGTCAGCCGGCGCATTTCCTTCTTGATAAATATGATTAATAAAAAACTCCCCACCATCGTCCAATCTCATCGCCTCCTCCCAGAAATCCTCTAAGTACCACACTCCACAATGCTTCTTCTGAATTCAAGATACACAAACCAAGAAATCAAAGTCAATGTCCACCTGATACAGTCTCAAAACATGACAATATTTCAACCCTATTAATAAAGCCTTCAACTCAGCCAGATTATTAGAACCCTCCCCAAGATAGGATGAAAAAGAAAGCACCATGTCACCACACAAATCCCGAATAATACCCTCTGCACCTAAACTCCCTGGATTGCCGAGGCTACACCCATCTATATTTAATTTAAATCTTCCATGCCTAGGCCTCACCCAACTAACCAATTTAACCTTCACGGATTTAATCCGAATAATCGGAATATTCAAATCTCTCAACCTCTCCTCATTGGCAAAGGCAATCTTTGTTAATGTAGGGAAGCTACTTTGAACTTTCCTTAGCCACACACAAATAGACCTCCAAATCTCTTCCGTCAAGATGCATTTACCTTTCATCCTTGCCTTACACCTGCATTACCACAACTTCCAAATAATAATAGAAGGAAGAATACCCAAAATACAACCCACTTGGGACTTGGTAGACGCATGTCTAAACCAAAGTGAAGCCAACTCAAACCCGTTTATTTGGGTCATAAGGAATGCCCAAGATAATTGAGAACCTCTTCCAAATTCCAGAAGCCAAATCACCTGTAGCAAAAACGTGATTTAAATCCTCATATCTCCCTGTGATTCCCTGCTCCTTCCTTCTTACGTACGCTTCTTCTTTCTGACGTATGTTTCGTCTTTATGACGTAAGCAAATCCCGAAGGCAGAGATTATGTGATCATCTGCCTTTCTCACTAGTGACTACGAGCCACGTTATGCATGTCGAACCATGATGGCGTGTCTCGAAAGATATCGTGTGACTTCTAGGGCACGCCCAGTATTTCAAATATGCTGAAAATATTTATAAGGAGTATTTCCAGTGTTATTGAATTAAGATTTGATCTTAAATACGACAATCATAATATTCTTGAAGAGCTCCAAAAATATTATAATTGCCGGAAATCATTTTAATATTATTATTAAAATGATTTCAATTATTTAAGATATTATGAGATTTGAATTATGTTGAGAACATTTATTAATTAAATGGTTTAATCCTTTTAAATATGTTAAGTGAGACTTCAACATTTTATTAATGATGAAGAATATTATTTTATAAACTAAAGTTAGTTTAAAATAATATTCTACCTTAATTCCTCTAAGTGCTTTTAATTAAGTTAATAGTTAATACATTTTAAATCAGTGTTTTAATTCCTCGTCGTTAGATCGTTGTGTAGATCCCCAGACGAAGGGACTGGGTTAAATACCCAGACCCCCTCTCTTTCTCCCTCATTTCCAGCAGCCCCTCTCACTCTCCTCCCTCTCCCAAGCATACGCAGTATGCGGACTCCCTCTTAACGCCGAAGCCTCGAAGCCTCAGCCCGGCGCCACCGTGCGTCGCCAATCCTCACCGCCGGCACCACCAGCTCCACCTCACGCCGGCGAGCCTCCCTAGCCCAGCCCCTCTCCCTCACGCTCCCTCTTCCTCTCTGCTGGAAGTGTAAAGCCCGAACGGGCTTGGTGTCCATTGCGCCGCCCAACGACGCCACCACTCCCTCGGCAGCTTCCTCTGCCACCGGCCACCACTCCCCAGCGAACTTGGCACCTCCCATGCAGCCACCTTCCCTCAGTCGTACACATACACAAGGAGACCCACGCACGACTTCACCGTGTGCGGCCTCTAGCGCCGCCGTACGCGGCACCCATGACCACCGAACGACGCCATGGACCTCCTCTCCCTTTCCCCTTCCTCCTCCACGTGGCCCATGGCCAGAAGCCCCCTCCTCCATCTCACGAGCTCCCTCCACGCACGGGTTGCATGCCGTGCACCACTGGGCACCGCCACCCACGGCTGGTAACCACTACCTCCAGCCTCCTCAGGCTGCCACCAAGCCAACCCAACCTCCCACGGCTCCGATCTGCCACCCACGCATGCACACTCTCTCTCACTCTCCCACGGCCTTTCCTCCACTTCACGGCCTTGAACCGCCGCCGTGAGCCACCATGGTGCTACCTCGACTCCACCACGAGATCCACCGCACCTCCCTTAGCCGAGCCCTAGGTCCAAGCCACCACTTTATGTGGTGGATAACCACTGCGCGTGATTGACCGCCACTGTACACGGCTAGATTCGCCATGTTATGCCCCTCACCGCCATCACAAGGCCATCACGAGCCCTTCCAAGACCACACCTAGCTATCCAAATGCCTAAACAGTTAACGTATGTGGGTCAGCCGCCACGTACGACACTGTCGACATCATCGGCTGTGACGATCAAAGAGCAACGCATGGGTTATCCCGTCAATGGTATAACCCTCTATCCCTCGTTAATTATGTTGGATATTGATTAGTTGACTAGGTTGTGGACTGTGCTGTTGTTATTTGTGGAGTTGTGGTATTGTGATGTGGTGCTGTGTAATGAAGTGTTGGGCATTCTGTGTAATGAAGTGTTGGGCTTGTCTGTGTTGTATGGAGGTGTATGGTGCCGAGTAGTGTGATGTGAAGTGTTGGGCGTATTGTGAAGTGTTGTGGACTGTGCTGTGTAATGTAGTTGTGGGGTTTGTGCTGTAATTATGGCGTGGTTGTGCTGTGCAGTGTAGTTGTGGGGCATGTGTTGTATGGATGGCGTGGCGTTGTGTGGAATGGGAAGAGTACATGCTGGGTGTACTTTGTGTGTGTCATAATGTGAGACAATGAGAGTATATGTAAAATATACCCTCCTGGCATATTGTAGAGCAGGATAAGTATGAGTAGTGTGTACTTCGTGGCGTAGTGCGTGTAAATGGAATACACATGGAGTGTACTCCATGTGGCGGAGTGATGCACCATTTGGCGGATATGTCATAAAGGTGATGTGGCGTGTTGTATATGTGGGGAGTACATGTGGGATGTACTCTATGTGGTGGACCATGCACCCTATGGCAAGGAAGCCATAACGGTGATGTGGCGTGTTGTATGTGTGGGGAGTGCATGTGGAGTGTACTCTATGTGGTGGATGATGCACCATATGGCATGTATGCCATAGTGGTGATGTGGCGTAACGTGCATGGAGTATATGCAGAGTGTATTCCATGTAGTGGAGTGACGCATCATATGGCGGGTATGCCATAATGGTAATGTGGCGTGGTGTATGTGGAACAGGAAGAGTACACGATGAGTGTACTCTGTATGACGTGATGAGTATGAAGGGAGTACATGTGGAATGTACTTCGTATGATGGTGGGATGCACCATATGGCTGATATGCCATAATGGTGATGTGGTGTGATGTGTATGAAGGGAGTACATGTGGAATGTACTCCGTATGGCGGATTGATGTACCATATGGCTGTATGCCATAATGATGAGTGTACTCTGGGTGGTGAAGTGATGTACTATATGGCGGGTATGCCATAGTGATGATGTGGTGTAGCATGTGAGAAGAGAGTACACATGGGATGTACTCCATGAGGTGCAGCGATATGCCGTGTGGCGTGTCACAGTGATAAGGATGGTTGTGTGATTGATGGGCATGGAACGTGATGAGTAGTGTCGGGAACTGTGGAACAGTGTCCCGGAGTAATTAAGGTGTAGCTTGTAGTCTAAGGTGACAAGTGTCACCGTGTTGGACTTACGACTGGGAATAAGGGATGAAGTAGCGGAATAAGTGTAAGAGTACGCAGCGGAAGCATGACTGGGCAACGTCACCTCGTGACGTGATTACTGAAAGTCGTGCTTGCCATGTGGTGAAGTGATAGGGTATGAACTATGAATGGCGTAATGGGAACGTGACAAGATGTCACGATGTGTCGGGAGTATGTAAGGAATCGTACTCATGATGAGTTAGGAATTTATGTACCAGAGTGTTGGGTAACGCGACAATGTCACGGTGTAGCTTGGGAGCAGTCTCGAACTGTATGACATGGCATAAGACATGGTTATGATTGGAGTCTTGTCGTGTTATGTGTTGGGATGAACTATCAAAGGGACGGGTAGCATGAGGAGTCATGCTAGCCGGGTTAAGAGAAAGTTGGTATCAGAGTATGGCCCTTGTCCCTCGAAGCTGGTGATCAACGTGTTATATATATGTTGATCTTAGGTGATAAGGGGTAGAGTACATGTGTAATGGTTAGACACATGTGCCAGATGGATTCACCATATGTAATGGGTAATCTATCCTGAGTATAGTTACACGATGCTTAAGCCTCAGAGTTGGTTTAGAGCCGTGTGGCTTGTCTGGATGGGAATGAGGATTAGTATGGGCTAGGTGCATGAAGATAGTGACGAGTGTACTGTCTAAGGATGGGATGCGTGACTTAGTTGGTTTAAGTCATGCGTCGGAATGAGGTTAATGAAAAGAATGAACAGAGGTCTTAGTGTCTTAATCCTAAGGTGAGTCATGGGATCCACTTTAGTGAATAAGCACTGGAGGCAAGACCTTGAGTTGGAAGATGGGGTGACCGTAATGGGTCCCTGAAGGTTTTAACTTAGTAAGGAACACGTAAGAACATGGGATAGAAGGAGAGTGTTCCAAGTATAGCATAGTTCTATTTATAGTTTAAGTTGTTTATGCATTAGATAGAGAATGACGTTAAGGTTATGTGTATGCATGTAGGTTGCCATCTGACAAGCATGAATGGACTGCATGACATGCAAGTAGCATGGAGTCCAGGTAAGTGTTACGTTCATACTCTTCTAGAGTTTTCTAAGATACAAGAAACGCTTTTCCTTTAAGATGCTCACGAAAAGAAACGAAAGACGTTTTAAGGAAGAAAATGCTAATTATTAAAAGGTATAAGTATGTACGGCCCCTCCTTGGCAGCCCCTGTTTATGCACCCAAAGTATTAATTGTACGCATGTGAATGGATGACTATACGCTGTATCTATTGTATGTATTTTCTAAGAAAATCCATAAACTAAAGAAGATGCATGAAGGGCATGACAACGGATGCTTTTATGGATCCTACGAACCGACGCTCTCATGTGCGCCATGAGGTGACACTCGTGGATGCCATGATTGATGACGTTCAAGGTGACGCTCATGTATGTTCTCAAATGAAGTTTTCCACGAACGAACAGTTAAAGAAAAGATAGAACTGAAATGAACTGAAAGACCATTTTCGGGCGTATGCCCCAAACGATGTTTTCTCAAGAAAAGAAAGGACTGTTAAATGAAAGAAAGAAATGAATGAAAGCTCCAGCTCTTTATAGCTGACATGAACGAGCGAATGAATAATGAAAAGCAAAGAAAGAAATGAAAGCATGAATGTATGAAAACATGTAACGACCACATGAATGAATGAAAAGGGTACCAATGAATGGGTAGATTGTAAAGCCAGGTAAGTAGTACTGGAAGTGCACCCAGTGCTGCCCCCTATGAAAGGGATTCCCAACCTGTGGCAACGGGCGGAATCCGGGTCCAAAGGAAGACCGCTAACCCCAAACACACGGGGCGTAACAGTGTGTACTGGCCTATGAAAGTGATAAGAACGAATGTATGTATGCATGTATGTATGAACGCACGAATGAACGAATCTTTAAGAAATGAAGGCACTGACGGGGGACACATTTTAAAGAAAGGAAAGTCTTTTGAAAGAAAATCCCCGTCCAGTGACGTTTTCAAAAGAACGCACGTAAATATGCACGAACTCTTGAAGAATTGAAGGCACTGACGGGAGAAACGTTTTACAAAAAGGAACCCCGTGTTTAAAAGAGAAAAACCCCGTCCAGTGACGTTTTCAAACGAACGCACGTATGACACGTATGCACGCACGTAATAGTATGTACGAGTGATGAATGCATGAATGAAAACCTATATTGTTATATTTTTAACGGTATGAAGTAATGCTTACGAGTCTTCGACTCATTTTAGTTTTTATGCATGTCCCTCCCCCTCATAGGAACTGCATGATCAGGACAGACTCGGACCATGGGGAAGAGCACGGAAGTCTAGGCACGAATTTTTAAACGTACGAGAGGCCTTTTTATTTCAAGATTTATATTTTCCGCTGTAAACCTCTTTTATTGTCTAAGCACATTTTAATTTATAAACATGGAGTCTTGCACCCTGGGTATGCAAGTGAAAAGTTTTAAATCGGACGGTAATTCCCGTCGTCCTTTTATAAAAATATTTATAAAAAGTCCCACCATAAGGACGGGCGTTACACTCCCTTGGGCACAACAATTACACTTGGACGTAATAGGAAAACCAACTGTCTGCAACCTATCATCAACACTTAAACTGTTATGAAAAGCCTTCCACATTAAAATGGAAATTTATTTTGGTAAAGCTGCATGCCACACCCATTTAGCCGAAGGCACAGGTGGCGCCGAAACCCGAATACATTGCTAGGCACTTTTGGTGGAAGTCGCCATCTTTATTATAAAGCCAAACAAGTAAATCTTGTCCAGTTTTGTGAGCACCCAAGAAACTACAAATCTCCTCCGTTTTTTGTATTCCCACGAGCCTCTCTAAGACTTCAATGTCCCAACCATTTTCAATTTTTAAATTAGCCAACTTCAACTCTGGCACATCCACCACAGGACAAGAATTAGCTAGAGGTCCTTTATTCAACCAATGATCCCACCAAAACGAAATATTCCCATCTCGGACTCTCCATTTTGAATTATCTAACACCGCCGAAATGCACTTCACCACCATCTTCCAAAACCGCGAGCCCTTTTTGGGATCTAATAAAGAAACATGTTTATCCCCAATATATTTAGCACGAAAAAATTGTGACCAAAGATCATTCCCAGTCATAGCCTTTCATTCCTCCGTTTTTTGTATTCCCACGAGCCTCTCTAAGACTTCAATGTCCCAACCATTTTCAATTTTTAAATTAGCCAACTTCAACTCTGGCACATCCACCACAGGACAAGAATTAGCTAGAGGTCCTTCATTCAACCAATGATCCCACCAAAACGAAATATTCCCATCTCGGACTCTCCATTTTGAATTATCTAACACCGCCGAAATGCACTTCACCACCATCTTCCAAAACTGCGAGCCCTTTTTGGGATCTAGTAAAGAAACATGTTTATCCCCAATATATTTAGCACGAAAAAATTGTGACCAAAGATCATTCCCAGTCATAGCCTTTCATGCAAATTGGATATGAAGCGAAGTCTGAACCTCATCAAAATCACGAAGGCCAATTCCCCCCTCATCAGTTGGCTTACACATCGACTTCCAAGCAACCCATTTCTTTTTATCCTTTTCTTCTTTTTCCCCCCAAAAAAATGAACTAAAAAGCCAGTTTAGATTTTTCAAAATCCCTTTTGGAAATTGAAGTATAGACATGATATGAATAGGCATACTGGCTAGCACATGCTTCAACAAAATCAACTTGCCACCAGCCGAGAGACATTTAAATTTCCACCCCCCAAGTTTATTCCTCACCCGATTGAAAATAGGCTCCAAATGTAAATTGGTTAGCCTCCCATTGACAATAGGTGCACGAAGATAAATAAAAGGAAAAGTACCTTCTATAAAACCAGTGATATTAACTAGCTCTCGTTTCCGCCCTGTTGAAAATTGCTTAGCAAAATACATGGTCGTTTTCTACTTACTTACTTACCGCCCAGACCAAGACTCATAATTCTCAATCACCTTCATCAATTCTCTCATCGACTTTTTCCCTCCATTAGAAAAAATAACAACATCATCCGCATAAAGAAGATGAGAAACAAGAGGCGTACCTCTTGGGTGAGAGAAATTTTTAATATTGCCACACAAAAAATTCTTCTTTAGTAATTGAGAAAACACGTCTTCAAAAGGATATGGAGATAACGGGTCACCCTGACGCAAACCCCGACCTCCTTGAAAAAAACCCCATGACGTGCCATTCATCATGATTGAATACCAAGGCCAAGCAATACAATTCTTGATCAATTCACAAACCGAAGGAGAGAAACCAAAAGCTGCCAACACATGCAACAGAAACTCCCACTCCACCTTATCGTAAGCCTTTGCCATATCAAGTTTCAAAATAACATTGCCACCTATTGCCCTCTTATCAAGAGAGTGTACCATTTCTTGCATAAGGCTAATACTATCGAAAATACTTATACCTGGAATAAACGCACACTGCTCTGATTTGGGTGGTAACACAGACCCTTTTTTTTTCTCTGTGTGCGTCCGTTCCAGCCCCTCTACTGTGTGTCTCTAGCCCCACTTCCTGCCTGCGTGAGTTGCTCTGCACCTGTGAGGCCACGATCCAGCCTTCCTCTTTGAGCTGTTCTGCGTGCGTTTCATTCCACATCCTACGCACTTCACCCACCATACATGCGAGAATCCCTCTGCTCTAACCATGCGTTAGCTGTCTCACTCTCCATCCTTCATGACTTAGCACACTTTAAATCCAATAATGCCCTCTACTTTCATTCTTTCCAAAAATGCCCTGCACATATAAGTATGCTATGAGTGTGTAATTATTTTGGAGGCAAATGTGAAACTTTTGTGTGCAAAATAAGGGTATCGATTGATTTGGAGTCCGATAGTAAAATTTGATGTGTAATTAAGTTGCTCAACTCTTATTTGATGGAACATATCATTCACTTAAACAACTTAATTATGCATTTCTAACACTTTATAACACCCCCAACTAGCTCTTTGTTAGTCTCTAGCAAACAATGCAACAAAAAGAAATGAAGGATGAAGCTGCCCTCCAAGTTCACTGAACTCAAAAATCTCTACAAAGGATCAAATCATATTGAAGTCTTGGGCATTAGAATGTAGTTAGGTCAGATTATAGCTCAACACAAAGGTTTATAAAATTCTCAAGAACTCAAACTAGGGAAATGTATTTAAGCCGCAGATTTTTGAGTGCATCAAGTGTGTGAACATATTATCATTCGTTGTTTTAAAGATTTCTCACAGTAGTCTCAAACCAGTAACTTCTCATGAAAAGCCAAAAGGCCGGCCTTTTCAACAATTCAAAACCATTACATTGGTGGCTTTCACGCTATCACTCTTTGAAAGACTTTTTTTTCTTTCTTACAAAAAAAATCTCGGTGTTAGGCAGCCTTTTCCTATGTTCCTGCAAATGTTTTTTTTTTTTGGATCTTTGGCTTGCCCCTTTTCTCATTTATTTTACCTCCAATTTCCTTTTCTTTTTTATTTTTATTTTTATTTTATTTTTTTGAGTGGAGTTTCTCATTCACTTTTCCTAGGCCATTAACATATGGTTCATTGCAATTCTTGCTAGTTATTTGGATGAAAACCACTGATTAACATCGAACAAAACAAAAACGTATATGCTTGTGTCTATTGGGGTCATCCATCAATAGCTTTGGACCACATTGCCTAAGTTTGAGTTGCTAAGACTATTACAAAGTCTTGTGTTCTTAAATCTAAACCAATGGGGATTAGTATAGCCCAAGGCTGCCATTGTTTAATCTTAGGTAGAGAAGTTTGAAAACTAACAACTTTGCAAAAATTAGATTCCACAATTTTAATTCATTGGAGACCAAGTGGTGGGAGTGGAAGTACCCGAAGGTGAAAATTTAGCCAAGAAGTTTCATAAAAGTGAACATTCAAGAGAAAGATCTAGCATGTGAAAGCAAAAATCAGATTGATTCTCCACCCCCCAAGTGGAAATGAGCATTGACCTCAATGATAAAAAAAAAGAAAAAGAAAAATACCAAAAGAACAACAATAAAAAAAAATGATAATGAAGGGGGAAGAAAAGGTACCTAGTCTGAGAAGAAAAAGATAACAAAGGAAGACAATGGAAAGTAGAAGAGAGAAATATACCTGCAGAAACTAAAAGTAAAAACAGAAAAAATGCAAGAAAGAATCGAAATAAAATGACAGATAAGTCAAACATCAAAGCTCGGCTGGAGGGTAAGGGTCCAGTAAATGGATAGTGGTATCCTCTGGTGAAAAATGGTCAAAGAAAGGTTTGAGCCGCTGTCCATTCACCTTAAAAATATTCTCATTGTGTGGATTGAGGATTTCAACAGCCCCATGGGGAAACACTATCTGAACAATATAAGGACCATTCCATTTGGATCGAAGTTTACCGGTAAACACATGGAGTCTAGAGTTATATAGGAGAACCTTTTGATTGGGGAGAAAACTCTTCCTCAGAATGTGCTTATCATGGAAAGCCTTAGTTTTCTCCTTGTAAAGTTTGGCATTATCGTAGGCATCGTGTCTCAACTCTTCTAATTCATTCAGCTCTAATTTCCTTAAAACACCAGAATTGTTAGTAGAAAAGCTAAAGTGTTTGACAGCCCAATAAGCCTTGTGTTCTAGCTCAATAGGGAGATGACATGCTTTACCGTAAACCAAACGATAGGGAGACATGCCTAGGACAGTTTTAAAAACTGTCCTATAAGCCCATAAAGTGTCCGAAAGCCTCAAAGACCAATCTTTCTTATTTGGGTTGACTTTGTTTCAAGAATGGCTTTGATTTCGCAGTTGGCCAACTCAGCTTGGCCATTGGTTTGAGGATGATAAGGAGTTGAAATTTTATGATGGACCCCATATTCTTTCATTAATGCCGTAAATGGTTTATTGTAAAAGTGGGAACCTCCATCACTAATTAAAACCCTTGGTATCCCAAATCGAGTGAAAATGTTGTCTTTCAAAAATTTCAACACCACCCGATGTGTAACACCCCGTATTTTAGTGTATTTTTATTGAATGATTATTTTTATTTATTCAAAAATTTATTCTCTTGTTTTAATATTATCGGATATTTTAAATGGTTTATTTTATGATCTTTAAATTGTGAAAATTAATTTGATATGTTTTCTTAATATTAATTATTGTTATGCATTTAAATAGTTCTTTATTTTAAATTAATTGATTGTGGGGTTTAATTATTTTATTTTCATTGTATCATTACGTTTAAATTATTTTAATTGATTTGCTGTTTTAAAATCGTTTCCATTGGATCTTTTTTTGTGACCCAAGATGTGAGGACTGGACCTCATTTCTTTCTCTCTATTTTCTCTTTCCTCTCTTTTTTCTTTTCTTCTTTTCCTTTCTTTTTCTTTTTCTCCTGCATCCTCTCCCGCGCGGCGCGACCTCTCCTCCTTCTCTCCCGTGCGCTTCTCTCTTTCCACCCAACCCACCGCCGTCGCGCCGCCATGCGCGACACCTCCCCTCCCATCAGCTTCCCCACCAACCGGCGACCACTCCCTGTCAATCTCAGCTCCTCCATCGCCGCCGTTAGCCTCCACGCGCAACACCCAGCCGCGGCGCATCTTGAGCTCCAGCGCCGCCGTCGCGCCACCTCCAGCCACCATCTCTTCACCACTTCATCCCCGACCTCTTGGCAACCCAATGGACCCAACCCCGGCTCCAATCCGTCACCGGTGAAGCACAACCAAGCCCATCTCCGATTTCGACCTCTCTAGGCCCTACCCTATCAATTTTGGGTCTTGGTTTGTCCCTGTTGAAAAGTGGGTTTTTGAGACCCACGGCCACAGTGTATTTTATAATGTTTTGTTGCTGAGCCGCTACCTTTTGCAACTCCGTGATCCTTCAGAAATTATTATATAGTACTGTAAGTATTTTCCTAAGAATTCTCGTGAATTTAATGTATTTTTACACTAGCACATTACACTGTATTTAATTGTTGATTGGTTTTGCCGGACTGAGTCTGAGGAGTAACGGGGTTGATTGGATTTGGTGATGGAGTTGTTAGTATGATTGGTTTAGACTATGAGATTTGTTGGCTATTCAGGTTTAAATATTGGTGTTTCGTGTATGACATGGGTTGTGGCGGATATTGATGATTTTAGAAAGTGATGACATATTTTTGGAATTACGAGGGTTTTAAGTTTTGAGGAATTAAAATAGGTTATTTCTGAAGTTTAGGCTTAAATATCGAAATACGTGATTGATTGGAAACTTACGAAAATTACGTCATTATTTTTATAGTTGACGATCTATAGTCGGTTAGACATTTTTGAGGAAAATTTTGGAAAAGTTAAGTCGTCCAAGTAAGCGGGGTTCCTATGCTAGATTTGCATAGAAAGAAATGAACTGAGGTTGGTTTGTAAAAATGTGCATGTGGTTTTAAAAAAAAAGTGAAAAACAACCTCAACATATGTTTTGTATTCCCTCATGAGATACATATGAAAGAAAAAAAAGAAGAAATGTTTTTGACATGAAATGTGTAGACATGAACAATATTTGACATGTTTCTGAAATATGCAAAAGAGCGAATATGATATCATTGAAATTTTTATGCATGTGATATGAAATGATTTGGATCTGTTTTTGATCAAATAGAAATGATATGAATATGTTTCGCACGTGTTTTGATATGATATGGATATGATAAAACTTTGGCATACTTATTTGTTCTGAATATGGTTCTGATATGATGATATTGTTCACGTGATATGGTTGGTACCACCATGATATGATATGAGTGCACCCACTTTGGAAACAAAGTGGTATTTTTACGTGTTCTTTCCTGTGTGCACACTCGGGGCTCCGAGATTGAAAAAGGGGAAGTTCACCACATGATACTGCCTGGTTTGGCCACCGGGGATAGCACAACCCTACCACGGGGGTTAAACATGGTATATGATATGATATGATAAGATGAAGATGTTCAGTTATGTTATGCCAAAGCGTTTTTGAATATGAAATGGATTCTTAAATATGAATTGTTGATTTTGAGTATGAAAAGATTGAAAAGTCGCTCTGATTTTCTGATAACATGTTTTTATGAGATCTGCATATAAAAATAAAATGTTTTGGTTTCTGCATACTGAACATTCTTAAAAGGCTCATATTTATATACTAGTATATGTTCTCTGCTTACTGAGTTGTTGATAACTCATCCCTTATCTCCACCATCTTTTTCAGATGATTTGAATGTTTCAGTTGAAGATCAAGGATATGGAGCATGGGTGAGAAGAGTTAAGAATGATGGTTTAAGTATAGAAGGTTTATATGGGTATTGAAATTTTCATTCAGTAAGCTTGTTGTGTTCTGATGTTGTGATTTGTTAGGAGATTGATGTTTATATTAAGACTTTGTATTGTCTTAGAATAGTTATTCTGGAGTAAGTGATGTAAATAAATTAGTATTTTGTGCAAAAGAGAAAAATTAGAGTATGTACTATGTGGAAGAAAAATGATTTTTAAGTGACATGAGTTAACTCTCCGAACCCTCGGGGACGGGGCATTACACGATGGTCATTGGTCCTACATGATATTGCCTCGACCCATTTAGAAACATAATCCACAAAAACAAGAATGTAAAGATGACCAAAAGAAGACGGAAAAGGACCCATAAAATCAACCCCCCAACAATAAAAAATTTCTAGTGCTAAAATGGGTTGTAAGGGCATCATATTTCTACGGGTGATTCCACCTAACTTTTGGCATGGTTCACATGCTTTACAAAAATTATAAGCATCCTTGAACATGTGGGGCCAATAATAACCACATTGCAAGATTTTAGCCACTGTTTTCTTAGTTGAAAAGTGGCCTCCACACGCACTAGCATGGCAAACATTTAATATGTGTGGAATGTCATTGTTAGGCACACACCTCCTCAAAACTTGAACAGAACAATATTTGAACAAATAGGAGTCATCATAAAAGAAAAACCTCACCTCCAATATAAACTTTTTGATGTCTTGAGAACTCCAATGTGGTGGGGTGTGTCCTGTTACCAAGAAATTTACAATATCATCTAACCAAGGCAAAGAATCAACAGTTAGACGTTGTTCGTCAGGAAAGGAATATGAAATAGGAGTGGATGGTTCAGAATTTTCAACAAAGAGTCAAGATAAGTGGTCGGCAACCACATTTTCCACTCCTTTCTTATCCTTGATGCTGATATTAAATTCTTGCAATAGCAAAATCCATCTAATTAGTCGAGGTTTGGCATCTTTCTTTGTGAGCAAGTATTTAAGAGTTGCATGGTCAGTGAATATAACAATTGGAGATCCTAAAATGTAAGCTCTAAATTTATCCAAAGCAAAAAAAACTACTAGCAACTCCTTTTCAGTGGTGGCGTAATTTTTCTGAGCTGCATCAAGTGTTTTGCTTGCATATTAGATCACAAATGGAAGCTTACCTCTTCGCTGACCAAGGACAGCACCTATGGCGAAATCACGGGCGTCACACATGATCTCAAATGGTAATGACCAGTCAGGTGGTTGAATTATAGGTGCAGTGACCAACATATATTTGAGTTGCTCAAAAGTAACTTGACATGTATTAGTCCAATTAAAAACACAATCCTTAGCTAACAACTCACACAAAGGTCTTGATATGGAGCTAAAGTTTTTTATGAAACACCTATAGAACCCGGTATGTCCTAAAAATGATCTAATATCCTTGACTGATTTTGGAATAGGTAACGTCAATATTAGATCCATTTTAGGCTTGTCAACTTCAATGCCTCAAGTTGAAATGATGTGACCAAGAACAATACCTTGTCGCACCATAAAAAGGCATTTTTCCCAATTTAAGAGCAGATTTTTCTCTTCACATCGAGCTAAAACAGCAGTGAGGTTAGTAAGGCATGCATCAAATGAATCACCATAACCACCTCTAAAATATGCTCAACCATGTCCCTAAAAATACTTAACATGCATCGCTGAAATGGGGCGGGTGCATTGCAAAGTTCAAAGGGCATTTTCCTAAATGTAAAAGTTCCAAACGGGCAAGTGAAAGTAGTTTTTTCTTGGTCTTCAGGGACTATTTCAATTTGATAATATCCCGAAAAACCATCAAGAAACCAATAAAAACTATGGCCCGCAACTCTTTCCAAAGTTTGGTCTAAAAATGGTAATGGAAAATGGTCCTTTCTTGTGACAACATTTAGTTTTCTAAAATCAATGCACATGCGCCATCCAGTGGTGGTCCTAGTGGGAATTAACTCATCTTTTTCATTTTTCACAATTGTAATCCCCGATATCTTAGGAACTACTTGAGTATGACTTACCCATTGACTATCCGAGATGGGATAGATGATACCTACATCCAAGAGCTTCAAGACTTCACTTTTAACCACCTCCTTCATTGTATGATTCAACCTCTTTTGCATCTCTCGAGTTGGTGATGAATTCTCTTCCAAGAAAATTTGATGTGTGCAAATGGTGGGGCTAATTCCTTTGATGTAGGCAACCGACCATCCAAGTGCTCCTTTATGTTGCTTGAGGACCCGTAGGAGTTGCTCCTCTTGCTCAATTGACAAAGAAGATGAGATAATGCATGGAAAAGTGTTAGTTGGCCCAAGGAAAACATATTTCAGTGATTCAGGTAATGGTTTCAAAATTGGAGATGGTGGGACTTCATCCGATGGTTGCTGATTTATGGGTTGAAGTGGCAGGTCTTCAAATTTGAGTCACCACAATGAGTCCATTTTGTTACCTACACCAGAATTTACTGCATTAGTATCCAACAGCTCAATATTTTCTAAGGTTCCAGGTAAAACATGTTCCATTTGACTCTCTTGCTCTAATAAAAAGATTTCTTCAACAAGTAAAGATTCCAAACAATTCACTTCTTGTAGTTCTTTCAAATCTTGTGGCTGCTTACAAGTGTTGAACACATATAACTCCAATGTCATATTTCCAAACGTCAATTTAAGGATGCCACTTCGACAATTTATCAAAGCGTTGGAAGTGGCCAAAAATGGCCTCCCTAAAATCAACGGGAAAATAAAATTTATCGACTTGCACCAACACATCTTCTACTACCCTCCTAGGCTTTTTAATTGAACAGTTGGCCAATTGCAAGATGATAGAAGTTGGTTTCAACTCTCCTAAACCAAGATGTTCATAGATGTTGTAAGGAAGCAAATTAACAATAGAACCTAAGTCTAGTAGTGCTTGGCCTATTTTGGAGCTTCCTATAACACAAGCTATTGTTGGTGAACCTGGATCTTTATACTTAGGAAGAGTATTGGATTGGATAATGGCGCTGACTTGTTCTATGAGAAATGCCTTCTTTTGCACATTAAGTTTTCTTTTAACCGTACACAAATCCTTCAAAATTTTGGCATATGTTGGGATTTGCTCAATGGCATCAAGAAGAGGAATGTTAATGCGCACTTGTCTAAAAATGTCTAAAATCTCATCATGATGTTTATTTTTATGTAAATGAACCAATATTTGAGGAAAGGGTGCTGGAGGAGTTACCTATGGTTCCAAAGAAACATCAACATCAGAATTTTTACCTTGTGCATTGGAAATGGAACTTTCACCTTTCTTGCTAGCTTCATTACTCAATGTATCAACCTCCTTACCCCTATGGAGAGTTATTACGGCCTTGCAAGTCTTGACATTTGCTTCAGAAGATTATGAAGACTCTATGGCAGCAATTTGGGCTTGAGGATTTGGTTGGGATTGAGATGGAAATTCTCCTTTCTCTTGTGCATTCACAGTTGTGTTCAGCTTGGTCAAATTATTCCTTATGTCATTGATGGCTTGAGAAGTTTGGTTATTTATGGTGGTTTGACTTTGCATGAACTGCTGAAGGGTGGCAGCCTTTTGTTGAAACGAGTCATCCATGGGTTTTATAGGTGCTGGAACTAGTGCATTTTGCTGGTGTGAACTGAATATTGAGGTGCACCAGCTCCCAGATGTGATGAACTCGTGGGGTGATCATTTCTCCAACTGAAGTTAGGGTGGTTTTGCCAACCTGCATTATAAGTGTTAGAATATGGTGCAGAAAAAGGCTTAGAAATCATGTCAACAGGGTGAGAAGCATCAAAAAGACTTCCTTAAAGGCTGGAATAGTAGGGCACTCGGATGTTGCATGGCTAGCATCCTCACAAATGGTACATTTTCCTTGTTTTGGAATACCCTGAATTTCATGCACTTTCCAATTGCCTCCAATGTTTTCGACAATAAGGCAATTTGGCTTGCAAATCGTCCTCTCCATTCAAAACATATTTACCTCCCCCACTCAAGGACCTCAAAAAGATTCAGTTCGATCATAAACACAAGAAGTGTCCCATGATTGAGCGTTTTTAGCCAAGTAATCGAAATAAGCAAAAGCCTCTCCCGATCGCTTGTTAAAAAACTCTCCATTACACATGGTTTCGACAAATTGTCGCATCTTAGGCATCAAGGCTTCATAAAAAAAAAAAAAAAAACTAATGATGCGCCAATCCTAGTAACCATGGTGTAGACAAGCATTTAATAGGTTTTTGAACCTTTCACAACTTTGGTAAACCTTCCTTTTGAGCAAAATTCATGATTTGTCTCTTTAAAGAATTAGTTTGATGCATTGGGAAAAACTTTTCCAAAAATTCAGCTTGGATTTCTTGCCATGTTCCAATGGACCTTGGCCTCAACGCATTTAACCATGTTTTTGCTTTATCTTTCAAGGAAAATGGAAACAACTTTAGTCTAAGAATCTTCTCAGTGCAGGTTTGATCAATGAATGTATAACAAACCTCTTCAAACTCTTTGATATGAAAGTAAGGGTTCTCAGATTCCATGTCATGAAAATGTGGAATCAATGAGATCATTCCCGATTTGAAATTAAAGTTGTTTGCATTCACAAGTTGGATTATGCATGAGGGTGTGCTAGTTCTGACAGGTTGTAAATAATCTCAAAGTGTCTTGTCCTGATTTTCCATGTCCCTATCATGATGCTCATTTTCAGCCATGTCACTATGAGTGTCAGATGATGATTCAAGAGAAAAGGATGCAGAGTTAAAGGATGATAGTGAATCTGTCCTAACCAACCGAGATGTTTGGTCTCTAGTCCAACTAGTCATACAAACAAAAGCAGAAAAATAGAAGCAAAAAATAAAAAATAAAAATAAATAAATGAAAATAAAAGAAATTAGATGTCATCCAAACTGTGAAGAGGTTCACAGCATTAACCAAAAAGAATGCTTCTTAAAATGCCAATTGTCCCCGACAACGGCGCCAAAAACTTGATCAACTTTTAATTTCGACTTCCAAGCGTAGAAGCTGTCAAAGTAATACAAGGATAAATCCCAAGATCGAATTCACAGGAACAATGGGAATTAAGCAAACATTTCATATTCACAAGACAACATATTTCCGTTTATGGTGACAAGAAATTTCAAAGGATAAGAAATCACTAAACTAAAAGATCTAACAATGAACAAAAATAGTAAGAAATGATAAATAAATTTCAAAGGTTGACCACTAACTATATTAACACCAAAATGGGGGTTATTTACTAAGGGAGTATAGACTGAATTAAGAGTGAAATTGTTGGCTGTTTTGGGAGTTCAAGCATGAGTAAAACTGTAAGTAAATATGAATCTATGTTTCTAAATTTACTAAGAATCAAGAGGTTTAGAGGAAATGTATAGAAATTGACTTAAACTTGTAAGAAACAATAAAACAAATACTTGGGATGCAATTTTCGCCCACTGATTTGGTGATGGATTTACTTCTCTTTTCATCTTCTCTCAACCATTCTCTCATTCCTAGAAATCATGGTTGGATAATATAGCAATGGACCATGACTTTTAGCTTAATAAAACTACTTGACATATTATATAACAACTGTAAAATAGTGAAAGAAAACCATCAAAGTCTTGTTACTTGTTCAAGTATCAAGTGCGCCTTTACGTCTACAACTGAGCTAAACCAAGAACAAAGAACTTCAATCCTTTCTAGATGCAAATTGAAAAATAATCCAACAAGTTAATCATCAAAACCACAAAGCATCAAAGAAAATCCAACCCCAAATAGTCATGGGTTACTCCTTGAATCCCAAGTTAAAAATCTAGCCTATCATCTCTAGATTAGTAAAATGCCCAAAAAGATTAAATCCAAACATTTCTGGTTTCTCTCTAAACGAGAACTGGCCCAAAAAAAAAAAAAAAAGATACAACTGCTCTAAACGAAAAAAACTGTTGAATACGTAAAATGCTCCAGATGCCAAAACGCTGAAGATGCAAAACACTACAGACACAAAACTAAAAATGCCAAAAAGAAAAATTGCCTAAAAACGAAAAAAAACTGCTGAAGAAAGAAAGTGCTCCCCAATGAAAAATTGGGCACCGTAAGGAAAAAAAACGAGCGAGACCCGCAAGGAAAAAAAGTCTTTTTTTTTTTTCTCTGTGTGCGTCCGTTCCAGCCCTGCGTGTCTCTAGCCCCACTTCCTGGTAACAGTGCTGATAATGGATGTAGAGAATAGTGGAATAGATGGAAAAATTGTAATGCTTTCTTAGAGGGAAAGCGCCTCCAGACTTAGAGATGAGAAATAGAGTTTTGATTAAAGATTTTTCATCCTCAATCAGGTTCAGTCTTTGGACATAAAAGGACTCTCTAATGGGCCATGAGGCCTTACAAATAGACTAAGCTGAAACAAACAGACCCATGCACATGGGCCTTTTACACAGACTCAGAAAGGTTAAAAAGACATAAGCAATAACATAAAGGGCCTACATCTCTCAGGCCACGCTGGCTAACTGCAGCCCATGACACAACTAACATTAACAAGCCCAAGTAATACACAAACCAGCCCATTGCCGAAGGCAACATTGAGTTCGTGCATTCTGACTCAAAACAAACGCAAAACACACGCACACTTCTTCACTTCTCCTTGTCGGTCACTTCACTAGCTTAGGGTTTCTTCTCCATCTTCACGCCGCTGTGCCTTTCTCCATCGTGTGATCCTCTCAGCTGGCCGCTTGTTACATATCTCCCCTGTTCAGAACACCTTGCCCGCAAGGTGGGGAAAATCTTCTTTGAGCTTGGAGTACCCTTCCCACGTCGCGTCTGCCGCAGTCTGCCCTTGCCACCGAACCAAGAGCTCCGCCCGAGCTTGGTTGCCGATCTTAGCCATACGCCGATTCAAGATCTCCTCTGGTTCCGCCATGACCACACCTTCTTCGTCTACCGGTGGTAATGTGGGTAAGGCCATAAATTTATTTCCCAATTTTTTTTTTAATTGGGATACATGGAATGTAGGGTGGATTTTTGAAGATGATGGTAAATCTAACTTGTAAGCCACCTGACCTATTTTTTGTGTGATGCGAAAAGGACCAAAAAACTGAGAGGCTAACTTGTGGCTACGCCGTTGAGCCACTGTACTCTGCCTATAAGGCTGGAGCCGCATGTATACTTCTTCACCCACATTAAATTGTTGTTCCTTGCGTCTGAGATCTGAGTACTTTTTCATTCGGTTTTGTGCATTGATGATGTTGTGCTTAAGCAACTGTGAAATCTGGTCCTGAGTTCTGAGATCAGTGTCTACCACTTTTGCACGTGCTGTACCCGGCACATAGTTTAGTAGTCGAGGGGGTGGTTGTCCATATAGAGCCTCGTAGGGAGTTGTTCTGGTGGATGAATGTTGGGTTGAGTTGTACCACCATTCTGCTAGGGGAATCCACCTCGCCCAGTCTTTGGGCCTATCCCCACTGAAGCACCGGAGGTAATTCTCCACTGTCTTGTTTACGGCCTCCGTCTGTCCATCCGTTTGCGGGTGGTAAGCCATGCTTAGAGAGAGTTGAACACCCTGTAACGAAAAAATTTCTTGCCAAAACTGACTTGTAAAGGTGCTGTCACAGTCAGAAACAATGGACTGTGGTAGCCCATGAAGTTTAAAAATATGCTTAAAAAAAAGATGAGCGATATCCCTAGTTGTATATGGGTGTTTGATAGGGATGAAATGGGCATATTTGGTCAGCCTGTCTACCACTACCCACAAAGCATTGAATCCTTGGGAGTTAGGCAAACCCTCCACAAAATCCATGGTTATATGAGACTATGACTGAGTCGGCACTAGTAGTGGCTGTAGTAGTCCACTAGGTAGGGTATTGTCCACCTTCACTCGTTGGCACACGTCACAGTTTCGAATAAACGCTTTAACATCCTTCTTAAGGCCTTCCCAATAGAAATCCCTCCGCAATTGATGGATGGTCTTATCATAACCCGAATGACCCCCCCAAGGGCTGCTGTGTGAAAGTTCTAGCAGCCTATTTTTGAATTCCTCATGCTTGGGGATATACAACCTGTTCTTGTACAGTAAGAATCCCTCCCTCATGGAGTACTTAGGGCCCAACTTGCCCTCCGAAAAAGATTTCATCAGGTTCTGGACCTGTGCATCCCCTACGCATGCTGCCTTCAAATCATCAACCCACTGCACATTAGGGAATGAAATCAGCATTAGCTCCACCTTTCCTTCCATATCCTTTCTTGATAGGGCATCGGCTACTCTATTTTCCACCCCCTTTTTATACTCCACCATGAAGTCATAACCCAGCAGCTTGGTAATCCACCTTTGTTGCATTGGAGTACCCACCTTTTGGTCCAAAAGGTGCTTGAGACTCTGCTGGTCAGTGCGCACCACAAATGTTTGCCCCACTAGATAATGTCGCCAGTTAAGCACGGATGAGACAAGGGCAAACAGCTCCTTCTCATAGGTAGAAATCATAAGAGCCCTCCCTTTTAATGCTTGGCTGAAAAAAGCTAAGGGTTTACCCTGCTGCATCAAAATAGCCCCAATTGCGTTGCCCGAGGCATCGCATTCAATAGTAAACGGCTTTGAGAAATCCGGAAGTGTTAAAACCGGAGGTTGGGTGACAGCCTCCTTGAGCTTGTGAAAGGCCCGCCGTGCCTCCTCACTCCACTTGAAAGCATCTTTTTTCAACATTTGGGTTAAGGGAGAGGCAATCCCCCCATATCCTTTTATAAACCGCCGGTAGTAACCCGTTAGACCCAAGAAGCCTCTCAAGCCTTTGAGGGACTTGGGCAGTGGCCAATCTTTCATGGCTAACAGCTTATCAGGATCTGCCCGTACTCCTTCCGCTGAAATTAAGTGGCCCAAATAACCTACTTCCTTGCATCCAAAGTGGCATTTGGATCTCTTGGCGTACAACTTATGTTGTCGTCGAATTTCAAGGGTCACTTGGACGTGCCGTACATGGTCCTCCACTGTTTTGCTGTACACAAGTATATCATAAAAAAAAACAAGTATGAATTTCCTCAAGTAAGGCCTCCTCATTCATGAGACTTTGGAAAGTGGATGGGGCATTAGTTAGGCCAAAAGGCATAACTAAGAATTCATAGTGGCCCTCATGCGTCCTAAACGCTGTCTTGGGCACATCTTCTGGCTTAACCAAAATTTGGTGGTAGCCCGACCTCAAATCTAGCTTGGAAAAAACTTTAGCTCCATACAATTCATCCATAAGTTCTTCCACCATTGGAATGAGATATTTATCCTTGATAGTGGCCTTATTTAGGCCCCGGTAGTCAACACATAGCCTCCACGTACCATCTGCCTTACAAACCAGCAGCACCGGAGATGAGTAGGGGCTTTGACTAGGCCTTCTGACCCCCGTAGAGAGGAGTTCCTGCACTATTTTTTTGATCTCTTCCTTTTGGTAGTATGGGTAGCAGTATGGCCTTAGGGAAATGGGTTTGGTTCCGGGTAGTAAGTTGATGGCATGGTCATAAGTTCGGGATGGTGGCAGTCCACTAGGTTCTGAAAAGACATCGTTGAACTGCTGTAACAGTGGCTGCACCACTGCTGGAACCTAGGGGTGTCAAATCGTGTTAACGGGTCGTGTTCGTGTCGTGTTAGAGTATATACATTACAGTTAATGGGTCAACACGAACACGACCCGTTAAGGGTTTCGTGTCAAAATTCTAAACATGAACACGACACGGTTTGATAACAGGTTGACACGACACGACCCGTTATGACACATTAGGAAATAAATTGACACGACACGATCCGACCCGTTTCAACCCGTTTACATTAATGGATTGAACTAACACGATATGACACGATCCGACACGACCCGTTTTATCCCATTATAAATTTTAAATATAAATAATATCTAAAAAAAAAACTACAAGTCTAAAGACTAAAATTACAATCCAAACAAATATCCACACACATTGTAACAATATATTAAAATTACATCTCAAATATGATAAACAAAACACACATAGTAAATATATTAATATTACAATCCCAAATATAATAAAAATTAAAAACACAAATCCAAACAAATCTAGAAGATGAAGAATGAGGTGGAGCGTCCTCCAAGCCCTTGCCCTTGTTGTTCTCCAACTCCATTACATCTTCAGTTAACTCGTCCAATTTAACTTCTTCTTGTATTTCTATTAAAAAAAAGACATCAGTAAAGTTTTATATTATTGAAAAATTACAGTCATTTATTTAATAAAATACTATAATATTACCTTGCTCTTCACCATATAACCAATCTCTAGTGCAAACTAATGCTTCAACAATATCTGCTTTTAGTGCACTTCTAAACTGATCAATGATACGCCCACCAACACTAAAAGTAGATTCAGATGCAACTGTAGAAACTGGAACACTCAAAATGTCACGAGCCATACGAGCAAGATCAGGATAACGAAATTCATTTCCTTTCCAAAAGGAAAGAATATCAATCTTTGCATTTCTTTCTGCCCTAGGTTCATCCAAGTAAAGATCCAATTGACTTTTTTTCATATAGCCAGAAAGTTCATCAGGTCTAAATGTATCAAATTCCTGTATACAAAAAATAAATAAAAATATTTTCAAGCTAATATGTCATATGAAACAATAATATAATATATAATCATTAAACAAAAAAAATTATTTGATATTACCTCCAATAAAAAATTATCATATGAAGACTGACTTTCCTCTCTAATAACAGTGCTATCAGAAGTCGTGGTAGAACATGTCGTTGTAGGAGCACTAGAAGAACAATATTCCATGAAAAGAGATGACATTTTGCTCCGAACATTCATATACTCTATAGAACACTCTCCATAAAGCTTTGTATAAGAAAAATCAACAAAATGAAGCTTGTATCGAGGATCCAATATAACTGCTATAGCCAACAACACATTGAACTCGGACCAATATTTCTCAAACTTAGCAAGCATTTTACAACACATTCTCTTCATGTAGTCATCTTCACCCTCAGAGTGCCTCTTTAATGTAAAATAAATCGAAAACACTGATGGAAAGTAGAGATTGGCTGTAGGGTATTTAATCCCAGAAAAATTACAGGTGTCTCTATAAAAAACTCTCAATAAATCGTTAATCTTCTGTACTCGTTCCCACTCAGATATTGATGGACAATGCTTAAAATTGGAATCAGTCAACTCCAAATGAGTAAAGGCACGGCGATAGAAAAGAGCACTCTCAAGCATAAGATAAGTAGAATTCCATCTAGTGGGGACATCCTGTCTCAACCCTTTCTTGCTATCCAAAGACATTTGATTTGTTGAATCCATAAATTTTACTTTCCTTGTTTGTGATCCTTTGACATACTTGACACTTTCACGAACTTTTTGGATAGCAACATCAATCTCTTTTAATCCATCTTGTACTACCAAATTCAGAATATGGGCACAACAACGAAGATGAAAGAACTCACCATCACAAAGAAGAGCTTTCTTAATGTTCAATTGAGTTTTTAACAACTCCACTGAAACATCATTAGAAGAAGCATTGTCTAAAGTCAATGAAAAAATCTTGTGTTGAATTCCCCACTCACATAGCAAATTATAAATTTTTTCAGACAAAGATATGCCATTATGTGGTGGTGGCATAAAAGAAAAGTTCAAAACTCTTTTCTGCAAAACCCAATTCTTATCCAGAAAATGTGCTGTAATGCACATATAACCATCAGTGGTTATAGAAGTCCATAAGTCAGATGTTAGACTAATTCTACCAGGAGAATCATTTAACATGCATTTAATCCTTTTTTTTTCTCGATGATACATCTTAACCAAATCAGCCTTGGCAGTATTCCTAGAAATAATTGGAACATCTGGACGTAAATATTGTAATAAAGATCTCACCCCCGAATATTCAACAAACCGAAAAGGCAATTCATGCTTCACAATAGCAGATACCAAAATTTCTCTATATTGTTCAGTGTCAAATTTATGAGTGCTTACCGAAATATTTCCACTATTTTGTGATAACATCATCTGACCAATATCTCGTGAACTTCTCCTAGGGCATGTCTCAATGTGACGCCTCATATTGCCGGTTCCATATTTGCTTGCTGCCATATAAATAACTCCACACATCTTACACTTGGCTCGTGGTTTGCCATCATTGTTCTCAGAATCAGGAACCATTTCAAAAAAAGCCCACACGTTTGACCGCTTCCTTCTTTTTGTTTTAACTTCCTCATTTTGAATACTTTCTGAGTCAAACGGGTCCAAATCAATCATCTCATCATTTTCACTTGCTGCTGAACTCATCTGACAACAAACAACAAGAACAAATGTAAGAGTATGACATTAATTGTAGGGGACCAATTTACGCGTAAAATACGAAAGCAACAATCGTGTAGATTATTTGCCCGATTTTATAATTTATTACAAAATTTATTACGAGATTGATATATATATATATATATATATCTTCTAGAATTCTTGATTAAGATCATCTAGAATATGCCTGATTGAGTAGGAAAAAGATAGACTCGTAATACAATCGTGTAGATTACATTTCAAGAGACTTTGGGTAAAATAAAATAAATGAACTCTTTAACTGAATTTATTAGAGTTTTAGTTGAGTTAATTTTTGTATTTTAATTTTTTTTCTTGTTTTATTTTTCTCCACTTTGGGATGACATGCACACCAAATTTATTAAATTTTCTCCGCCATCTATTCATGTAGCAATATATAATCATCTATTCTTGGATCCAAATTTAATAATTTATTCTTGTTAGGAAGAATTCTCCGTCATCTCAATAAACCACAACAAAGCTGAAATAATTAAATTAACCTTTCCCTCAATTAAACCGGCAAGTGAAATAATTATTCATGATCTGCGTTTAATCCCAAATACAATTACATACAGAACAACATTACGATTTTACATACAGAAGAAATAAAAAATTCAATCGGGAATCATGGTGTTACGGGCCTGTTTGGATGCCGAGAAAATCTATATAACAACTGTACAATTACATACAGAAGAACAACACGATTTTACATTCAGAAGAAGCATAAATAATTCAATCGCTCATCATGGGTGTTACGGGCCTGTTTGGATGCCGAGAAAAAGTATAGAACAACTGGAATCACGGGTTACCCCTGTTTGGATGCCGAGAAAAACAATAGAAAGTTCGTACAACAGATTTAACAACTTGAAAATCACATTTTCTTACAGTGGAAGGCGCGGCGTGGGCGACGGGCGTGGGCGACGGGGCGCTGGCGGCGGCAAATGCGAATCCGTGGTTGAAATCTTTATGGGCGACTCGGCGTCACCGTGAGGCGCGAAGACTAAAGCAAACTGGAGTGGAGGGCCTGGAGGCGACACGACGTCACCGTGAAGATGATTGGAGCGGCGAGCCAGGAGGGCGGCGTCGTCGTCGCGAGGACTGAGGAGCCGAGGAGTTCGACCTTCAGATCTCGTTTCTGAAGAAGGCAGAACGATGAAGTCACGAAAGATTCAGTGAAACACTGAAACGGTGAAAGTGAAACCCAAAAGTTCGAAACAGGGGGGGCGGCTGAATGAATCGGGCTGAATCGCTGATAGAGTGATAGTTAGGGTTTTTTTTTTAATTAGTTTTTATACTTTTAGTTATAGCCTTAGGTTATAAGGGTAAAGGGTATAAGGGTAATTTTAACTTTCTTAACGGGTCATAACGAGTCATAACGGGTTATAACGGGTTGACCCGTTAGTGACCCGTTAATATATCGTGTCTTAACGGGTCAACCCGTTTTGACCCGAACCCGTTAAGCCTAAACCCTAACCCGTTTTTATCGTGTCGTGTTCGTGTTGGGTTAACGGGTCGTGTCACATATTGCCACCCCTACTGGAACCTCTTCTACATTTGTTGTGCTGGTGGTTTTAACCCCTTCCATTACTTGTAATATAATGCCTTTATTTTCCAGCCCATCGGGCCTCTTAAAGGAGCCCACCTCAATCATTTTTGCCTCTGCCAATCCGTGGATGGATACCGATCTTCCTTGGTACTGAAAATTCATCACCAACTCCTCAAAGTTCCATAAAATTGACCCTAAGTCTCTTAGCCAATTAATTCCTAAAACCATGTCGCAGCCCGCCAATACTAGAACATGGACATCCACGGGAAAAACAGTTCCTTGGATTAACACCTTGACCCCATTACATTTGCCTTCACTAGGAAGCAATTCACCATTTGCCACTCTCACTTGCACCCTCTCCTTGGTGTCAAGAGGAAGTTTATTTTTATAAATCATTGCTAGGTCTAAAAAACTGTGAGTAGACCCTGTATCCATCAAAATAGTAACCCATTGGTTGCCAATTTTTCCTTTCACACGCATGGTTCTTGGGCTATGAGACCCCGTGAGTGCATGGAGTGAAATTTCTGGACTGTTTTGGCTTTCAACCAGGTCGGGTGTGGTTGTTTCCTCACTTGGATCGTCATTACACAATCTATCCTCACACGCAGCCATTGCCAAGTCCACTTCCAGCAACACATCTTCCAATACGTATAGCTTAGGTCTTTCGCCCTTGTGCCCCAAATGCCATTTGGAATCACAATAATAGCATAGTCCCTTCTCCCTTCTCTCTTGCATTTGCTGTTGATTGATTTTCTGGATAGGGAATGATGGTTTTGAAAAAGGCTTATTGGCATAAGGTGGGTTTTTTGGATGGGAAAAAGGTGGCTAGTTGGGTGTTTTGAGGATGCCTTGGCCTAGGGAGTAGTTATGGTTAAATCTGGTTGGGTTTCTTTTCATGATGCTGTTTTTTTCTTCTTGGATTTTGGCTAAACTGTAGGCTGAGGTTAAGTCAGGGGGTTGAACATTTTCACAGTCAACCGGATGTCATCGCTTAGTCCACTAATAAAACAACTGAGTTTGTAAGGATCCGTCAATGCCTTTAATCTATTAGTTAAGGTTTCAAACCTTGCTTTATAGTCCTCTACAGTTCCATTTTGTCTTAATCTTGTCAAGGCCTCCATGGGGTCATCATACACACTAGGGCCAAATCTTACTAATAATGCCCTAATAAATGTTTCCCAATCTAGAAACTGTCCAGATTCTTCCATCCCTTGGAACCAAGTGAGGGCCTTACCCTCCATGTGAAATGAGACAAGTTTAAGTTTGTGTTGAGGCAATGTATTATGGAAAGAAAAAAACTGATGCACCTTGTAAATCCAATTTGCAGGATCCTCTCCATGAAACACTGGAAAATCAAGTCTGATGGTGCGAGCTTGGACCTCCCCGTGTGGCCGCTGTTAATCCCTCTCATGATTCTGGACTTCGGAAGAAGAATCACCACCACTATTTCGCCGCTGCATTGCAGCATTCATTATTGCTAGCTGTTGTATAACTGCCTCAAGTTGTCCCTTAATGGTTGTTACCTATGTTCCCAGCCCTTCAGTTGTTTTTCTTACTGCATTAAGACCTTCTTGTAGTTGAGTTATTCTTGTACCTTCAGCCATGTATGTAATATTTCCAGCAACAGAGAATCGGTGTCTGCTGATACCACTTGTAACAGTGCTGATAATGGATGTAGAGAATAGTGGAATAGATGGAAAAATTGTAATGCTTTCTTAGAGGGAAAGCGCCTCCAGACTTAGAGATGAGAAATAGGGTTTTGATTAAAGATTTTTCATCCTCAATCAGGTTCAGTCTTCGGACATAAAAGGACTCTCTAATGGGCCACGAGGCCTTACAAATAGACTAAGCTAAAACAAACAGACCCATGCACATGGGCCTTTTACACAGACTCAGAAAGGTTAAAAGCACATAAGCAATAACATAAAGGGCCTACATCTCTTAGCCCACGCTGGCTAACTGCAGCCCATGACACAACTAACATTAACAAGCCCAAGTAATACACAAACCAGCCCATTGCCGAAGGCAACATTGAGTTCGTGCATTCTGACTCAAAACAAACGCAAAACACACGCACACTTCTTCACTTCTCCTTGTCGGTCACTTCACTAGCTTAGGGTTTCTTCTCCATCTTCACATTGTTGTGCCTTTCTCCACCGTGTGATCCTCTCAGATGGCCGCTTGTTACACCACGTGAGTTGCTCTGCACCTGTTAGGCCACGATCCAGCCTGCCCCTTTGAGCTACTCTGCATGTGTTTCGTTCCACTTCCTGCGCCCTTCACCCATTGTACATGCGAGAATCCCTCTACTCTAACCATGCGTTGGCTGTCTCACTCTCCATCCTTCTTGACTTAGCACACTTTAATTCCAATAATGCCCTCTACTTTCATTCTTTCCAAAAATGCCTTGCACATATAAGTATGCTATGAGTGTATAATTATTTTGGAGGCAAATGTGAAACTTTTGTGTGCAAAATAAGGGCATCAATTGATTTGGAGTCCGATAGTAAAATTTGATGTGTAATTAAGTTGCTTAACTCTTATTTGATGGAACATATCATTCACTTAAACAACTTAATTATGCATTTCTAACACTTTATCAACTAATACTATCGAAAATACTTAAACCTGGAATAAACGCACACTGCTCTAATTTGGGTGGTAACACAGACCCATTTGGAAGGCTCATCTCCATGATCCTTGCTTCCTTCCTCTTATTAAGAATGCCATGAAAATAATGGGAGTTTTTATCACCATGTTCCACCATCTAACTTTAGCACACTGAGCTAGTCGAACTTCTTCACAATGAAGCCAAGTGTCCAACTCCATTTTTGAAGCAAACAGGTCGAGCTCCACCTCTTCATCATACTGGATTTGTAACCGATCTTCAAGCCGCTCAATAAGATTCTCCAAACCCTGAATGTGCCCATTTCTCCATCCAAAAATTGAGTTATTCCATCCTTTGAGAGCTACTTTTACCCTTTTTAGTTTTGCCACAAGATTCATGAGTCCACTGCCGACATGAGATTGTTCCCAAGCCTCTCTGACTCATCTAGTAAAATCAACATGATCCACCCACATTTGTTGAAAATGGAACGGTGACGGCCCATACACTTCAACATTTTTCACCGGAGAGATGACCATAGGAGCATGATCGGATGAGGTACGAGGCAAATATCTCATAATTGAATCCGGAAATGCACAAAAAAAATGATGATTAACCAAAGAACGATCCAACCGAGCCCAACAGCGAGAAGGACCGGCATGCCCATTGCACCATGAGAAGCTCTTACCCAAGAAATTTAATTCCAGTAATCCGCAAGAGTGGATCCAAGAATTAAACCCCTCCATAGCCAACACAGGACATGGTCGACCACCAAGTCACTCCCTATCAGAAGCAATGATATTAAAATCCCCTGTTACTAACCATGGATTAGCTGAGTTACTCTCCCTAGCAAGATCTGCCCACAGCTCACGCCTTTGCTCATAAGAACATTTAGCATAGACAAATGAGATTTTACATTTCCTCATACCAGCAGTCACAAGAACTGAAATTTGTTGAGTACCACAGCTTACCATACTCACATTAATATCCTTCATCCACAAGATCCACAATTTACTGTGACGCCCCCAAATTCCACTTGGGATTGGACGGACATTCGAAGTATCGAGACATGCAACACAAGGTTACCTGCCCCCGTTCATGACATATAAGATGCAATGTTCCTAACATGCATCTAGCATTATGCAATATTCGCAGCGGATAATTTTATCTTTCTTTCTTAATACCATGCACCAAACTAAAATATCCCAAATACTTAAAACATACTTCATACTTAACGACATACTAAACAACTAAGATCACAACAATAGTCCCTATGGTTGTGATCAAAAGAGTGTTCCACTAGAATATTACCCTATCCTAGTGCTTAGGGTCGTGATTGACATGAATGACTTAACTGGCATACATGACATTTCGTAACGTGATGTAACATGAACATGACATAAAAGACAGAAGTCCTGACGTAGCATAACGTGACATGAACGTAAAATGACAGACATGACATACTTCGAGACATAAATGTAACAGAGAACATTTCATAACCTAGCATACATGTAACATGCAACATTTTGTAACATAGCATACCATATAACAGACAATATTTCTTAACGTGACATGAAATACATGTAATAGATGGCATACTTGCATGACATACTTGCAATGTATAGCAATACGTAACATAATATGTTGTGTAACAGATGAATAATTCATGATAGAATAAATTCTGTGTAACAGATAAATATGTAATGACTTGGCATGACACATATGATAACATGCATACATACTCTTTACTTCCCTTACTTATCACTCATACAAATTAAACTGATTGCAAGTTAAAAGCTAACTTACCTCGATCGTCGCGTTCTACTATAATAAAGCGCGAAACACGAGAAATTGTAAGAGAGTATTCTAAAAGTTAGAAATTAATTACTAACAATTAGAAATGTGAAAAGAGACAACTTAGGGTAAAATAATCATTTTACCCTCTACATGTGGGCAAATGATCATTTTACCCCTAACTTAAGGATTTGACATCCTAATTCCAAAAATTACCAAATTTACATTCCTCATGTAAATTTTGTCCCAAACTCAAAAATCAATTCAGAAAAATTTAAAATCAATAACAACTATGAAAAACTCACTATGGCCGAAACCTACATAGGCCATTTATCTTGACTTTGGTTGCAATTCTTTCAAGTTTCAAAACTCATGAATAAACCAAAATCTTGTAACAAAGATCTTCCTATCCTAAGTTTAAAAATATCCATTAAGAAAAGCTAATTATCAACACCAAACTTTTTGCAAAAAGACCCAAACTTTTTAACAAAACGTAAACCTTAAATCACAAGTTTTGACGTTAATAAAAACATCTCCAAGAATTCCAAAAAATCAAATGTTACTTCTAACATATTCATAACATCATCCTAAGATCAAACATGCTTTAAAGCATCAAGCAAAACTCACCAAAAATCACAAAACAACACTTGGAGTTTTTGGTTTTAAACTTAGTCCAAAACAGAAACTTTTCTCTCCCTTAACTGTGATCAATCTCTTGATCCATGGCTTAAAGACATGTGATCTTCAAACTAACACATCACATGGTTTAAAAATGTGTCCTAAAGAAGATTCAACCATCAAACTTAAAATCACATGGCTAAAATTTAATAAAACATGGATCTAACTCAAAAACATCAAATTTTAGGCCTAACCGAAATCCTCTTGCATAGAAAATCATATCTTTAAAAATAATACTAAATATCTTCGAAATAACATCCTAACATGTATATAAGAGGCTTAGGATCATCATATAAAAATATCAAAGCCTTTGGAATAAGATTAAACCACGAAATATTCAAACTTTCACAAAACAGAAACTGTTTTTCCACTTCCAGTTTTCAAGTTTCTAACTCTAAGAAGATCTATCATCAAAATCTTTATTCATGCAACAAAACCTCAATGCACATTCATAAACACATGCTAAGAACACTCCATAAAATTTTCGGACCAAGATATGTCGATTAGCTTGGTCAAAACTTCCAAAACATAACATACTCTCCAGTTTCACGCCCAGAATGACCTTTCCATGGTTAAAAATACTTTCAACCGATCAAATAAGTATGGAATGACTAATAAGATATCCACGGAAACTAGACTCAAAGACGAAAAACTTATGTGAAGAAATCATCGTGCAAAAGTACTTACAAGGGGTCGAAAATGGCCACGCAAAAAGACCCAGAAATCTGCCCGAGAGAGCTCTTTTGGGTTTCTCTCTAAGAACGGGGGAAAAGAAGTGATAAAATGGAATGAAAAGTGCCTTGCACGACTATAGAATCCTGGAGGGGGAAGTTGTGGGCTGGAATGACCCTTGATTGGAGATGGCTATGTGGCATAAAGTGGAGAATAGTGAGAGGAATGGACTGCCTGCAGCAGCTGTGAGAGATGGAGGTTGATGGAGTGGACTTCTCTTCACATCAAGGCACTAATGGGTTGCAGCCAATGGCTGTGGATGGTCTGCCATGTGGGGGAGGAAACTTCTTCAAGACGTTTTGCCAAGGAGGCCAATTTCGTGGGCCTTGGTGGGCCCAACCAAGTGGGCTTCAATTTGAGGTTTAAAGGGGGTTTGGTTAGGGTTTGAGATGCTATCAAGCCCAAAACCAATTTTTCTTGGCACAATCAAATTTCCAAGGTTTAAAAGGTTGGATAATAATGTCATAACAAAGATTTTATTAATTAATAGCTTGTGGAAGTGATTTAATCATATGATTAAACACAATGCTAGAAATCGGGTTAAAAAGGGTTTGGAGACCAACTTTAGGGTTTGGGGAAACCGTTTAGGATTTCGGTTTCAACCAAGCTTTTGGGGTTTCAATTGGATTCCAACCATTTAGGGTTTTGCTAGGGTTGAAACCCTCTTTGGTTTGACACAATTTGGTTGATCAGATGAAACAAAGTTTTACTTAGGTGACATGATCTCACACCTTGACTTCCTTCACAAATCCATCTAATGGTTCCTCTTTGTACCAAGTCTCTAATATTATTCACTATGTGTGGCTAAGATCTTGCCAAGTGTCCAAATAAAACTCCTCCAACCTAATTTGGACATTTCACACTGTGATTTTGAAAACACAATACTTGGTGCGCTTATCAAGGTTATTAATCACTCAAAAAAATTCATAATAAACTTCGTACTTAAAATTTCTAAATATTCATATTAACCTATAGTGAAAATCGTTTAACGAAATTCAACCCCGAACTGCTCCTAAAAATAATTTCACAATTTTCAACAGACGTTTCGTCCGGAATTATAAAAATAGGCTATTGCACCATAAAATCCTAAATAATCCACTAAGTCTAATGGCGTAGACCATAACGCTTTCTGACACTTTTAACTACCTCAAATAATTAAACTCATATTTCTAGCACCATAGTGAGTGATAACTCTGACTATGTTGACAGACTAAAACCTGTGCGATTGGTCGATTCGTAAAAACTTATGGGATTTTCATGAGATTCCTAAAGTCAATAGAAATTCCACCAATGAATTTCTAGCGGGCTGTTACATCCTCCCCTCCTAAAAAAATATTTCGTCCTCGAAATCGATGCAAGTACAAACAGAAAACTCGCTCAAAAGAAGAGGTTGCTTACCAACCTACTGTCCAACACTAGATGCCTCATCACGCTCATGGGGCTAGTGAAATTCTTCTTGAGGTAACGTCTTCCTCTCGTAATCAACATTATTCTTACCTATAATCATCACATAGTTACACAAAATAACTACCACCATAACATAAGGGTATAACACTCCCAAAGGTTATAGCCTAAACTTACTGACTTCTAGGCTGACCTTCTAGGATACTGAGTCCTTGCTTAAATGAAATCATTATTCTCCTTACTATTCAAAGATTCACAACGTATATATATTGACCATTCTTAACTCTCTCTCTCAAATTATATCAATTAATACTGGAATCCTTCCACAAAGTAGGTCAAGTTGCACCAGTATACTCTCTAAATCTAAAACTTCAAGTATTCACGCAGTTCAATTTGGAAGAATTTAATCCATACATAACTGAATTCACTTTTTCTATTTCCTCAAGGAGTTCTATCTGCCTAGGACTCGCTTACTCCTTCATAATCAAAATGAATCGTTCCTCCTCCTAGGTGGTACCTCAATAAACGATCAACTATTAACCTCAACTAAAGACTTTCTCTCTTATGATTAGCATAGATTTTCTATCCATCATAAGCCGCCTCTTATTCTGACTCTAAATGAAAGGATCTGTTCCTACTGTTCACGTAAATCCTCAAGACCAAGATTTACTACCCGTATAAAAGTCTCCAATATAATGGCATTCTACGTTTTCCACAAACACAATGCTTTGCCAAAAACACTTAATGGCAGCTGGACAAAACTACCATTATAAGTGAATCCTACTACGGCCAAAGCCTTTCCCAAGCACTTTACTCTTTCGGATACAAATTCCTTTGGATCCTCAAAATCAAGACAACTTCAAATATACAAAATACAAATTCATCAACCTTCAATATCATTCTTCCAACTGCTAAAGGGTATTCTATATCTACACTGATATGAACAATAATACTCTTAATGAGAATTGTTACTCTTACCACCTGGATAACAATTCATCTTCTGAACTAAACTCTCGTGTAATACCACAATCACTAAAGACAAGGACTCACTTGAATCAATATCGTACAAGTTACAACTTCAATGACTTGACATTCTCCAAAATAGTAATAATGCAACAATACAATCAATTGCAATCAAATCAACTTTACATGAGCTTAACAATACCTAGGTCTTAGAAAAAAATACCAGTGATGGTGCCAGCTTCTTCGGTTCCTGGGGCGTCAGCGTCAGCGTCTCCCTGAGTGACAGCACACACTCTCATGGGCACGTGCTGCCTCGGCTTTGGTTTGTACCCACTGCTAAGAGAAACTCCCCTTTATTTCATTCCTCAAAGCAACACTGGGGTAGTCCTTGATCATATGACTCCGTTGGCCACACCTGAAACAAGTTGTCAATGCAATTCTGCACTTGTCTCCATGGTGTTTATCGCACTCTCCACAAGGTGGAAATGTAATCGACATTTAGCTCCCAGTCTCAATGCATTTTCCTTTATCTGATCTAGTAAACATCTTCTTCCTTTCTGAACTCCCTTTAGTAGCGTACAATGAAGTTCTTTTTCGTTTAGTATTGATTTGGATCACCAGATCTCTCTGCTCAGCCTCTGTTATCGCGACCAAGTTTACCAACTCTTGGTATTTCTCTATTCTTAGGCAAGCTACTTGGCTACGGATCCTTAGCTGAAGTCCTGCTTGAAACTTCTGCACCTACATCCATTGAGTAGAAATCAAGTGTGGTGCAAACCTTCCTAACGCCATAAACTTATCGGTGTACTGCTCTATGGTCAAACTGCCTTGAGTTAAAGTCGCAAACTCCTGAACCTTCAACTATTTGACAGAATTTGGGAAGAATCTGTTGTCGAACTCTTCCTTAAATCTCTCACAAGACAGTGCAACCCAACTTCCTAGTTCCCTGACTAGAAGCTGCCTTCGCGTATCCCACCATATTTCAGCTTTTCATGGAATAGGTATCCAACATATAGAACCTTCTGGTCCTCAGTACATCCATAGTCCTCATAGGTCCTTTCGAGATCCATAATCCATTTCTCGGCTCTTAGTGATCCTTCATTACCAGAAAAATTCAGTTAACGGTGGCTCAAGAACTTCTCATACGTACAACCTTTGACTTCGAGTCTAGGTACGTGCATTGCTGCTATTGCTGTTGTTTAAGCATGTCAGACAGCAGACTTACATCTTCAACTATTCCTCCATCTGTCTAGGGATTCTGATTCTCCTGATTTGTGGCTCCCTCAGGGTTTCGAGGTATCCTACAGTGAGTCATGTGTCACTTCCAGAAACACACGAGTACATGTGTTACAACCACGTACTATCTCTCATACTTAAAAAATTCAAGCCTAATGAAGACTAGAATTTTAAACCTAATATTTGGTGCATTTCCTAAGGACATGTGGATTTAAACCCAGAGACGTATTGCTCTGATACCACCCTGTGACGCCCCCAAATTCCGCTTGGGATCGGACGGACATTTGAAGCGTCGAGACATGCAACACAAGGTTACCTGCCCCCGTTCATGACATATAAGATGCAATGTTCCTAACATGCATCTAGCATTATGCAATATTCGCAGCGGATAATTTTTTTTTTCTTAATACTATGTACCAAACTAAAATATCTCAAATACTTAAAACATACTTCATACTTAACGACATACTAAACAACTAAGATCACAACAATAGTCCCTATGGTTGTGATCAAAATAGTACTGGAAATTGAACTCTACAAATACAAGTAGTTATCTGGGGTAACTACTATACTACCATCTACGTCGCACCGTCACTTAGTCGACCGCTTCCAATTGGTCGATTCCCGATTCTCCTTCAGATCCTATAACAAAATCTACCATTCGGAGGGAATGGTAGTTGGGACTACCACAGTGAGATTTGATTACAAATCTCAGCAAGTTAACAGAAAACTTCCACACAGATTAATGATGCATGCATGGCAGTAAAAATATGAATGCATAATCAAATCATAAGTACTCATAACATAACTTGACATACCACATAACATAACTGGCATAACTTAAACTGAAACTGAAGCTTAGCATGAATGTGACTTGAAACATAACATGGACTTGGAATATAGCATGAACGTGAACTTGAAACATAACATGGACTTGAAACATAACCTAAACGTGAACATGCATAATTTGAACTTGAACTTGAGCATGACATAACATAAATGTGAACTTAGAACATAATGTAAAAGTGAACATAACATAACATGAACTTGAAACTTATTCTTGTATCATGGATTACCATGATTGCATGAACGTAAACTTGAACATAACCAAACGTGACACATGACTTGAACGTGAAATGCATGAACTTGGAATCTTATTTAATAGACTTAATCATAAAGTGACCATATGGGTGCTACATAGGTCCCCTTGAGCCGTGTGTCCCTGCCGATTATCGCATCACATCACAGGTGTCTATACTAGCTATGAGTGCGTTAATACGTACTCCACAGTTGTTGTGCTCCACGTATTCTACGTGTCACAATTGATGTGTCTCACGTAGTGTATGCTCCACAGTTGTTGTGGCCCCATGACTTATTTGTTTGTATCACACTTGTTGTGGACACACGTAACATAATGTGTGGCACCATCGGTGTTAGTGCCTGACGCGCTCTGGTGACCACCAGCTAATTAGGCCCCATTCGCAACTTGTTGACTGTACTTCGTCAACCCAGGGAATTTCACACCTATTTAGACACTCCAGCGTGAACAAAGGAGTTCCACTAGAATATTACCCGATCCAGCGCTTAGGGTCGTGATTGACATGAAGGACTTAACTGGCATACATGACATTTCGTAACGTGACGTAACATGAACGTGACATAAAAGACAGAAGTCCTGACGTAGCATAACGTGACTTGAACGTAAAATGACAGACATGACATACTTCGAGACATAAATGTAACAGAGAACATTTCATTACCTAGCATACATGTAACATGCAACATTTCGTAACATAGCATACCATATAACAGGACAACATTTCTTAACATGGCGTAACATGTAACAGTGAATATTACGTGACATGAAATACATGTAATAGATGGCATACTTGCATGACATACTTGCAATGTATAGCAATACGTGACATAATATCTTGTGTAACAGATGAATAATTCATGATAGAATAAATTCTGTGTAACAGATAAATATGTAATGACTTGGCATGGCACATATGATAACATGCATACAAACTCTTTAGTTCCCTTACTTATCACTCATACACATTAAACTGATAGCAAGTTAAAAGCTAACTTACCTCGAACGATGCGTTTTACTATAATAAAGCGCAAAATACGAGGAACTGTAAGAGGGTATTCTAAAAGTTAGAAATTAATTACTAACAATTAGAAATGTGAAAAGAGACAAATTAGAGTAAAATTACCATTTTACCCTGTACATGTGGGCAAATGATCATTTTAACCCTAACTTAAGGATTTGACATCCTAATTCCTAAATTACCAAAATTTACATTCCTCCTGTAAATTTTGTCCCAAACTTAAATATCAATTCAGAAAAATTTAAAACCAATCACAACTATGAAAAACTCACTATGGCCGAAAACTACAAAGGCCATTTATCTTGATTTTGGTTGCAATTTTTTCAAGTTTCAAAACTCATGAATAAACCAAAATCTTGTAACAAAGATCTTCCTATCCTAAGTTTAAAAATATCCATTAAGAAAAGCTAATTATCAACACCAAACTTTTTGCAAAAAGACCCAAACTTTTTAACAAAAAGTAAACCTTAAATCACAAGTTTTGACCTTAATAAAAACATCTCCAAGAATTCTAAAAAATCAAATCTTACTTCTAACATATTAATAACATCATCCTAAGATCAAACATGCTTTAAAGCATCAAGCAAAACTCACCAAAAATCACAAAACAACACTTGGAGTTTTTGGTTTTAAACTTAGTCCAAAACATAAACTTTTATTTCCATTAACTTTGATCAATCTCTTGATCCATGGCTTAAAGAGATGTGATCTTCAAAATAACACATCACATGGTTTAAAAATGTGTCCTAAAGAAGATCCAACCATCAAAATTAAAATCACATGGCTAAAATTTAATAAAACATGGATCTAACTCAAAAACATCAAATTTTAGGCCTAACCGAAATCCTCTTGCATAGAAAATCATATCTTTAAAACTAATACTAAATATCTTCGAAATAACATCCTACCATGTATATAAGTGGCTTAGGATCATCATATAAAATATCAAAGCCTTTGGAATAAGATTAAACCACGAAATATTCAAACTTTCACAAAACAAAAACTGTTTTTCCACTTCCAGTTTCCAAGTTTCTAACTCTAAGAAAATCTCTCATCAAAAGCTTTATTCATGTAACAAAACCTCAATGAACATTCATAAACACTTGTTGAATACACTCCATAAAAGTTTCGGACCAAGATATGTCCATTAGCTTGGTCAAAACTTCCAAAACATAACATACTCTCCAGTTTCACGCCCAGAATGACATTTCCATGGTTAAAAATACTTTTAACCGATCAAATAAGCATGAAATGAGACTAATAAGATATCCACGGAAACTAGACTGAAAGCAGAACAACTTATGTGAAGAAATCATCATGCGAAAGTACTTACAAAGGGTCGCAAATGGCCAAGCATAATGACCCAGAAATCTGCCTGAGAGAGCTCTTTTGGGTTTCTCTCTAAGAACGGGGGAAAAGAAGTGCTAAAATGGAATGAAAAGTGCCTTGCACGACTATAGACTCCTGGAGGGGGAAGTTGTGGGCTGGAATGACCCTTGATTGGAGATGGCTATGTGACATAAAGTGGAGAATAGTGAGAGGAATGGACTGCCTGCAGCAACTGTGAGAGATGGAGGTTGATGGAGTGGGCTTCTCTTCACATCAAGGCACTAATGGGTTGCTGCCAATGGTAGTGGATGGTCTGCCATGTGGGGAAGGAAACTTCTTCAAGCAGCTTTGCCAAGGTGGCCAATTTCATGGGCCTTGGTGGGCCCAACCAAGTGGGCTTCAATTTGAGGTTTAAAGGAGGTTTGGTTAGGGTTTGAGATTCTATCAAGCCCAAAACCAATTTTTCTTGGCACAATCAAATTTCCAAGGTTTAAAAGGTTGGATAAAACACAATGCTGGAAATCGGGTTAAAAAGGGTTTGGAGACCAACTTTAGGGTTTCGGAAAACTGTTTAGGATTTCAGTTTCAACCAAGCTTTTGGGGTTTCAATTGGATTCCAACCATTTAGGGTTTTGCTAGGGTTGAAACCCTCTTTGGTTTGACACAATTTAGTTGATCAGATGAAACAAAGTTTTACTTAGGTGACATATCTCACTGCTTGACTTCCTTCACAAAATCCATCTAATGGTTCCTCTTTGTACCAAGTCTCTAATATTATTCATTATGTGTGGCTAAGATCTTGCCAAGTGTCCAAATAAAACTCCTCCAACCTAGTTTGGACATTTCACACTGTGATTTTGAAAACACTACACTTGGTGCGCTTATCGAGGTTACTAATCACTCAAAAAAATTCATAATAAACTTCATACTTAAAAATTCTAAATATTCATATTAACCTATAGTGAAAATCGTTTAACGAAATTCAACCCCGAAGTGCTCCTAAAAATAATTTCACAATTTTCAATAGACGTTTCGTCCGGAATTATGAAAATAAGCTATTGCACCATAAAATCCTAAATAATCCACTGAGTCTAATGGCATAGACCATAACGCATTCTGACACTTCTAAATATCTCAAATAATTAAACTCATATTTCTAGCACCATAGTGAGTGATAACTCTGACTATGTTGACAGACTAAAACCTGTGCGATTGGTCGATTCGTAAAAACTTATGGGATTTTCATGAGATTCCCAAAGTCAATAGAAATTCCACCAATGAATTTCTAGCGGGCTGTTACATTTACCATCCCAAGCACCATTCAAAAAACCATAATAAAAACCAAGCACCTTCTTAACTTCATCCAGTTGCTCATCCTGTAAAAAAAGCTCTGCTAGCGCAACAACTTTCGGTTTATACACTTGCATAATCTTTTTCAACCTACTCCGAGAAGATCTTACCCCTCTAACATTCCAATACAAAATTGTACTATTCATAAATTTAATTTAGAAGACCGGGTAATAACCCGCTTACTACTGCGAACTTTCGCGGTTAGACCCTCACCCTTTTTCTTCACTTGCTCAGGCATTTCAGAATCAGAAAAAATATCCTTTGCTTGTACCAATTTTCCTTCCATTGTCTCAGTATCAGATAAACTGACCAATGAATCAATCATATCAATGGCATCCCCATTCAACATTTGCGCAGAGGCCTTCCCACCACACAAACCATCTTGGGTATCTACTGAATTGTTAACCACAATGGAAACAAGAGTCTCCTGATCCACATCCGCATGATTCAACCTTAGCACTTCTTCGCCCTGTACATTAATCCCCATAGAAACAGAGGAACCCACCACGTCAGGCGCTATACAAGGTACCACCTCCGTTAAAACTAGAGGATCCTCTTCAGAAACCACCCTAAACTCCACTGCTTTAGGAACCATTTCCACAGCACCACAACCCGGCATTTCCACCACCTCAGAAGCCACTGGAACCATCTCCTCAAGAATAGAGGATACCACTTCCATATGGACGTGCAACACCCCATCCTTTGCCATATCCCCAGAGCCAATGCCATGCACATCCACCATAACAACTCTATGCTGATCAACACTAACCAGCACCTCAGAAGCCACTGGAACCACCTCATAGGATACCAATTTTGTATGGACGTGCACCCCATCCTTTGCCATATCCCCAGATCCAATGCCATGCATATCCACCGATTGTACTGTAGCCTCTTTCTCACCTTCCATATCAACGCAATGCTAATCAACACTAACCAGCACCAACGCATCCGAACCTTTGCTTTCAGTACCCATCACCACCACATCCATTAGCGTTGGATTCGAACATGATGGATCCACAACTTTCAACTATTTTGGCACTTCCTTATACATAAGTCGAGCAGGTTGCCTCTCTTTCTCCTTCCTTAAAATACCTTTCTTACAAGTCTTCAGATTATGCCCTTGGATTTTACATTTGGTGCAGAACGCAGGCATCGTTTTATACACCACCTCCTGCATACGACTAGCAGGATAAGATGGTGCACCAATCTAGAAAGATAATAGAGGAGATTTAGCAAAATCAAGTTCTAAACATACCTTTGCACCGTCTATTATAGTAGCACACCACGTAGAGTTGTCACTTCGAATATAATTTCCAATAGGCGCAGTGAGGCATTTCAGGATGGATGGATGATAAAAGGTTGGAGCCAAACCTGGTAAGAAAATCCAAACTAGGACTACAGACGACTCCTCCTCTTCAGAAAATTTAGGTGTCCAGTGAAACGGTCTATAAGCCACTCCATCTATGTCGCAAACTTCCCTGGAAAAAGCCTTGTTGAAATCCTCCTCCGACGTTAAACGGACAAAAACATTGCGCGACTTTCTCATGGCTGAAACCACAGCAATACCAGATAATCCCCATCAGTTTTAAAAAAAGAGTATGATCGCATCCAAGGATGGTCTCTGTCTAAGGAACTTCAGAACCAATGAAAAATGAAACAGTTCTACAGACTTCACAATTTCCTCCTTCGAAAACATGAAATACACTTCTCCATTCATAGTTTTAGGAGTCATTGATGGCAGAAGCACATTAGGGATTGGTTGAGGGGCTGCAGATAGGAGATCTACAAAAGAATGCAAGTTTGCCACCGTCATGAAGCCACCAGTGCCCCCCGCGACAGCCATGCAAAGAACACACATAAAACCCTAGCAGAGCAAAAGTGTATTTTCGTCACCACTCATAACTTTTTTTGCCATTCTAACGGTTACATAGAACATTTGATTGTAATCCGTAATCGGCGTTTGAACATCAATCGAACACCAATCGAACGTAATAAGCATTCAAATGCTTACAGACGACATCGGACATGACATCTACGTTCGAACATCATCTTCTAATAAATGGTTCGATCGTATCATAATCCGATCAAACATTCAACGTAATGCATTCAAACAAAATTGTCTGTTCAACCACTAAATTTAGCGTTCGAATGTTTTTCCATGTCAATACGTTTGAACAAATTTATTTCGGTCGAGCACTCACAAAGTATGCATTTGTACATACTTCACAGTCAAACGTAATGATTTTACCATTCGACCGTATCTCTAGGACGAAATTTAATCCTCCCAAAAAAAACTTTCGTTTCAAACACTATCGAATGGTTTTTCCCAATTTTATCCAAAAAGAATATTTTTTGGGACGACCTTGGGATGATTTGCTTTCGTCCCAAACCATATAAAATTGTTATCTCAAAATTTTAATTAATTATAACAATAATAAGAGAATTAATTATAAGGAACTAAAATAAATTAATATATAGAACTAATGCTGCTATAGTAAGCATGCAGTCCCGATATATCATACGCGAGTAGTATATAAAAGGATCAATAATCATTTGATTAATTTAACGTATGTACTATCATGCAGTTTGTTAATGCCTTAATTTACACAATAGACGGGAAGGGAGTAAAGAATTATCCCCAACCCACGAGATGATTCGGGTTTCGATACAGTGTTCTTCGCGTTCACCCATATGACAAATAATAAACAAGTGAATAAAAGTAAATAAAAAGAGACACAGAGATTGACGTGGTTCGGCTTAATACCTACGTCCATGAGTTGTTTGTGGGTGAAATCCACTATAATGGGTGATTTTACAATTTCTCATGTCTCACATATCGTTTAATACAATGGAAAATTTAGGGAAGATCCTTTGGAGTCGCTATATGTAGTGGAGTTTGGCGTATGGAGCTTCTGTGGAGTTCGTCAAATTTGTGGGAAATCTCCTCATATACATAAAGGTCCAACTTGCCTTTCTAAACCTTTTCCTTTTAGAAGTACGAGTCTCTTTCCTTTTAGGAGTTTGTGTGTCTTTTCTCTTAGGAGTCTGAGTCAACTTTTCCTATCTATTTATGGTTTTATCTCTTAGCTTGATTTTCGACCTTATCTCAAGGCTAAATTATAGGCTGCTGATTTGACCCCTACAGATGCCCGTGATTCTTAAGGGCGATTTGCTGGACAAGAAGGCTTTGAGAATCTTCAAGACCGTAATCTACAAAAGAAATTTTGAAAATTGGTTACTGATTTCCTGTTTGGTCCTCGAGTTTCTATTCATTTCCTGGTTTTCTATTTATTTTGTGCTAACTGGTGAGGAGCTCAGCTTGGGGAGATAGGCGGGAGATGTACTCGACCGCATTAGATGTGAGCACGGAGCTCAGCTTTGGCGGAAAATGTACTCAATCGCGTCAGTGGCGAGTGTGGAGCTCAAATTTGAGTTTGTTTATTTGTGTGAATGTTCGCCTGAGTGATTGTTTATTGTCGACGAAGAGTGCATATTTCCATGATTGGTTTTTCTGTGTATTTTTGCGTTTTTGCTTTTGTTGGCAATAGTGGATTTTCTTCCCCTTGGTGTGAATTGTTGTTGGTGTTCTCGTTTTGTTGTTTGTTTGTAATAACCCACGCTTAAGTGGTCAGGGTGCCCGTCAACCCCCTGGATCCATCTTAGGCAGTTGCTGAACCCGTCGTCTAGTTCCCGAAGGACACCCGCGCAACATGGTTGTAGGGTGGCTTGTTCCCGATGGTAACCCTATGGCGACGGTTGTGGCTCAAGTATAAACACTCATCATTTGCTAGAGAAGATGTTGTGCTTGTATTACTATCCATGTGAGAGAGGTTGGGTAGGCCAGAAAGTCGCCTGTCTGTTAGACACCTAGGAGGTCAGGTGGTCCTTGACCTTTCCCACCTTTTGGTTGCATTAGGAGTCTTTGGACTCGAGTTTGGTGGCTAAGGGGTCGTCGGGTCTCTTGACCTCCATGCCCATTGGTTGTACCGTGAATCTTTGGACTCGACACTGGTGGCTAACTGTAGAGGTTGTGGGGTCTTCTAACCTCCATGCCCATTGTGTGATGCCCACAGATTCCACTTTGGATCGGACGGACATCCGAAGCGTCGGGACATGCAACACAAGGTTACCTACCCCCGTTCATGACATATAAGATGCAATGTTCCTAACATGCATCTAGCATTATGTAATATTCGCAGCGGATAATAATTTTTTTTTAGCAATACTATGCACCAAACTAATAATATCCCAAATAGTTAAAATATAATCCATGCATACTTAACAAAATAAACATTCATGATTACAGCATGTTAGAAGACTGTAATCTCAAAACAACAGAGACCTGGCTCCATAATTAAATTGTCAAAATACACTATTGGGTTAGTTCATTAAGTAACTCGCATAACTCGACTAACGATGCGACATACTATCCAAAGACCTAACCATGGAGGCTGCACGCTCCGTGTTGCATCTACGGCGTCTAGTCTACCTCCTCCAGTCTACTAGTGTCTGCTACTTGCTCTGACCCTGACACATCGCCTAACATTCAAGGGGAATGGTAGTTGGGACTATCACAGTGAGATTTGATTACAAATCTCAACAAGTTAACAGAAAACTTTCACACAGGTTAATGATACATGCATAGCAGTAAAAGCATGAATGCATAATCAAAGTCATAAGTAAACATAGCATAACTTGACATATAGCATGGCATAAATGACATAACTTGAACTTAAATTGAAACTTAACTTGACGTGACATGACATATACATAAACTTAAAACATAACATGGACTAGTAACATAGCATGAACGTGAACTTGAAACATTACATGGACTTGAAACATAGCATAAACATGAAAATACATAATTTGAACATGAACTTAAACATAACATGAACCTGAGCATAACATAACATAAACGTGAACTTGAAACATAATATGGCTTGTAACATAGCATGAACGTGAACTTGTACTTGAACATAACATAAACATGAACATAACATGACATAGACATGAACTTGAAACATATTCTTGTCTCATGGGATCACAATGATAGAGTAGTCTTATCTCATGGGGTTACCATGATTGCATAATCTTATCTCATGGGGTTACTATGATTGCGTATTCTTATCTCATGGGGTTACCATGATTGCGTAATTTTATCTCATGGGGTTACCATGATTGCATATTCTTATCTCATAGGGTTACCATGATTGCATATTCTTATTTCATGGGGTTACCATGATTGCATATTCTTATCTCATGGGATTATCATGATTGACATGAACTTGAAATTTGACATGAATGTAAACTTGAACATAACATAACATGAAGTATGACTTGAACGTAAAATACATGAACTTAAAATCTTATTCAATAGACTTAATTAATAAAAGTGACCATGCGGGTGCTACACGGGTCCCCTTGAGGCGTGTGTCCCTGCCGATTACCGCATCACAACACAGGTGTCTATACCAGCTGTGAGTGCGTTAATATGTACTCCATAGTTGTTGTGGCCACACGTATTCTACATGTCACAATTGCTGTATCTCACGTAGCATATGCTCCACAGTTGTTGTGGCCCCATGAAGTGTTTGTGCCACACTTGCTGTGGACACAAAATAAAGTGGGGCTCCATCGGTGTTAGTGTCTGGTGCGCTCCGGTGACCAGCTACTTAGGCCCCAATCGCAACCTGTTGACTGTACTTTATCAACTCAGAGAATTTCACACCTATTTAGACACTCCAACGTGAACAAAGAAGTTCCACTGGGATATTATCCCATCCTAGCACTTAGGGTCGTGTTTGACATGAATAACTTAACTAGCATACATGAAATTTCGTAATGTGACGTCAACGTAAGACAACAATCATGACTTACATTGGGACATAAATAGAATAGATCACATTTTGTAACATGGCATACATGTAACAAGCAATATTTCGTAATATGGCATAACATGTGACAGTGAATATTACGTGACATGACATACATGTAACAAATGGCATACGTAATGTGACATACTTGAAACGGGTAGTAACATGAGACAGAATATATTATGTAACAGATAAGTATTTCGTGATAGAATAATTCGTATAATAGATAAACATGTGATGACATGGCATATATAACAACATATGAACATAAACTATAGTTCCCTTACCCATCACACATACACAGTAAGCTGATAGTAAGTTAAGAGCTAACTTACCTCGATCGTCGCGTTGTCGAGAATAAAATGCGAAACAAGAAGAACTGTAAGAGGGTATTCTAAAAGTTAGAAATTTAATTACTAACAATTACAAATGTGAAAAGAGACAACTTAGAGTAAAATTATCATTTTACCCTCTACATGTGGGAAAATGATCATTTTACCCCTAACTTAAGGATTTCACATCCTAACTCCAAAAATTACCAAAATAATGTAAATTTTATCCTAGACTCAAATATCAACTCAGAAAAATTTAAAATCATTCACAACTATGGAAAAGTCATAATGGCCGAAACATTCATAGGTCATTTCTCTTGATTTTGGTTGTAATTTATTCCATCTTCAAAACCCATGATTAAACCAAAATTTTGTAACAAAAATCTTCCTATCCTAAGTTTAAAAACACACTTAAAATATCCATTAAGAAAAGGCTAATCATCAACACCAAACTTTTTGTAAAAAGACCCAAAATTTTTAACAAAAAGTAAACCCATAAATCACAAGTTTTGACCTTAATAAAAACATCTCCAATAATTCCAAAAAAATCAAATCTCACTTCTAACATATTCATAACATCATCCTAAGATCAATCATGCTTAAAATCATTTAACAAAAGTCACCAAAAATCACAAAACAACACTTGGAGTTTTTGGTTTTACACTTAGTCCAAAACATAAACTTTTCTCTCAACTAACTTTGATTAATCTCTTGATCCTTGGGTTAAAGACGTGTGATCTTCAAACTACCACATCACATGGTTTAAAAATATGTCCTAAAGAAGATCCAACCATCAATCTTAGAATCACATGACTAAAACTCAATAAAACATGGATCTAACTCAACAACATCAAATCTTAGGCCTAACCGATATGTCCAAAGACAGAAAGTATTTTTAACAACATCAAAGCTTTATTCTGCCTGAGAGAGCTCTTTTGAGTTTCTCTCTAAGAACGGGGTGAAGAAGTGATAAAATGGAGTGAAATGTGTCTTGCACGACTTTAAATTCCTGGAGGGAGAAGTTACTGGCTTGAATGACCCTTGATTAGAGGTGGCTATGTGACATAAAGTGGAGAATAATGAGGGGCAAGGACTGCCTGCAGCAGCTGTGAGAGATGGAGGTTGATGGAGTGGATTTCTCCTTCACATCAAGGCACTATTGTGTGCAGCCAATGGCAGTGGATGGTCTGCCATGTGAGGAAACTTCTTCAAAAATCTTTACCAAGGTGGCAAAATTTGTGGGCCTTGGTGGGCCCCAACCAAGTGGGCATCAATTTGGGGTTTAAAGGGGGTTTGGTTAGGGTTTGATGTGCTATCATGCCCAAATACAAATTTTCTTGGCCCAATCAAATTTCCAAGGTTTAAAAGGGTGGATAATGATTTCATAACAAGGATTTGATTAATTAATAGCATGTGGAAATGATTTAATCAAGTGATTAAACACAATGCTAGAAATCGGATTAAAAAGGGTTTGGAGGCCAACTTTAGGGTTTGGGAAACCGTATAGGGTTTCAGTTTCAACCAAGCTTTTGGGGTTTCAATTGGATTCCAACCATTTAGGGTTTCGCTAGGATTGAAACCTTATTTGGTCTGTCATAATTTCGCTGATCAGATAAAACAAAGTTTTGCTTAGGTGGCATGATCTCACACCATGACTTCCTTCACAATTCTATCTAATGGTTCCTCTTGGTGCCAAGTGTCTAACACAATTCATTATGCGTGGCTAAGATCTTGTCAATTGTCCAAATAAAACTTCTCTAACCTAATTTGGACATTCCACTCTGTGATTTTGAAAACACTGCACTGGGTGCGCTTATCGAAGTTACTATTCACTCAAAAAAATGCATAATAACCTTAGTACTGAAAAGTTCTAAATATTCATATTAACCTATAGTGAAAATTGTTTACCGAAATTTAACCCCAAAGTGGCCCTAAAAATAATTTCACAATTTCGAACAGGCGTTTTGTCCGGAATTATAAAAATTAGCTATTAAGCCATAAAATTCTAAATAATCAATTGAGTCTAATGGCGTATACCAAAACACATTCTAACACTTCTAACTATCTCAAATAACTAAACTCATATTTCTAGAACCATAGTGAGTGATAACACTGACTATGTTGACAAACTAAAACCTGTGCGATTGGTTGATTCGTGAAAACTTATGGAGTTTTCATGAGATTCCTAAAGTCAATAGAAATTCCACTAGTGAATTTCTAGCAGGCTGTTACACGTTGAGTGCACCGCGAGTCTTTGGACTCAACACTGGTGGCTAACAGTAAAGGTCGTGAGGTCTTCTGACCTCCACACCCGTTGAGTGCACCGCGAGTCTTTGGACTCGACACTGGTGGCTAACTGTAGAGGTCCTGGGGTCTTCTGACCTCCATGCCCTTTGAGTGCACCACGAGTCTTTGGACTCGACACTGGTGGATAGCTGTAGAGGTCGTGGGGTCTTCTTACATCCACGCTCGTTGAGTGCACCACGAGTCTTTTGACTTGACACTGGTGGCTAACTGTAAAGATCATGGGGTCTTCTGACCTCCATGCCCATTTGTTGCACCACGAGTCTAGGGACTCGACTTTGATGTTTGAGGGCCATTGTTCACTGCAAGTCTAGGGACTCAACTTTGGTGGGGTCGTTGCTCACCGTGAGTCTAGGGACTTGACTTTGGTGTTTTAAGGGATGCTCGATTGCATTGTTATGGCGGTAGGCTGAGTTCAATCGTCCTGAGAGGTTTCACCTAAAACCAAATAGGTTACAAATTACAAATTTGAGATTTGTAAACCTGAGCCATTTTGCTAGAGTGTGGTGAAGGCCGGTGAGACACGGGCGATGCCCGTGGGCAGCCATGCTTTGGCATTGATAAAGGTTCGTGATGCCCGCAATACCAAACTATCAATTTTGATGAAGACAGATTAAGATGCCCGAGAGGAGCTTTGTAAGTAGTGTTTCACGTCGTGCAAGTGATTTCTAGCGATATTCCAGAGCAATTTTGCTGCTGCTTGCCATTTTTCCCGACTAGGGTTGTTTTCTGCTAGAGGAGTTGGTCTGGTTGCTCGCCCAAGGCGTTGGTCTGGTTGCTCGCCCAAGGAGTTGGTCTTGCACGGTGGACTGCTAAATTTTTGCTCGCCAAGGAGCGTTGGTCTTATTGCTCGCCTAGAGGCATTGGTCTTTGATAAGTGTTATTTTTATGTGATTTTTATCACTCTTTTATTTATAAAAAGTGTCATTTTCCATTTAATACTATTGATTTTATTTTATTTCTACATATTTTTATTTATTTTCTTAGATTTGAAGGAATGAGAAGATTTAGTGCAAAATGAGAGCATTTTGGTACAAAAGAGAAAAGACTACAGATCCAGACCGATGAGAGGCAGCGAGATCTAAAGAGAGCCGATGAGATTTGGGCGAGGAGCCTTATCTCGTGGGTAGCAAAGAGATTTCTCTCGCCCAAAGGTAAGAAGACTTACCTCTCGGTAGGCGAGGAAACTCGCAACAAGAAAGAGCAACCAAAAGGAGTGAAGATTTGGCAACAAGGCTCTAGGCGGTTAGATTGGGCGACTAGTCTGCACGACCAACTTAAAAGACTAACCTAAACGACATCATGGACAACAACTAGAAAAGGCGAGAGGAGTCTTTCATCCCGGTCAGGAGTTTTTCCACTCGGTAGGCGAGGAGAGGGCCGTGTGGTCTGTGCCCTCCACGCCCATTCATTCGTGACCTCCACGCCAGTTATATTCAGCGCACACAGCATCTATCCGGTGGGATAATTCCTCCCGATCGGGATCAATCGGTTGCTGACCACCAAATTTGAGTTCCGCAATCAATCTGTTGGCGACTAAATCCTCCCGAACTCTGTAATTCAAGCCACATATCACTCAATCTTTCATTTTAGATAACTCCATTATTCTTGGGATAATTCTTTTTATGTTAACATTTATCTTTAGAAACTAATTTCCTGATCTTTAGGCTAGATTGTAGCCGCAGTTATCTTGTTTCCAGATTTAAATTTCCACATCTATTTAATCTTGACTTGTGGGATGAATAAAGAGGAGTTTTGAATCGGCGTCGAGAGTTTTTATGTTTTAGAGTCTGAGTCTGAGTTTAGAGTTCCAAAATTTATTCTTTAAGTGTTCTTTCGAGAAGGCGAAACTAAAGGACAGAGGCGAGAGCCGCATGCTTCATCAACCGACTTCAACGAAGAACACTAGTTTTATTATTTTTCTTTTTAATTTCATTATGAACTAATTCTATTATCTAGAGCTTTGATGTAGCCTAACATTGAACACACAGTTTATATTCCAAGTTATTTTATTTTCAATATTTCCATGATTAAGTATTTATTCCTTGTTCTTAATGCTTACAATTTTCTATCTAACTATTGTTTTATCTTTTGGATTGCAATGAGACCGAGAGGTGATTTGTGATTAACGCTCTAGGATTAAACACCATTAGTTGAGTAAAAGCATAGATGCTTTACCGAGACTAGTTTGATTTTTAAGAAAAATCTAAAGAACTTAATGAGTCTCCAATTAGTTAAAATCACATAGAGATATGGAGTTATTAGTTGGAGATATTTTTGGTATTGTTCGAGAGAAAATATTGAATAGTTAAGGGATTTTTATCATCAACTTGGGATACTTGAGATTCTATAACAAGGAAGAATAAATTGTGTGAGATTTTCTAAGTGAAGTCAAATGCTCTAGATCTATTCTTATTATTTTTAAAATCTTAATTTTAATGTTCTTTTCTTCTGTTTAATTTAGATAAACCATTCTTCAAATATTGGTTTTCCAAATAGTAATTAATTTCGTCAATTTCAATACTCAATAGCATAATTATTCCCTGTAGGTTCGATAACTGTTTTCTTTAGAACACTTTACTACTTGTTACAATTTTATACACTTGCAGATATATTTTTATGCAAACAAGTTTTTGGCACCGTTGCCGCGGAATAATTATTTGTTATTGATATTGATACTAGTTAGATTTTTACTACTTTGGATTTTATTTTATTTGTTTAAATTAGATCTCACCGCATCTGAAGTTAATATGGCCGACCAGGAGCACAAGACGTTAAAAGACTATGCGATGCCCTTGGTCAATGGGGCAATGTCTAGTATAAGGCGGCTAGCTATACAAGCCAATAACTTCGAGATCAAGTCGGCCATCATTCAAATGACCCAACAAACCGTCCAGTTTGGGGGGCTGTCACAAGAGGATCCTAATGTCCATATTGCAAAGTTTCTAGAAATTTGTGATTCTTTTAAATACAACGGAATGACAGATGATGCGATCTGATTGAGACTTTTTCCTTTTTCACTCAAGAAAAAAGCAAAAGCTTGGTTGAATTCTTTACCGCTCAGCATCATCACCACCTGGGAGGAGTTGGCACAAAAAGTTGAAGCAAAATATTTCCCTCCAGCCAAGACAGCTAAATTAAGGAATGATATCACTACCTTTGCCCAATTCGAGGGTGAACATTATATGAGGCATGGGAGAGATACAAGGACTTATTGGGCAAGTGTCCACATCATGACCTCCCTGCCTAGCTTCAAGTACAGACAATTTACAATGGTCTGGGACCCACAAATCAATCTATGGTTGATGCGGCCTCGGGAGGAGCATTAATGAGTAAGACCCATGAAGCCGCATATGGACTTCTGGAAGAATTGGCATCCAACAATTATCAATGGTCTACGGAGAGAGCAATGCCAAGAAAGGCGGCTGGAGTTTTTGAACTTGACTCTATGTCCGGAATTGCGGCTCAGTTGACAAATCTATCCAAACAAATAGGTAAAATAAACGTTAATGCTATTCAAACTAATGTTGTTTGTGATCATTGCACAGGAAATCCCTCAAGTATAGATTGCCAAGTGGGGGAATCCTTTTGTCCAACCGAGTCATGAACAAGCCCATTACGTGTCCAATTTCCAACGTCAAAATAATCATTATTCAAATACGTTCAATTCCGGAATGGAGAAATCACCCTAACTTTTCATGGAGTAATAACCAAGTGCCGGCTAGATCACCTCAACAACTTCCACAGCAAGAGAAGAAGCCGACACTTGAGGATATGTTTATGCAGTACATGTAAAAGACTGATATGGCAATACAAAAGACTGATATGGTGATCCAAAACAACTCGGCTTCAATCTGCAGTCTTGAGGCACAAATTGGTCAGCTCTCAAACATGTTTACCAAGAGGACTGCAGGGACTTTACCGAGCAACACCATGAACAATCCAAAGGAACATGTCAAAGCCATAACATTGAGAAGTGGGCTGACATATGATTAGTCAGTAAATATAGAGTGAGATGAAGAAGCTGCCGAAAATGTGGAGTCCGAGAAGAAGGAAGCCGAGGATGAGGTGAAAGAAACCGATCGTGAGGCAACCGACCAACAAGCTGAGAAGACTAGAGAGAATAAAGGGGGCTACAAAATCCAAGAAATCCAGGGAGTTTACTTCTGAAACTTATTCTCCTTCAATTTATGATCATAGAGATTAAGAAGAAATAAGATTGATAATCAATTTTCTCTACAGTTGGTGACAGAGGAGAGCAGTGCAATTGTACAAAAGAAGTTGCTACCTAAGGAACTAGGTCTTGGAGAAGCAAAGTCGATTACCATCTCTCTATGTTGGCGACCGAGGAGAGCAGATCAGTTGTACAAAAGAAGTTGTCGCCTAAGGAACTAGGTCTTGGAGAAGCAAAGCCAATCATCATCTCTCTACAGTTGGCAGACTGATCCATTTAATACCCGAGATGACTCATTGAGGTCGTACTGGTGAAATTTAATAAGTTCATCATCCCGACCGACTTCATTGTACTCGATATGAAGGAGGACGAGGAGATCCCTTTGATATTGGGTCGACCTTTCCTTCCGACGAGGAGAACTTTAATTGATGTCCAGAAAGAGAAATGCATTTTGAGGGTCAGCAAGGAGCAAGGTTATGACGTATTTAAATCTATAAAATTCCCTTCTGAGGTACATTGTTGTTTTCAAATAAGCGACCGAGATGTGGTCATGGCCGATGAGACTTATGTAGCTGAATTCCCAAGCTACCATGTAAGGAACCACTCAAGCTTGAACTCAACCCACTTCCATCAAATTTTAGGAACGAAGAGGCTGGAGAGATCTCCAAGGGGTACAAGGCTGCATCTTCAAGGAAAATATTCAATTGGAAGACCAGGAAAAAAAAATAGGGGAGCATCTCTTACCTTCTCTCATTCTTTACTTTAATTCTTCTTCCTTTTTTCCATTGAGGACAATGTGATATTTAAGTTTGGGGGAAAAGATATATGATGATAATGATAATGATATAATAATGATGATAATGATGATAATGATAATAATAATAATAATGATAATAATAATGATAATGATAATGATAATAATAATGATAATGATAAAAAACAGTATGGTTTGATGAATAAAAAGCCTATAATAAGAATATGATTGAAATTGATTATAATTTTTAGGAACAACTCTCATTACTTAAGTCTAGTTGTTAATTCTTTACTTGATCTTACTTAATTTGATATTTCCTATGTTCAATAAATGCCTCTTATGATCATTAATTGTTTTGAGTACTTAGAGAAATTTTATGTGAATTTTGTGAATTTGTATGGTCTCAACTTACTCTAGAACTTGTTTGATTACACTCGAGGAGAAATCCTAGACAGAATATTACTAGGAAAATGATTAAGGCATTCCTTGGACCGATTGAGCCTTTCAAGCTTGCCTGTTTATTCTCTTTATCTCTAGTCGCCCTTTTGAGCTTTATTGAAGTATATTTTTGCCTTATATTTTTCTTTCTTGTAAATCTCATATTCCCTACCCTATTTGAGCTTAAACACTGATATCCTTACCTTTTAAGATAACTAAGTTTACACAAAGTTACAGACTCACAAGAGCATTAAAAGCAAGAGAGGTAGAACGTCTACAAGTAAAGTAATTATAGCAATATTATCAAAATCATAAGTTTGGGGGTGTAAAAAGTCAACTCATCTACTGTGTGGCCAACAAAAAAAGACGACGAGAGTCATCCACAAAGGTAGTCGAAAAGGTATGCAATATTTTCAAAACAAAAAAAGAAGAATAAAAATCTGATCTGCCAAATAGAAGGGAAAAGAGAGAGATACTTGAAAGTGCAGTAAAGAGAGGTATGTTGAGAGATTTACAATGATTGAGAAGAGATGTTTGTGTAAGAAGTGAGAATGCTCTATTTATTCTGTTGATATTCAAACTTAAGTTCTCTTGCTTTGTTTGAATCCTACCTTTTATTTGTAGCCCTCACACTAGCCTTACATTACAAGCTTAACAAAGACCTATTGATCCATGGTGATAATTTCTGTTCTACATTAGTGAAGAGTGGTTTGAAAAGCAAGACTATGGAATTTTTAGAGATCCATTATTGATTTACTTATTTGCATAAAACCATCCGGGGAGCTAATGATGAAGTGAGAATGATGGGTATGCATGAATGTGGGGATGAATAATGCGGTGGAATTGAGTTTTGAATTAACTTTTGGACTTGATTGATCTTGAATGATTCTTTTGAATTATAAACTTTAGACAATCTTTGAGGCAATAAATTTTGTGATCAAACCAATGCTTGTTTTAATTGTCTTTCTTTCTTCTTTCTTCTTTCTTCTTCCTTCTTTGCTTGAAACTGCTTTCTTTACCAGCCAAGAGGCGCCGCTCGTCATGTACGTAGCTAACAGCCGAGAGATATTATCTACACTTGTGTGAATATGGCGAGGTGTTGCTCGCCATGGGGGTGGCGAGATGCACTACAATTGCATTGGTTGTTGTGGCAAGGAGCTTCCTTAGTTGGTGAAGGTGGCGAAAGAGGTTTTCAATCCAAGTTACGGTGAGGGGCTCCCGTGCTGATTAGTTTCATGACCTGCGGTGAGGAGCTCCTATGGCAATCGGTTTCTCAACCTCTGCACATGCCCAGCAGTGGAAGAATGAACATCGTCGATTTTTTAGCACCTTGCCAGTGGGCTTCTAAGGGCTGGTGATGCGGGGGTGTCTCCATGGCTACCTTTGGTGGTGTGCTACGACATTGCAGTGGAGTTATGGTTTCGATTGACTCCTTTGCAATGTGACAGGGACGTACACACTGGCACATTGTCTACTTGCTGGCTTTCAACATGCTTTAGGCTTACCACAGGTGACACACATCATCGCCTGGGTTTATGGTGTCCCCCTCCGCGTGACGCTATGCCGGCGGCTCTAGACAGTGAAAGCTCACAATGGACAACGGGGTTGGTGTCGATCTCTTGCAATGAGAGTTGGTGATGGTGGCTGGGGGTGATTGCGTTGCACTCAGAAACCACCACACCGGCAATAGAGTATGTCGTCGAGCTGGTTTTTTTGGTGAGCGATAGTTGGCATCGAGCGGGTTTTCTTTGGTGTGACCGGGCGAGAATGGCGAGGTGTATGGTGAGGAGCTCCAGGGGGTGGAGAACCACTATGCCGATGATAGACAACGTCGGTGAGCAAGGTGGTGGTCGGCGATGGGCTGGCCAGCCCATGGATGCCTGGTTTAGTGGTCCTTCGGTAGCATACATCCTCTCCTTTGGTGCGCATAGGTGAGAATGGTGAGATGCATGGCAAGGAGCTCCGGGGGTCAAAAATCACCACGCCGACAACAAACAACGTCGGCGATCAAGGTGGTGGTCGGCGATGGGATGGCCGGCGCATTGACGCCTGGTTTGGTTGTCCTTCGGTTTCGTGCATCCTCTCATCTGGTGCGCAGGGATGAGAATGGCGAGGTGCATGGTGAGGAGCTCTAGGGGGTCAGGAACCACCACGCCGACAACAAAAAACCACCGGCGGCGCATGGACTCCTAGTTTGGCTGTCCTTCGGCAACGTGCATCCTTTGCCCGTGTGTGCCGAACACAACTAGGTACCGGTGTTGAGGAACCACCCCACCGGCGACAGAAACCACCGGCGGTGCGGTTGGTGGGTCGTAGTTGCCCTACCAGCTATGGATGCCAATATGTGGGCTCTAGCCACTCGTTGACCTCTATCCGCACTGTGCAAGGCGCACACAACATGCCATTGTGATGAGCGGCGGATGGGGGGCTATGCCCTCGCGGTATCTCCACCATCCATGGAGGCCACCATCGAATCCTGTCGTGCTATAGGGGTGGTGGCTGCAGATCCGAACTTTGGTGCTTTACGTGTGTTGTGCATGGTACATGCACAGTGCAAGGTGCCCTCACACAGTGCATGTAGCACTTGCATATATATATTATTCGCTACAGTGTTGTATAAACAACAAGAAAAATAATAAGGTTGAGGGGATCTTATCTGGTATTTTCTGAAGAAGATCTTGTGAGTTGGTGAATCATCCACCTACCATTACCCAAAAAAAAAACCGAATCTCACAGACGGCGCCAACTGTTAATACTTTAATTTGCACAACAAACCTGAAGGGAGGAAAGAATTATCCCCAACCCACGAGATGATTCGGGCTTCGATACGATGTTCTTCGCATTTATCCATATAATAAATCATAAATAAGCGAATAAAAGTAAATAAAAAGATACACAAGGATTTACGTGGTTCGGCATAATGCCTACATTCACTGGTTGTTTGGGGGTGAAATCCATTATAATGGGTAATTTTATATTCTTTCATGGCTCACATATCGCCTAATACAATAGAGAAATTTAGGTAAGATCCTTTGGAGTCGCTATGTGTAGTGGAGTTTGTCGTAGGGAACTTCTGTAGAGTAAGAACACAAAATGCTGTGATTTAATGAGGAAAGGTTGGGTTGTAACGTAAGTTTGTTGTATTGAGAAATGGAAATGGCTTATAGGTGTTTGATAAAAGTCTCAAACGAGCCACACGTATATTGATAGTAGGAATTTCTTTGAGGGAAAGGAAATCACAGTAGACGTCCATCCCCTTATGGTTGTTCCTCTTCGTAACAAACTCTCTTGAGAAATGATAACGGACTCACAAACTACCAAAGGAAATCACAGTAGACTAAAACGCATAGTTGATTTCTTTAATCCCAACGTTGTGTATTAAAACTCACTAAACTACATACTCGATTAAACAGTGCGTTCCGACACTACACTAAACCACATACTCCTCCTTAGCAAAACAATCCATTTTATTCAACCTTTCATTACCCTTTAGTAAAGACAGATGACGCCATTTCCAGTTTTCCATCTTCACTTCCCCCGCATGATCTCATCTCAGTTCCCTTCACTTCAAACTTCATCTTCTTCCTTAGGTTTACTTCCAGCGCCGACAGGTCCCTAACAATTTTCCTCCCATCAAAGCACCTTGCCCACAAGGTGTGGGTAAAGGTCCTTAAGCCTACATGGAAGTTCCCAGCTGCTCTCCTCTTCTGGTAGCCCAACCCATTTTACCAATACCTTGGTGACGGCATGATCTCCTGGCGTTTTCATACAGTGTCCTCGGATCTATTTCGGCTCGGGTTGTATCTCTTCTTGCTAATTTGTGGGAGGTAAAGTTGGGAACACTTGAATCTGTGATCCCAACTTACGCTTGAGACAAGAAACATGAAATGTCGCATGGATCCAGGAGGCCTCAGGCAGCTTTAGGAGATACACTACCTAGCCTATCTTCTCTTCAATCTGGAATGGTACATAGTACCTGGGGGCCAGCTTCATGTTATGTCTCAAAGCTAGGGTTTTCTATCGATAAGGTTTTCAGGTAAACCCATTCTCCCTCGTCAAACTCTATTTCTGTCCTTTTTTTTTCCACAAAATGTTTCATACGGTGTTGGGCTTCTATTAGGTTCTTCTTTAACAGATTGATTACTTGATCTCTGTTGCATAATTGTTGGTCAAAGGCTCCATTTGAGATGGTACCAGGAATGTCGGAAAGAATGGTTGTGAGTGTGCAAGCGTCGTGCAATCACTTTGAAAAAAGTGAATAAATACGAGGTCCACATGAAAGAATAATAATTTTTTAACAGTGGATCACACTCTTTTTTCAAAGTGACTGTACGACGCTTGCACATTCCACGACTACATGTAGCATTACTCTTTGGGCCTAACCCCATCATAACACCTTAGGTAAGTTTTGATGCACATGTTTACAGCCTCTATTTGACCATCCTTCTATGGGTGGTATAATGAGCTGTAGTCCGATGAGAATCCGTGAGACTGGAATAAGGCCCTCCAAAATGAACTAAAAAAAAGAAAATAGGATCCCTATCTGACACCACAGACCTAGGAAATCTATGGAGTTTGAATACCTGCTCCATAAACTTCTCAGCCACCATTTGGGCAGTGTAGGGGTGAGCTAATGCCATGAAGTGGGCATACTTAGTGAACCGGTCCACGACCACAAAAATAACACTTAACCCTTTTGACACAAGCAGTCCTTCAATGAAATCTAGTGAAATGTCAGACTAGGGTTGTTGTGGAATGGGTAGGGGTTGGAGGAGCCGTGCGGGGTGTGAGGTCTCATATTTCGTAGATTGACAAATGTCACACTCCTTCACTACTTTTTTAATATCCCCTTTCATACCTCTCCACTAAAAGTCTCATTTAGCCCTCTAATACGTCTTCAAATAACTTGAATGACCTGCCTAGGGATTATGGTGCACATACTGAAAAATCTTCCTTTTAAACTCCATGTCAGGAGCCACAACAATTTTCCCCTTTTTTTATAATTAAACCCTGCTTTAATAAGAAGCCCCTAGGAACATTCTAGTTGGACTGTAGTTGCTACAAGATTTCAGTTAATTCAATGGACTCTTGGTAACTATTTTTTAACTCCTCAGTTCATAATGGGGTGGGAAATGAAATTACGGCGTAAATGGAGGACTCCTCTTGTAACACCCTGCTCCTTTCTTCTGATGTACGTTCTTTCTTTCTTACGTAAGGCTCCTTCTTTATGACGTAAGCAAAACTCTGAGGGCAGAAATTATGTGATTTATCTGCCCCTTCTATCCAGCGACTGCAATACTCGTCATGCGTGCCGAACCACAATGGCGTGTTTCAAAAGATATCGTGTGACTTCTAGGGCATGCCCAGTATTATAAATGTGCTGAAAATATTTATAAAGAGTATTTCCAGTGTTATTGAATCAAGCTTGATTTTAAATACGACAATTTTAATATTCTTGAAGAGCTCCAAAAATATTATAATTGTCGAAAATCATTTTAATATCATTATTAAAATAATTTCAACTATTTAAGATATTATGAGATTTAAATTATGTTGAAAGCTTTTATTAATTAAATGGTTTTATTCTCTTTAATATGTTAAGTGAGACTTCATCATTTTATTAATGATGAAATAATATTATTTTATAAACTAAAGTTAGTTTAAAATAATATTCTACCTTAATTCCTCTAAGCGCTTTTAATTAAGTTAATATTTATGTATTTTAAATCAGTTTTTGAGATCCATCGTTAGATCGTTACGTGGATCCCCAGATGAAGGGACTGGGTTAAATACCCAGACCCCCTCTCTTTCTCCCTCACTTTTCCTCAGCTCTCTCTCTCTCTCCTCTTCCACCTAGCGTCCGTCGCACGCTACTCTCTCCACGCCGAACTGCTCCATGCCTCAACCTGGCGCCGCCATGCGTCGGCAGCCCTCACTGCCGCCACCACCCGCTCCACCTCCCTCTGGTGAGCTCACCCATACCGACGTCTCTCTCCCACGCTCCCCCCTCCTCTCCCTTGGCAGTGCACAGCCCGAATGGGCTTGGTGCTCACTGCACCGCTGTTCGCCGTCCTCTGGCGCCACCACCTCCACGGCAGCTTCTCCTCCCACCGGCCATGACCCTCCAGCGAGCTTGGCCTCCACCTTGCAGCCACCTTCCCCGTAGCACGCACATAGAGACCCAAGCACGGCATCACCGTGTGATGCTTCTAGCGCCGCCGTACGCGGCCTCCATGGCCACCAAGCGCTACCATAAACTCCCCCTTCCTCCTCCAAGTGACCCGAGGCCCATAGCCTCCCTCCACTGCACAACTTCCTCCCCCTCACACGCACAGGTTTCACACCGTGCACCGCCACCCACGGTGGGTAACCGCCATCTCCAGCCTCCTCAGGCCACCACCAAGCCATCCCGACCACCCTTGGCCCAGATCTGCCACCCATGTATGCACACTCTCCCTCACTCTCTCACGGGCTTTTCCCCCTCTTACACGGCCATTCCCTCCCTCCACCACTGTGGACCACCGGGGCGCCACCTCAGTGCCACCATGAGCTCCACCGCACCTCCCTTAGCCGAATCCTAGGTCCAAACCACCACTTTGAGTGGTGGGTAGTCACTGCACGTGATGGACAGCCACTGCGTGTGGCTGACCACCACTGTACACGGCTTGATCCGCCATGTTACGCTCCTTGCCACCATCACAAGGCCACCACGAGCCCTTCCAAGACCACACCTAGCTATCCAAATGCCTAAACGGTCCCCGTACATGGTATAGCCGCCCCGTATGTTCCTTCCAATGTCATCGACCGTGACAGTCAACGAGCAACGCACGGGTTATCCCATTGATGGTATAACTCTTTATCCTTTGTTATTTATATTAATAGTTGACTAGGTTGTGGACTATGCTGTTAGTATTTGTGGAGTTGTGGTATTGTGATGTGGTTCTGTGTAGTGTGGTGATGTGATGTGATGCGTATGTGAAGTGCTGGGCATTTCTGTGTTGTGTGGAGATGTGTTGTGCCGTGTAGTGTCCTGTGAAGCGCTAGGCATAGTTGGGAAGTGCGCTGTGTAGTGTTGTGGACTGTGTTGTAAGGGTGGCGTGGTGTATGTGGAATGGGAAGAGTACACGCCGAGTGTACTCTGTGCGGCGTGACGTATATAAAGGGAGTACACGTGGAGTGTACTCCATATGGTGATGTGGCGTGGTGTGTATGAAGGGAGTACATGTGGAATGTACTCCATATGGCGGAGTGATGCACCATGTGGGGGATATGGCATAATGGTGATGTGGCGTGACATATATGAAGGGAGTACATGCGGAGTGTACTCCGTGTAGTGAAGTGATGCACTATATGGCAGGTACGTCATAGTGGTGATGTGGCGTAGCATGTGAGAAGGGAGTATGCATGGTGTGTACTCCATGAGGTGCAGCGATACACCGTGTGGCATGTTGCAGAGATAAGGATGATTGACTAATAGATGGGCGTAGAACATGGTGTCCCAAAGTAATTATGGTGTAGCCTATAGTCTAAAGGTGACAAGTGTCACCGTGTTGGACTTACGACTGGGAATATGGATGAAGTAGCAGAATAAGTGTAAGAGTATGCAGAGGAAGCATGACTGGGTAATGTCACATCGTGACGTGGTTAATGACAGTCGTGCTTGCGATGAGTGAAGTGATAGGGTACGAATGGCGTAATGAGAACGTGACAAGATGTCACGATGTGACAGGAGTACGTGAGGAACCATACTCACGATGGGTTAGGAGTTGACATAGCAGAATGTTGGATAACGCGACAAGGTCACGGTGTAGCTTGGGAATAGTCTCGAGCTGTATGACGTGACATAAGCCGTAGTTGTGAACAGGGTCCTGTCATGTTAAGTGTTGGGATGAACTGTCAAAAGGGACGGGTAGCATGAAGAGTCATGCTAGCCGGGTTAAGAGAAGGTTGGTATCGGAGTATGGTGCTTGTTTATACAAGCAGGTGATCAACGTGTTATATGTTGATCTTAAGTGATAAAAGCGGTGAGTATATTTGTAATCTGGTGAGACACATGTGCCGGATAGATTCACCATATGTAATGGGTAATCTGTCCTAAGCATAGTTGCACGGTGCCTAAGCCTCAGAGTTGGCTTAGAGTCGTATGGTTTGTATGGATGGGAATGGGGATTAGTATGGGCTAAGGTGCATGAAGATAGTGACGAGTAGACTGTCTAAGGAAGGGATGCGTAACTTAGTCGGTTTGAGTCATGCGTCGGAACGTGGTTAATGAGAAGAATGAGACAGAGGTCTTAGTGTCTTAATCCTAAGGTGAATCATGGGTTCACTTTAGTGGATGAGCACTCGAGGCAAGACCTTGAGTTGGAAGATGTGGTGACCGTAATGGGTCCCCGAAGGTTTTAACAAGGAACACGTAAGAGCACGAGATAGAAGGAGAGTGTTCCAAGTGAAGTGTAGCTTATGTTTTCTAAGTTTAAGTTGCTTATGCATTAGATAGAGAATGACGTTAAGGTTATGTGTATACATGTAGGTTGTCATCTGACACGCACATGAATGGACTGCATGGTATGAAATTAACGTGGAGCCCAGGTAAGCGTTACGTTCATACTCTTTTAGAGTTTTTCAAGATATAAGAAACGCTTTTCCTTTAAGATGCTTACAGAAAAGAAATGAAAGACGTTTTAAGAAAGAAAACGATAAGTGTTCAAAGGTATACATACGTACGACCCCTCCTTGGCAGCCCCTTTTTACGCACTCAAAGTATTAATTGTACGCATGTGAATGGATGATTGACTATACGGTGTATCTATTGTATGTATTTTCTAAGATTAATCAACGAACTGATGTAAATGCATGAAAGACATGAAAACGGATGCTTTTATGGATCCTACGAACCGACGCTTTTATGGACACCATGAGGTGATGCTCATGGACACCATGAAAGACGAAGTTTAAGGTGATGCTTATGGATGCCATGAAAGCTGACGTTTTAAATGTTTTACAATGCCACGAACGGATCTTTTACGAATGCCATGAAGAGATGATGTTTATGCACATGCTTTTAAAAGAACGACGTCTTCTCACGAAAATGAACGTTTTCTCATGAAAGGACATGTTAAATGAAAGATAAGAAAAGAATGAAAGCACTAGCTCTTTAGAGCTGGCATGAACGAAAGAAGAAAATGAAAGCACGAAATGTATGAAAATACGTAATGGCCATATGAATGTATGAAAAGGGGTACCCAATGAATGAATGGGCAGATTGCAATGCCGGGCAGTAGTGCTGGTAGTGCACCCAGTGTTGCACCCTAATAGAATGGGATTCCAACCCGCGGCCACGGGCGAATCCATTGGCCATAGGACTACTAACCCTAACACACGGGGCGTAACAGTGTGTACTGGCCTATGGAAGTGTTAAGAACGAATGAATGTATGCACGAATGCATGAATGCATGAAAGCACAAAAGCACGGACTCTTTAAGAAATGAAGGCACTGACGGGAGAAACGTTTTATGAAAAGAAAGCCCATGTTTAAAAGAAAAATCCCGTCCAGTGATGTTTTCAAAAGAACACACGTAAGCACGTATGCATGCACGTATAGTATGTATGAATGATGAATGCATGAATGAAAACCTATGTTGTTATATTTTAACTGTATGAAGTAATGCTTACGAGTCTTCGACTCATGTTAGTTTTTATGTATGCCCCTCCCCCCACAGGAACTGAAAGGCCAGGATGGACACAACCCATGGGGAAGAGCACGGAAGTCTAGGCATGAGTTTTAAATGTACGAGAGGTCTTTTATTACTAAAATTGATGTTTTCCGCTGTAAACCTCTTTTATTGTCAAAGCACATTTTATTTTATAAACGTAGAGCCTTGCACCCTGGGTATGCAAGTAAAAAGTTTTAAATAGAATGGTAATTCTCGTCGTCCTATCTAAAATATTTTATAAAAAGTCCCACCACAAGGATGGGCGTTACACCTCTAGCTCTTCTTCCCTTCGAGAAAGGGCATCGGCCACCCTATTTTCCTTCCCCTTTTTATAATCAATAGAGAAATCATAACCGATTAATCTCGCCACCCATTTCTGCTATTTTTTGTCCCCACCTGCTGCTCAAGCAAGAATTTCAGAGCTTGTTGGTTAGTTTTAACTACGAAAGGCTGCCCCAAGAGATAGGGTCCCCACTTTTGCACAACCATCACAAGAGTCAGTAGCTCTTTTTTGTAGGTAGATAACAATAAGGCCTTCCCCTTAAGCGCTCAACTCAAATATGCAATCGATTGTCCAGATTGCATCAACAAGGAACCAAGCCCTATACCACAAGCATCACACTCAATGGTGAATGGCTTGCTGAAATCTAGTAGATTTAACACCGATGGTTGAGATACCACCTTTTTTAGATCCTCAAATGCCTTCTTGGCCCCTACATTCCATGAAAAAGAATTATTTCTAAGCAATAAGGTGAGAAGGGCAGCAATGAGACCATAATTTCTTATGAACTTTCGATAATACCCCGTAAGCCCATGGAATCCCCTAAAGAGACTTCACATTCTTAGGCTCTGGACATTCCAACATAGTAGCAATTTTAGAGTTATCCACCCTTACACCTTCAACACTAATTACGTGACCCAAATAATCAATTTTCCTTACTACGAATCGACATTTGGAACTCTTAGCATACAAACAATGTTGTTGCAACATAGCTAAAACTTGCCTAAGGTGTTCCACGTGCTTATCCCGTGACCTTCTGTATACTAAGATGTCGTAAAAAAAATACAAATAAAACTTCCATAGATAAGGTTTAAAAATGTCGTTCATCAACCCTTGGAAGGTGGTCGGGGCATTGGTTAGACCAAAAGGCATAACCAAAAACTCATAATGCCATTTATGAGTCTGAAAGGCTGTCTTGGGTATGTCCTCAGCTACTACTCTGACTTGGTGATAACCCAATCTTAAATCAAGTTTGGAAAAATCACTGAGCCAAATAATTCAACCAACAACTCATTGATCACTGGAATAGGAAATTTTGCCTTCACAATTTCTTTATTTAATGCCCTATAATCAACACAAATCCTTCAACGTCCATCAGCCTTGCGAACCAACAAAATCGGAGAAGGGGCTGGAGCTAGGCCTTATCACTCCTGATTTCAACAGCTTGGCCACTATTTTTCGATTTCTATTTTTTGGTAATAGGGGTATCTATAGGGTCTATTAGTGATGGGTTGAGTGCTTTCCTTAAGGGTTATTTGATGGTCGTGATTACGGGATGGGCGTAACCCCTGTGGCTCATTAAAAACTCCATGAAACTTTTCCAACAATTGTGTTACATCACCCTCCAGAATTTTTGACCCTTGCCCATCCTCTTCAATAGAGATAATACAAAATTCCCTTCCCCTTAGGCACAGTAGCCTTGAACATCTTGTGGCTATCCTCCACCGTCGATGGTTTTAACCTTAACCCTTGTAATTCTATCAGCTTTCCATCATGCATAAGACTCATCAACAACTTAGACAAATCCCAAGTTATGGGGCCCAATGTCTCTAATTATTGAACTCCCATCACAACATCACAACCAGCTAGATTAAGTAAATAAACAGAAGGTTGAAACGAGGTACCTTGCACCTTTAACTTTACACCAATGCACACTCCACCACTCCTCAAACATTGCCCATTAGCAACCTTAACTTTCAAGGTTACCGAATGATCCACTGGCAGCTTCAGTTTTGGAACCAAAGCTGAATCTAAGAAGTTATGTGAGCTGCCCGAATCCACCAAAATCATCAGTTGTTCCCCCTTAAAATTGCCCACCAGTCTCATTATACTCATTGTGGGTGTGCTAGAAATTGCAGCTAAGGAGATCTTAGGTTCCTCCACCTTATCTTCAATCTTGTTTTCCTCACCCTTTTACACATAATCACCTGGTTGGCTGCATTCTTCCTCCACTAACTCCTCTTCAATAGCTTGTAAAAAATAAATCCTTGGTATCTTGCGGTTATGGGCTGGGCTCCAGTTCTTATCGCAGTTGTAGCACAGTCCTTTCTTGCGTTTTTCATCCATTTGGGCTGAGAATACTTGTCTAGTTGCTCCCATGGGCCTCAGCCACTTACTACTGCTACTTCCTGAGAAAGATCCTCGGGACAACTCCTACTGCTTCACTAGACTTTTCTCCTATTGGTTTGCTGGATGTTTTTGCACTTAAGAGGTATTCCTCTTGTATTTTCGCTAACCCATATGCTGCATTCAAATTTATAGGGTTGAACATTCGAATGAGAAGGCAGATTTCATCTTTTAACCCGTTGAGGAAGCAACTTAGCTTACATCAGAGAGTCCTCTCAATTGATTGGAAAGGGCATCAAATTGTGCCCAGTAAGCCGTGATGGAACTAGTCTGTTTTAATCGAGTTAGTGCCTCCATGGGGTTGTCATAAGTCATCGGACCAAAACAAAGAAGCATTGACCTAGTGAAGGTCTCTCAGTCACGGAAATGGCCCCCTCAAAAAACTCTTGGTACCACACAAGACCCAACTCAGCTCTGAAATTTCCCCTCTGTGGATTTGGTAGTTCCTGTTCATCATTTCATTTAGGGTCTATATATTTGCTTGTATTTCTTGTATACACTATTGATGGGCTTCATTTTGTTGTTGAACTTCAGTTTTCTGCTGTTGGACGTTTTCTTGTTGTTGATGCTTGGATCTAGTGTTATCTGTCACAAGATCGGTGGAAGCTGATACCAGTTGTTAGGAACCCTGCGTAAAAATTGTTGTGATGTAATGAGGAAAGGTTGGGTTGTAACGTAAGTCTACTAGATTGAGAAATGAAAATGCCTGATAGGTGTTTGATAAAAGGCTCAAACGAGCCACACGTATATTGATAGTAGGAATTTCTTCGAGGGAAATTCAACCTCCATACAATTCTAAGCTTTCAGAATTTCCAGATAAATTCCTCTCCCAGTACGTCCCTCCCCTTATGGTTGTTCCACTTCGTAACAAACTCTTTTGAGAAATGATAAACTGACTCACAAACTGCCCAAAGGAAATCACAGTAGACTAAAACGCAAAGTTGGTGTCTTTAATCCCAATGTTGCATATTACAACTCACTAAACTGCAGACTCGATTAAATGGTGCGTTCCTACACTACACTAAACGACATACTCCTTCCTCAGCAAAACGATCCATTTTATTCAACCTTTCATTACCCTTTAGTAAAGACAGACGACGTCGTTTCCAGTTTCCTTTCTTCACTTTCCTTGCACAATCTCATGTAAGTTCCCTTCACTTCAAACTTCATCTTCTTCCTTAGGTTTACTTCCAGCGCTGACAGGTCCCTAATAATAACTGATGCATAATCACCTAATTGCACCACCCACTTCCACCCATTTATGCCGATCTCAAACATGCTTACCAGCCTTTTTATTTCAATTTTCCTATAGTTTCGTCAAAATACAAATTAGAGTGATAAATGAATAATCATCCATGCCCTTTGTTAAGGTTGTCTTCTCATTATATAACCAATGAAAAGGAGTTTATTATAAGTTATAAGTACAACGCATATAACATATATTATGTAAATCTTTATGGCTAAGGACATTACATGAGTTTATCAAGATCTAGAGTTTAAAGTTGTACGACCCGGTCCAATAATAATTCTAAGGAGAATTTTATTGGGCCAATAATTGGATTTAAAGCTCATTAATATTTATGGACCAAGTGGACCCTATTAAATTAGCAATTGGGCTAAGAAATCTTTTTAAAAATCCAAAGATTTTATTGGATGAGTTAAACTTATTTTATAATTTAAGATCAACTATTAGAACTTTACTCATTGTAATTATCACTGATTGGGGTCCCATACATAGTCTCAATCACTCCCAATCCTATCTTATTTTTGTTTAAATCCAAAATCTCTTATCCGTTGATTACTAACTGAGTTTCCCTTCAAATATACTAACATTTTTCATATGGAACTCTTCCGATAATTAGGATTAGCCACTAATCGAGTTTAATTCTATGAAGCCAGTGATTGACTTCGAGCTGAACACGTCGTTGGACACCTCCTCCCAATTTCTCTATATACATATATATACATATGAGTAATGATACACCTACAACACATTGTACATCATTTTCCTATACATATATCTTTCCTATTCAAGCCACTGCATCCTTCCTATTCCTCTCACTATATTTATTCATTGTCATGGCAATACCATTCCCATGCATAACAACCATTCCCTTTCACAAACCACTGTGAACCAACCTGCCAACACATCGTGCTTGCTTCCACCTACAAACCATGTAGTATGCATGACAAAAGCAGCCAGTCGTGCCTAGCTGCAGCACCTTGGACATACAACTTCCAGTAAGCTCAACGATGGTAAGGTCGCCATCAACTCTTCCTCCCACCAGCACCACAACCATGGGAAAGTAACCTCACATTCTCCTCAATGTCTCCATCCTCAGCCATAGATAACACCGATCACCACCTCTCCCCCTTCACGTCGCCAATGGCCGAACTCCTACACCCAAGGCCATAGCAACCACCAAGTGGCACGACCATGCATGTCATAAGTATACGTATGAATGATCATGATTTTAAATTCTCAACATGAAATATTTTATGAAAAGTATTTTGTTAAGTATGTTTACGTTATGATAGATTTCTTACTGAGTTTTCGACACAATTTAGTTTGTTTTATGTTTTTAAACCACCCCAGGTCAGAATAATTATGAAGTTGGAGCTGTACGATGGGATTTGACCCAGGGACTCGTGACAGAGACCTAGATCATACACATAGCTTTTAAGTTATGATTTTGATAGTAACAGAGTTTGAAAAATTTTAATTAATGCTTACGCATAGTCCCTTTTATATTTTCAGTATTTCTAATAAACAAGGATTTTATTTATTATATGGAATTTTATACTTGGAACTTCCTTTAGAATAAAAGAAAATATTTTTAAAGTCAAGGTCAGTAGTAGCATGCTGGTTCCCCGAGATTTTCTAGAAATGATGTATTTGTTAACCGTTGAGAAGCAGGGTGTTAAAGTTGATATCAGAGACCAGGTCAAAGATTCTATAGATTTTTCAAAATGAAAGAGAGGAAAACATTTTACAAAGAAAAAAACTTTTTCAAAGAAAATAAACTTTTTGTTGGAAAAAAAAAAAAAAACAATCTAGGCCAAAGTCTCCCCAATGTATGTCCTACTTTGCAGTAAGTATTTTGAATTGTTACTATTTTATTGTTTTAATGAAATCTTAATGATATTTTAGATAAATGCATGTCAAAATGCACCTACTACGTGAAAGGGCTTTAGCACATGAGATATGGAAGTTTCTAAAGATGAGGTTAGGAAGCTTTTCTTTTACAATTGATTGTGCATCTTGTTCACGAGAAAATAGTCTTATATTTTATGGAGTTTTATCTTAGGAAATTAGGAATGAATTTTGTGGGTTTCAAAGTTATGACATAAATTTTACGTATGGTATACGGTAGTTCGTGATGATTGGTGTTAAATATCTTATGTTCTATAGGTAATGTGATTCTAATGCCAAGTACGAGTTGTAAGATTTGGATTACTAAGTATTGTGGCTATTTTATGTGGAGATCATTAGTTACTATTATATGTGGAGTTAAGATAATTGTTTGGTGAATATATTATTACGCTTTTAAAATCAATCACATTGTTAAGGTTGATATTTATTTAAACTTAAATTGAATTTAGAGTGTATTGTGGTCGTAACGTGCCAATGTGTATGCCTAAAGGATTAATGAGTCATCAGACCAAAATATGGTATGATTGAAATTTTTGGAATATTAGGTTGTTTTTTGAAGTTTAGTAAATTCCGATGATGGGATTTTTAGAAGGATGAGATCGAATTTGTAATAATCTGGTCCAATAAAGATTATAAGGAGAATTTTATTGGGCCAATAATTGGATTTAAAGCCCACTAATATTTATGGACTAAGTGAGCCCTATTAAATAGGTAATTGGCTCAAGAAATATTTTCAAAAGCCCAAATATATATATATATATATTGAACGAGTTAGACTCATTTAGAATTTAAGATTGACCATTAGAATTCTTCTCATAGTAATCATCACTGACTGAGGTCCCCTACACAGTCTTAATCACTCACAATCCTATTTTACTTTTTAAAAACTTCAAACTCTCTTATGCGTTGATCACTAATTGAGTTTCCCTTGAAATATACTACCATTTTTCATTCGGAACTCTTCTTATTATTAGAACCTTAGCCACAGACCGAGTTTATTTCTATTAAGTCAGTGATCGACTTTAAGCTGAACACGTCATTGGACACCTCCTCCCAATTTCTCTATATATAATTATATATATATATATATATATATATATATATATATCTTCCCTCTTCAAGCCACTACAACCTTCCTATTCCTCTCTCAATATTTATTCACTGTCACGGCAACACTGTTGCAAACCTCCCACAGCAGACTTCACCCACGCACAACAGCCCTTCCCTTTCATAAACCACCATGAACCAGCTAACCTCCACGCCGTGGTTGCTTCCGCCTCCAGACTATGCAGTATGCACAACAAATGCAGCTAGTTGTGCCTGGCTATAGCACCGTGGATGTACAACTTCCAGTAACCTCAACGACGGTAAGGCCGCCATCAACTATTCCTCCCACCAATGTCACAACTATGGAAAGCAGCTGAACATGCTCCTCAACATCTCCTTCCTCAGCCACAAATAACGTTGATCACCAGCTCTCCCCTTCACGTCACCAACCACTAGACTCCTCCACCCAAGGCCACAACAACCACTGATAAGTGTGATTTTTCTTACCCTTTTATTTTTGAAAGGTGTCAGTTCTCCTTCAATACTATTAATTTTATTTTATTTCTATATATTTTTCATTAGTTCTTGGATTTGAAGGAATGAGAAGATTTAGTGCAAAAGTAGAGTATTTTGGTACAAAAGAAGAGACAACGGATCCAAACCAACGAGAGGCAGTAAGATTTGAAGAGAGTCGATGAGATTTAGGCAAGGAGACTCAATGGCAACTAGAATTGGTGACAAGAGTTAGGAGATGAGTGCTATATTTTACCTTCTGGGCGAGAAGACTTGTCGACAAGGCTCCAGGTGGTTAAACTGGGCGACCAGTCTAATCGGCCAACTTTAAAGACCAACCTAAACGACATCGTAGGCAACAACTAGTAAAGGCGAGCAACTTTACCGCTCGGTAGGTTGGCGAGAGGGTTCTATCATCCTGGTCGGGAGTCTTTACTCTCGATAGGCGATAATACCAGTTATATTCAGCGCACACGGCATCTACCCGGTGGGACCATTCCGAGTTCCGTGATCAATCTGTTGACAACCAAATCCTCCTGAACTCCATAAATCAAGTCGTTTATTACTGAATCTTCCATTTTCTGTTATTCTTGGGATAATTTCTTTTATGTTAACATTTATTTTTAGAAACTATTTTCCAGATCTTTAGACTAGATTATAGCCACATTTATCTTATTTCCGGATTTGAATTTTGAAATTTATTCAATCTCATCTTATGGGATGAATAGAAGGGGGGAGAGTCTGAGTTTAGAGTAAAAATATTCTAGAGTTTATTTTTTGAGTTTCTTTGAAGGAAGCGAATCTGGGGAGCAGAGGCGAGAGTCGCATGCTTCATCAACCAACTCCAACGAAGAACACCAATTTTATTCTTTTTGTTTTCAATTTCATTATGAACTAATTTTTATTTTCTAGAGCTTTGATGTAATCAAGTATTGAACACACAATTTATATTCTAAGTTATCTTATTTTCAATATTCCATGATTGAGTATTTATTCCTTGTTCTTAATGCTTGCAATTTTCTAACTAATTATTGTTCGATCAATTGAATCGCAATGAAACCGAGAGGTGATTTGTGATTAAAGCTCTAGGATTAAGCACCATTAGTTGAGGGAAAGTAGAGATACTTTACCGCGACTAGTGTGATTTTTAAAAAAAAAAATCCAAAGAACTTAATGAGTCTCTAATTAGTTAAATTCACATAAAGATATGGAGTTATTAGTTGGACATATTTTTGGTATTGTTTGAGATAAAATATTGAATAGTTAAGGGATTTTTATCATCAACTTAGGATAATTGGAATTCTATAATAAGGAAAAATAAATTGTGTGAGATTTGCTAGGTGAAACCAAACACTCTAGATCTATTCTTATTATATTTAAAATCTTAATTTTAATTCTATTTTCTTCAGTTTAATTTAGATTATCTATTTTTCAAATTTTGATTTTTCAAATAGTAATTAATTTAGTAAATTTCAATACACGATAGCATAATTATTCCATGTGGGTTCAACATCCGTTTTCTTTAAAGACACTACGTTGTTGAACCTAAGGTTTCAAGTATCATATAATTATATACCTACATATAGATTTTGATAATAACAAACAAGTTTTAAGCATAAATGAGTCTCAAGCTCAAGTTGTACACATAATGGAGCCAAGCACATCAACGTATGGGTGAAAACCAACCATATCGGTGTGCTTTCGTTCCAAAACAAAAACCGCACCGACATGTTTTTCAAAGGGTGATACCGACCGAAACTGGCAGATGAAGGGGGATAAAACTGGCCGGCGTAGTTTCGGCCGGTTACCCTCGATTCATCGATGACCTTGTCAATTTCACTCCCACAAATAAAATTTCACAAATCTGAAATCAAACAACAAATATCAGTAAATCTCGCAACAAATAATCAAATATCACAACAAAAAATAAAAAAATTCAAAAATGAATCGAAGAGGGAGGTAGCCCTCCATCGGCCTTCTGTGTGTGTGTTGTGTGTCGTCCTATCAGAGCTGAGATGAAAGCTGAGATGAAGATGATAGAGCTAAGAGGGAGATGAGGGATTTCAGAGGGAGATGAGAGAATTGAGAGCCTGAGAGGGTGATGGGAGGGAAATTGCATCGGGGGGAGAAAGAGAGAGAGAGAGACCTTAGAGGGAGATGAGAGATCTGAGAGGGAGATGAGAAGGAAACGGCGTGAAAATGAGAGGAGAAGGGGGGTCATGGGTTAGGGTTGAAGCCCTAACCCAAAACGGCATCGTTTGGTGTATTAAACCAAAAGGCATTGTTTCATATTATTTTTTCAAAACCTTGGGTTTAAAATTATGTAAGTGAAACGGTATCGTTTTATACACGTATAATATAAAATCTATATATATATATGTGTGTGTGTGTGTGTAATTGACCGATTTGCCGGTTTGAACCTGGTTCAAACCGGAACCGAATCGGCCGACGTCAGTTGCAGCCTATTCTACTGCTGGTCAATCAGTTCTCTTTCGGTTTTGACTAGTTCCTGACACTGGCGGCCGGTCCGCATCGGTCCTAACAGTTTTAACAGTTTTTATACACTCCTATTGATCAACATATCAAGCATGAGCAATAAAAGGAACAAACTTACAAATAAAACTCTTAAAGTAAATTTTGTACATCTCTTTCAAACTTCGAAATAGGATTAAGGCTCAAAAAGATTTTTTTCTCATACAGCATCAAATTGCATTTTTCACATATGCATGATATATTTGAAAATTAAAAGTTTGAAATTTGGATTTTTGAAAGATGATTTAATCTTTCACATATGCATGACATGATTAAAAGTTTGAATTTTGAAAATTTGAAAAATGATTGATTGTCATCTGTCAGTATGACAAGTTTGAAAATTTTGAAAAGTGATTGATATTCTTTTTAACATATGCAAAAGGTAGTTGTTTTTATTTGAAAATTTTGAAAAGTAATTGATGCTATTTTTTACAATTGCAAAATGGATAAACTTTTATTTGAAAATTTTGAAAAAAAAATAATGTTCCTTTTGCCATATGCAAAAAGTAGAAGATTTGGTTTAAAAAATTTTGAAAAGTGAGTGGTGCTCCTTTTTGACATGTAAATTTTTTTAAATTTGAAAATGAAGTCTCATATGTCTATAAATAACTCATTTGAGATGATGTGTTGTAGACAAGTTATTTTGGAGTGTGACTCCAAGGTGGTAGTGGACTGGATTGCTGCCCGGCGTTGTAACTTGTGGTACTCATGGGATTTTTGGGATGATCTTCTTCAAGAGCTAGAAGAAGTGACTTATTAGGTAGTTCATCAATTCCAGGAAGGCAACTAAGTTGCGGATTATCTTGCACGACGAGGTGAAGCTGGTTGCCCGACTTTGTAGCTATGGCACGGATGATAGTTTACCCAGTTTGTTGAGAGGCATCATTAGATTGGATAAGTTGGGGCTCCCTAGCATTATATCTTAGTAGTTTGTTTTGTTGGCTTTATTTGTTTTTAGTTTGGGTGTTTGTCCGGTGTTTGTTTATTTGGTTGTGATTGTGTTTGTTTTGTGGTTGAGTTTGTTCCATGGTTTCCCTCCACCTTGAGTGAGAATTATTGATAAAAATAGAGGTGCCATCCTCGTTTTAAAAAAAAAATATTCTCATTTGAGATCTTCACAACAAACACATCAACTACAAGCCTTACAACATTCATTCAAAACTTTCAATCTCTCTTATTTAAGCATTGAGCCTTAACCCTTATTCATTTTAAGAGAGCTATAATTTTCCGCTGTATTGTTTTCATTTCACTAATTGAGGAGTGTTCTCCTATAACCTATCCACTATCAACTCTTGTATCAGTAAAATGGTATGTATAACCCTTGTGCGTATTGTAGGAGTACTACACAGGGAATAGTTGAATTATCACGTGTAAGGTGGTTGTAAGTGCAGAAGGTGTTCTACAAGGATTCCTTGAAGGGGTACTACTCAAAGGTATAATAGGTTTCAATTTCAACCTAAAAGAGGTTGAACAGTGAATCTGGGAATCCTCAAGGGGTAGCTTGAGGTGAGGAGGTAGGCAGTGGGGCTAAACCTTATTAAATACTGAGTTTGCTTCTCTCTTACCCTTACTCTTTATATTTATTGTTGCTTCGTGTTTTATTCAGATTTTATATTATGTATTTGGTTTATAATTGTTATTTTTTTTAAACAACCAAATTCATCCCCTCTTGTGTTAGTCATCTAGGCAATAAATGTCAATATTATGGAGTTAATATGATTTTAGGATTTAATCAGGTAATTATTTGGAGTAATTATGTGAAAGTTATCAAAGTATTTGAGAAGTGATAATATTTTAGGGTTTTGAGGATTTTAGTATTTTGAAGAAATATAGGTTATTTTAAGTATTAATTTCAAAGTACGTATTTAATTAGAGATTTATGCAAATTACGTGCCTATTTTATAAGTAATCGATTTCATGCCGAGAAATATTGGAAAGTGCAATGAGGTAAGTAGCTTGATCATAAAATTAGGATTAGCACATGTTAGATAGTTATATATATTATTATTAAAGTCAGTTCTTTGGAAGCCAATGTTTATGCACCGTGCATATCATGATATTTACAAACACGTCATTCATCATAATTCATAATCATGTTTCATTATGCATATTATAGTTATGTATGTATTATGCATATCATGCATCTCACATTGTATAAGACACGTAAATTTTCTTATGTTCAAGTGTAAGATAAGATTAGATCAATTAATAAGATTGCGATTTAGATGCATGATAGCAATGCAATTTTATAGGTAGATGTGTAAGTCACGGATGTAAGCGTGATCCACTATAGTATGCAAGAAAACTATTAGCGATTCTCCTTTGCGTATTACCAAGAGGAAGGAAGGTGGGCAGATGGCTGTATTAAAAAAGATTCTAGTTCGAGGGTCTTTTAGTTTATAAGGGAGGGTAATGCTACTTTGCGTATTACCAAGAGGAAGGAAGTTGGTGGAAGACATTATTATAGGAAATTCTTTTCTCGGCTTGGTGGTGAAAGTAGTTGAGATTGTATTCTAACTGAGGAAAAAATGATTTTTTTGAAAAAAAAAAATTGTAGAGATGGAAACAGACTGTATGTGGCGTAGCAGTGCTCCAATTACTACAATAGATACTTGGTAATGATGGAATATGGTGGAGGAAGAAGAAGTGATTTCATTGTCATTTGAAAAGGAATAGAAGGGAGGGTATGAAAGAACTTTGCTGATACTCTTAGCCAAATGTCATCCTCTGTTTTATGTAGCCAGTAGCAGAAACATGGTATCCTCTTTGCATGTTGGTAGGGGTAGGCTCAAGGCATCCCAAGATCAAGTGGACACGTATCAGTGCAGAGGAGGTCATACAAGAAGGTTTTAGAAAGTTCGTCAATGGTCTCGATGTCTCATAAACATAGGGCTAAGAGTGGTATATTGGACCGGAGAGACAGTTTCGGTGGTAGCAAGTCGAGGGTGTTTCAAAGAGACCATCATGAGTTGCAGAAACTCAAATGAGGGGCAATTATAAGGGAGTAATATAATATACAGTTGTGGAGTGCATAAGTGTCGTACAATCGCTTTAAAGTTTATTATTAAAAAATTATTTTTTTTAGGTAGATCTCGTATTTATTCAATTTTTTTAAATAATTACACGATAATTATACATTCTGCAACTATAATTTTTGTTATAAATTGTTGGGTTGGGGGCGACAGCAGTTGGCGTGTTAGATTCTATCATAAATGAAGAATCAACTTTTGGTTTTAAAAGAGATGGTGGAGAGGCTGATCAGACAAGTGCATGAGGGGTTGGGCTCGGGTATGGGCTTGGAGCGAAGCAAAGAGAAGACAAGGTCTAGTGGGTTTTGGATGAGCTGTCCTAATTGTAAACTTAGTGGGCACATAAATTACTGATAAGGGTAAATAAAAATTTGGGTTGGACCAGCGAGCAACCCGACCCATGCAGGTTTGGCAGGCCAGAGGCAGAAACCCAGATTCATACGAAATGGATTCAAGCTCGGATTCGCCTCACTACCCATTGATGGTTGCTCTACCCTCACTGGATATCACAGATTTGTTAGCTGACAAAAGTTGGTCCCCCATCATCGTCTCTCCATTGATAGTACCGCCAACAAGCAAGAATTAGGGAGTTTACGAAATAGGTTGAGCCTGAGGTTCTCTCCTTTGCACGTCGATGGTTGCTCTGCCCCCCACTGAGTCATAGACTTATCCGCCGGTCGCCAATGGTTCCTCTACTGCCATCCCTTCAATGGTGGCATCCTGACAAGTGAGGATGTGGATGTTTACGAAACCGATTCAAACTCGATTTTTATCCTCTGCATGTTGATGGTTGCACTGCCTCCGGGGTGTCACAAACTTGTTTGCCGATTGTCGAAGGTTCTTCTACCATTGTCCCTCCGATGATCGTGAAGCCGACAAGACAGACTGAGGAACATTGTTCTTTGGGACTAGGTGAGGGAGCAAAATTTCAGTTGGTTCCCACTCTCTTACTGGCGGTAATTCCTTGCCATATTACTCCCTCAATAAGTGATATCTATAAGCGGAGTCCTTTCTTCTTTAATGGACCCAGAGACTTGAACCCATTGCAAGAAGTGGAGGTAGATCAGCCGGGAATGAACTTATTTGGGGAGAGCTTGAGTTTGTGAGTAGTTGTTCGGATGAGTGATCTACGTAACAAGATTATCATATTAAGAAAGTCGTTGAGTAGTTGTTTGGAAGTTGTAGATTAAGCATTGTGTCAACAGTTCAATTCTCAAAATAATTCTCATGGGTTTCTTCAGCAGTTCGCGTGGGTCGAGACAAAGCAATCCATTATCATCTCTTTTGTTATTATCATAGAGGCTCTTAGTAGAATGTTGTCGGCTTTAGTTGAGGATTTTCTTTCAGGTTTCTCAACTGGGGATACTAACCATGGCTCAATCATTATCTCTTATCTTTTGTTTTTAGATGATATGTTATTATTTTGTGATGCAGACCAAGGTCATATCCAGTCTGTTGGGAATAACTGTATATCGAAGACTAACTTGAAGATACTGACAATCACACACAGAAAACATCAAGATTTAAGTGGTTTGGCTCAAAGTGAGCCTACGTCCACTGGTGGGGTCGGTATCAAAGATTTCACTATAAATAATGATAGAGTACAGAAGAATAATACAAAACTTCTTTCACAAAGAAGTTATCTCTCTTGCTCTCAACTCTCTCTAGAAATCACTCTCATATGACAAAAATGACTTCAGCTGAATAATAAAACAAGAAGAGGCGCCGTTTGATATTTATAGAAAACAATGCATATTCACTTTTGAGAACATTGGCTCGAGTGAACTCTCGAGCGGGTGTCGAGCGAACGTAGGGTTTTGACAATTCGCTCGAGCTGAATGTTGAGCGATGTCGAGCGAACTCTCGGACTTGCATTTCGCTCGAGCTGAATAAACCTCCGCTCGAGCGAACATACAATAGAGCACCATTTCAACTCAAGCCACCTCTTAACAAATCTCCACCTTGGCTTAAACTCTACCAATCCTAACACAAAAAACCTCTGACCACAGAACCGACCCCCTCCAACAAATCCCTTAAGTGAATCACAAACTCCAAACACCAATCAAGTCCAAACAGAGTTTGAACTTGTACACTGCAACTGGCTTTGTCATCATATCTGCTGGATTCTCAGTAGTAGCAATCTTCAGAATCTCTATAACACCCTCTGTAACAATCTCTCTGAGAAAATGATACCTGACATCAATGTGCTTCGTTCTCTCATGGTACATTTGATTTTTGGTCAAATGTATTGCACTCTGACTGTCACAGAATACTGAAATCCCATCTTGGTGTAATCCCAAGTCATTGATCAAGCCCTTCAACCAAATGGCCTCCTTAACAGCCTCTACTGCTACCATGTACTCTACCTCTATAGTTGATAAAGCAACAGTGGATTGCAGTGTTGCTTTCCAACTGATAGCAGACCCACACAAAGTGAAAACATAACCTGTCAATGATCTTCTTTTATCTAAATCCCCATCATAATCAGAATCAACAAAACCAGTAACTCTGGAACTGAAATCAACATCTCTATAAAATATTAAGCCAAAGTCCAAAGTTCCTCTTAAATACATGAGTATCCATTTCACAGCCTGCCAATGAGTCTTACCTGGATTAGCCATATACCTGCTAACAACGCTCACTGCCTGTGAAATGTCTGGATGAGTGCAAACCATTGCATACATTATACTGCCAACTGCACTGGAATAAGGAACACTAGCCATGAATCGTTCCTCCTCGTTTGTCTAAGGAGATAGGGAAGCTGAAAGTTTAAAGTGTGTAGCAAGTGGTGTACTTACTGGTTTGGAATCAAACATTCCAAATCTCTGAAGAACATTCTCAATGTACTTTCCCTGGGACAGGTACAACTTTCCAGCTTTCCTATCTCTGTGGATCTCCATCCCCAAAATCTTCTTTGCAGCACCTAAGTCTTTCATCTCAAACTCATTTCTGAGTTGGCTTTTTAACAAACCAATGTCATATATGCCTTTAGCAGCAATAAGCATATCATCAACATATAGTAGCAAATAAATGAAAAACTTATCAGATAACTCCTTATGATAAAGACAACTATCATAGTTACTTCTCAAATAACCATGATCAATCATAAAGGAATCAAAACATTTATACCATTGCCTTGGAAACTGCTTCAAACCATATAATGATTTCTTCAATCTGCACACATGATCTTCTTTACATTCAACAATGAACCCCTCTGGCTGATGCATGTAAATTGTCTCGTCAAGCTCACCTGTAGGAACGTTGTTTTAACATCAAGTTGATGTAGCTCTAGGTCATACAATGCTACTATAGCAAGTAGCACTCTAATCGAACTGTGTTTCACAACTGGATAGAAAACTTCATTGAAGTCGATGCCTTCTCTCTGACTGAAGCCCTTAGCAACAAAGCGTGCCTTGTATTTTGCATCTGTATCACCCTGGATTCCCTCTTTTCTTTTGAAGACCCATTTGCAGCCAACAGTCTTCATCTTCTTTGGCAACATAACCAAATCCCATGTTTGGTTTTTGTGAAGAGACTCAATCTCTTCAATCATAGCTGCACACCACTATGCAGATTCTTCACTCTTGACAGCTTCTAAATAACTGGAAGGCGCCTGACCAACAATATCCTCTGTCGTAGTAAGAGCATACATCACCATATCTACATGAGCATATCTCTGAGGTGGTCTAATCTGCCTCCTCTATCTACCAATAGCTATATTGTAGTCTTGCTCACCTTGTGCGCCGCTATTTGAATCAAAGTCATGCTCATCTGCTATAGCATGATCTTGGGCAATCTTGAGTGCCACTGGGCACCCTTTGTGGCGCTTCCACCTGAAACTCCACCTTCTTGCCAATATCCTGTTCTTTACCTGTAGACACAGTAATATCCTTTCTCAGATTAAGCATAGAGTTTTCATCAAATACAACATCTCTGCTGATTACAAACCTACGTGATTTAGGATCAGTACACCACAATCTAAATCCCTTCACCCCATTGGCATATCCAATGAATATACCTTTCTTTGCCCTTGGCTCAAGTTTTCCATCATTAACATGAAAATATGCAGGACAACCAAAAAATTTCAAATTTGAATAATCAGCAGGAGTATCAGACCATACCTCATTTGGAGGCTTCAAACCAATAACTGTGGCTGGAGAACGATTGACCAAGAAACAGGCTGTGTTGGTTGCTTCAGCCCAGTAATCCTTAGACAAGCCTACATTAGAAAGCATACTGCGGGCTCTCTCCAAGAGAGTCCTGTTCATCCGTTCAGCTACCCCATTTTGCTGTGGAGAATGTCTAACTATACGGTGCCTGGCAATACCTTCATTTTTGCAGAATTCATCAAACTCACCTCCGCAAAATTCCATACCATTGTCAGTTCGAAGTCTCTTAATTTTCTTGCCTGTCTGATTTTCAATCAAAGCCTTCCACTACTTAAAGCTAACAAATACATTGCTTTTCTGCTTCAGAAAATAAACCCAAACTTTCCGTGAGAAATCATCAATGAATGTAAGCAAATACTGAGCTCCACCTTTTTGATGGAATAGAAGATGGACCCTAGAGATCAGAATGAATATAGTCCACAGAACTTTTAGTTCTGTGAACCCCTGTAGAAAACTGAACCTTGCACTGTTTTCCAAACACACAATGTTCACAAAAATCAAGTTTCCCTATCTTCTGATCACATAACAAACCTTGCTTACTCAGAATAGACATCCTCTTTTCACTCATATGACCCAAACGCATGTGCCATAAACGGGTGACATCTGAGTCTGGATCATCTAAAACAGACACTGCAGTTGCACCTGTCACTGTAATGCCCTGAAGGAAATAAAGACCATTTGTCTTATCTCCTTTCATCACAATCATGGAGCCCTTACAGACTCTGATAGCTCCACCTTCACCAGTATACTTAAAATCCAAAGAATCAAGAGTGCCCAAAGAAATAAGATTCTTCTTCAACTCTGGAATGTGTCGGACGTTAGACAATGTCCTGACAATCCTATCAAACATGTTTATCCTGACTGAACCAATTCCAACAATTTTACAAGCCATATCATTCCCTAACAAAACGGAACCACCGTTGACTGGTTCATAATTAGTGAACCAGTCTCTCTTGGGACACATATGAAAAGTACAAGCTGAGTCCATGACCCACTTGTCATTGAAGCGACTACTGGAGTCACTAATTGCTAAAACTATATCTAAGTCGTTACACTTTTCATCAGCAACGCTAACGACATTAGAAGAACTAGTGCCTTCCTCTTTGTTCTTCAGTTTTGGACACTCATTTTTGTAATGACCAAACTTGTGGCAGTAATGACATTTAACATTTTTCTTGTTAAACTTCGACTGTGAACTGCCCCTGGATTTACGCCTGTACTTGTCTGAACCCCTGTCACTGGATCTACCCCTGCTTGAGGAACCCTTAACAAACAAACCACTAGCTTGTTCATTAGTGCCCTTCACACTCAATTTATTCCTCAATTCCTTAGAATTCAAAGCAGATTTCACATCTACCAAGGAAATTGTATTTCTACCATACAACATGGAATTTACAAAATTCTCAAAAGACATGGGTAATGAACACAAAACAATTAATGCTTGATCCTCTTCTTCAAGCTTAATGTCAATATTCCTCGGATCCATAATAATTTTATTAAATTCATCTAAGTATTCAGAAATAAGAGTACCTTCCTTCATTTTGAGAGTGTATAACCGTTGTTTCAAATACAAACGATTGTAAGAGATTTCTTCATATACAGATTCTCAAGTGCAAACCAAAGACCAGTTGCAGTCTCCTCGTCAGCAACCTCCCTTAAAACTCCATCAGATAATGACAAAAGAATAGTACTATGTACCTTTTCTTCTTCTTCTTTTGAAGGAGCCGAAGAATCATCAGACACCTTCTCTTCTAATACTTTTGACAAGCCCTATTGTCGCAGTAAAACCTTCATCTTGATGCGCCATAAACTGGAACTGTTCTGACCGTCAAATTTCTCTACTTCAAACTTAGCCATAGCCATCCCACCAGATCTCACATAGAGCCAAGCTCTGATACCAGTTTGTTGGGAATAACTTTATATCGAAGACTAACTTAAAGTATAGCAGCGGAAATAAGCAAAAGAAAATACTGACAATCACACACAGAAAACGCCAAGATTTAAGTGGTTCAGCTCAAAGTGAGCCTACATCCACTGGTGGGGTCGGTATCAAAGATTTCACTATAAACAATGATGGAGTACTGTAACGTCCGTCCTTGTGGTGGGACTTTTTCTAAAATATTTTTATAAAAAGGACGACGGGAATTACCGTCCGATTTAAAACTTTTCACTTGCATACCCAGGGTGCAAGACTCCACGTTCATAATTTAAAATGTGTTTTTATCATAAAAGAGGTTTACAGCGGAAAACATAAATCTTGAAATAAAAAGGTCTCGTACGTTTAAAACTCGTGCCTAGACTTTCGTGCTCTTCCCCATGGGCCGTGTCCGTCCTGATCGTGCACTTCCTGTGGGGGAGGGACATGCATAAAAACTAAAATGAGTCGAAGACTCGTAAGCATTACTTCATACAGTTAAAATATAACAACATAGGTTTTCAATCATGCATTCATCATTCGTACATACTCTTACATGCGTGCATACGTGTCTTGCGTGCGTTCATTTAAAAACGTCACTGGACGGGACTTTTCTTTTAAAATACTTTCCTTTATTTAAAACGTTTCTCCCGTCAGTACCTTCATTTCTTAAAGAGTCCGTGCTCTCGTGCTCTTGTGCATACGTGCATTCGTACGTTCGTGCATACGTGCATACATTCATTCTTTCTTATCACTTTCATAGGCCAGTACACACTGTTACGCCCCGTGTGTATGGGGTTAGCGGTCTTCCTTTGGACCTGGATTCCACCCGTGGCCACGGGTGGGGAATCCCTTTTCATAGGGGGCAGCACTGGGTGCACCTCCAGTACTACTTACCCGGCATTGCAATCTGTCCATTCATTGGTACCCTTTCCTTTCAGTCATCTGGCCGTTACGTATCTTCATACATTCATGCTTTCATTTTTTTCTTTGCTTTTCATTCGTTCATTCATGTCAGCTCAAAAGAGCTGGAGCTTTCATTCATTTCTTTCTTTCATTTAACAGTCCTTTCTTTTCATGAGAAAACATTTCTTTTCATGAGAAAATATCGTTTGGGGCGTAAGCCCGAAAATGGTCTTTTCGTCTTTCAGTTCATTTCAGTTCTATCTTTTCTTTAACAACTCGTTCTTGGAAAACTTCATTTATGTACATGGGCTTAAACGTCGGCTTTCATGGCATCCCATAAGCGTCACCTTTGAACGTCGTCTCTCATGGCATCAACGAGAGTCACCTCGTGGCGCACATGAGAGCGTCGGTTCGTAGGATCCACAAAAGCATCCGTTGTCATGCCCTTCATGCATCTTCATCAGTTTATGGATTTTCTTAGAAAATACATACAATAGATACAGCGTATAGTCATCCATTCACATGCGTACAATTAATACTTTGGTTGCGTAAAAAGGGGCTGCCAAGGAGGGGCCGTACATACTTATACCTTTCAACAATTAGCATTTTCTTTCTTAAAACGTCTTTCGTTTCTTTTCGTGAGCATCTTAAAGAAAAAGCGTTTCTTGTATCTTTGAAAACTCTAGAAGAGTATGAACGTAACACTTACCTGGACTCCATGCTACTTGCATGTCATTCAGTCCATTCATGCTTGTCAGATGGTAACCTACATGCATACACATAACTTAACGTCATTCTCTATCTAGTACATAAGCAACTCGAACTATAAATAGAACTACGCTATACTTGGAGCACTCTCCTTCTATCCATGCACTTACGTGCCCTTTACTATGTTAAAACCTTCGAGGATCCATTACGGTCACCCCATCTTCCAACTCATGTCTTGCCTCGAGTGCTCATCCACTAAAGTGAACTCATGATTCACCTTAGGATTAAGACACTAAGGCCCCTGTCTCATTCTTCTCATTAACCTCATTCCGACGCATGACTCAAACCAACTAAGTCACGCATCCCATCCTTAGACAGTACACCCGTCACTTTCTTCATGCATCTTAGCCCATACAAATCCTCATTCCCATCCAGACAAGCCATACGGCTCTAAGCCAACTCTGAGGCTTAAGCACAGTGTAACTATACTCAGGATAGATTATCCATTACATATGGTGAATCCATCTGGCACATGTGTCTAACCAGACTACACATGTACTCTACCCCTTATCATCTAAGATCAACATATATAACACATTGATCACCAGCTTCGAGGGGCAAGGGTCATACTCCGATACCAACCTTCTCTTAACCCGGCTAGCATGGCTCCTCATGCTACCCGTCCCTTTGACAGTTCATCCCAACACTTAACACGACAAGACTCCAATCATAACCATGTCTTATGCCACGTCATACAGCTCGAGAATGCTCCCAAGCTACACCGTGACCTTGTCGCGTTACCCAACACTCTGGTACATAAATTCCTAACTCATCACGAGTACGATTCCTTATGTACTCCCGACACAACATGACATTTTGTCACGTTCCCATTACGCCATTCATACCCTATCACTTCACCACATGGCAATCACGACTGTCAGTAACCACGTCACCTCGTGACGTTGCCCAGTCAGGCTTCCGCTGCGTACTCTTACACTTGTTCCACTACTTCACCCATCACAAGCACGACTGTCAGTAGTCATGTCACTTCGTGACATTCCTCAGTCATGCTTCCGCTGCGCACTCTTGTACTTGTTCCGCCACTTTGCGCATATTCCTAGCCATAAGCCCATCACGGTGACACTTGCCACCTCAGACTACAGGCTATGCATAACTACTTCGGGACACTGTTCCATAGTTCCCGACACTATCCATCACGTTCCACGCCCATCAATCACGTAATCATCCTTATCTCTACGACACGCCACACAGAGTGTCGCTGCCACATGGAGTACACTCCACGTATACTCCCTTCATACATACTACGCCATATCACCACTATGGCATACTCTCCATATGGTACATCATTATATCACATGGAGTACATTCATCGTATACTCCCTTCATACACACTACGACACATCACCATTATGGCATATCCGCCACATGGTGCATCTCACCATCACATGAAGTACATTCCACTTCTACTCCCCACATACGCTCCATCACAACTATGGTATACCCACCATATAGTGCATCACTATATCACATGGAGTACCCTCCTCGTATACTGCCTTCATACACACTACGACACATCACCATTATGGCATCCCTGCCATATGGTGCGTCGCTCCATCACATGGAATACACTCCGCGTATATTCCATGCACTTACGACACATCACCACTACGGCATACCCGTCGTATGGTGCGTCACTCCATCACATAGAATACACTCCGCGTATATTTCATGCACGTTACGCCACATCACCACTATGGCATACACGCCATATGGTGCATCATCCACCACATAGAGTACACTCCACATGTACTCCCCACATACGCTCCATCACCACTATGGCATACCCGCCATACGGAGTACATTCCACATATATCTCCTTCATATATCATACCCCACATAGAGTACTCTCAGCGTGTACTCTTCCCGTTCCACATACACCACGCCACATCACCATTATGGCATACACGCCATATGGTGCATCAATCCACCACATGGAATACATTCTACATGTACTCCTTTTACACGCACTACCTGTAATAGCCCACTAGAAATTCATTGGTGGAATTTCTATTGACTTTAAGAATCTTGTGAAAACCCATAAGTTTTTACGAATCGACCAATCGCTTAGGTTTTAGTCTGTCATCATGATCAGTGTTATCACTCACTATGGTGCTAGATTTATGAGTTTAATTATTTGAGATAGTTAGAAGTGTCAGAATGAGTTATGGTCTGCGCCATTAGACTCAGTGCATTATTTAGAATTTTATGACGAAATAGCCTATTTTCATAATTTCGGACGAAATGTCTGTTGGAAATTGTGAAATTATTTTTTAGGGGCACTTCGGGATTGAATTTCGGTGAACGATTTTCACTATAGGTTAATATGAATATTTAGAATTTTTTAGTCCTAATTCTATTATGTTTCTTTTTAGAGTGAATAGTAACCTCGTTAAGCGCACCCATTGCAGTGTTTTCAAAATCACAGTGTGGAATGTCCAAATTAGGTTAGAGAAGTTTTATTTGTACACTTGGCAAGATCTTAGCCACACATAGTAAATGGTATTAGACACTTGGCACAAAGAAGAACCATTAGATAGATTTGTGAATGAATAAAGGTGTGAGATCATGCCACTTAAGCAAAACTGTGTTTCATCTGTTCAACCAAATTGTGCCAGACCAAAGAGGGTTTCAACCCTAGCAAAACCCTAAATGGTTGGAATCCAATTGAAACCCCAAAAGCTTGGTTGAAACCAAAACCCTAAGTGGTTTTCCAAAACCCTAAAGTTGGCCTCCAAACCCTTTTTAATCCGATTTCTAGCATTGTGTTTAATTACTCGATTAAATCACTTCCATATGCTATTAATTAATCAAATCCTTGTTATGACATCATTATTCAACCTTTTAAACCTTGGGAATTTTATTGGGTCAAGAAAAATTGATTTTGAGCTAGATAGCATCTCAAACCCTAACCCAACCCCCTTTAAACCCCAAATTGAAGCCCACTTGGTGGGGCCCACCAAGGCCCACAAAATTGGCCACCTTGGCAAAGCTTCTTAGTGAAGTTTCCTCCCCCACATGGCAGACCATTCACTGTCATTGGCTGCACCCAATAGTACCTTGATGTGAAGGAGAAATCCACTCCATCAACCTTCATCTTTCACAGCTGCTGCAGGCAGTCTCTGCCCCTCTCTATTCTCCACTTTATGTCACATAGCCACCTCCAATAAAGGGTTATTCAAGCCCATAACTTCCCCCTCCAGAATTCTAAAGTCGTGCAAGACACACTTCTCTCCATTTTATCACTTCTTTCCCCTGTTCTTAGAGAGAAACCCAAAAGAGCTCTCTCGAGCAGATTTCTGGGTCTTTTTGCGTGGCTACTTGTGATCCCTTGTATGTATTATCTCACGATGACTCCTTCACATAAGTTGTTCTTCTTTGAGTCTAGTTTCCGTGAATATCTTATTAGTCTCATTCCATGCTCATTGGATCGGTCAAAAGTATTTTTAACCATGGAAAGGTCATTCTGGGCGTGAAACTGGAGAGTATGTTATGTTTTGGAATTTTGACCATGTTAATGGACATATCTTGGTCCGAAAATTTTATGGAGTGTTGTTAACATGTGTTTATGAATGGTCATTGAGGTTTTGTTGCTTGAATAAAGCTTTTGATGATAGATTTTCTTAGAGTTAGAAACTTGAAAACTGGAAGTGGAAAAACAGTTTCTGTTTTGTGAACGTTTGAATGTTTCGTGGTTTAATCTTATTCCAAAGGCTTTGATATTTTTATATGATGATCCAAAGCCTCTTATATACATTTTAGGATGTTATTTCGAAGATATCTAGTATTATTTTTTAAAGATATGATTTTCTATGCAAGAGGATTTCGGTTAGGCCTAAACTTTTATGTTTTTGAGTTAGATCCATGTTTTATTAAATTTTAGCCATGTGATTTTAAGTTTGATGGTTGGATCTTCTTTAGGACACTTTTTCAAACCATGTGATGTGTTATTTTGAAGATCACATGTCTTTAAGCAATGGATCAACAGATTGATCTTAGTTAGTTGGGAAAAACAGTTTCTGTTTTGGACTAAGTTTAAAACAAAAAACTCCAAGTGTTGTTTTGTGATTTTTGGTGAGTTTTTTTTTTAATGATTTAAAGCATGTTTGATCTTAGGATGATGTTATGAATATGTTAGAAGTAAGATTTGATTTTATTTTGGAATTCTTGGAGATGTTTTTATTAAGGTCAAAACTTATAATTTATGGTTTACTTTTTGTTAAAAAGTTTGGGTCTTTTTACAAAAAGTTTGGTGTTGATAATTAGTTTTTTTTTCTTAATGGATATTTTTAAGGGTGTTTTTAAACTTAGGATAGGAAGATCTTTGTTACAAGATTTTGGTTTATTCATGAGTTTTGGAACTTGAAAGAATTGCAACCAAAATCAAGACAAATGGCCTATGTAGGTTTCGGCCATAGTGAGTTTTTCATAGTTGTGATTGGTCTTAAATTTTTCTGAGTTGATATTTGAGTTTGGGACAAAATTTACATGAGGAATGTAATTTTTGGAATTAGGATATCAAATCCTTAGGTTAGGGGTAAAATGGTCATTTACCCACATGTAGAGGGTAAAATTGTAATTTTACTCTAAGTTGTCTCTTTTCACATTTCTAATTGTTAGTAATTAATTTCTAACTTTTAGAATAACCTTTTACAGTTCCTTGTGTTTCGCGCTTTATTATAATAGAATGCGACGATCGAGGTAAGTTAGCTTTTAACTTACTATCAGTTTAATGTGTATGAGTGATGAGTAAGGGACCTAAATTGTATGTATGCATGTTATATCATATGTGCCATGCCAAGTCATTACATATTTATCTGTTACATAAAATTTATTCTGTCATGAATTATTCATCTGTTACACAAGATATTCTGTCACGTATTCCTATCATTGCAAGTATGTCATGTTAAGTTAAGTATGTCATCTGTTACATGTATTTCATGTCACGTAATATTCACTGCCACGTTACACCATGTTAAGAAATGTTGTCTGTTATATAGTATGCCATGTTATGAAATGTTGCATGTTACATGTATGACATGTTATGAAATGTACTCTGTTACATTTATGTCCCAACTATGTCATGTCTGTCATCTTACGTTCACGTCACGTTACGCTATGTCAGGACTTCTGTCTTTTCGTATCATGTCATCCCGTCTCGAATACAGTTTGTGTATCTCGAGAACAATCTTGTTAAGTTATTCATGTCAATCACGACCCTAAGCGCTAGGATGGAGTAATATCTTAGTGAAACTCCTTTGTTCACGCTGGAGTGTCAAAATCCCTGGGTTGACGAAGTACAGTCACCAGGTTGCGAATGAGGCCTAATTAGCTGGTCACCAGAGCGCGCCAGGCACTAACGCCGATGGTGCCACACATTATGTTACGTGTGTCCACAGCAAGTGTGGCACAAACAATTCATGGGGCCACAACAACTGTGGAGTATGAAGTATGGGGCCACAAAAACTGTGGAGCATACACTATGTGAGACACAGCAATTGTGACACGTAGGATACGTGGGGCCACAACAACTGTGGAGTACGTATTAACGCACTCACAGCTGGTATAGACACCTGTGTTATGATGCGGTAATCGGCAGGGACACACGGCTCAAGGGGACCTGTGTAGCACCCATATGGTCAATTAATTAAGTCTACTGAGAAAGATTCCAAGTTCATGTATTTCACGTAATAGTCATGTTTCACGTTATGTTATGTTCAAGTTTACGTTCATGTCAAGTTTCACGTTTATGTCACGTCAAGCTAAGTTTCAGTTTCAGTTCAAGTTATGTTAGCTCATGCCATGTTATGTCAAGTCACGTTATGCTTATTATTCCATACCATGTTATGTCAAGTCATGTTATGCTTATTATTTCATGCCATGTTATGTCAAGTTATGTTATATTTACTATTGACTTTGATTGTACATTTATGCATTTATTGTCATGCATGCATCATTAACCTGTGTGAAGTTTTTTGTTAACTTGCTGAGATTTGTAATCAAATCTCACTGTGGTAGTCCCAACTACCATTCCCCCCGAATGGTAGATTTTGTTACAGGATCTGAAGGAGAACCAGAAGATGACTAACTGGAAACGGTCGACTAAGCGACGGTGTGACTTAGATGTAGTTGTCTTAGGTTACTAATTGTATTTTGTGGAGTTCAATCTCCAGCACTCTTTTGTTCACAACCATTTTGGACTAGTGTTGTGATCTTAGTTGTTTAGTATGTCTTTATGTATGAAGTATGTTGTAAGTATTTGGGATATCATAAGTTTGGTGCATAGTATTGCTTTTAAAAAAAAATTATCCACTGCGAATATTGCATAATGCTAGATGCATGTTAGGAACATTGCATCTTATATGTCATGAACGGGGACAGGTAACCTTGTGTTGCATGTCCCGACGCTTCAGATGTCTGTCCGATCCCAAGTGGAATCTGCTGGCGTCACAGGGTGGTATCAGAGCAATACGTCTCTAGGTTTAAATCCACATGTCCTTGGGAAATGCACCAAATATTAGGCTTGAAATTTTAGTGTTCATTAGGCTTAAATTTTTTTAAGTATGAGAGATAGTACGTGGTTATAATATGTGTACTCGTGTGTTTCAAGAAGTGACACATGACTCGTGGTAGGATACCTCGGAACCCAGAGGGAGGCATCAATCAATAGAATCAGAATCCCCCATTGGATGGCTGAAGCTGTACGTCTGCTGGCTGAGGTACTCAGACAACAACAACAAGCGCACGTACCTAGACCCGAAGTTAGGGGTTGTCCGTATGAGAAGTTCTTGATCCACCGTTATCCAAACTTTTCTGGTAGTGAAGAGCCATTGAAAGCCGAGAAATAGATTATGGATCTCGAAAGGACATATGAGATATGTGGTTGTACTGAGGACCAGAAGGTTCTATACGTTGGATACCTATTCCAAGGAGAAGCTGGAATGTGGTGGGATAAAGGAAGCTCCTAGTTAGGTAACTAGGAAGTCTCGCTGCACTATCATGGGAGAGATTTAAGGAAGAGTTCAACAACAGATTCTTCCCTGATTCTGCCAAACTGCTGAAGGCACAGGAGTTTGCGAGTTTAACTCAAGGCAGTCTGACCGTAGAACAGTATGCTGCTAAGTTCATGGCGTTAGGAAGATTTGCACCACACTTGATTTCTACTCAAAGGATGCAGGCGCAGAAGTTTCAAGCAGGACTTCAGCCAAGGGTCCGTAGTCAAGTAGCTTGCCTAAGAATAGAGAATTACCAAGAGTTGGTAAATGTGGCTGCGATAGCAGAGGCTAAGCAGAGAGGTCTAGCAATCCAGATCAATTCCGAACGAAAGAGGACCATGCCATTTGCTGCAAGCGGTAGTGCCGAGAAGAAAATGTCTTTTTCCAACCCAGCGAAAGGCAAGGGAATAGTGACAGGAGGACATATGCCATCTGCTTATCCGTTATGCCCTAAGTGTGGAAAGTGTCATCCTGGAGAATGTCGTAGTGGTTATGGAGTTTGTTATCGATGCAGGAAACCAGGACATTTGATCAGAGATTGTCCCAACACTGCACAAGGTAGTGGAGCTGGTGATCATAAGCCAAGGCCCCACATCCCAACACGCGTGTATGCTGTAACCCCAGGTGATATCGATGCTGATGCATCAGAGGTTGAGGAAGCTGGCGTCATCACTAGTATTTTTCCTTAAAGTCTTTATGCTTTTATTATTAACATGAGTGTTGGAAATATGGTTATTAATAGAATCACATTATATTTTATTAGGAAATGTCAATCTGTTAAGGGTCACAGCTTGTGCGCTATTTGATTCGGGCGCGTCGCAGTCCTTTGTGTCTGCAGCGTTTGCACGAACTTGTAGTTTGCAAACTGAGCTATTACCTCGACGGGTTGTAGTGTTAATTCCTGATGGGAATACGGTAGCTTGTACCCGTTTAGTTAAGGATTGTCCTGTAGAGCTAGATGGAAGGACGTTGAAAGCTAACCTACTAGTATTCAGTCAGATGGAGTTTGACCTAATTTTGGGTATGGACTGACTATTCAAGCACTATGCTAAGATAGATTGTCAAAAGCGAGAAGTGGTATTTGAATCCCCAAGTGAAGACATAATTAGGTACGTGGGAACATCAGTTAAGGCCACCCCACCAGTGATTTTGGCTTTACAAGCTACGAAGTGTATCGAGGATGGAGCCTCAGCTTTTCTGTTGATGACTGTGGAGAAGACAAATGGGAGTGAAGAAATCCGTGGGATACCCGTAGTTGAAGACTTTCCTGAAGTTTTTGTCAACGAACTACCTGGTCTACCACCGGATAGAGAAACTGAGTTCAAGATAGAGTTGGAACCGGCAACAACTCCGATTCACAAGGCCCCGTATCGTATGGCCCCTGCTGAATTGAAGGAGCTCAAAGTGCAGTTGGAAGAACTTTTAGAGAAGGGTTTTATCCGCCCTAGTTCCTCCCCGTGGGGAGCACCTGTGCTATTCGTGAAGAAGAAAGATGGATCTATGAGGATGTGCATAGACTATAGGGAGCTGAATAAGGTGACGATCAAGAATAAGTATCCGTTATCCAGGATCGACGATTTGTTGGATCAGTTACAAGGAGCGTCCATGTTTTCAAAGATCGACCTACGATCCGATTATCATCAGCTGAAAGTTAAGGAACAGGATGTGCCAAAAACTGCCTTTAGGACAAGGTACGGCCACTACGAGTTTTTGGTAATGCCTTTTGAGTTAACCAATGCTCCAGCCGCATTCATGGACATGATGAACAGAATATTCAGACCTTATCTGGATAGTTTTGTTGTCGTATTCATTGATGACATCCTAATTTACTCGAAGAGCGAGGAGGAGCATAGAAAACATCTAATTATGGCTTTGACTATACTCAAGGACCAAAACCTATATGCCAACCTTAGCAAGTGCAAGTTCTGGCTTGATGAAGTGAAGTTTTTGGGTCACGTGATCTCTAGTGGAGGAGTAGCTGTGGACCCAAGCAAGATTGAAGTAGTAACGAACTGGCAGAGACCGACCAGTGTGCATGAGATTCGAAGTTTCTTAGGGCTGGCTGATTATTATAGGAGGTTTGTTGAAGGATTTTCTAGCTTGTCTGGACCACTCACGGCGTTGACTAAGAAGAACGTGAAGTTTGTTTGGAATGATAAGTGCGAGGCAAGTTTTCTTGAGTTGAAGAAAAGACTTACGACCGCACCGGTACTTACACTGCCAGAGCCTCTTATGCCTTTTGTAGTGTATAGTGATGCATCTAAAGCAGGACTAGGATGTGTGCTGATGCAAGAAGGGAGAGTTGTTGCTTATGCTTCACGTCAACTGAAGAATCATGAGCAGAATTATCCTACGTATGATTTGGAATTAGCTGCAGTGGTTTTTACTCTTAAGATTTGGAGACACTACTTGTATGGCGAAAAGTGTGAAGTTTTCACAGATCACAAAAGCCTCCAATATCTGTTCGAGCAGAAGAACCTTAATATGAGGCAGAGAAGATGGTTGGAATTAATCAGCGATTATCAATGCAACATCAAGTACCACCCCGAAAAGGCCAATGTGGTAGCTGATCCTTTGAGTCGCAAGAGCAGATCGGAGGATTCATCTATCTTGTCGTCAGAAGTAAATTCACTCTCATGCAGTATGAGGAAACTGTTGATCGAGAATCGTAGTCGGGAAGTAGTTCTGACCACCGTTCAAGAGTTCATTCCTTTGGATTGGGAAGAACTGAAAGACCGTCAGAAGAAAGAGCTTGCAGAAGTCATCGGGAAAATTGAGAAGTCGGAAGGACCGAAGGACTTTAGCATCAGAGAAGATGGAACTTTGTATTTCAAGAACCGAAGGGTCATCCTAGCAGACCAAGAGTTAAAAGGAAAGGTAATGAAGGAAGCTCATAACACACCTTACACTGCTCATCCCGGTAGTACAAAGATGTACCAGGATCTGAAGTAGCATTTCTGGTGGGCAGGAATGAAAAAGGACGTGGCAGATTTTGTGAACAAGTGTTCAGTATGCAGATTAGTTAAAGCAGAACACCAAAAACCAGCAGGTGAATTGCAGCCACTGCCAATCCCGGAATGGAAATGGGAGGATATCTCAATGGATTTTGTAGTGGGTTTTCCAAGAACCTCAGCTGGAAATAATGCTATCTGGGTGATAGTGGACCGTCTGACAAAAAGTGCTCACTTTATACCCATCAAGAATACATATTCTTTGGAGAGATTAACGAGGATTTATATAGCAGAGATTGTCAGATTGCATGGAGTGCCTAAGACGATTGTGTCCCATAGAGACCCTCGTTTCACGTCGCGTTTCTGGCAAAGTTTGCAAGACTTAATGGGAACTAGATTGAAGTTCAGTAGTGCTTACCATCCGCAAACAGATGGGCAAACAGAAAGGACAATACAAACTTTGGAAGATATGCTAAGAGCCTGTGTATTGGAAAATGAGGGGAACTGGGAGAAGCAACTACCTTTGATAGAATTTGCTTACAACAATAGTTTCCAGGCCACAATTCAGATGGCACCTTATGAAGCCTTGTACGGCCGAAAGTGTAGATCTCCGTTGTATTGGGACGAAGTAGGGGAAAGCAAAGTGTTTCGGCCCGAAGTCTTGCAAGAGATAAAGGAACAAGTCCACATGATCAGAGAAAGGATGAAAACTGCACAGAGCCGACAAAAGAGTTACGCTGATAATCGAAGGAGGAGTTTAGAATTCGAAGTTGGAGATTGGGTCTATGTGAAGGTATCCCCTATGAGAGGAGTAAGTCGTTCCGGAGTGAGGGGAAAATTAAGTCCAAGATACGTGGGACCCTATGAAATAGTGGAGAAGGTGGGAACAGTTGCGTACCGTCTGGAGCTACCAACTGAGTTCCATGGAATCTACAATGTATTCCACGTGTCCTCTTTGAAGAAGAGTTTTGGGAACCTGATCCCGCCAATGGTGGATCCTGCTAGTGTACCTTTACAGTCCAACTTGACCTACGAGGAGAAACCAGTTCAGATCATTGACTGGGAGGAAAAAGAATTACGGAACCGCAAGATTCCACTAGTCAAAGTACTTTGGAAAAACCATAATATTCAAGAGGCAACTTGGGAGAAGGAAGTCAATATGCAAGCCAAGTACCCCCAGTTATTTGATGCCTAATCCAATCTTGTTTTGTTTTATTTTCGGCTCAGTCGATATTTTGTGCTTCACTTTGTATGGGATTGCTATATCAGATGTGGTAATTCGTTGTTTGATTATTACTAAAGTATATGTTTCCATTACAGAGTTTTGTGGGCCATGTTTAGTGTGTATACTATAGAATGTTCTCCATGTTGATTGTATTCTTTTTGCAGTTCCATGGCTCGAGAGCGCAAGACTGCCCGTAAATCGACCCTTTCGGCACAGCGAGTGCGTGAGATGCGAGAACAGCGTCGTAGAAGACGTTTAGCTAAACTGAATAGGGAGGTGTCTGCTTATTGGCGTAAGATGGAACGCCAAGAGCACCACCGCACGCGCATTTTAGACATTGACAGTAGTGGAGTAGGTTACGAGAGGAGGGCCTTACCTCATGAGGAGCATTACCCTCCGTTACACTTTACCACATGGCTTGATCGAGATAACTTCAAGGCTAGGATGGCACGGGACTGAGCAGAGTCCAGCAAAGCAGCTGAGGAGCGTGCTGCTGCCGTGGATGCTGAGCCCGCTACCTCAGGCACATCCATGTCGTCGACTCATCGTGGGCGTTTGTTGGAGGATGGTCAGGAGCCTGATAGCAGTGATGAGGAGGTCGTGCAGCTCCCCAACCCAGGCCATTTTGAAAATTTGGTGTATGATTCAGAGGACGATGTGTTCTACTACTTACCCCAACACACCGTGCCGACGGACATCAATGCACCTCCACCAGAGCCAACCAGTAGTGATACGTCCAGTGATGGACAATAGTTCTGGTGAGCAACATCTTTTACTTAGCTTGTTAATGTTGTACTTGCGTCGATTTCGAGGACGAAATCTTTTTTTTAGGAGGGGAGGATGTAATAGCCCACTAAAAATTCATTGATGGAATTTCTATTGACTTTAGGAATCTCGTGAAAATCCATAAGTTTTTACAAATCGACCAATCGCTTAGGTTTTAGTTTGTCATCATGATCAGTGTTATCACTCACTATGGTGCTAGATTTATGGGTTTAATTATTTGAGATAGTTAGAAGTGTCAGAATAAGTTATGGTCTGCACCATTAGACTCAGTGCATTATTTAGGATTTTATGGCGCAATAGCCTATTTTCATAATTTCGGACGAAATGTCTGTTGGAAATTGTGAAATTATTTTTTAGGGGCACTTCAGGGTTGAATTTCAGTGAACGATTTTCACTATAGGTTAATATGAATATTTAGAATTTTTTAGTCCTAAGTTTATTATGTTTCTTTTTAGAGTGAATAGTAACCTCGTTAAGCGCACCCATTGTAGTGTTTTCAAAATCACAGTGTGGAATGTCCAAATTAGGTTAGAAAAGTTTTATTTGGACACTTGGCAAGATCTTAGCCACACATAGTAAATGGTATTAGACACTTGGCACAAAGAAGAACCATTAGATAGATTTGTGAAGGAATCAAGGTGTGAGATCATGCCACCTAAGCAAAACTATGTTTCAACTGTTCAACCAAATTGTGCCAGACTAAAGAGGGTTTCAACCCTAGCAAAACCCTAAATGGTTGGAATCCAATTGAAATCCCAAAAGCTTGGTTGAAACCAAAACCCTAAGTGGTTTTCCCAAACCCTAAAGTTGGCCTCCAAACCCTTTTTAATCCGATTTCTAGCATTGTGTTTAATTACTTGATTAAATCACTTCCACATGCTATTAATTAATCAAATCCTTGTTATGACATCATTATTCAACCTTTTAAACCTTGGGAATTTGATTGGGCCAAGAAAAATTGATTTTGGACTTGATAGCATCTCAAACCCTAACCAAACCCCCTTTAAACCCCAAATTGAAGTCCACTTGGTGGGGCCCACCAAGGCCCACGAAATTTGCCACCTTGGCAAAGCTTCTTGGAGAATTTTCCTCCACCACATGGCAGACCATTCACTACCATTGGCTGCACCCAATAGTGCCTTGATGTGAAGGAGAAATCCATTCCATCAACCTCCATCTTTCACAGCTGTTGCAGCCAGTCTCTGCCCCTCTCTATTCTCCACTTTATGTCACATAGCCACCTCCAATCAAGGGTCATTCAAGCCCATAACTTCCCCCTCCAGAAGTCTAAAGTCGTGCAAGACACACTTCTCTCCATTTTATCACTTCTTTCCCCCGTTCTTAGAGAGAAACCCAAAAGAGCTCTCTCGGGCAGATTTCTGGGTCTTTTTGCGTGGCTATTTCTGATCCCTTGTAAGTATTATCTCACGATGACTCCTTCACATAAGTTGTTCTTATTTGATTCTAGTTCACGTAGATATATTATTAGTCTCATTCCATGCTCATTTGATCGGTAAAAAGTATTTTTAACCATGGAAAGGTCATTCTGGGCATGAAACTAGAGAGTATGTTATGTTTTGGAAGTTTTGACCAAGCTAATGGACATATCTTGGTCCGAAAATTTTATGGAGTATTGTTAACATGTGTTTATGAATGTTCATTGAGGTTTTTTTGCTTGAATAAAGCTTTTGATGATAGATTTTCTTAGAGTTAGAAACTTGAAAACTGGAAGTGGAAAAACAGTTTCTGTTTTGGGAAAGTTTGAATATTTCGTGGTTTAATCTTATTCCAAAGGCTTTGATATTTTTATATGATGATCCTAAGCCTCTTATATACATGTTAGGATGTTATTTCGAAGATATATAGTATTAGTTTTTAAAGATATGATTTTCTATGCAAGAGGATTTCGGTTAGGCCTAAATTTTGATGTTTTTGAGTTAGATCCATGTTTTATTAAATTTTAGCCATGTGATTTTAAGTTTGATGGTTGGATCTTCTTTAGGACACTTGTTTAAACCATGTGATGTGTTAGTTTGAAGATCACATGTCTTTAAGCCATGGATCAAGATATTGATCTTAGTTAGTTGGGAAAACCAGTTTCTGTTTTGGACTAAGTTTAAAACCAAAAACTCCAAGTGTTGTTTTGTGATTTTCGGTGAGTTTTTTTTATTTTTATTTAAAGCATGTTTGATATTAGGATGATGTTATGAATATGTTAGAAGTAAGATTTGTTTTTTTTTTTGAATTCTTGGAGATGTTTTTATTAAGGTCAAAACTTATGATTTAAGGTTTACTTTTTGTTAAAAAGTTTGGGTCTTTTTACAAAAAGTTTGGTGTTGATAATTAGTTTTTTTTTCTTAATGGATATTTTTAAGGGTGTTTTTAAACTTAGGATAGGAAGATCTTTGTTACAATATTTTGGTTTATTCATGAGTTTTGGAACTTGAAAGAATTGCAACCAAAATCAAGACAAATGGCCTATGTAGGTTTCGGCCATAGTGAGTTTTTCATAGTTGTGATTGGTCTTAAATTTTTCTGAGTTGATATTTGAGTTTGGGACAAAATTTACATGAGGAATGTAAATTTTGGTAATTTTTGGAATTAGGATATCAAATCCTTAGGTTAGTGGTTCCTCGTGTTTCGCGCTTTATTATAGTAGAACGCGACGATCGAGGTAAGTTAGCTTTTAACTTACTATCAGTTTAATGTGTATGAGTGATGAGTAAGGGAACTAAATTGTATGTATGCATGTTATATCATATGTGCCATGCCAAGTCATTACATATTTATCTGTTACACAAAATTTATTCTGTCATGAATTATTTATCTGTTACACAAGATATTCTGTCACGTATTCCTATACATTGCAAGTATGTCATGTTAAGTTAAGTATGCCATCTGTTACATGTATTTCATGTCACGTAATATATTCATTGTCACATGTTACACCATGTTAAGAAATGTTGTCTGTTATATGGTATGCCATGTTATGAAATGTTGCATGTTACATGTATGCCATGTTATGAAATATGCTCTGTTACATTTATGTCCCAACTATGTCATGTCTGTCATCTTACGTTCACGTCACGTTACGCTACGTCAGGACTTCAGTCTTTTCGTATCCATGTCATCCCGTCTCGAATACAGTTTGTGTATCTCGAGAACAATCTTGTTAAGTTATTCATGTCAATCACGACCCTAAGCGCTAGGATGGGGTAATATCCTAGTGAAACTCCTTTGTTCACGCTGGAGTGTCTAAATAGGTGTGAAATTCTCTGGGTTGACGAAGTACAGTCAACAGGTTGTGAATGGGGCCTAATTAGCTGGTCACCGGAGCGCGCCAGGCACTAACGCCGATGGTGCCACACATTATGTTACGTGTGTCGACAGCAAGTGTGGCACAAACAATTCGTGGGGCCACAACAACTGTGGAGCATGAAGTATGGGGCCACAACAACTGTGGAGCATACACTACGTGAGACACAACAATTGTGACACGTAGGATACGTGGGGCCACAACAACTGTGGAGTACGTATTAACGCACTCACAGCTGGTATAGACACCTGTGTCTCACATTACGCCACATACAAAGTACACCCAGCGTGTACTCTTCCCGTTCCACACAACGCCACGCCATCCATACAACACATGCCCCACAACTGCATTACACAGCACAGTCCACAACACTTCACAATACGCCCAACAATTCACAGCACACTACACGGCACAATGCACCTCCATACAACACAGATAAGCCCAACACTTCACTACACAGAATGCCCAACACTTCATCACACAACACCACATCACAATGCCACAACTCCATTAATACTAACAGCACAGTCCACAACCTAGTCAACTAATCAATATCTAACATAAATATGAGAGGTAGAGGGTTATACCATCGACGGGATAACCCCTGTGTTGCTCGTTGACCGTCATAGCCGATGATGTCGACAGTGTCATACGTGGCGGCTGACCCACGTACGTTAACTGTTTAGGCGTTTGGATAGCTAGGTGTGGTCTTGGAAGGGCTCGTGATGGCCTTGTGATGGCGGTGAGGGGCATAACACGGCGGCTCTAGCCGTGTGCAGTGGCGGTCAATCACGCGCAGTGACTGTCCATCACGTGCAGTGATTACCCACCACATAAAGTGGTGGCTTGGACCTAGGGCTCAGCTAAGGGAGGTGCGGTGGATCTCGTGGTGGCGTCGAGGTGGCGCCATGGTGGCTCACGGTGGCAGATTTGGCCATCCCGTGGAGGAGAAGCCGTGGGAGAGTGAGAGAGAGTGTGCTCTCGTGGGTGGCAGATTGGGGCCGTGGGAGGTTGGCTTGGCTTGGTGGCGGCCTAAGGAGGCTGGAGGTGATGGATACCAATCGTGGGTGGCGGTGCACGGCGTGCAACCCGTGCGTGAGAGAGGGAAGAACCCGTGTGGTGGGGGCGAGGCTGTGGGCCTCAGGTCACATGGAGGAGCTCGGGGAAGGGGAGAGGAGGTCCATGGTGGTCGTGGGTGCTGCGCACGGCGGCGCTAGAGGCCGTCGGTGGCCTTGAAGCCGTGTGAAACCCATAAATGGGTTTCGTGCGTGCGTGTGTGCGATGGAGAGAAGGTGGCTGCATGGGAGGGGCTGACTTTGCCGGTGAGGGGTCGTCGGCGTGGGAGGAGGTCGATGGTGGTGGAGGTGGAGCTGTTGGGCGGCGCTACACGCACCAAGCCCATACGGGCCTTGCGCTTCCAACGGAGAGGAAGAGGGAGCGTGAGGGGGAGGAGCTGCCATGGTTGAGCTCACCGGCGTGAGGAGCAGCCGGTGGTGCAGGCGGTGTGGCCTGGCAACGCACGGTGGCGCCGAGCTGTGCGTTGGAAGCTTCGGCATGGAGGAGATGCGTACTACGTACGCCGAATGAGAGAGGGAGGAGAGAGAGGGTTACGGGGAAATGAGATGGAAAGAGAGGGGGTCTGGGTATTTAACCCAGTCCCTTCGTCTGGGGACCCACATATTGATCTAACGACGAGAGATTAAAATACTTATTTGAACATGCATAAATATTAACTTAATTAAAAGCACTTAGAGGAATTAAGGTAGAATATTATTTTAAACTAACTTTAGTTTATAAAATAATATTCTTCATCATTAATACAATGATGAAGTCTCACTTAACATATTTAAAAGGATTAAACCATTTAATTAATAAAAGTTCTCAACATAATTTAAATCTCATAATATCTTAAATAATTGAAATCATTTTAATAATATTATTAAAATGATTTCCGGCAATTATAATATTTTTGGAGCTATTCAAGAATATTATGATTATCGTATTTAAGATCAAATCTTAATTCAATAACACTGGAAATACTCCTTATAAATATTTCCAGCACATTTAAAACACTGGGCGTGCCCTAGAAGTCACACAATATCTTTCGAGACACGCCATCATGGTTCGACACGCATAACTTAGCTGGCAGTCGCTAGCGGGAAAGGCAGATGATCACATAATCTCTACCTCGGGATTTGCTTACGTCATAAAGCGAAACATACGTCAGAAAGAAGAAGTGTACGTAAGAAGGAAGGACCGTACGTAAGAAGAAGAAGCAGGATATCACAAGTACATAAGAATAATACAAAACTTCTTTCACAAAGAAGTTATCTCTCTTGCTCTGAACTCTCTCTAGAAATCACTCTCATATGACAAAAATGACTTCAGCTGAATAATAAAACAAGAAGAGGCGTCGTTTGATATTTATAGAAAATAGTGCATATTCACTTTTGAGAACATTGGCTCGAGCGAACTCTCGAGCGGGTGTCGAGCGAACGTAGGGCTTTGACATTTCGCTCGAGCTGAATGTTGAGCGATGTCGAGTGAACTCTCGGACTTGCATTTCGCTCGAACTGAATGTCGAGCGATGTCGAGCGAACTCTCGGACTTGCATTTCGTTCGAGCTGAATAAACCTCCGCTCAAGCGAACATACAACAGAGCACCATTTCAACTAGATTCAAGCCACCTTTTAACACAGTCCTTGAAGGCTATCTTCCTTAACTTTGAAGCTATATCTGGTTTGAAAGTAAATCTTTCTAAATCTGAGCGACTTGCTGTGAGTAACAGTCACAACAAAAGGAGTCTGGCCAGTTATTAGGTTGTGAGGTTTCTTCGTTGCCTATGAAGTGCCTTGATCGTCCTTTGGGAGCATCATCCAAAGCCAAGATTATTTGGGATGAGGTGCTAGAGAAGATTGAGCATAGGCTGACTGGGTGGAAAATGTTGTATTTATGAAAAATGGACCGGATTACCTTAATAAAAAGCACACTGTCAAACATTCCCACATACTTCTTATCATTATTTCCTTTTCCTACTAGTGTTGCCTGGTGGATTGAGAAGCTCAAAAGAGATTTTTGTAGAATGGGCTAGGTGAGAAGTTTAAGTTCATATAGTTGTTTGGGAAAATGTGTGTTTTCCAGTGAGAGGTCGCGTGTTGGAGGTTCACAATTTGAGAGTCTTCAATATGGATCTGTTAAGAAAATGGATGTGGAGATATAATTATGAGAGGGAAACATTATGGAAGGTGGTCGTTGATACTAAGTATAGGATTACTCGGGTTGATACTATCCCAAACCGTACATTTTTTCTCTTCTCCCGCTTTTTCCCTCTGATCCTGTGCAGCCCCACTTCCCGCAAACAATGCACAAAAACCTCCTCAATGCTCCACTCTCTCTGTCACTCCCTGTCCCTCTTTGTGCTGCCAACTATTGCCGCCAGACTGTGGTGCCACCGCCTCCCTCTCTTAGTTGCCGACGCTGGTAACTCTCTGTACATTACTCTCGTGTTCTCTATCTCTCTCCGCGCACGCCCTCTCTCTCCCTCGCATTTTCTCTCCCTCTAACTCTGTTAATCTCTCTCTCTCTCTCTCTCTCTCAATTTTGTTTTCTGCATCACCACCTCACAGTGGCTACCTATTGAAGGCCTATACGCCACTCAATCCCGCCGTACCAAGCCCCTATCCGTGTCTCTGTTTCATTTTTTCCCCTCTCCAATGCCAACATTCTCTCTCTTAGTTTTGGGTCGCGACTGACAGAAGCCACTGGAGTCGACGTGTGCCTCTCGCCATCAAGGTATTTTCTCTCTTCAAATTCGTCTGATTTCAATTTTGTCCGCAATTTATTATTCCACCGTTTGAAATCGGTTTTGATGTTTCCCTTGTGTCAAAACAGGGATTTACGTTCTGCTTGGTTATCTGCAGATATGCACAACCATGCCATAAGGGTATACATGGCCTTTGTTTCTGTTTCTGATGATGTTCAATGCCTTGTGCATAAGGTCTATTATTATGGAGATGAGGTCCTTACTACTCATGCTAGTAACCACTTTCCTTGGAAGAGCAAAGGAGTAAAACAACTCTTAAGAATTTTTTTTTTTTTTTTTTTTTTAAGCTTGGGTTGCATTCTTAGGGAAGATCCTAACTATTGACAACCTAAGTAAACATGGGCTTATCCTTGTTGACTAGTGTTGTATGTTAAGAAATAGTGGTGAAACGGTTGATCATCTACTTCTACATTGTGAATTTGCTAGGGCCTCATGGAATTATTTTTTCAACAAAGTGGGTTTAGCATGGATTATGCCTGTGAGGTTGTTTGATCTACTGACTAGTTGGAGAGGGATTAAGTAGATACCTCATATTGCAACTATGTGGAAGATGGCTCATATTTGTCTACTTTGGTGCATTTGGAAAAGGAATGACAAAAGTTTTGAAGATCAAAAGAGCACTTTGGAAGAATTTAAGAATTTTTTTCTTGAAGACTTTATTTATGTGGTCTATAGTTATAGATTTTAATGGTCTCAACTTTCATGATCTTCTTGTATCTATCTATTTCTAGTTCTAACTATGTGTAATCTATTGTATATTTCATTTGTACTTGGGCTATGCCTATTTCAATATTAGTGAAATATCATCTTACTTGTATAAAAAGGTAGTTTCCAATTCAAACTGGTTGGACTTGAATTGGGTTGGGTCCTTATCCTTAACTAGGGGTGTAACCGGTCCGGTTTGGTCCAGTTTTGAATAAAATTTAGGACCAAACCAATATGTACCGATTTTACATTTTTGAAAACCGATTCCGCATCGGTTATCCCCTAAATCAGTACTTTTGATTTTACCAGTTCCGATTTGATTCGGTCCGGTTTTCCGATTTTAATAAAATGAAAATTTGTTAAAAAAAAAAATCTGTTTTTTAAAAAAATAAACTGCTTTTAAAAAAATATGTTTTATTGCAAAATCTGTTTTAAAAAAAAAAAAACAGTGCATATAAAAGTGGATTGATTGATAGTCCAAGAACTCCTATTCCAATTTCATATTAGCAGTACTACTTCCTATGATTAATTGATCATGATCATGAAAAACTTCCACTCAGGTATATACCATCTAAATTAGGAGTTTATTTGGTTTGTGCACGTTTCATTAACATCACTGCTTGAGCTCTATCAACAGCACATGCACACACTGGTTAAGTATTGCAGCAGTCTTACAAGAAACAGTCCACTGAAATTGAGCTATAACAGTGCATAATTTTACAAATTATTTCATTTTAAAAATTATAATTTATATTATTATATATATTATATATAAAAATTCTATATAATATAAAAAATATTATATATAATATTAAAAAAATAATTTAAAATATATATTATATGGATCCAATCCGGGTCTAAAAAGCCTAGAACTAGAACCGGACCGGTACCGACCGATTTTGCTATTACGAAAACCGGTTCCAGACCAATTCAACCGGTTTGGGCCGGTCCGGACTGGATTTTCGGTTTCTTGATTTTTTTTACACCCCCTATCCTTAACATCCGCCTACAAGGTCAATGGGGAGGCATGAAAGTTGAGTTTGGTGCACATGTGATGAAAATGAGTAGAGACAACTGGCCTCGTAAGTATATCAGATAGTTTATCCCAGTTAGAGAAGAAGCACACATGAAGAGCTTTAGCAGCAATGCAATCCTGGACAAAGTGGGAATTAATTTCCACATGTTTTGTACGTGCATGCATGACAGGGTTAGCTAAGAGGTCAGTGGAGCCGATGTTATCTCACCACAGTTCCGTAGGAGATGAGAGAATTATGCCAAGATCACGAAGGAGGTATTGGATCCATCGTAATTCAACTATTGTATTCGCTAGAGCCTTGTATTCTAGCTCTATGCTGGACCAAGAGACAATTGGATGTTTGCTAGACCTTTAAGAGATGAGGAAGATGCGGTAGGCCCCAATTGAGAGACGGTCATTCGGGCAGCCCACCCAATCAACATCTAAGATTGCCTTAAGGTATAGCTATGGCTACTTTGTGAGAAGGAAACCATGAGTAAAGATGTGATTGAGGTGTCATAAAACAAGCTTTATGGCTTACCATTGGAGTTTGGTTAAATGATGCATAAACTGACAGCAAAGGAAGGTTTAACCTTGTGAGATACAAATATTGTAGTAAGCTGGCATAGTTGCAAAACAAAGTGGGGTCCTCAAATGGATCTCCATCATAGGCATAGATAGAATGAGAATAGCACATTGGTGATGATATTAGCTTAGTTTCAAGCATGTTGCTCTGTTTAGAAGATCAATTGTGGTGCCTCGTTCCTCAGTAAATGTGACAACCCAAACTTAACCAAGTCCTCATCCATTACTTTCATTACTTTTAGTCTTAGCCCAATTAGAAATTGGCCCAAAGGGATTTGGTAAGGTGAGATTTAGTAAGGAACATGGGCCTCATCCTATTGCTAGTGCATTAGGCGCCCAAGCCCACAAAGAGGCTCAAAAAACTAGTAACACTCAGCCACTAGAAGATTTATGGTTTAGAAACCCTAATTAGGGTTCCGATAATGGAGGGAGGTGCCAAAAAGGAGATAGTGACTTTTAGATTCCTTAAGCTCAATCATTTGTGACCTAGGGAAGGGACATTTCGGTTGGACAAAGCAACTTGCCACTTGGCAAGCATGCAAGAAAGCTTTTAGAGAAAGTGAAAATAATGGGGGGAAGACAAGGCGTCAACTCACCTAGGGCACATGCCCACTCCACCAACCACCCTGCCACTAGGGGTGTAAATTCAAACCGGAAAACCGGTCCGGTTCGGGACCGGTTCTTAGAATGTGAAAACCGACCGGTTCCAGTCCGGTTCCGATTTTAGGATTTTTCGAACCAGACCGGACCGGTTGATAAAATATATATATAAAATAATATTTGTATTATTGTATATATAAGTTTTATAAAAAATATTAATATATATATAAGTTTTATATATTATGTATAATTATAAATTTTTATGTGAAATTTTTATATATACTATATATAATTATATATATTCATATATGAAATAATTTCTTATTATAATTTATAAATTATTACATAAAATGTTAATACTAAATCACTAAAAGTTTATAACTAATACTAATAGTCTAATATAGACTAATGACTATAGTTATACTTATAATCAATACTACAAGTTTTTACTAAAAGTTTATAACTAATACTAATATTAAATATATAGTTTATAACTAATACTAATATATAATTTATAACTATACCAATAGTCTAATATTAATACTATTATATAGTCTAATATATTAATAAAAGTATAAAACAGTTTTTTTTAAATCAATTTTTTTTTTTTATAAACAAATTTTTAATGATAAATTGTGAAACTTACATTTTAAAAAAATCGGAAACCGGTAAAACCAGAAGTACCGGTTTAGGAGGGTAACCGGTGCGTAATTGGTTTTGGAAAATACAAAACCGGTACATACCGGTTCGGTCCTAGATTTTGTCCAAAATCGGACCGAACCGGACCGGTTACACCCCTACCTGCCACATGGCCAACATGCAATCTTGTTATTAGGATTTGTTGAATCTGGACTTAAAGTTGGAAGAAGGAAAGAGAGAGGGTGGGTTCCGGTTACCCAAAAGCCACACGCCACCCGCCACTAGCATTAATGCATGGGAGTTCCTAGGAGATTTGCAATGATGAGGAATTGTAAGAGGCACATGGGGTAAATCAAAATTTGAAGACACAAGCCTCTAAGAGATCTTAGGGATTCGGCTAAGGAGAGAAGCACGCCTAACCCATTGAAGGCCAATCTTCTTTTGCCAATTGTCACACATGCATAGACCTTTTGAGTTTCTAGAAAAGGGAATGATGAGGAAGGTGAAGAGGGGGGGGGGGCTTTGGGAAGGAACCACACGCCACCCTGAAGGCTTTAGAAGAATCTTGAGTAAGAAGGGAAAAGAGGATTTCAACTAGGGCAAACACACACACACACGCCACATGCCAAATGGCATCCATGAACAAGCCTAGGATCCAAGATATGATGAGACACACTTAAGTTTTGGCCATAAAGATCTACACGCCCCTTGTCTTTAGTGTGAGTTCATTGAACCTAGACCACAAAAGGGAATGGCAAGGGCCATTTAGGGTCTTAGTTAGGGCAAGGGCCACGCCACTTGTCATCCATGTTAGAAGAACCCCTTGGAATTATCGAGAAAGGCAATGATGAGAAGGAAGAGGGGAGACTTTGGCCAAAAGAAGAAGCAACATGCCACATGACGCCCATGCACAAGGACCCTTCAGTTTCCACAATCATAGTAATGATAAGAGAGAGTGTGTATGGGGAATTGAGGTTAAGGGCTTCATTAAAGGGCCGGTGCCCTACACCCCCCAAAGGATGCCCAAAGATCATTTTGTCTAAAGCTTCATATTTTCAGCTCCCTCTTCTCTCTCAAACTCGTCCATCGTCCATTCTAGGAAGAACAAGCCACACACACCATACTCTTCTTTTCATCCAAACATTCTCCACACACACTGCTTGGGGAGGAGAGCAAGGAACCCCATGTTGGAAAGAATTACACGGTAAGGATCACCAACCTTCTACTCCACTTATTTTCCTTGAGCACAAGGATTTTCTTTGGTCTAAAGGGTTCGGTTTGGGTGAGAAAAAGGTGAGTAACACCCCCTTGTCTCAAGTTGTGAGGATGAATGGGAATGTTGGTGCAGTCATGATGGATGTTGTTAAGTATGAGAGTCTAGGGTTTTCCTCTCAAGGAAACCAAACCACCACTAGCAAAGAATGGGAGTGAATGAACCACTGCATGCTAGGTGACACACAGCCACCACTAGGGTTTCGAAGAAGGGTCTCCCTTCTGATGCAGCTCTCGGCCATAAGAGTAGATGGAAACGTACAAAGTGTACTCCTTACACACACTACACACACTAGTAACCACTAGGGTTACAAGGATCTAACCATTGGGAGTTTTAAACCTCCATTCAGCCCAAGGCATTTTCTCAAGACCGAGTTCATGAATGGCCACAAAGTAAGAAAGATAACCTAAAACCGAATAGGGTGAACCCTTGAACACGATACACACACCCTCAGATTGAAGTACCATTGATTTCACTAAGTCTAATAATTTAAACAATACGCTTTCAGCTTGCTTCATTGTTGGCAACTTCTTTACATCGGATATTTGTAAGTTAGCCTCAAACTTACTGTTGGATAAGATACTTATGTAGCATGTAATTTGTGCATTTTGTTGATCAAATTGGATTGGAATTGTTACGTGTCACTTGCCATGCTCAAATGTTGCTTATTGATTTAAATAACATCTTTTGATTTCGAGTAATGTTGTATGCTTGGTTGAACTTCCACATGTTGTTTTCTAGCACAAATATATTGCATGATCTAATTCTTTCAAGTCATAAACATGATGATTTTCTATATATGGCACAAGCACATGATTTCGTTGTATAAGAGTCACATGGTTCATGCTATAGATGTTTGGGTCATGCATTGAAGAAAAAATAAGTTTTTGTCACAAGTACATGTCAAATGCATTTTGGGTTGTGCATTTTTTTGAAAAGGAAAGAAAAAATGGTTTTTGTATGACCTCTAGATGGGGAAATATCCTAGTGAAACTCTTTTGTCCACTCCGAAGTACTTAAATCAGGGTGGTAACCCTTGGATTGATGAAATATAGTCAGTAGATTTCGAATGGATTCTTTTTAAAGAATTCTGGAGCGAAGCAGCACCTAACACTAGTGGGTGCAACACATTGAAAATGTGGTGAAGGCGAATTGCAAACTGCTATATTATATGAACTCCGATGTACTCACACCCGATCAAAAGGGTCGGCTATGTAATGCGATAACTAGCAGGGAGCCCACGGTACGTAGGGGAGCCATGAGGTGTCCACCTACATTGTTATTAGATTAAATGGCTATAAATGGTTAATACGATATGGAAATGGAACTTTTGCATGACTATTTTGCAATTATGTTACATGATTACATGGTCAATATTGTTGGAATAAGTACAAGAACGAAATGAGTTATTTGTCAAGTTCATGTCCATGCATTCATATTCATGATTTGCCTTTACAAGCTTATGTTATCTTCTTGTATGTTTTTAATTAACTTGCTAAGATTTCTCGAAATTTCACGAGCGAATGATAGAAGTTGTGACAAAATTAAAATAGGACCATGGGGAAAAGCAAGCAGGAGGGTCCCCCAACAATTAAGGATGCCCACAAGAGCCCCGAGTGTTCTGCAGAGCCAACAACAGAGGAAAGGCTAGAGGCAACTGATAAGTTTATTAGCGAAATACTAAAGCTTTTTGAGGACTTGCAGAAGATCATAGCGTAAAACAAGCCCAATCCGGATGTGTTTTTGGGATTCCTGCATAAACCATGTTTTGGATTTTTGGTGAACTAAGTAATGAGGATTGTGGTTTAAAACCCTTATTTTGTATTTTAGAAGTTTCTAAACAAGTATTTTGGGATTTTAACTTTATTTGGTGCCATACATAAATTTCTCTATGTTTACGTAGACTTGAATATTTTTCTGCTACTATTATTGCATAATGCTAATAACATGATAGGTGCATTGCATATTAACTGTTATGAACGACGGGTGTGTAACCTTGAGTTACATGTTCTAATGCTCCTGTCTCCTTCCAATCCCAAGCAGGGTCTGGGGGCGTCATAGTAAAAGGCCTGGTGAGGATCGTGGTGCCAAAGGTACCAGACAAACGACAACACCCAAAGTTTGAATCAGGCTAGGCATGCAATATTCACTAGGAAGTGTACATGTAAGAAAATAGATATCTGGTAAGCAGCAAACAAGTAAAGGCTTAGTTTGAAGGCTAAACATTATAGTACCAGAAATCTATCAAAAAACATAAATATATTCTCACAACATCCACAACTCACTTCATTCCTTAAATAACTTTACACATGTCCACCTGATTGATTCGTACACTCAGAACGAGGTCGACCGAACATATATGGTCACCTGGCTAATAGTTACAAATACAGCTCCCATAAATGAAAGGTCCTACACCAGAAACAAAATGACACACTTATTGCTCGGGCACGATTGGCTCTTCCTCCTTAAGTATCACTTCGGGATCTAAATCTGCATCAAAGTCTATGTATACCGAAACCATAGGCAGGTTAGACAGCTATGACAAAACTACTAATGAGAAACAATGCTCGTAAATATGTAATGAACATTTTCATGTAAGTAAGTGAACGCATGTATTAGTACAATGCGAGGAATCTTCCTCTTAGGCAAAAACACATATATTCGTAAACATAGCGAGAAATTAACCTCTTAGTAAAAACATATTTATATAAGCATGACAATGAATCACCCTCTAAGGAATTACCCTCTGCGCAAAACTTAATACATATACAATTGTAAATGTCGTCCAGATAAGGAAACACCCTCTTCTCAAGCACGTAAAACACGTCACACCAATCACATAGCCATTCACAATTATCACATAAATATTCGTAACACAAACATCCGTCGCCTAATGGGCCAACCGGGGTCAAGTCGCTCCACAGTTCGAAATCAGGGAATCTCTCCCACCTGACCAATATGGTGCAAGTCAACTCGTCTGTCCCCAGCACAAGTTGACTCCCACACAGAAATATGCATGTTGAATTGGGAAATGTCTACATGTGATACGTTCGAGGGACTCTTCATCCCATCTATTAGGTAAGGCCAACGCGATATTGTCCCACCCCAATCATTCATAGGGACTCTTTCTACCCATATGAAGCTACTCATGGCGATGCACCACAGGAATGGTCTGAGCTCCATCTCATCCATAATGATTTGACACACAATACGGTTACTCATACAGTGATATAAATATTCACACAAAGATAGCACCAAAAATAAATGCATTTCATAAACATAAAGGTGAAACATTTAATATATCATGATGAGAAATGGGGAGATTACAAAGTATGCATATGCCAAAATTCCATAACAACCTTACACAACATTTATTCTCCATTCCTTGGCATTGTCTTAGAAGCTAACCTACCTCACTGCCTTAGAATTACAGCAACACTAAACTGCTCCTTTCTTTGTCTCCTTTGAAATCACTTGCTGTAACAACCTATTCCCCAATAAAGTTATTTTTAGAGTTCTCAAGGAACCGGGGTACTATTAAACTTTGACTTAAAAACTTTTCTTGTTAACGAAGCACTAGATCCAAGAGATTTCATAATTAAATAAAGTAAAGTTTTATTAAATTTTTAAAATCCAAAAGAGAGTCTACAGAAGCATTATTTAAAACCAATAAGGTCTCATGTACTTATCAAAATAACTTATTAAACTATAAATTATAAAACTAACATATCATAAACTATTTACACCTCTACCTCACCTCCATGGGCTAAGTCCTGTCCTGCAGCTTCATCTTCATAAAAATCCTCCCCTGGGAAGGTTAAAATATAAAAACATATAAAAATGAGTCGAATACTCAATAAGCAACATATCATACAGTAAACATAATTAATGGCCGATCTTTAAATTCTAAAAGAAGTATAACTCGTTCAATAAATCATAAATAGAATTTAACCTAGTTATTGAGCATAATTAAAACTCCTAATCAACCTAAATAATTTATTACTCATGGGCTTATCCAATATGGCTCATTAAATATAATTTAGACCCAACAAAAATTATCAATATTTCGAAATCAGAATTATTGGGTTGGGTTATTACACTTTCTTTTTTCAAAGAATTTGACTCCAAGGGTTCTCAAGTGTCTTTGATCTCAAAAGTGAGATTTTGGCTTTTACCTTAAGCCTTTTATAGTACGGGTTCGTCAAGTGTCCTTTTGACTTTTAGGCGTGCTTGAATAAAATTCATTTAGTCTCGATCGTCTCACTTATGGCAGAGGAATACCGTGGTAACAAAACGGACACTTGGGATTTACAAATAAACCAAAAAAAAAACCAACCCAAGCATCAAAATCAATTAAAAAGAAAACCAAAACCAACCTATACAATCCACTAACTGACCCGTAGAAATTGTATAAGAATAAAACATTGTACCTCAACTAGAGAATTGCATCATGCCTCTTGCATTGAAATGAAGAAAGACCCCTGTATATACTCTGCTCAAACCCCGCAATACACCTCATCATTAAAACCATACACCATGACTCTTGCACCGTAATGAAGGAAGACCACATTTATCGATTATGATCAAGCCCCACAGCAAAGGAGGTAACTCACGCATGTATCTCCATTCCGCAACTCCATCACTTGCACCCCGTCGAGCTAACCAATCTACAACATTTCCTTCTCTAAAAATATGAGATATCTTGTAGTTCATTGTTGGAAGCAACTCTTGAAGTTCCTCCCAATAATCCTCTAAATACCAGATGCCGCATTGAGTTTTCTGCAGCCACGACAGGACAACCTTTGAGTCCATTTCAATATCTACTGATGATAATTTTTTACAGTGTTTAACACCCTCCAGTAATGCCCTCAATTCTGCTCGGGTACTATCACCATATCCTAGATTCATTGAAAACGCCAACAAAACAGAGCCCTACATATCCCGAATCACTCCCCCAACCCCCGAAGATCCTGGGTTGCCCAGACTGCTCCCGTTCGTGTTTAATTTGACTCTAACCTGTGATGGCTTAGACCAAGATATTAGTTGAGATGGTTGTTGTTGAATAGGAATTGGAGAAATATTTAGGCTGTTAAGAATGTATGAATCGGCTTGAGTGAACTTTTTAATCTTAGAAATTCCTTGACAGAGCACTCCTATCCAGTGTTTGATAGAATGCCATACAACCTGAACTAACTCAGCCTTGCCTTCCATATGTGCAAGGCATCTTCTGCCCCATAGTCTCCAAGAAATTAGAGTAGGTAATAAGCCCAAAATGACACCTATTTGAGAGGAATTTGAGGCTCTCCGAAACCAACTAAGGCATGTTTCACGTCATGTTCTTCCAATCGGCAGGCCAAAAAGAGAACCACATTTTTTCCAAACCTCAGCTGCAACCTCCCCATCAAATAAAACATGGTTTAGATCTTCATACTTACCTTGCCTATAGCAGTTACATTTCGAAACCAGAGAAATGCCAATCTGCCTAATTCTGTCATCCATTGCTAGAGCACCATGCCATGCCTTCCACATTAGCACTAAGAATTTTTTAGGAAGCATGTTATTTCATATCCATTTATGCCCCTCCAAGGTAGGACCTCTTACCCGAATACATTCCCAAGCTGATTTAGTGGTAAAAATGTCACTTTAAGCTTTGGTCCAAATTAGCATGTCTCCTCCCTCTTTACATTTTGCAAGCACATTGAGAGCACTCTCTGTTGTTTCAATACCCACCAGCCTTTCTAAAAGAGTCACATCCCATCCACTTTCAAGATTGCATTCCTTGACTTTTAATAGAGGTTGCTCGACCACTGGAAAAGTTTCAGCAATAGACCCATGTTCCAGCCACTTATCATACCAGCAAAATACATTTTCATTTTCAAGTTTCCATTTGGAATTACTCAAGACAATAGGAATATTTTTAACAATCAAACGCCAAAAACTTGTACCCTTTTGAGGACCAAGCAATGTGAAAGGTTTATTCCCAACGTATTTCTTACGAAAAAAATTTGCCCAAAGAGAGTTCTCATGCATCAATTTCCATGCAAATTTTAATTGAAGTGCTCTTTGCATCTCATCAAAAGGTCTAATGCCCAAACCTCCTGCAATTGGACTACATATGTTCCTCCAACCAATCCATTTTTTCTTTCATCTTCCATCACTTTTTCCCTAAAAGAAGGAACTCATTAGTCGATTTAATGAATAAATAATATGTTTAGGAACCTGCAAAACCACAAGTAGATGCAAAGCCATGCTTGCAAGGACATACCTCAGTAAAATCACTCTCCCCCCCCCCACTGATAACAGTCTCATTTTCCACCCGCTTATTTTTTTCTGAACCTTACTCACCAACTCCTCCAAGTCCGCGATTTTAAGTTTTCCAGAAACAATGGGAACCCCCAAATATTTAAAAGGGAATTTACCTTCCGAGAAACTCATCAATCTTTTGAGATTTCTTCTTCTAGCTATGGGAATTTTATTAGAGAAAAATATAGCGGTTTTCTCTTTGTTGATCAACTGAACAGTCCAATTCTCATATGTAGCCAAAATTCTTAAAATGCATCGAATTGAGTTACGACTTCCATTAGTGAAAATGACCACATTATCCGCATACATTATATGAGAGATCAAACTCATACCTCGGGCTTGTGAAAACTGGCCAAAACTCTTCTCCTCCACACTTCGCTTTATAAGTCGTGATAAAATTTCCTGAAAAATAATGAACAAATAAGGGGACAAAGGGTCTCCTTGTCTCAATCCTCGACCACCCTGAAAGAAGCCTTTCGTAGTACCGTTCACCAGAATAGAATACCAAGGCGTAGAGATGCACTCACCAATCAAGCCACAAACTGTGTTAGAAAAACAAAAGGTTCGAAGCACCTTCAGAAGGAAGTCTCAATCAACACGGTCATATGCTTTGGCCATATCCAGCTTTAACACCACATTCCCACCATGTATCTTCTTATTAATAGAGTGAACCATTTCCTATGTAAGACTGATATTTTCAAAAATACTTCTACCAGGAATAAATGCACCTTGTTCAAGAGATATCATTTTTGGGAGGAGAGATGCCAAACAGTTCACAATCACCTTCGAGCAAAGTTTATAAAACACCGAACAAATACTTGTGGGTCTAAATTTATCAAACCCAGTTGGCATATCCATCTTCGATATTAACACCACATAAGAAGAAGTATAAATCTAGGCCATTTACCACCTCTAACAAATTCTACAGTTGCTGCCATGATATCTAGCTTGATGATATCCCAAACACTTTTAAAGAAACCCGATCCAAAACCATCTGGACGGACCCGAAGCACTATTAGAAGGTATAGAATCCAAGGCACTTTTCACTTCTTCAATTGATGGAATGGCACAGGTTGCTTCACTCTCCTCCATTATTATAACGGGCGAAATGAGATGAGACAAATCTGGTGAACTCCCATATGTTTCCTTTTGCAGAAAGTTTGAAAAATAATTAACCGCTCCTAAATGGATTTCCTCGGGTGAACTCAAATAAGTGTCATCTTGAAGTCTCATATCCATGACTCTCTTTTTCCTCTTGTAGTATAAATAAGCATGGAAGAATTTTCAATTTTGATCTCCTTCAGCATGCTATTTAACTTTTGCCATTTGAGCCAGTCTAATCTCTTCCCAGTGCCTCCAATCAGCTGACTCCTCTTATTCAGTCCCCGGATCCCATTCATGCTGTAAAACTGACTTCAATGTTTCTACTTGAGTTTCGAACTCCTATAAATGAGCCTCAGTCCTTCCAAAAATCCGTTTATTCCATTCTCTCAAAGCTCCCCTTAATTTTTTTCAATTTGAGAGCCAATTTCAAAAGACCCGTACCACCCACATCCTCCTGCTAGATTTTTTCCACAAATGGCTAAAATTCTGGATGTTCTATCCACATTTGCTAGAATTGAAAAGGAGAAGGGCCAAAAGAGAAAGGATCTGACTGAAATTCCATGAACATGGGCAAATGATCCAATGTAGATCTCGGCATATAACTGATTGTCGCTTTAGGAAATCTTGTCAAGCAGCTAGCATTTAAGAAGCACCTATCTAGTTTTGCCCATCTTCTCAAAAGACCACTCTGCCCATTACACCAAGAGAACCTCCTTCCCAAAGAATTCATTTCAATCAATCCACAATGATAAATCCAGGAATTAAAATCCTCCATTTCTGCTCTCAGACGAGGTCTTCCACCCCGACATTCTGAATCCTCTCTTATAATATTAAAATCACCTGCAATAATACAAGGTTCAGTTCCTAGAACCTGGCCATTCAATTGGTCCCAAAGATCTCTTATCTCCACCTTAGTGCACTTGGCATATACAAAACAACATAGAAAATTTGTAATGCGATCTTCCATTCGAAGTAAAATGAGCTGCTCACTACTTAAAACAAGTTGAACTAAAAGATCATCCTGCCATAACACCCAAATTTTACCAGCCTCCCTTTCATTAGTAATAAACTTACCCATACGTAACAAATGAAGTCTTGCATCTTATCAAATGAGGCAAAAAGTTCCATTAAAGCAAATATTTTCGGTTTCATTTTCATAACCATCTCTTTAATCTACCTCGAGAGGTTCCAAGACCTCGAATATTCCATGTTAAAATCAGACCAATCATAAAGAAAATTTATTTGGCCAGGCTAACACCCGGGTCGAGCTATGAACTTTTTCAAAAGTTTTTCAAACTCATTTTTTCTTCACCTCTGCTCCCTCATTTTCAGTGGCATAATCTCTATGCTTTGAAAAATTTTTGACATTTGATTCCATGTCAGGTTTAGAAATAGTCTACCATATTAATGTTTTCAACAACGTTCTCATCAGGCATGGCAGCTAATTCCCGAACTACAATATTATTTTCCACAGGTCCCTCTATTGTATCATCTTCAACCTCCTCCACTTGATACTCCCTCTCCTTTAAAATATGTTCTTCACTCGGCTTGTCATCACTTCTGTTTATCTCCACTGTGTCTTGGTTCAGTACTGATTGTCCATCCTTTGTCCTATCTTCATTTTGAATTTAGACATGATCCTCAGATTCCTCAATATGTGTAACCAAATTTTCACTCGTAATTCCTTGTTTAGTGCCTGAAACAACCATCAAGCCTTTGCCTTTATCTATCTCATCATTTGGGACAGGGACTTGATCTACTTTTCCAGAATCCGTACATTTCGCATTCTTACATACCCAAATTTTTTCTCCATTATTATGTGTCTTCAATCTACACGTTCATACGTTGTGCCCTTGCAACTTACACCTTGAGCAAAATGCCGAGAGAGTCTCGTAAATCACTTCCTGTTTGAGTCCCATCCCCGGCATCCCAATCCAGAAAAAAGGAATCAGATCTTTCACAGCATCCATCTCCAAACATAAACGTGCAACATCCATGCGAGTTGCACATTTCGTAGAATTATCCCTTCGAATGCAATGGCCAATCGATGCAGTAAGGGTCTTTAGAAAAGATTCATGATAAAAATTTGGATGAAGCCCTGGCAGCACTATCCAAACAGGTACCATCGATGGTTCTTCATCTTCATTGAAATCTGGCTTCCAGTGAAAAGCTTGATATTGAACACCATCCACCCCACAAGTTTCACGAGAGAGCACTTTCAGGAAATCTAGTTCATTTGAGATTCAGGCGAAAACATTTTGTGGTCTCCTCATGGTAGAAACAACCGGCATGCACGATAAGCCCCAACGGTTATGAATGAAAGACCGGATAGAATCCAACGAGGGCCTCTGCCGTAGAAACTTTGGAACGATGGAAAAATGGAATGATTCTGCAAATCTCGCAATCTCCTCCTTAGAAAACAAGAAACAGAGTTCTCCATCCACATACTTTGGCCCACGATGAGGCACGAACATCTTAGGTATAGGTTGCAGAACCGCTGAGACAAGATCAACGTAGGGACGTCAATTTGCCTCTACGGCATTGGCCGCCATGCAGGATGATAGAGACATATTGGCAGGGCATGGTTGTAAGGGCCCCACCTAATGCGAAAGGGGACAGATCATTTGTGGATTTGAAGGAAATGCAAATACGAGGAACACTCTAATGGTCTAAGGAATAAGCAGCGGGAGGCACAGAATGCATCTAGTCCAACATCTGAGCGAGCAAGCTCCTTATGGGAGGCCGACTGACATGTTCCAAAGCGAGGTAGAGATGAGTGTCTCGCCCATGGTAGCAAGCTAGGAAAACCTCCTACTGTGAGAGCGAGAACGAGGAGCTAAAGTGGCTGGTAAACTCAAATGAAGAGTTACCCACCCAAGACGAGAAAGGATCACTCGCCCAAAAGGAGCAACAGTCAAGGACAAACCAACCCAGACATGGGAACTTTCCAAGATAACACAGAAGGGCTCAAGAAGGTGTCAGTGTTGTGCACGGAAGCCCACGCTCCATCTGAAAGGTCACATCTGGAATGAGTCTACAATGAAAGCTGAAGGCATGACACGTCGTGTCATCTGAACTTATAAGTATGGCTCAACACCACGTGGAGAACCCTCGTTCGAGGAAGGACTAAGGAGTTGGCATACCATAAGGGTGTGCAAATCATACCCTGGTCATCTATCTCTATCATCCTAAAGCATGACAAGATAGGGATGATGGACTCCTATCCAAGCATACCTGGGGTCAGAGATATGTATGACAATATCACTCTATTTAAATGACCTAGACATGGGACAAGATCTTACTTTTGAGACATTATTCACTAAAAAATTTGAGAAGACGATTGATGCGAAAAGCAAGGAGCATAGAAGCAACGAGAGAACTTCCGACATAGGAATGCAAGTTAGCTTCTAAGACAATACTGGGTAATGTGTGGTGAATGTTGTATGTAAGAGGCATTGCATTATTTCTACTACTTCTCCCTCATTCTACAATGTAACTTCTCCCTCATCTAAAATCAATGTTTTCGATATTTTCATTGGTTTCTATACCTAACGTTGAGACCCTGTGTGGGAACCCTGGATATCGGGGTGTGTGTGTGTGAGTAGTAGATGGCACGAGTCTCTATTCATGGTATGGGACGAAGAATTTCCCGTGACCATTATGCGACATGTTACCACGTACATCACACAAGAAGAATGCCTCGTTGGGAGTAGGGTGGAATGATGTCGTATTTAGCCTTACCTAATAGTCGGGATGTGGGATCCATCGACATCTCACGTGCTATTGTCTTCGAGTTGGTTGGCCAAGTAAATCAATATCCCTGATACAACAAGTATTTGTGTGTACGCATATGTGTGGCAAATGAGAGCCTATGTGACGAATGAATGCTTATGAGCAATTATCTATGTAATGAGCACTTGTTTGGCAAAAAAATATTACTTGGCTGACCAAATACTGATTTTTTACAGATTTTCTACTTATATGAAGATGAGTTACTCCTCGCCATAATATTACTAATATGTTCTATCTATTTTGCATAAAGAGAGGGTAACATCCCGAAAGGGTAATTCTTTGCCATGCCTATATATATGTTTTAACTGAGAGAGTGATTCCTTGCCAGATCTTGAGGATGCACATAGCTGTAAGAGGGAGGGTGATTCCTCTCCAAGCATATACGTTTTTTTCTAGTATTTACATAAAAGGTTTTCATAGTATCTTCGGTAGCATTATCTCTCATTAGTAGTCTTGTCATAACCACCTAACCTACCTATAATTTCGTTCTCGAGACCATAAGCTTTGATGCAAGTACAGACTCTGGCATAATGTCAGAGGAAGAGAGTCAATCACGCCCAAGTCCTGCTTAAGGAAACTAGGACCTTTTTTTGTTTTTATCAAAGATTGAGAAATCACCTGTCCAATAGTGATCCCCACCCAATTTTATTAATAAGCCCTCACTTGTAGCGGAGGAATACCGTGGTAACAAACATATGTACTCGGGCTTTACAATAATAAGAAAGACTAATTAAGCCTCAAGCACCAGACACCAACTCAAAACTCAAACAAAAAACTAATAAGTGAACAAAACCAAAATAAAACACTAAAGGAATATTATGAAAATAAGAGAACTGACACTCAATCCTAAATACAACCACACTACCTGAGATAAGTCAATCCACATGAATCAGTTCTAAGAATACTTCTTAATAGATGAGGAACATCCGTCTGCCCTAACCACTCATGGGAGACCCCATTACTACCCAATTGAGCCAAAAAATCTGCAGCCTTATTACCTTCCCTATAAATATGCTTAATAGAGAAATTCATCTCTGCCAACATATTCATAAGATCTTCCCAAAAATCCTCTAAGTACCAGAGAGTACATCTTCTGTCCTGAACCCAATTAACAACCAAAAGCGAGTCCATTTCAATATTTATATTATTAAGCCCCAATCTTTTACAATGTTCAATCCCTCTTCTCAAGGCAATAACTTCCGCAAGATTATTACTACCACTCCCAATGGATTCAGCAAACGCAAAAACCATCTTCCCAAACTCATTTCTTACTACTCCTCCGGCACCCAAAATACCAGGATTATTAATACTACTTCCGTCCACATTCAGTTTAAACCAATATTTCTTCGGCCTCTCCCATCTTACTGCCATTGAAACCCCTCTTTTTTTAAAATTAATAGAAAGATTCAAAGACTTCAATATTTGTACATCCTTTTTCACAAGCCGGGAATCCTTGTGAATCTTAATACCCACCCAATTAATCCAATACTTTATCAATCTCCATAAAACCTGAACCTTCTCCTTCCTACCTTCCATTCGTGTTGTACATCGCCACTTCCATAAATTCCATGTGATGATGACAGGAATAACTCCCATTAGAATACCTAACTGAGAGGACTTCGATGCTCTTCGAAACCAGGCCTCAACAGTTGCCCTCCAAGACCGGTTCGGGACAAACGGAATACCCAAAGTATTAGAACTAAACTTCCATATAGCCTTAGCAATATTACCACTATATAACACATGATTAATATCCTCAATGGCACCGTCCTAACAACATTCACATTTCGAAACTAAAGGCACACCAATTCTCCTTATACGATCATCCACTGCAAGGCTTGAGTTTAAGGCCTTCCACATAAGCACAGAAAACTTCTTAGGTAAAGCTGAATTCCAAATCCAATCCGACCATTGACAATTAGGATTACGAATCCGAACAAAAGACCAGGCAGTTCTAGTCGTGAAAGACCCATCCGAATTTTCCAACCAAATAAGCTGATCCTTACCAGTCCTCCTACTACTAACTTCAAGTTACTCAATTTACTAGGACCTAGGACCTATCTTAGCATCTCGTCCTAATCATTTTACTCAATTTAGTTCCATTTTTCTGGGAATTCAAGTTACTTGGGACTCATGATAGTTTCCATCTCTATTAGGTCAAATACATCTCAGACTTACTTCATTGTGTGCACATGCTTGGCACCAAGCCTTCCAAGTCACCATGTGCTAGTGGTGCTAAATTGTCGAGCCTCGATGGTGAACCTTTATCTAATCCGTCTAAGTATCAAAATGTAGTGGGCGCCATTCAATATTGCATATTAACTCAACCCTAGATAGCATATTCTATTAACCAGCTATGTCAACATATGCATTCTCCCTCTACAACTCATTGGCAAGCTACAAAATGTGTTCTTCGTTACTTGAAAGGCTCAGTTGATCATGGCTTGCTTTATACTAAAAGGAACCTTCTTCTCATAGCTTATCATGACTCTGATTAGGCTGGTAGCCTAGATGATTGCTGCTCCCCCTCCGATTTTGGTGTATTTTTTTGGCTCCTCTAATTTCATAGGGTGTTAAGAAGCAATCGGTTGCTTCAAGATCAAGTCCTGAAGGGAAAATCACTCAATGGCAGTCAAGATCAAGTCCTGAAGGGAAAATCACTCAATGGCAGTCGAAACTATCAAACTATTCTGGTTGCAGATGTTGTTTAAAGAACTTCGAATTGCATAACATTCTCCATCTATCATTTGGTGTTGACAACATTAGTGCACTTGCCTTAGACTCAAATCCAATTTTTCATGTCCATACTAAACATATAGTAAACTATCATTTTATTCCGGGTGATTTTTTAAATGAAGATATTGCTCTCAAATTCATTTCTACTCAGGATCAACTTCTTAATTTATTTACAATAGGACTCTCTTCCTCAATTTGAAGTCCAAACTCATGGTGTGTCTAGCCCCCCTCAACTTGAGTGGGGCTGTTAATGTGAATCCCTCAGCCAAGATTCTTGCACTTGGGTCTAATATAGAAACTATGAATTATACAGCCCATGATGGGCAACCACCTGATACAGAGGAAGTCACATATGGAAGATTACGCATTTAAGTCAACACCTTCCTCTTCATAGCAGATCTGCAATCCTATTGATTGATAGAATCCTAAGCAATATAGCAATTATAGCAGTTATTTATTGTAAAGATACTCTCTTGAAATTCCATGCATATTCCAAAATTGTATTTCCTTTCTTAACTTTGTACAGTTCTACATAACAACAATAGAATCTCATGGTTGGGCATCTCGTCTATCATTTTCCTTAATTTAGTGATTGGTGTTAGCTGTGTAAAATAAAAAAACTGTGAATCCATGAATCATTTATTATTGCATTGTGAGGTGACAAAGGTGCTCTAAGATGAGATATTCAATAGGACTAGAATTGCATGAATGATACCTATGAGGGTGGTAGATGTCTTAGCTTCTTGGAATGATCTCCAAGGTAGTCCCCAAATGGCTGCAGTTTGGAGAAAGATTCCCTTATGTCTTATGTGATGCATATGACTTGAAAGGAATTATAAAAGTTTTGAATATAGGGAATGCACTTTGGATGAACTTAGAAACCTCTTCGTGCACACTTTATTTCTTTGGTTTTCTGCTATCATCCTTAATGGACCTACTGTTCATGATTTTCTTGATTTATTTTCTGGCTTCTAGAATGTAACTAGATGTTTTCTTTTGTATACTCCCTATGTACTTCGACATCGCCTATTTCATTAGTTTAACTAAACTAATCTTACCCATCAAAATAAAAACTTCGAAGAGGCAAGCAGTTCCAAAAATAATGAATTAATGAACAATTCCAATTTTTATTCCTGATCCAATCTAATAAATTCTCTGCTTTATTAATCATTCCTAGTTCAATTTCCCCAAAATTTCCTTAATATTGACCTTGTTCCATATTACTACTGAACACTCTATTTTCATTTGTAAACGTTGGTTTCAGGCATTTGGATCTTATTGTTCCCAAGTAAAAAAGCTGTAGAAGCAAGTCAGCTTGCACCCAACGTACAAACATACATAGTTAATCAACCAATTAACTTCAACTTCTATAAATGTTTTCTTTCATTACTGGTTTCTCTTAATAAACCCAGAAATACGCTTTTACCTGTCATTATCAATTCTCAAACCGTAAATGTGACCTAAAAAAATGGCACACGCAAGCTTCATGATTTTTGTGCACAAGCTGGAACAGATTTGAAAAAGCAGAAGGCAAAAGTAGCAGGGCAACTGCACTGGTAACAAAACAAAAAGAAGAGTTTCACAATAAAAATGATTTTTTTGAAAAAATGCAGGTATGGAGTCGCAACAGCAGCATACAGATAAGGCCTAGGCATGGCACCATTCATGCCTTCAAATCAATCTGGAAGGAACCCAGCCAAAAAGTACGGTAAGATGGCTGGAAAATCATTAGGGCGCAACTGAGAGAAAGGTATCAGCCAGAACGTAATAGCGCAAAGTCTATTATTATCATTCAGCCTTGATCTGGTGATTCCAAATGCTTATTTCTTAACATCCACCTTCTTTTCTTCTTCTTAATCATGGATGCTGGCACATCTGGATGACCAATACAGAAAGTTGACGTGATCTGAAAACCATCTTGATGGGACTAAATAAAGCTTACCACAAGTAACTAACAATCAACTCCGTAAACAAAGCCTGCTATAATCCCACACTGGTGTATAACATAAAAGACTCCAATTACTAAATAAAGCTTTAGGTGCATCTTGCAATGGCAACATTAATCATACTTGTTGCAGTAACTATCTAGGGATGCCTAGCAAAGGCTATATTCAAGAAATTGTTCAACTAAGCTAAATACAAGGCTCCACATCGGTGTGTTCATAAAAAAATCAGTGTCTTTCTGATATGATACTGCATTTAGCAGGCAAGAGTGCCATGATGTACCAGTATCTAAAATGGAAATCTGAAGGTTTTCTCATGGCCATGGTTCGTACACAATTAGAACCCTTTCTTATTTCACTTGAAGGGCAACCTCAGCTTTTGTCTTTGTGGTGCTTGTTAATGTGATAATAGAGCTTTTTAGACTTTTATTAGGTGGACATTTGCATTAAGTACTACTTAAACCCAAGTTAGAGAAGACAGTATACAATAGCAACTTTGTGCAAAAAGCTAGGGTGTTAAATCAATCCTCCCCAATCGTAAATACAATTTTCTAAGAATTCCTTCAATGTATTAACTTTACCTTAAACCGTTATCCTTTTACCTTACTACCTCCTTTTTATTTTGTTTCTTTTACTTGATTGTTTTCAATAATGTTTTATTTCTTCTAAGGCTGTAAATGAGCATAGCCATTCATGCCCGGCTCAAACTTGGCTTGTATGTACTCAGTTCAAGCTTGATTCATTTAATAAATGAATTATTCATGAACGCTAATATTAGTTCAATATATAATGAGGCAAATCTATATATGTTTGGCTCAACTCATTTTAGACTCATTAACAAAGTTCATATAAGCTTGACTCATCTCATCGGATCTCGTTTTAAAGCTCATATTATATAAATATATATGTATTTATTATATTCGTACGCATTATATGTATTAGATGATAACAGTATTTTATATATTTATTCATGTATTATAAGTTTATTGAAACAATTGAGAGAAGGTTGGCAGGTTGGCAAAGGGTCTACTTGTCAAAAGGGGCAGAATTAGTTTAATCAAAAGCACACTCTCTAACCTCCCAACATATCTCCTATCTTTATTTCCCATACCTGCTAGTGTGGTAGGTCGTATTGAAAATATTTTACGTGCTTTTTTGTGGGGAGGAATTGGAGAAGAGGCCAAGTTCCATCTTGTTAGTTGAGACAAGGTTTGCTTCCCGGTTCTAGTGGAGGGTTGGGGGGTCCGTAATTTGAGGTTATTTAATAACGGCCTCCTTGAAAAGGTTGCGGCGGTATCATCAGAAGGAGGCTTTGTGGAGGGTCATTACTTACTCTTATGTGTGGGAGCAAAAGGGGGTGGTGTTCTAATGAAGTTAGGGGCACGCATGGAGTGGAGTTGTGGGAAAATATTAGAAATAGATGGGGGATTTTTCTAGATATTGCAGATTTGAGGTCAGTGTGGGTTCAAGAGTGTGCTTTTGGCATGGTACTTGGTGTGGAGAAAGGGCTCTCAGGATCACATTCCCTACACTACCGGACTGCTCATGATAAGGACACTTCGATGGCAGAGACGACGGATAACTCTAGTAGCTCACTTCAATGAATGGTTTTTTTTATTAGACCAGCTAAGGATTGGGAACTACGTTCCATATCCAATTTTTTCAGCTTATTGTGCACCATTATCGTGGGTAATGCTGAGGTGGATGGTATGATCTGAACTCAAGTTAGGAGTAGGAGACTCACAGTTCACTCTTTGTACAAAGCTCTGTCGGTTCAAAACCACAACCTTTTTTCCTTAGAAGTGTATTTGGAGATGTAAAGTGCCCCAAGGTAGCTTTCTCTGGCCGGACTGCTTTCCTTGGGAAAATCCTTACCATCTATATTCGAAGGAAACGTGGACATTTTGTTATTGATTGGTGTTATATGTGAAGAAAAATGTGAAACCATGGATCATTTATTATCACATTGTGAGGTGGCTAGGGATTGGCATTGATAATGCTCAAAAGGGTGGTGGGCCATTTTGGTGTGTTGGAGAAGACTTCAGGGCAACCCCCAAATTGCCCTTATATGGAAAATGACTCCTCTACGTCTAATGTGATGCCTTTGGATGGAGAAATGGTCAGTGCTTAAAAGATTGGGAACATTCCTTGATGAAATCAAAAGATTCCTCTTCAACACTAAATTTCTATGGGCTACTGTCATTTTTTTTGACCGTGCTAGTTTTCATGATTTCCTAGTATCCATTTCTAGTCGTTACTTGTAACTAGGTGTTCTCATTGTAAATCTCCTTTGTACTTGGGCTACACCTATTTTCCTTTTTCAATAAAGTTTTATTTCACCTGTAAAAAAATTTACGATGTGAAATACAACGATAACTTATACTAAACGTTAGACCAATGATAACATATGTTGAAAGTTATAACTATCACTTATAACTTGTAGTTACATATTATATACTGACACTACAATATATAATAATTTATACACTACAACGGTAAAAATTCTTTTACTAACTTTTTCTTTTAATTTAAAAGTTTAAAACTTAATTTATATTATAAATTCGTTTTATTATAATTTTTTTATCAAAACTATTTGTTTAAATGTATAAATAGTTAAAATTTATTGCGGACTTTTTATACTTTTTACATCAATTTAATAAAATAATCGAATTTTTCGAAAAAAACAAACATCAAGCTCAATCTCATCTGTTTGCTTTTCTTCGAACGCAAACATAACTAATATTACGAAGCCGAATTCAAACAAGAATATTCAATCATTATTGGAGTTCAAGCCATGTTCAGACTACTAAATAAGTTATTCGAGCTTGAGCAATCTTGTTCAAATTCAGCATTACTTAATTCGAATACAATCCTAATTTTTTTCCATCAAACAAAGGAAGTGGTTGTAATCTCCGTTTGGCAAGCCAATTCATAGCACTACTCTTCATAGCTAACCTAATCAAACAAGTTCCAATTTTGTTTCATCCTAATTGAGTCTACTGACATTTAAAGATCTGGGTTATCAGTTCCTTCAAGTTTCTTCAAAAACCAATAGGGCATTGTGATCAATTAATCAAGTTTGGTCAACAAATATGAACCTGATGCAATGTTGAAAAAACTGTAGCTTCCCAACTCAACCCACCTTTTTTCAGAACATAGACCAACGGGTCAGAATGGTTGGATTAATCTCGAGTTAGTAGAATATAGCAAGTTGTATCCAGAGGAAGAAAAATTTAAATGTATCTAGTTTATTCATAAATAATCTCTATGCAATAAAAAATACTTAAAAACCGCAGATCATTTAATCTTTACCTCCCTCAGGATATATTGAGTTATAGTGCACCTCTGCCCAAAAGCTCAAACAAATTACTGCAAAAAAATAAATAAATAAATAAGAATCATCCTCATCTCAATGCACATCACTAAGCAACAAGATTAAACAAGGAGATTTTTTTTTTCTTTAATTTTTTAGCCATTTGGAAATACTAAGTTGAAACTAAAATAAAACGGGAAAAATCAAAAGAATGAGAAAACTGCTCAGAAGGGTTTCTCACACATGAAATTAAACTCAGCAATTGAGAAGTTGGGAGAAAGAAACGAAAAAAAATATGGCTAGTCCATCAAACAAAGAATCTATTTGCAGCATTGTATATATTTTTCTATTAGGAAAACATGATAAATCATTGGATGAAATGATGATAACCATATTAACACAGCTGCTTCTGTTTACAATATTCCTTTGACTCGAAGGAAAGGTTTATTAGAAAAAAGGTAATCTCTCGAGAAATGACTTCCACACTGATAAAATGGAGCCTAAACCCATCCACGTCCTTCTCAGTTAGCATTCCTTCAGAGAATATACAATTGAAATGATGAAATATCTTTTTCTGTAGAGCAAAAGGGCTGACATATGGCAAGGGGCCCATGAATGAGCAATGGAAGTGCACAAGGCATAGGGCATTGACAACATAATTCCCACTGGGGTGAGCATTGCCCATGTGTATGGCTGAAGGGAGGCAAGTCACAAATGCAAAGTCAGTGTTTCAACAAGGTAAGGTGTCCCAAAGAAATTTGTTTTACCTTCATACCAAAGTAAAACCATGGAATCCAACACATGGTGCCCAAAACAGTTTGAAAATTTTAGTAATTAGGGAGATACCACATCCGTTTCCTTTTAATGGGAAAACAGAATGGAAAATAAAAATTCATGGTCGGCATTGCTAATAATTATATAGAAAGGTCTATGGCAAAGGGAGGTCATAGGAACATAGTAGGATCTCAGGTTTGTCCAGCAAATATCATTCTCAACTACAGTGACATTATACATTACTTCGAAACATTATACGTACTGTTAGATATCTATCACCATTTGTCCACTTTATCATTGAAGCAGTGCACCAATATAGATTTATTCCTACTTTCTAATATTTACAATTGGAATTTGATAACTCCATGAAGGGTACCTCGCTTTGACCTCTCAACATTAGGAAGAATCTCAATGTAGCAGGTGTCCTTGAAAGATGTTATCACAAATATTTTAACACCATACTGCAAGTAGATCACTAAATGCATTAGACAGAAGCATATCTACTCAAACGGTGAGCACTATGCCCATAATTGAAATTCTAAACAAGCAGAAACAATTTAAAGCCCAACGGACTCAATGTTTAAAGATTTAAAGTAACTAATAAAAGACATACAATTTCATGTAATCAAGAGAAATTGAAGTGTAATTTGTTTAGCAGGGAGGAATAGGATTTCCAGATACAACAAGTACATAGGGTAAATTGACCTCCATAATGGACCTAAGGCAAATTTCAACATACCAGTTTACAATATTAGGTTGGAATAAAGTTGAACGACAAAAGCAAAACAATGCAAGCTAGATCAATTGTAACATCTATAAGGAAAGGGAAGGCGAAGGAATAAGAAGAAAAGGCAAAAAAAAAAAAAAAAAAAGAGACAAATCCATCATAACTACAATAAATGTTAAGTCATTCAAGCGTACCGAATCTGCAGCAGCCTGCAAAGTTACATGATCACCCCATTCACCACTCCTATTTTCATCCAAGTGAAAGGAATGTCAAAATATATTCTAGAACAAATCAGAAAGTCAACTTAAAGGAGAAGAAAATACTTGGACATCTTCTCCAGATAGTCATCATAAGCCATGGGAACATATCCCTCATAAATCTCCAGGTAAGATTTAAGCTGTATCATTCAAAATATCACAACATAAATATGTATCGCAACAATAATTTAACCCAATAAACTCTAACTCATGCTTTCAAAACCAATTCACTACTATAATGGCCAACCTGATTTATAACTTGCTCTCTCACAAATTTGTGGTGCTCAGGAGTTCGATAAAATTGATCCGATAAAGCTCGGAACTGGAAATATCAAGGAATGTAAGGGACATCGTGTATGTAATCAACCACCATAATAAATAAGTATTCAGGTTTGACTATAATAGGCTTAAAATGAACTAAAGAACAAGCAAGTGTAAAATGAGAGATGCATTTTGGTAGACGTTCTGAATTGATACTTGTCAAATTTTGTTAGTAAATCACTGATGGGGCTCATTATATTAGAAGTGAATCGTAGTGCAATAAAGCTAATAAATCATCAGCCCACTTGAAGGCCTATACATGAATAAAAAAGACAGCAAATATAATTGGGCACAAAAATCGCATCATTTACTGCCGTGCTAACGGAAAACATAAAATATTTTCATTCAGTTTTAAACTGGAATTCATATGAATGAAGTACGAAGGACTTTAAAAATCCAGAAGCACTTTTTTTATGATAAGCAAACTCATAGAGCAAGGACAAGAATCAACAAATGCAAAAGTTTGGATAGACAGGTAATCTTTCCTTTTATCATGTGAACTTCTAGAGACACCATGGATTCCATCAGTCCGTAATAACAAAGTCCAGCATATTAATATCATTTAGGACTTTGTATTGATACCAACAAAAACCATATAAAATAAATCAATTCTTTTGTAAGACAAGACACAAGCAACTAGTTTTTACACAATTATTTGTATAAACATTGGTAGTGAAGAATAAAAGCCAAATCATCAATTTGCAAAAAGAATTGCAAAAACACCAGTATACAGGTCAATGATGAGAATGAAAGTAAAACAGAACTCAACATATTAGATTATACTTATCCAAGACAGTTGAAGTAAATTTCGTAACATGTTCTCATAGAATTCCAAAACAAATGTAAAAAGAAATAGAAATTCAGAACCATAACTCACCACTCTACTTTCTAAGGTAATGTAAACAAAGCCTTTGGTAAAATCAGACATAAGAGATCACAATAACATGCAATCTAAAGCATGCTTGCCATGGCAGAACAAGCTAACCTGACAGTTACCATCACCTTGAACTTTATGCTCAACCAAATCATATAACTGCAATCTAAAAAAAAGGGGAGAAGGTGGAAAATATTTCCAGATTAGTTTCGCATAGAAAACTTATCTGCAAAACCAGACTCAAGAAGCTCCTACAAATTTAGGGGGGGAGGGGGGAGAGAGAAGAAGAAAGCACCCATATATATAATAAACACAGAATACCTGTCCAGTAGCCTTTGATGATCTAATGTTTCTTCATCAACTGAAGGTATTTCCCCATTTATTCTTGGTACATGCTGCAAAAATAAAAGATAAAGAATAAAGACAAGATTTAAGAGTATAAACTATATACGGCCTGTTTTAGTATGTACCCATTGTCTACCTTCAGGCTGGAAAAAAGAAGTGTGTCACCATGAAGGAGTCTTCAATTTAATCTTATACACAATAACCAACCACCCCACCCCCCCCCCCCCCCCCCCCCCCCCCCCCAAAAAAAAAAAAAAAAAAAAAAAAGTCTGCATATATAGGAGTCAAATGTATAGCACTTACAAAAAGGGAAGTTGATACATCCAGTAGCAATTTTTATTATATAAATGCCCCTGAAAAATCGTACGGGATTGAATTCGTGACCTCACTGTCAAACCCTTGCTTTGGGGGGAAGATGTCATTTGGTCATAATGACAAATAAATATAACCTTAGGACATTCATTTGTAATGGGTCAATAGTCATCATTCCAATATGGTCACCGAACTTAAGAGATATGAAACAGCAGAATATATTATTGACAGTGTCTAACTCAACACGTGCAAAACACCTGTATTACAACTGGTCAGAACGTAGTAGCTTTACAAAATCAACATGCAAGACCAAAGGATTCTTCATATGACATAGAAGCTAACTATGTAAATCAAAATAGCAGCAGTAGCATAAATTGAAAGTCTCATAAAGCCCTCAAATTTCGGCAGGAAGAAAAAGATAACTACAATTCCTATATATGCTACACTTACAGGAACAGGAACCATCAGAGTCAACCTTTTTCCCACTTCTCCATCAAAAGCATACTCATCCATCAACTCTAGTGAATATGACCGCTCATCCCCCCAGTATGAGTTTTCATCAGGGCTAGAACATGAAGTAGAAGGTCTCATAGTATCATCCTCTTCCTGGCCACATTCGTGACCTAAAATTCCCAAATAATATAAGTACAATATACAACAGCAAGGCACACAACCCACAAACGAATCAGATAATTAGCTAAAAATGATTGAACTTAGCAATACCAGAGCCACAGTTTTTCATAGACTGACCAAGCCAATCCTGTGAGATAGCAGATAATTGCAAACGCTCCAATTCTTCATCTGGAGATCCAGGTGCTTCTACAACTGCAAGTTGCGATAGTTCTTCTTGAAGAGCTTGGGCAATAAGCTCATCATTTTCTATATTGCTACATTCTGTATCATAATTATCTCCCTCAAAATAATGTCCATGATAATGATCCACATCACCTTGCATAATGGTGCCATAATATCCACAACTAGAGTATGGATCACTGTCAAAGAGCTGTAGACCCCACTGAAGAACATCAGGATCTTGCTCGTATGTTGTCATATGCAATGTATGTAAGCTGTTAGCTCCGATTGTGTCACACCAACCAGAAAGGTCTAATCCCAAAAACAACCTTCGAAATTAGAGGTTAATAGCGTAACCTTTACTTATAGGCAATATAGTTAATCCATTCTAAGTTGCGTCATAGACATTTTCCTCTGAAACAAACATCACAAAACACATTTTACAGCAAGAAATCAAAAGAATTGCTTTAACAAATATCAAAAGAACAAAAATATTTACCAACAGATTCTATGGTCATCCACAATTCTTTTCTTTTGGTGTACTGGGAAATACAAGATGCCCTTTTACCTGCAAGATGTTATCAGATAAACGTTCAGAATAAAATTTCTGTCCAACAAGAATGGCCATGAAGAGAATTGTACGAAACCAGTAAGTATATCATCTGTTTGTGCGAGGCAAAAAGGCACATCACAAAGGCAGAGACTTGCATTCCAAGATTCATCAGGTAAAAAGTTTCCGCCAAAGTATTCCACTTGATAAGTTATAATCCTCACATGCACTTGAGCATGCATAGTGACGGGCATAAACAAATAAAAAGAAAGAACAAGAAAGAAACCACAGGATTAAGTACTCAAAGCAGCTCATTGGTATAATAAAATGGTCAAACCTATATAGATCCGCCGGGTTCCAGAAAGCCGGTCGAGTTGAAGTAACCATTAAAACAAGTTACTGGTCACGGGATCGAAATGGAGCTTTCCAAATATCTCTATCGGAATGCCCTTAACAAAGTAAAAGTAAGAACAAAATCAAAACCAAAACATAAATGATCTTCAATATGAACGTAAAAGAGATTTAAGTCCTGAGTTATCAAACTGAAATAAAAATAAATACTGAAAAAAATCAATAGCATATATATAATTCATCTTCTTTCCTACAAGTTCTCGGCAAGCAAACACAGCATTACTTTTCATCAAAGGAATCTTCAACTTCACATTGCATTTCGTCAAACAAATCTTCACTCCACATCGCAAATAAAAAAGAGAGAAAAAAACAAATAGAGTTCCATCCAATGGAATCTCAATTAATGAAGAAGCGATTCACCTTCTATCCGAATCGAATAACATCCAGATCATGTCTGTAACGCTGATCGAGACCCAGCAAGAAAAGATCCAAATGTTGAAGAAATAAACAATAACATTATTTTTTTTCTTACAAAAAAACAAAAAACAAAACAGAGGGAATAATTTAATTAAGATCAAGCTTAACAAAAATATTTTATAATTAAAGAGAATTTGGTTATATTATATGTATAATTTGGGAAAGCGGGTTCGAGACGCCACGGAATAATCCATCAATAGAGAGAATATTTTTAAGCACCGAGTATTCGTCGGTAGCGAGCGAGTGAAAAGGGCCAAAACGGCAAAAGTGACGAACGTCACGAGGTTTCGGTCAGTGTTTCAGAGAGTCTGGGGAGCGAATCTTGAAGACCCTGACGTTGACCGATTCACAAACTTACAAATATACACAAGACAGAGAGATTCGCCGTCCGGTTTTCGCTCTCTCTCTCTCTCTCTCTCACTCTCTCTGGGACTGCTACGGCGGGAAGGCCCTATCAATGGAGAATAAAAAGTACTCCAATTATCATAGATACTTTCAAAACGCCATGTGCATGAACTGTACGCAGTACACAACAACTTCCAAAAACCTGCAAGCAAATCTGTGCAAAATATTCGTACGAATAATGTGATTCCAAACCCCAAAAATAATTAATTAAGTGAAAAAAAGTGAAGTGATTTTATGGGACTGTGCTAGAGGGTATAAGAGACGACCATGTTAGAGAATATCAACGAAATAGTGGAGATCAACCTTTGATAGATGATGGTGATTTTTTAACAACTATCAATTGACATGACTCATTTAACCAGATATACCAACAAAGCATAGTCTCTAATTTATTTTTTAAAAGAATATGAAAGCTAAAATTTCCTCTTTTTTTAAGTGAGCATATTACAATATAAATATATATATAATAGTTACAAGATAATATAGTCAAATAGATTAGAGGTCCCAACAATAGTTTCAATTCAGCTAATACAACATAAAAATTAAAAATAAATATGTGAGATTTTGGACCAATGACTTGGCACTCATCCATTACTTACAAGGAAGAGCCACTTGGATCACTTTTTTTATACAATCCGGATGTCAAAATGTGGTACCACAACCAAAAGTCGTGATGGATTGATTTGTAATGCAATTTGTTGGTATGGATTGATTGAATGTGAGTATCATTTCTTTTTTCTCTCGATCTTTGGATAGAAGTGAGAATATAGGAAAATAGAATGCGACATATTGTATAAATTGCCGGCAAACGACTGTCAGTAGTTGTATTGGCCCCAATGGGGGAGAGAGGAGTTTAACCTAATCTTAAAGACCCAAGGCTGCTAATTACACCAGTGCCGTGCATGGCAGCAAAAATATCTCTTAATAAGGTAGTGTATGGATAGCACACACGGTTTAAGCCACACGTGAGCCACATGTGCTGCTTTTTTTTTATCATCTTCTCTTACATGTCGAAGGGTTAATTGTCGAGGAATCTTGTGGATTGGCACGTATTAGTTGTTAGTGGCTGGAAGGTAATAAACCAGCCCATCTTCGTTCTATAACCTCTCGAAGATTGGCTGGAGAGGCTACGAAGAGAGGTTTTTAGTAGTTTTGAAAAATGCCTTTAATCGTCGAGTACATCTCTAGCTCTTGCTCGTCCATTGCTCGTCTCTGACTGTCTCTAGTAGTTGATCGAGTTTCTTCGCCCCTCCCCCTCTTATTGATTAGGGCGAGTTAGTCCAACAAAGAATACCATAAAGGTCTCATCCCTATTGCTATTGTAGGTGTTCGGAATTCATGGATCTAGTAGAGGGAATTGAGGTGGAATTTTTTGGTTGGCTGGCTCAAAAGATTAAATGTAAAACTCTATAAATTAAACTTTTTAATGTCTTACTCCTTTGATTTTCGAACTTTTGCTCCTTTGAAACTGCAAATTTTATAAATAAATAAAAAAATCATAAGCTTCATCTCAATTTAAAAAAATAAAAATAAAAATCAAACTTTTTCTCTACGTTCATTGATGGTAACGGTGTTTTGTGTTGTGTGGAATGAGTTTTAACCGACATCAATGGACATGACTCTTTTAACTGATATCCCGACACAACATGTGGATTAAAGCTGTAAATTATTGATCGTGTCGTGCTATTATTTTTAGTGTTAAATGTAAAATAAATATCTAATTAATTTTATACACAACTTATATATAGAAATATCTATCAATTTCTAACTTTTTAATGCTGTACTCCTTCGATTTCCGAACTTTCACAATAGTATTATACTATCATTCCATCAATTTTTAGTTAAATTTACTAACGTTGCCAGGGACAAAACCAGAATTTCTTGTTCTGGAGGCGAAAAATAAAAAAGTAGGAAATAATAGTGTCTAAATTTGGGTGAGAATGTTTTAATCTTTGACTATTACCCCCCCGCGTAAAAGTTCAATGACTCTAGATTATTTTCATCTTAGGGGGAGGAGCTTCGGCTTCCTCCTCCTCCTCCTCCCTCTCATTTTTTTCTTCTTTCATTCACCTATCTTGTCTATCAAGATTTCTTCTACTTTGTTTTATTTTGTTTTCTTCAAGGTTGAGAAGGACAGGTCTACAACTTTCTAGTAACTCTCGAGAGATACGCACGTCACAAGCAAATTCACAGGTCGAAAATCATTCTAAGGAAAGTGGTGGTTTTGCGAAAATCACCGTGCGTGGTTCTCACGTGCTGCCCACATCTGTGTGTGGTCATCACACACCACTCTTTCTGGCAACTCTTCTCGACATATGCACCAGATCACCGGACTCGCCACCATCAGACTTTTCAAATCTGACATTTGTGGCTGAAAATAGACAAGTGTGTTGCTTTCACGGATCGTCACAGATTCCGAAATCTATTGGAGTTGGTCCAAACTGTAATCCGTCATTTTTCGCATTTATCTTACTACTTTCTTTTTTTGTTTCCTTATTGTTAATTAAAATAAAAAAAGAGTTCGTCTCTTGGACGTTTGTTTGTAGAGGTTAAGTCATCTCTTTCTATGAAGGGTAAGGTTGAGTCTTTGTTTAGACAAAAAATATTGTCTCTTGGACGTTTGTCTGTAGAGAGTATTAGCAATAGTGAATATTAGATCAGTCACAAAAGGAAATAGTATACTGGTAAAACTCTAAATACACAATTTTGGTTTATGATGTCATGTTTGATATGGAGACATCCCAGAATGTTTTTGCTCATGGATGTAAGTAAGGGTGTAAATTTTAACCAAAAAATTGGTCCGGACCGGCCCGAACCGGTGGAACGGGTCTGGTTTTAGACCGGTTCGGTCCGAAACCGGTTTCTAAAATGTCAAAATCGGCTGGAAACGGTTCGATTTCGGTTCTATGATTTTCAGAACCAGATCGGACCAGTTCACTATAATATATATTTAAATTAGTTTTTTAATATTATTTATAATATTTTTTAATATTATATATAATAATATAAATTATAAATATATATATAAGATATTATATAATTATCACTATGGCCATATATTATTATATAGTATTAATATCATTATTAGTATAGTATATAGTATTAATAATAATTTAGTATCAATTTATTATTATATAATATATAATATATATTCCATAATGTACAACATATAGCATTGGACTTATAATTTGTTGGACTTTTAGACTTGTAATTTAAACTTTTGGATTTATTTTATTTCATAGCAGAATTTTCTTTTTATTGTAGATTTTTTTTTTCAGTTTTTGTAGCAGTTATATTTATAGGCTTATAGAAGATTTGTTTTTTTACAGCAGATTTCTTGTTTCAGTTTTTGTTTTATGGCAAGTATTTTTTTATAAAGCAGATTTTTTATAGCAAAATTTTTTTTACGTAGTAGATTTTTTTTTTTTTTTATAAAGCAGATTTTTGTAAATAATAACAGATTTTTAATAAAAAGATTTTTTTAAAGCAATTGTTTTTTAAACAGATTTTTTATGAGAAATTTGCATGTTATTAAAATCGAAAAATCGAACCGGACTGGTAACGGGTCAAATCGGAGGTATCAGTTTAGGAGAATAATCGGTGTTTAATCAGTTTTGGAAAATGCAAAACCAGTGCATACTGGTTCGATCCTAAATTTTGTCCAAAATCGGACCGGACCGGACCGGACCGGACCGGATGAGTTACATCTCTAGATGTAAGTTTCTCTGATGAATGAATGATGATAGTTTCCTTAAAAAAATTATATAAATTTGCATTTTTTTAAAAACAACATAAAATATGTATATTTTTAAGCCGATCTAGTCCAAAACTCTAAAAAGCACAAATACGAAATCAACTCACATTTTAAGTGTCTAAATCCAACTGTATTAAGAAACAATTAGAACAAAAAACAGTTTAATAGGATTACAAGTCAGTCCATAGGGACTGGAAATCACGGTCTGCCATTTCTTCACTGGACTTCCCCCTCCAACCATTACATCCACTGCTGCAGGGCATGTCCAGAGTACAAGATAACTTAAGTTCTACTTGTCGGAATTATTTTGTAATTCATATCTTATAGTTTTGTATTTTGCAATGTAATGTAATATGTAAATAACAAAATAGTATAATATGTAGTGGATTGCATGTATTTTAGTTTTTCATTTTTATATATTTTTACTATTCTGGAAAATGTTAGTATTATGCTTTTTAATGATGACTCAGAAATTGTTTTCATAAAATATTATGTTTTTATAAAAAATTATGATTTTCAACACTTTTTTTAAATTTTTTTAATAAGTATAGAAGAATTATGTTTTTCAACATTTTAATTATAGGCTTTTAAAAAAAAATTATGCTTCTAAACGCTTTACAGGGAATTAAAAAAAAAAAAAACCGGGTACAACTCGCAAGCTAGATTCTCGGGTTTTAAAAACCAGGATTCACCCGGGTTCCAGCTCGGGTCTGACCCGGACCAACCCGGTCCGGGTTTGAAATCTGGGTTCCGATCCGGGTATACCTGAGTTTCCAAGTCGGAACCCGAATGAATACCCCTAGTCTTCGTGGCTTGTTTGAAAAGTCAAAACCTGCTCCGTGTTAAGATGTTAGGAATATCTCTAATTATTTGAGTTTATCTGTAAATAATAATAAGTTAAAGATGTTTGAGTGGATTTTGCGGATTATATTAATATGTATTTGGATGTATGAAATATGTTTAGATATGTTTAATCTTTTTATAAGAAGTTGAAAAAGTAGTCTGTGGATTGGTTTGTTATTGTAGTGATTAAATAATAATAAAATGGTAGTGCTACTATGCCACAAAAGTTTGTCCACTGGGTGTGCCCCTAGTATAAATCTCATTTTTTTTAGTAATGCTAGATACAATTATGGATTGTGCAAGTACTGCACATTCCTTTTAAAAAAGAATGTGGTCCACTATTAAAAAATTAATTTTTTCATGTGGATCTCATATTTACTAATTTTTTTCAAAAAGAATATGCGGCGCTTGTGCACTTTATGACTGCAAATATCATTTCTTATAGACTAATAGTCACTTCCTTAACCATTAAGTAAAAAAAATAAAATAAAATACATGAGCAATCAAATTGAAGGATCAAACTTAGGCAACATAATATTATTTTGCATAATAAAAATCTCATCATTGAACAGTGCTGAATTAAGATGAAAAAATGAGATTATTTCAAATAAAACAAGTTGTGTTTATTTGAATTAAAAGTATATTCATCTATACGAAACTATCTCAGATGATCTGATCACCTTACCATCCAAACCAACCTGAGACAAATCGGTTTTTTTTTTTTTTTAAAGGAGCACTTTACGCCAAGTATCTTAGCTTTTGAGGCTGGGTTGCCAAGTTCATCAGATGCTGTCTTTCTCTGTCTCATCTTGCATCGCATTGGGCCAAATTTCTGAATGTTGCTATGTCTCTCTCTGTATCATCAAATGCTTCTCTGCCCATAAACTCCATTGCAATTCACATTTACTATTTTCTAACGTAATGATATACTAACTCCTCCATTGTAATAGACATTGACTGTTTTTTTTTTTTTAAGGTAATGATATACCTATAATTATTTTACTATCAACCAATCCGGACATGTCGCTTCAATAAAACTGAATTTCAATTTCAATTTCTATTTTTTTAACCAACACCTATTTGAGTTATGAAAACGCTCATGGTGAACCCATACTCTCTTTTCATAAATCATTTTTGAGAGTAAAGGAAGAGCGACAATTTTCACAAAAAAACACCCAAAAAGGCAACATAGACTTCAATACCACTGCATAGAAAGATGTATATACTCAAGCTTTGGTGGTGACAATGGATGTTGGTGATATGCGAATGACGATGCTCTTGTCGGATGGCGAGGGACTGTGGTTAATGGAGGAAGTTGGCCGAAGATTCGAGTTTCCTACTTCTATCTATTATCTGTAATATAGAACGAGTATCAACCTTACGCGCATCTTTTGTAAGTGAGATTTTTTACTTATCATCCTCACAAATCACATATCATATTTTTTATTATTATTTTATTATTATTTTTATTTTTATTTTTATTTTTATTCTTCTTAAACTTATTAAATTTTTATATTCATCATCTATATATCACACATTTTATAAGATTAAAAAAAAAATGTATGTATAGCGATGATTTTCTTTGCAAGTAATTTTTGTCTAAATTGCCGTTGGCTATGCAAAGAGGCTCTGAATGGAAGAGCGGTTTTTGGTCTTTTTAGCTTGGCACGTTTGGAACTTTGGGGAAGTCTTCCTATTTTGTCTGATGAGAGAGAAAATGAAAATGATACCAAGTCTCCCTGCCTGTAAGCCTTGTATTTATAGAAGTTGATACATGAGTATAGTAAGAAGATTTAGGCCACATTTGAATATAGAAACACTCTCAACCAATCTCATCTCATCTCATCATTACAATTTTTCTAAATTTCCATACAAAATATAATAAACAATTCAACTTTTTCAAATCTTAAAATAATAATAATATTAAAAAATAATATCTTAACAATATTTTATTCAACTCATCTAAAATTATCTCATCTCAATATATATTTAAACTATGTTACAAAGAGATAGATACTTGAACTCAAATAGACTCTGTTAGAAGTGTCAGACTGCATTATGGTCTACGCCATTAGACTTAGTTGATCATTTAGGATCTTATGGCGCAATAAATCCATTTTCATATTTATGGACGAAATGCCTGTTCGAAACTGTGAAATTATTTTTTAGGGGCTTCGAGGTTGAATTCTGGTAAATGATTTAATTGTAGGTTAATATGAATATTTAGGATTTTTCAGTACTAAGTTTATTATGCACTTTTTTGGAATGAATAATAACCTTGATAAGCGCACAAAGTGCAGTGTTTTCAAAATCACAGTATGGAATATCCAAATTATGTTAGAGAAGTTTTACTTAGACACTTGGCACCATGAGGAACGTTTGATGGATTTAAAGGAATCAATGTGTGAGATCATGTCACCTCTCTTTTTATTCTACACTCCACCTAGATGAAATATTTTGAGCTGATTTTTTGTATATTGTATTGGGTAGAAAAGACCAACACTCAAGTTTCATTTCAGCCTTATTATCTTCCATAACTTGTGTAAGAAACCATACAGCCTATTTCCCATGCAAAACATCTCTTCTTTCTAGTTTTCTTTGAAAGAACGCAAAAGACACTCTCGGGTATCCTTTTTGAGTTCTTTTGCATGCCTAATTCAAAACTCTTGTAAGTATTTTCTCACAACATTTGTTTCATGAAAGTTGTTCCTTTATGAGTCTAATTTACATGGATATCTTATTTTTTTCCATTTGAAGATCGTTTGATTGGTCAAATGATGTTTAAACCTCAAAAAAGTCATTATGGGCGATAAACTGGAGAGTGCTATATTTTGGAGTTTTTGACCAAGCTAATAGATAGATCTTGATCTGAGATTTTTATGGAGTAATTGTAACATGTGTATATGATTATTGGTTGAGGATTTGTTGCATGATTAAAGGTTTTGATGAAATATTTTCTTAAATCTAGAAACTTAGAAACCGGAAGAGGAAAAACAGTTTCTGTTTTAAGAAAGTTTGGATCTTTTGTGATTCAAACCTATTCTAATGACTTTTATAATTTTATTGGAGGATCCTAAACCTCTTATATACATGTTAGAATATTAGTTTGAAGATATTTGATGTTATATTCAAATATATGAACTTTTATGCAAGGAGATATTCGAATAGGTCAAAGAATTGATGTCCTTAGCTAAATCTATGTTTTGGTTGATTTTTAACCATGTGATCTTGAGTTTAAAGCTTAGATCTGTTTTAGGACACCTTTTTAAACCATATGATTTTTGGTTAGAAAATCACATCTATATAAGTCATGGATCAAAAGGTTGATCAGAACTAGCTTATAGACAAAAATCTGTTTTTGAACTTAGAAAGAAACCGAAAATTTCAAATATTGTTTTAAGTGATTTTGATTATTTTTGTTCATGACTCAAAACATAATTATTCTTAGGAATATGTTATGAGTATATTAGAAGAAAATTTTTGGTTTGATCATGAGTTTTGAAATTTGAAAAAATTGCAACAAAAATCAAAGTAAGTTTCGGCCTCTATAGAGTTTTCATGGTTGTATTTAGTTTTAAATTTTTTTGAATTGATATTCGAGTTTAGGACAAAATTTACATACCTCATGTAATGTTTGATGATTTTTGGGGTTTAGGATGCAAATCCTTAAGTTATGGATAAAATTGTCATTTTTTCACATGTAGAGAGTAAAATGATAATTTTACTATAACTTAATATTTTTCCATATTTCTAATTGTTAGTAATTAAGTTCTAATTTTTAGCAATCACTACTTTCAGTTCCTCGTGATCGCGCTTGAGTTTTGCTTAGAAACACGAAGATTGAGGTAAGTTAGCTTTTAACTTACTATCAATTTAATGTGTATGTGTGATAAGTAAACGAACTACAGTGTATGTATGTATGTTATCATATGTGCCATTCCAAGTCATTACATATTCATCTGCTACACATAATTTATTCTATCACGAATTGTTCATCTGTTATGCAAGATATTCTGTCATGTATTGTTATACGTTGCAGGTACATCATGTTAAGTATGTCATATGTTACATGTATGTCATGTCATGTAATATTCATTGTTGCAAGTATGTCATGTTAAGTATGTTGTCTGTTATATGTTATGTCATGTTACGAAATATTGTCTGTTACATGTTATGTCATGTCTCAAGTAAGTCATGTCTTCCGAGTTATATTCAAGTCATGTTGTGTTATGTCAGGGCTTTTATCCCTTCGCATTCCAGTCACGTTTTGTCTCGAATAAAGTGTGTATTTCAGGAACAGTCATTAAGTTATTCATGTCAATCACGACCCTAAGTGCTAGGATGTGGTAATATCCTAGTGAAACTCCTTTATTTATGCTGGAGTGTCTAAATATGTGTGAAATTTCTTGAGTTGACGAAATACTATCAACAGGTAGCGAGTGGGGCTTAACTAGCTAGTCACCGGAGCACGCCAGACACTAACACCAATGGAGCCACATTTAAGTTCTCGTAAGGTGTGGCGCCCCCAGTCCCCGCTTGGGAATGGACGGTGACTGAGATACCGGGACATGTAACACAAGGCTAGACACCCCTCGTACATGACAGATAATATGCTATGTACCTAAGTATACTAGTAGTATGCAATAACGTAGTAGCGGAAAAATAGTAAAATTCGAATAAACTAAGCAAAATTGTAAAGCACATGGCACCGTACTAATATCATATCCCGAACATTGTCCAAAAGGTAAACATGTATCATAAAGATATAACATCCCAAATCGAGTATAGTTTAAAACTCCCAAAACAAGGGACCTCCTCAAAACATTGTTTCACAAAAGTTGAGGTCTAAAAACCATAAGTACTGTTTTATCTTTTTTTTTTTTTTATTATTACAAAATGACTTAAGCTCTCGAACTCTTCATAACCATTGTCCCATCGGGAGACAGACACCAAAAGACCCCATGGAACTGTTGAGGCTCGGGCGGTATCAAACCTAATTCCTTTGCCACTGCCTTTGCATCAGCCGGCGCCTTTGAGACTCACCCTAGATAAGTAGACAGCTGGTCCATATTCCACCAAAACTTCAAATTCTTAGAGGGTTGGTAGATCGTAGCATCGATCTCGGTCTCACTAATACTATTTAGGATCTCCCTAAGAAGCTTAGCCATATGTATTAATGCATCAGCAGTATAGTCATGACGAGCTTGAACGGTGTACTCGTCCTCTATCAAGGAACCATCTGGGTTCATGTTTCCTGGGTATCCGGGGTACCTGTAATAATTTCTCCCATTTCGGTTGGGGAATGGCGGGAATGGTAGTGGAAACTACCATAATGAGATTTCAAGAAATCTCAACAAGTAATCACGCAACATACCACAGTTAACACAAGCATACAAAAGGTATATCATGAAATGCGTGCATGGACATGTACTTGACTATGCCTTTGACCAGAACTTGACTTGTGCACTTGACCATTTTCAAAAGACTTGTAACAGAGACTTTAACTTTTCAGAAAAACTTCTTAACTTTTTCTTAATCACAAGATCTTAATCAGAACTTGCCTTATCAGAACATATCACAAAATTTGCATCGAGTGATCCTTAGCACATAAGCTCATATTCTTATTAAGAGGGTGGACACAACACGGTTCCTCTTAACACCGCGTGTTCCTGCTAGTTACCGCACCATCAACAATCCATACACCATGATGAATACGTCATAAACATAGATTCATATTAACTCAACCTTATTTTGTCGAGTTACATGCCTTATGCACCCACTAGCATTAGGCGCTTCCTTGCTCTGGCATTCTTTGAAAAGAATCCATTTGAGGCTCTTCGACGGTACTTTGTAGACCCTGGGGTTACTACTCCATTCTTAAGCACTCTAGAGTGGATAGAAGAGTTCCATTAGGACATTCCCCCACCCTAGCACTTGGGGTCATGATAAAACTTATAAACTCTTTTCTTTGAAAACACTTTTTGAAAACACTTTCTTTGAAAACACTTTTTCCCAAATGCATGTGATATGAGACTTGCAACATGTGTACTTACACTTGACATATGACATGTGGAATGTCGTGCACGAAATAACCAAGCATAACATGTTCATTTCATAGCATGATAACATAAACCGTATGAGATATCAAAACACATACATGGAATCATGAGAACTTGCTTAGGCCGAAACACATAGGCACAAAAACAAGAAGAATCATCACTTAAACATGTTCCAAATTTCAAGCATATAATATAGAAATCAAGACATAGTGAAACAAAACATGAAATCATAGGAGTATTTCATGGCATTTCATCACAAATCCGAAACATATAATTCCTTCCATAGATTTACTCAAGATCATATTAGCATATTCAAACAAACAATCAAGAGATAGCAAACGCAGCTATGAAAGGATTTACACAAATATATACAAGCATTAACCAAGAGTAATTGAGTGTATACTTACAAAAATCCACGTAAAGAAATACTATCAAGCTGTAAATCTGAACATACTATATTAAAAAGAGTAACTAAAAATCCTATCTCATGTTCTTGAGTGTGTGAGGATTTCTAGGGCATCACTTGATCTTAAACCACTCGGCTTCTAGGGTTTTTGGGTTAAAATCCCTTCATTTCACTCATGAAGTAAAACAAAACCTAAGGTAAAGCAAAGATACATGTGGCGGTCGAAAACATGGAGGATGAACTCCCCCTTACTAATAGGCTTCAAGGGTTTCTTGAAAACCCTAAGTCATTTTCCAAGAAATCAGTAGAAAGTGTGGGTATTCTATCATTCTTGAAGTCCAATGAGATTTGAATCTCATTTTCGGATTGAGAAAGTGACGTGTGTGAAAAACTGAGGGAACCGGTCCTTACCTTGTCTATCCTTAATGGTGTCAAAATTCTCTTTCTTGAAAGGATCCTCCTTGTTCTGTTGGAAAGAAAATACGAGAAAGTGAGAGAACCTTCAAGCGAACATGTGAGAATTGTGTGGAGAGAGTGAGAGTTCATGCAATTTTCGAAAAAATGGCAAGAGAAAAGCCCCTTGGCGTGTACCCCTTCCTTTTTATAGAAGACCCTTCATTTCCCTCCTTGGTTGCTTCCAAAATCCTTGCACGGATGACAAGTGGCATAGGTTTCTTCTTCTCCTTTCTCTTTTGTCGAAAATGCCTCTTAGAATTTCTCACTTGGATTGCATTGAGAAGGGACATCTTGGGGGAGGCGTGTAGGGTCTCTATTTTCTTGGTTGAAATTCCCTTCTTTCCCCTTTATACCCTTCCTTTCCTTAAGCAAGTGAATATTTCTTCAAGGGTAGCTTGGTAAAACATCGCATGCCTTTTCCTTTTCCCAACAAGTAACCTTTGGCATGGATGACAAGTGGCATTGGGCGTGTGCCATAGTTCTGGCCGTCCACTCCTTCTTTTCCTAAGTTGATGCTTCATCTTCCTAGTACTCCTTCCCTAGGTGACTTTTTATGTGTCATTGGTCCCAAATAATCTAAGTGACAAGTGGCAAGTGAATGTGGTGCTTGGGAGTGTGCTAGCCGAAACTCTAAGGAAATATTTGTCCTTGATACAAAAGTCACTTCACCTATTCTTCTAGAGACTTAGTGCATGCTTGACACTAGGCAAAAACTGACCAAATTCAAAATCCTATGTGCCTCCCTTCGGTTTCCCATGCAGATTTTCTAGAAATGCTCTATCTCACTTCCCTAGGCTTCCCTTCCCAAGAAATCTATCTTGGAACTCGAATTTTGGGCAAGACAATGGGCTAGGCGTGTGGGAAGATGGGCTAGCCAAAAATCCCTTAGTCTTCCTAGTTTCCTTTTACCCGTTGATTCATCTAGAAGGTTTCTAGCAAGTTGACAAGTGGCAATTCCTCTAAGGTAGGCGTGCAAGCCATTCTTGGTGCTTTCCTACACTTCTCTCTCTCCCTTATCCCTTTATCAAGACTAGATTCAAAGTGTAATATTCTCATGACACATGGAACTAATGACTTAAGATTTGGGTCATGAGCCTAAGCCATTGGGCCTGGGTTTCTAAATAGGGCAAAAAATTACAAGGTAATCTCAGGTCACTCTCCTTTTGGACTCAAGTTACTAAATCAAAGATTCTAAGGCCTTCCAAAGTAATTAAGGCTCCTAAAATGCCATGGCAACCAAGAACGAATTCTAAGGGTCAAGTCTAGACAAACTCGGGTCATCACATGGGGCCCACAGTCAATGTGGCATACGAAGTATGGGGTCCACAGTGAGTGTGGCACATAAAACGCACTCACAGCTGGTGTGGATATGTGTGTTGTGATGCGGTAATCGACAGGAACACATGGCTCTAGGGGACCCATCTAGCACCCATAAAATTAAGTTTAGTTAGTTAAAGAACAAGATTCCAAGTTCATATTAAGTCAAGTCTCAGATCAAGTCCATGTCAAGAAAGTCAAGTTTAGTTCATGTTTCAGTTTAAGTTATGGCAGTTATGCTATGTTGTATGTCAAGTTATGTTACGCTTACTTATGATTTTGATTATGCATTCATATTTTTACTGCCATGCATGCATCATTAACCTGTGTGGAGGTTTTCTGTTAATTTGTTGAGATTTGTAATCAAATCTCACTGTGGTAGTCTCAACTACATTTCCCCCTAATTGGTAGATTTTGTTATAGGATTTGAAGGAGAACCAGGAATCGACCAACTAGAAATGGCCGACTAAGAGATGATGCAACTTCAATGATAATATAGTAGTTAATTTAAATTACTACTTGTATGGAGATGAATCTCCAGTACTCTTTTTATCACAACCATTTTGGATTAGCGTTGTGAACTCAGTTGTTTAGTATGTCATTATGTATGAAGTATGTTTTAAATATTTGAGATATTTTTAGTTTGGTGCATAATATTGCTAAAGAAAAAAATTATCTGCTGCAAATATTGTATAATGCTATATGCATGTCAGGAATATTGCATCTTATATGTCATGAACTTGGGTAGGTAGTCTTGTGTTGCATGTCTCGACGCTTCAAATGTTCGTCCGATCTCAAACAGAATTTGGGGGCGTCATAGGGTGGTATCAGAGCAATACATCTCTGGGTTATAAATCCACATGTCCTTAGGAAATGCACCAAATGTTAGGCTTGAAATTTGAGTCGTCATTAGGCTTGAATTTCTTGAAGTATGAGAGGTAGTACATGGTTATAATACGTGTAGTCGTGTATTTCAAGAAGGGACACATGACTTGTGGTAGGATATCTTGAAACCTTGAGGGAGGCACCAATCAGGGGAATCAGAATCCCCCGATGGATGGAGGATTTACTGAAGCTATTCGTCTGATTATTGATGTGCTAAGACATCATTGGTAGCAACAAGCGCACATACCCAGACCCGAAGTTAGGGGTTGTTCGTATGAGAAGCTTTTTATTCACCATTACCAGAATTTTTCTAGTAATGAAGGGCCATTGAGAGCCGAGAAATGGATTATGGATCTTGAGATGACGTACGAGATTTGTGGATGTACATAGGACCAGAAGGTCCTATATGCTAGATACCTATTCCAACGAGAAGTTGGAATATGATGGGATACATGTAGGCAGCTTCTAGTTGGGGAACTAAGAAGTCTGGTTGCACTGACATGGGAGAGGTTGAAGGAAGAGTTCAATAACAGATTCTTCAAAGATTCTATCAAACAACTGAAGGCTCAGGAGTTCATGTCTTTAACTCAAGGTTGTTCGACCTTAGGGCAGTACGCCGCTAAGTTTATGGTTTTAGGAAGGTTTGTACCACACTTAATTTCTACTCAAAGGATGCAGGCATAGAAGTTTCAAGCAAGACTGTAGCCTAGGATTCGTAGTCAAGTAACTTGCCTAAGAATAGAGAAGTACAAAGAGTTGGTAAATGTGGCTGCGATAGTAGAGACTAAGCAGAGAGGTTTGGCAATTAACCTTATTGAACGAAAAAGGGTCATGCTAATTGCTGCAAGCGATAGTGCCGAGAAGAAGAGGTCTTTTAGCAGCCCGACGAAAGGTAAGGGAATAGTGACTGGAGGGCAGATGTCATCTTTGTATTCGTCGTGCCCTAAGTGTGGAAGGCAGCATCCTGAAGAATGTCACAATGGTCTTGGAGGATGTTACCGATGCGGGAAACCTGGACATATGGTCAGAGATTGTTCCAGCGCCGCGCAAGGTAGTGGAGTTGGTGATCACAAGCCAAGGCCCCACATCGTGGCGTGCAATATGTAGTAACCCTAGGTGATATCGATGTTGACGCACCTAAAATTGATGAAGCTGGCGTCATCACTGGTATTTTCCTTTTAGTGGTTATGCCCATGTAGTTAACAAGAATGTTAGAATCAGTACAAATACTAGTCTTGTATTTTACATTTTATTAGGAAACGTCAATCTGTTAAGGTTCACGACTTGTGCACTATTCAATTCGGGTCCGTCCTAGTCCTTTCTTTTTGTAGTGTTTGCACGAATTTGTTGTTTGCAAATTGAGCTATTACCACTACGGGTTGTAGTGTTAATTCCTAGTGGGAATACAATAGCTTGCACCCTCTTAGTTAAGGTTTATCCTTTAAAGCTGGAAGGAAGGACGTTGAAGGCTGACTTGCTAGTATTCGACCAGATGGAGTTTGACCTAATTTTAGGGATGGACTGGCTATTCATGCACTACGCTAAAATAGATTGTCAAAAACGAGAAGTTGTGTTTGAACCCCCAAGTGAAAACATGATGAGTTACGTGGGAGAATTAGTTCAAGCCACCCTGCTAGTGATTTCGGCTTTACAAGATAGGAAGTGTATCAAGGATTGAGCCTCAGATTTTCTTTTGATGAATGTAGGAATGTAGGAATTCAGGGGACATGATGAATAGAATATTCAAGCCCTATCTGGATAGTTTTGTTGTCGTATTCATAGATGACATCTTAATTTACTCGAAAAGCGAGGAGGAACACATAAATCATCTAAGTATAGCTTTGACTATACTTAAGGACCAGAAGCTTTATGCCAAACTTAGTGAGTGCTAGTTCTGGCTTGAAGAAGTGAAGTTTTTAGGTCACGTGATCTCTAGTGGAGGAGTAGCAGTGGACCCGAGCAAGATTGTGGTCTATAGCAATACATCTAAAGCAGGACTCTGATGTGTGTTGATGCAAGAAGGGAAAGTAGTTGCTTATGCTTGACGTCAACTGAAGGATTATGAGCAGAATTATCCTACTCACAATTTGGATCTAGCTGTAGTAGTTTTTTCTCTTAAAATTTGGAGACACTACTTGTACGGTGAGAAGTGTGAAGTTTTCGTGGATCACAAAAGCCTCAAGTATCTATTTGAGCATAAGAACCTTAATATGAGCCATATAAGAAGGTTGGAAATAATCAATGACTATTAGTGCGACATGAATTACCACCCCGAAAAGGCTAACGTGGTAGCTGATGCTTTAAGTCGCAAGAGCATATCAGAAGTTTCATCTGTTCCATCGTCAAAAGTAAGTTCCCTCTTATGCAGTATGAGAAAATTGTTGATCGAGAACCGTAGTCAAGAAATTGTGATGATCGCAGTCCAAGAGTTTATTCCATTGGGTTGGAAAGAACTTAAATACCATCAGAAGAAAGATAATAAATTTGCGAAAGTCGTTAGGAAAATTGAGAAGTCAAAAGGACCGATGGACTTTAGTCTCAAAGAGGATGGGACTTTGTATTACAAGAACCGAAGGGTCATCCAACAGACCAAGAGTTAAAGGAAAAGGTGTTGAAGGAAGCTCATAACACACCTTACACTGCTCATCCCGGCAGTACAAAGATGTATCAGGATTTCAAGCAGCATTTTTGGTGGGAAGGAATGAAGAAGGACGTAGCAGATTTTGTGAACAAGTGTTCTGTCTGCAGATTAGTTAAAGCAAAACACTAGAAGTCAGCAAGTGAATTGCAGTCACTGCCAATCCCAGAATGGAAATGGGAGGATATCTCGATGGATTTTGTAGTAAGTTTTCCAAGGACCTTAGCCGGAAATAATACTATATGGGTGATAGTTGATCGTCTGATGAAAACTGCTAACTTCATACCCATCAAGAATACAGATTCTCTAGAAAGATTGATGAGAACTTATATAGCAAAAATTGTTAGATTGCATGGAGTGCCTAAGGCGATTGTGTCAGATAGAGACCCTCATTTTACGTCATGATTCTGGCAAAGTTTGCAGGATTTGATGTTCAGTAGTGCATACCATCCTCAAACAGACGAGCAAACAGAAAGGACGATTCAAACTTTAGAAGATATGTTAAGAGCCTGTGTTTTGGATGATCAAGGGAATTGGGAGAAGCAACTACCTCTGGTAGAGTTTGCTTACAATAATAGTTTCCAAACCACCATATGAAGCCTTGTATGGTAAAAAGTGTAGATCACCGTTGTATTGGGACAAAGTAAGGGAAAGTAAAGTGGTTGGACCAGAAGTCTTGTAAGAGATAAATGAACAAGTCCACCAGATTAGAGAAATGATGAAAATAGCACAGAGTCGACAGAAGAGCTACGCTAATAATCGAAGGAGTATAGATTTTGAAGTGGGAGATTGAGTCTATGTGAAGGCATCTCCTATGAGAGGAGTAAGTTGTTTCGAAGTGAAAGGTAAGTTAAGTCCAAGATATGTGGGACTCTATGAGATAGTGGAGAAAGTGGGAGCAGTTGCGCATTGTTTGGAGTTGCCAACTGAGTTCCACGGAATTCACTATGTTTTCCACGTGTCTTCTTTGAATAAGAGTTTTGGGAATCAGACACCAGTAGTGGTGGATCCCGATAGTATACCTTTGTAATCTAACCTGACCTATGAGGAAAAGTCGATGCAGATCATTGACTGGAAAGATAAAGAGTTGCAGAACCATAAGATCCCATTGGTCAAAGTACTTTTGCAAAATCATAGTGTTCAAGAGGAGACTTGGGAGACGGAATTCGATATGTGAGCCAAGTACGCTCAGTTATTTGACACCTAAATTGAGTCTTGTAGAGTTGTTTTGGTTTCGGCTTAATCGATATTGTGTGGTTCACTTGGACGGGACTGACTAGACTAGATGTTGTAATTCAGTCTTGTAAGGTCCCATGTATCTTGGACTTAACTTGCCTTTCACTCTGAAACAACTTACTCCTCTCATAGGAGATACCTTCACATAAACCCAATTTCCAACTTCAAAATCTATACTCCTTCGATTATCAGCGTAGCTCTTCTGTCGACTCTGTGCTATTTTCATCATTTTTCTAATCTGGTGGACTTGTTCATTTATCTCTTGCAAGACTTCTGGTCCAACCACTTTACTTTCCCCTACTTTGTCCCAATACAACGAAGATCTACACTTTCTACCATACAAGGCTTCATATGATGCCATTTGAATGGTGGTTTGGAAACTATTATTGTAAGCAAACTCTACCAGATGTAGTTGCTTTTCCCAATTCCCTTCATGATGCAAAACACAGGCTCTTAACATATCTTCCAAAGTCTGAATCATCCTTTCTGTTTGCACTTCTGTTTGTGGATGTTATGCACTGTTGAACATCAAATCCTACAAACTTTGCTAGAATCGTGACGTAAAACGAGGGTCTCTATATGACACAATCGTCTTAGACACTCGCGGGAATGGAATCCCTTGAACCCACAATCAATTTGAAAACTCCCCAAGAAAGCCAAAATCAAGTCAATGGATGGAGAATCTAGACTCGATGAGAACTCGTTTCAAGAACCTAGATTATATTAAAATCTAGACCCGTTGAAGAACTCATCTCAAGAACCCAGATTACAAAGGAGGAATGCCACAAAGGTTGTGATTTACCTTTGATAAGTTCAAAAGTTCAATTAAGAACAAGAGGAGTAAAACTCAACTCACAATAAATAAATTCATCAAATTTCATAAAAAAACTTCTTAACATGAGGCAACAAAGAGTATTTAAACTAAAACCTAATTAAAACCCTAGTAATGCCCCATCTTCCAAAAATACCCCTGAGTGAATAGTGTCGCGGCTACAGTATGGCGCTACAGTAACCTCTTGAAACCCTAGTTCCTAAAAAGTAACTTTCCAAAAAAGCCATTGGCCAAAATACAAGGCCTTTCCAAAAACCCTAGTTCATAAGAAATAAGACATATGTGGGCCAAGTATCCTCAAACCCAATTATTATAGACTAATTCCTATAACTAATAAAAAAAAACCCCTTTAATGAAATAAACAAGTCCATGGCCTTCAATCACATAATCATAATAATAGGCACTAATTTATGTTGCACTGTTCCATAGCTTGTATCACGTGGATGATCAACTGGATCTCCTTCTCTCAAGCCCATATTGAATATTCGGCTCTTGCTAGACTCGTGTCCTAAGTGGATTGCACCAATCATTACATTGATTCCTTGATCTTTTTAGCTATTGATCTTGTAATTGGCCTATCTGGAACTTGCAAATAATTTTTAAGTCTAGGCCCACTTTGGTTCCCATCAACACCTCGTTAGATACTCTAGCATGAACAAAAGAGTTTCACTAGAATATTACCCCGTCCTAGCACTTGGGGTCGTGACGTAATTGACATTAATAACTTGATATGACTGTTCTCAAAATACACAAATTGTATTTGAGATGAAACATGACAGGAATACGAAATGACAAAATATCTAACGTAACATAACATGACTTGAATGTAACTCGGAAGACATGACTTACTTGAGATAAAAATATTTCGTAAAATGATATAACATGTAACAGACAACATACTTAACATGACATACTTGCAACACTGAATATTACATGACATGACATATATGTAACAGATGACATGATTAACATGACGTACCTGCAATGTATAGCAATATGTGACAGAATATCTTGCATAACAGATGAACAATTCATGACAGAATAAATTATGTGTAACAGATGAATATGTAATGACTTTGCATGACACATATTATAACATACATACATACATTGTGGTTCGTTTACTCATCACACATACACATTAAACTGATAGTAAGTTAAAATCTAACTTACCTCGATTTTCGCATTTCAAAGCAAAACTCAAGCGCGATAACGAGGAACTGAAAGTAATGATTTTTAAAAGTTAGAACTTAATCACAAATAATTAGAAATATAAAAAAATATTAACTTAGAATAAAATTACCATTTTACCCTCTATATGTGGGAAAATGACAATTTTACCCATAACTTAAGGATTTTACATCACAACTCTAAAAATACCAAAATTTACATAAGGTATGAAAATTTTGTCATAAACTCAAATATAAACTCAGAAAAATTTAAAACTAAACACAACCATGAAAACTCTATAGGGGCCGACACATAGGCTATTTCCCTTGATTTTTGTTGCAATTCTTTCAAATTTCAAAACTCATGATTAAACCAAAATTTATATTCTAATATAATCATAACATATTCCTAATAATAATCATATTTTAAATCATTAACAAAAATCATCAAAATCACTTAAAACAATACTTGAAATTTTTGGTTTCTTTATAAGTTCAAAAACAGATTTTTGTTTCTAAACTAGTTTTGATCAACATTTTGATCCATGAATTATAAAGATGTGATCTTTAAACCAAAAAATCACATTGTTTAAAAAAGATATCCTAAAATAGATCTAAGCTTTAAACTCAAGATCACATGGTTGAAAATCAACCCAAATATGGATTTAGCTAAGGACATCAATTCATTGACCTATCCAAATATCTCCTTGCATACAAAGTCATATATTTGAATATAATATCAAATATTTTCAAAATAATATTATAAAATGTATATAAGAGGCTTAGGAGCCTCCAATAAAATTATCAAAGTCATTGGAATATGTTTAAATAAAAAAAGATCCAAACTTTCTTAAAACAGAAACTATTTTTCCTCTTCTAGTTTCTAGATCTAAGAAAATCTTTCATCAAAACCTTTAATCATGCAACAAACCATCAACCAATAATCATATACACATGTTAATAGTACTCCATAAACATTTCAGACTAAGATCTATCCATTAGCTTGGTCCAAAACTCCAAAATATAACACTCCAGTTTATAACCCAAAATGACGTTTCTGGGGTTTAAACAATATTTTACTAATCAAATGATCTTCAAATTGAACACATAAGGTATCATTGTAAATTAGACTCATAAAGGAACAACTTTCATCAATGAAACTTTGTAAGAAAACACTTACAAGAGCTTTGAGTTAGGCATGCAAAAGATCACAGAAAAACTGTCCAAGAGTGTCTTTTGTGTTCTTTCAAATAAAGGTGTAAAGAAGAGATGATTTGCGTAGAAAGTGGGCTGGAAGATGATAAGGCTGAAATGAAGTTTGAGTGTTGGTCTTTTCTACCCAATACAATATACAAAAATCAGCTCAAGATATTTTCCCTAGGTGGAGTGTAGAGTGGAAAGAGTGAGGCGACCTTGTAGCCCTTCACTTCAAGTATCATCAAGGCCCTCTTGAGCAAATCTGATCAGCCATGTGGGGGTGCAATTACTTAGCCAAGAAGCAATGCTAAGGTGACCAAATTCGTGGGCCTTAATAGGCTAAACCGAATGGGCCTCATTTTCGGGTTTTAAGAGGGTTTTGGTTGCTATCAAGCCCAAATCTACTTTCCCTTGACCCAATAAAATATCCAAGGTTAAAAAGGTTGGATAATGATGACATAACATAAATTTGAAGGATTAATAGCATGTAGAAAAAATTAAATCAAGTGATTAAATACAGTGCTAGAAACTGATTCAATTAGGATTTGGAGGTCAACTTTAGGGTTTGAATAAAATCGTTTAGGATTTCGGTTTCAACCATGCTTTTGGGTTCTCAGTTGGATTCCAACGATATAGGGTTTTACTAGGGTGTAAATCCTCTTTGGTTTGGCACAATTTGATTGATCAGATGGAATATGGTTTTTGCTTATGTGGCATGATATCACACCTTGATTCCTTTAAATCCATCAAACGTTCATCATGGTGCCAAGTGTCTAATATTATTCATTATGTGTGACTAAGATCTTGCCAAGTGTCCAAATAAAACTTCTCTAACCTAATTTGGACATTCTACATTGTGATTTTGAAAATAGTGCATTTGGTACGCTTATCGAGATTATTATTCACTCTGAAAAAGTGCATAATAAACTTAGTACTGAAAAATCTTAAATATTCATATTAACCTACAGTATCGTTTACCGAAATTCAACCCCAAAGTGCCCCTAAAAAACAATTTCCTAGTTTCGAATAGATATTTCGTCTGAAAATATGAAAATTTATTGCGCCATAAAATCCTAAATGATCAACTAAGTCTAATGGCGCAGACCATAATACATTCTAACACTTCTAACTACCTTAAATAATTAAATCGCACTTCTGGCATCATAGTGAATGATAACACTGACTATGTTGATAGATTAAAACCTATGTGATTGGTCGATTCGTGAAATAAGGTTTATTTTTAATGAAATATTTGCACTATTAGATAAGTATGATTATTTATGATTTTTCAGTGCAAAGTTTATTTTTCACTTTTTCGGAGTGAATAGTAACCTCGATAGTAACACTAATTCTAGTGTTTTTAAAATCACAGTGTGAAATGTCCAAATTAGATTAGAGAGTTTTATTTGGACACTTGACAAGATCTTAGCCATACTTGGTGAATAATATAGGACACTTGGCATCAAGAGGAACCATGAGATAGAAATGTGAAGAAACTCGAGGTGTGAAATCATGCCACCTAAGCAAAACATTATTTCATCCAACCAACCCATTTATGCCAAACCAAATCGAGGTGTGAAACCCTAGAAATTTGGAATCCAATTGAAACCCCAAAAGGTTTGTTGAAACTGAAACTCTAAACCGTTTCCCCAAACCCATAACTTGATTCCAAACCCTAAATGGATCCGATTTCTAGTATTGTGTATAATCACTTGATTAAATCACTTCCAAAAGCTATTCATCCCTCAAATTCATGTCATGACATCATTATTTAACTTTTTAAACTTTGAAAATTTTATTGGGCCAAGAAAAATTGAATTTGGGCTTGATAACATCTCAAATCCTAACCAAACCCACTTTAAATCCAAATTGAAAGCCCAATCAGTTAAGACCCATTAAGGTTCACGAAATTGGACCACCTTGGCAAGGATTGTGGAGGAAGTTTTCCCTCATCCATGGCTGACAAACCTCTATCCAATGTAGCCCCCAATTGTACTTGATGTGAAAACAAAGTCCACTCATCACCACCTATTCACACGGTAGCTAAAGGCAGCAAATACCATGGGTTGATTCCCCTTATTTTGGTCAAAACCACTATCACTCAAGTGTCCCTCAAGCCCTGTCCTCACCCCTCAGATTGTGTAAGAGGCTTTTAGACCATCCCCCTTTCATTTTATCACTTTTCCCACACGTTTCTTGGAGAGAAACTTAGAGGTTCTTTCGGATAGCTTTCTTGAATCTTTATTCTTTCAGTTTTTGAAGTCTTTGTAAGTATTTTCTCACAAAGATTAATTCATGAAACTTGTTCATGTTTGATTTTAGTTTCTTCTGGTAGCTTTTTATGTCGATTGTAATAGTCATTTAATTGTTCAAAAGTTGTTTTAACCATGAAAAGGTCGCTCTGGACGGTAAACTGGATAGTATGTTATATTTTTATTTTTTTTACCAAGCTAATTGAAAGATCTTGGTCCACATAGTAAAGCAAAAGTTCAGGCATAATGTGGGAGATAGAATCTCCTTAATACAAATACTACATCAAAGTCTCCCAATCAAATCAATGCTCTTATCCGCTCTATGGTGTATAGAGTCATCGCTATAAACACTAAAATCAAATCCAGCCTTCGCTCAAGGTTGGACTGATCCTCAACCATCTGAAGCCAACGGTTCGATCCTGACACAACTTCTACCATTTTTGGGGGAATGGTAGTAGGACTACCACATTGAAATTCTTTGAAATTTCAGTAAGTTATACAACCAACTTGCATAGAGATAAGATATGCATGATTAATGATAAACATCATATGCATGCAGAAAATCCTTATTTGTCTCCCACCCATATTCCTTAACATCATTCATGAAAACTTTAATGCACATTTTCTTTCAGAGAATATTTTTCACTTCATCTTTTAACAAATATAACATTTCATAATTATTAGAGCCACCATTAATATAACATATGGTATCGTCACAACTCACATATATGCACTGTGAGTACCTGCCGGTGACCGTAGTACAACTCATGTTGACATTACGTCTTTATCTGCAGACATCATAACCGAATGCATTGGTATCATAACATATCATCATAACGTATGCACCCACCAACATTAGGTGTCATAAATGACTTCACTCCGGCATTCTTTAAAAATAATTCATTCGAAACCCGTTGAAGGTTCTTTGTCAACACAGGGGTTACCACTCCATTTTTACTCACTCCAGAGTGGACATAGGAGTTTTACTAGGATAATTCTTCATCTTAGCCTTTAGGATCGTGACAAAATTTATTTTCATGCAATGCTTGAAAAATGTTTTTCATGGCATGTGCGTATATAGTAAGTTTCATGAAAAATAACATTTATAAATACAATATGTTAAAATGGTGAGAATTTCACATGTCATGTAAGCAAGTAATAAAATGCTTAATGATATATCATATGATGTTTCATACTCAAAATGACATTTATAAAATGAATACAGTGCTTATACAAGAATCATAAATAAGTTATCTAAGAGTAAGTTAGAAGCTAACTTACAAACTTTTCGGGTACTTAGGAAAATAGTGCGGCTGTAATAAAAGTTATTCTAAGTTAGGAATTGTAAAACTAAGGAAGATGTTGATAATCAAAAGGGTTCAAACAATGATATTTAAAAAATTACCCCTATATTTCTCGAAATTGCCACTTTGGCCCAAAATTTTCACTATTTTCATTTTGGCCCCAGACTTCACCAAATTTCGTAAACCTCATATGTTTCATGTTCTAAATCCATATATGACATTATAATTGCAAGAATCAATCAACTACTATGCCAAATTCATCCAACCTGTGGCATGCAATATGTGGGCCTTTTTGTGATTTCAAGCCTACAACTTCTTGGGATGCATGAGTGATCAAGTTTCATCAAGTAGCAAACCATAAATAGGATCCTGGAAACATTTTTGTAACTTTTATTCATGTCACAAGAGTTTATCACAACACTTATGCATTGAATAACACCAAACCATCATAAAACCTTCAAATTGTGTGCATGCATGATGATTCTAGCTTCTCTTTGTCAATGTGGGGGTTTTAAAACCTAAATAAATCATGCATTCCATTTCTCATCTTGATATCAAAGCATTTGTAGATGTTTAACACTCATGCTTTGGAAACTTAGCCAAGATTCCTCAAGATAAACTTCGACCAAGTGTAACCTGAAACATGCTTGATGATCAACACAAGATATTAATTTATAAACCTATCATAACATGATGTTTTCCTTAAATGTAAACCTCCAATCAATCATTCAAGACATTAGTAAAATATGTAAGATCCTATCAAGACAAGTCATGGCTAAAATTTCATCCCAAAACAATTTATTAAAAAACAACTCCAAATCTAAACCGAAATGCATGTCTCCAAGTTAAACCCCATATAACTCATTCAAATCCTCATTCTCATGCCATAATTCAAAGAATAACATGTTATTATAATACCCAACAAAAATGTAGGGTAGGCTTACTCACCAAACCTTGTCTTTGATGTTCCAAAAATCAACTCACTCTAAGGACTCATACTCAAACACTCGGTTTCACCCTTCTCTCATACTAGGAGTAGTTTGCTCTCAAGAATGCTAGGAGAATGCTTGGGGAAGTTGTGTAAGAAAGTGAGGGGTGAGGGGGAGGGGGGGGTATTTATAGGACTCAATGGAAGGGTGAGAGGCAAGGAAGGGCATAGATTGGCTAAAGGGTGAGGGTTGTGAGTGGTGGATGTGGGTAGTGGAGGGTGTTGAGTACAATTTGTCAGTTGTGTTATGGCTTGGTCAGTTGAATAGTAGCTAAAGCTTCATAATTACATCATGTTCAAGTGCTAGAAGGTGTCCATAGGTGTAGGGGCTGCATTGGTTCAGAGTTTTGAAACAAAATTCACAAGAAAAGCTAGTGATGGCCGATAGTTTTTCATTCTTCAATGCTGTCTAGTTTTGATCCCTCTCTTGTCTCATCCTCTTGGTCTAATTTGAGGGCATAATTACCACTATTGAGTGGCCTTCAAAGGTGGGTAAAGAGGTATGAGTGGTGGTCACTTGATTGAGTCTAAGCAGAAAATGAAGGAAGGTGGTTTGGATGCTCATGGAAGGGGATTGCCCAAATATAAAATTGAGTGCTTTGAAGCACTTTCTTAGGGTGAAATAGGCAGAGGTGGTGCTGTGAGGGGGTGACCAATTTTTGTGTAGAAAATCCTTGAAGAAACAAGGGTATACGGTTTTGGACAAAAACTCATGTCCTAGGTGAATAGTGGTCATTTTGGCTTGGCTTATGGAACTATTTTTGGACAACTTTAGGTTTGGTTTTAGGTTATATCATGAGGTTTAAATGGTGCAGAAAACCTCTTGAAAAACTTGTGGAAGAGGCATTGGTTTTGTTGGCTTGTTGAAGGGTTGCATGGTTTTGCACCAAAGGTGCCGATTGGTGGGTTGTGGTGGCATTGACCTGCCTTTGCCTCAAGTAAGATGGGTTGGTTTAATTCTAACCTTCAAGGATTTCTAAGAGTGATGCAAAACAAGTGTAAAAGACAAAAATTTCAAATCTAAAATTATGAAGAAAAGGGTTTCAAGAAAACTATGCAAGTCATTATGCTTGAGTTACTATTCATGGATGTGATGAATAGTAACCTTAACTCAAGTTAGAAGCCTAACCATGGTTGAAAGGGAACCCTAGGGGTGTGTGGGTTGAGCTTGGGTAGAATGGAAACCAATGATATGGTGTATGTGGGTCCCATATGGAAGAGTGATATGAAATACAAGACTTGGGCTTCAAGTGTTGGGTTCTTATTGTGCCTTACGAACAAGCCTTTGTTATGGGCATAGAAGTGTACTTATCTATGGGCCTAAGGGTCTTTCCTTGCCTCGATCGTCAACTAGGTTGGGTCCTAACTTTGAGTCTTTTCTTAATTGGGTCAATAGCCTTGGATTTTACTAACTTTGAGTCTTATGTCCATTAAGTTGGGCTTAAAGTCTTTGTGTCTATCGTTAACCCATCTCATCTTAGTAAACTATGGCCCTTATTAAACTACTCTTAGGCCTTCTCCAAATCCATCTAATATTTGAACTAAGTCACTTAGCCCACCAATGTGGCAAATCTCTACTATGCCATGTGTCATTCTTTCATTGGCCTTTTGGCCCATCTTCTCAAATTTAATAAAGCACTAAAATTTTATAATAATTCTAACTAAACCCAAGGTATGAGCTCTTTTTCCATCTCAAGCTCCAAAATTTCCTTTCTTCTCAAGTATCACAACCTCTACTTAGTTAGGGTCATGACTACTAGGGTCAAGGCCTAAAGTGCTTTTAAGTGGGGTGTTACAGATAGTCATTGCAAGTGGAAGACTATGTATTTTCATGGATGTTGTAAAATATAAGAGGCCGAATTGTCTTAGAATCTGCACTATTGTTGTGATTATGTAGACCGACTGCTACATATGTGTTTCATAATCAATATCTCCAATACTATCTGGGATTAAGTTTATGCATACGTGTGGATGAAGATGTATGCTTTAATCTTTAAAGATACTCACGTTATTAATATGAGAAAACCATTTATCCAGCATATTTAATTATACAATCTTTCAAATTTGAAGCAAAATAATAGATAGTTGGCAAGAAAATTATTTTCTCAAAGTATTACCAAGATGACTTAATTTAACAGAGTACATCAAAACTTGTAGGAGATCATGAACCCTCCCGAGCATTTACATCCACATTAGTACATGCACAAGTTTTCTAAAATATGAGAAAAAGTGATTTAACTTTCATCCAAAATCATCCTACATTCGGCTAGATAAATTACAGAATAAATTTAAGTTTGCAACAATCGATCCTAAATTTATTCTTTATTGTAGCTCTCCAAGCATATTTTATACAAGTATTTTATTAATGTTAAACAAATTTATATGAATACAAGCAAATTAAGTCGTGTTTCGAAGAGCTAGAACATAAAAATATAACATGTTAAAAAATAATAGAGTGGTAAAAATGTGGTAAGAGAGTAGTAAGCTTATCATTATCCGTGCTTTGCACACCGGCTTTCAATAACTCTAAAAATAATAAAATGAAATAAAGAAAGATTATTTTAATAAAGTAAAAAAAAATCGGGAGGAAAATGTAAGAAATGTTTGAAAATATAAATAATTAAAATAGAGAAATGCATTTTTCCTTACTAAAATTTGAAAAAAAACAAACGTGAACTCTTATGTCTCACATGTTCAAAGGAGTGTTGATACAAGGAAGCCCCATGTAGTGCACAAATCGCACAAATTTTGCCGAGATGGATAAGTAAAAAACAAAAAAAACAAAAAACAAAAGTCAAAACGGAAGCTTCTTGTACCTCTTCTCACATTTCTCCCTTCTCCTACACAGCTTCTCCCATGCTCTAGGTTCATGAAAACAAATCAAAACAAAAGCTTCTCCCGCACTACTGATTCACCCATCCTCGCTACTGCTTCTCATTCAAACACTAAGCTTCTTCTTGGGGTAGTAGCATTTCTCACGCCCAAGAGAAGGTAATCATCCCTCTCTCCTCAATTTGTGTAATACATGTGTATGGGAAGGGATTTGTAAACATATTTTTCTGGTAAACATTCGTGTGTAAGGTGTCTGTAAACATATTTTTTGGGCAATAAGATATTACCCTCTTTGCATTTTATCTTCATTTGTATGTGTACTTAGTGATTTTTAATTAAGTTGATAGCATCCATTTTATCTTCACTTATATATGTATACTTTCTACCTTCTGCAACTTAAAAGAATTTGAAAAACAAATTCAGAGCAGCAGCCATGGCCAAGATTTGCAGTGTTTTTTTCCTTAAAGAAATCTTTTTTATCTACATCCTTGAAGTTTAAAGTTGACTTGAGAATCCACTTTTATCGTGATTATAACCCACCATCACAAAAGTGTCTATGTGGATTTGATGTGAAATTGGAAGGAAGGGTAAAAAACAAATCTTAGACCAATGGATTGGGTAAAAATAGATCTGGTTTTAGTTTGATTTTGGACAAAGAAAATGTGTTTTATGGATTGGTCTCTAACTTGTAGCATTGTTGGTTATTTAATTGTATGAAATAAAAGGCTAGAGTAGTGAGGAGGAGTATTTTTGGTCGACTAGCTCGTTGGGCAAAAAGGATGATAAGGCGTAGGCATATAATGACCAATTAAAGATACCCTTGACAGATTGTTCAAGCTCTATGAACTTTTTATACTTTTGTACTCCTTACTAATAAATTTTTTCCTTCAACTATGCAGAGAGAATGTTCAACACCCACAAGTGCCTAGTGGAGTAGGTTCTATATTTTTTTCCTATTCAGACATTAGGAACTGGATTTGCAACATTGAGCAACATGGATGAAACCAAAAATGTAGGTTTTTCTGATTAATCAATTAGCAGAAAATGCTTCTTTTTCACCCGTTAGGCTGGATTCTGAGTCCATAAATTGAGCATAGAACGCATGGATGTCTATATGGATTAAAGCAACGTGTTCTACATTGTTGACTCGAAGGAATTTTCTTTGTTTCCTTAGGTTATGCCTACCTCTGAGGGTCAAGCTCTTGCTGATGAGTATGGCATCAAGTTCTTTGAAATTGTAAGTGGCAACAAGCTTCAAGACGAGTAGGAGGTTTTCTTCTCAATAGCAAGGGATATTAAGCGTAGGCTTACAAAGACTGATTCAACACCCACGGGTGCGTAGCGAAGATCACCCCTATATTATTTCCATCACTTGGTTGGTTTTTTGTTGTCCCACTGGAATTCGTATTGAACAATAAAAAGCTTGTTATTTGATGTGTTTTTAGAACTAAAATTTGTATTGAACAGTTATTTAAGCATGATGGATTGTGATGAAATAGTTTTTGAAAGTTTGTTGTAACATGAACATGTTCTCTTTTTTCTTGCACGACTAGAGCAGTTTATGAATGTTGGTTTATTGGTGTCTGTCTTGCAGTTTATGAATGTTGGTTTATTGGTTTCTTTTCATGGCTTCAGAAAAGAAAGGAAAAAATACCACAAAAAAAAAAGAAAGGAAGGAAGTTGAAAGAGCAATACAGTCATAAAAATATAAGCACTTTCTATAAAGATAAAATATAAACGTACAATGATTATCTGAAACTGATGAGTTGTCAGTCTAAAACTGATTAGTACAAAATATGCCTAATACAATACATTAATTAGCAATTCTCTCTTCAAGATTCTATCATCCCTTTTATGAAGTTGAAGCTCTGTGACACCCCCAAATTCCGCTTGGGATCGAACGGACATTTGAAGCGTCGAGATATGCAACACAAGGTTACCTGCCTCTGTTCATGACATATAAGATGCAATGTTCCTAACATGCATCTAGCATTATGCAATATTCGCAGCGGATAATTTTTTTCTTTATCAATACTATGCACCAAACTAAAATATCCCAAATACTTAAAACATACTTCATACTTAACAATATGCTAAATAACTAAGATCACAACAATAGTCCATATGGTTGTGATCAAAAGAGTGCTAGAGATTGAACTCCACAAATACAAGTAGTAATCTGAGGTAACTACTGTACTACCATCTACGTCGCACCGTCGCTTAGTCGACCGTTTCCAGTTGGTCGATTCCCGTTTCTCCTTCAGATCCTGTAACAAAATCTACCATTCGGGGGGAATGGTAGTTGAGACTACCACAGTGAGATTTGATTACAAATCTCAGCAAGTTAACAGGAAACTTCCACACAGATTAATGATGCATGCATGGCAGTAAAAATATGAATGCATAATCAAATCAATAGAAAACATAACATATCTTGGCATAACATGGCATGAAATAATAAGCATAATGTAACTTGATATAACATGGCATGAGCTGACACATCTTGGCATAACATGGACTTGAAACATAGCATAAGCGTGACCTTAAAACATAACATAGACTTGAAACATAGCATAAGCGTGACCTTAAAACATAACATGGACTTGAAACATAGCATGAATGTGAACATGCATAATTTGAACATGAACATGAACATGAACATAACATAAACCTGAGCATGACATAACATAAATGTGAACTTGGAACATATTCTTGTCTCATGGGATTACCATGATTGCGTGAACGTAAACTTGAACATAACATAACATGAAACATGACTTGAACTTGGAATCTTATTCAATAGACTTAATCATTAAAGTGACCATATGGGTGCTACACAGGTCCCCTTGAGCCGTGTGTCTCTGCCGATTACCGCATCACATCACAGGTTTCTATACCAGCTGTGAGTGCGTTAATACGTACTCCACAGTTGTTGTGGCCCCACATATTCTACGTATCACAATTGTTGTGTCTCACGTAGTGTATGCTCCACAGTTGTTGTGGCCTCATACTTCATGCTCCACAGTTGTTGTGGCCCCATGACTTATTTATTTATGCCACACTTGCTGTGGACACACGTAACATAATGTGTGACACCATCGGCGTTAGTGTCTGGCGCGCTCCGGTGACCAGCTAATTAGGCCCCATTCGCAACCTGTTGACTGTACTTCGTCAACCCAGGGAATTTCACACCTATTTAAACACTCCAGCGTGAACAAAAGTGTTCCACTAGGATATTACCCCATCCTAGCGCTTAGGGTCGTGATTGACTTGAATAACTTAACTGGCATACATATCATTTCGTAACGTGACGTAATATGAACGTAACATAAAAGACAGAAGTCTTGACATAGCATAACGTGACATGAACGTAAGACGACAGACATGACGTACTTTGAGACATAAATATAACAAACAACATACCATAATATGGCATACATGTAATAGGCAACATTTCGTAGCATAGCATACCATGTAACAGATAACATTTCTTAACATGGCGTAACATGTGACAGTGAATATTACATGACATGAAATACATGTAACATATGGCATACTTAACTTAACATGACATACTTGCAATGTATAGCAATACGTGACAGAATATCTTGTGTAACAGATAAATAATTCATGACAGAATAAATTCTGTGTAACAGATAAATATGTAATGACTTGGCATGGTAATACCAAGGAATGTGCAACCATTTTATCCCTAACTTAAGGATTTTGCATCCTAATTCCAAAAATACCAATATCTACATACCTTATGTAAATTTTGTTCTAAGCTCAAATATCAATTCAGAAAAATTTAAAACTAAACCCAACCATTAAAACTCTATGGGGCCGAAACTTACAAAGGTTATTTTCTTTGATTTTTGTTGTAATTCCTTCAAATTTCAAAACTCATGATGAAACCAAATTTTTCTTCTACTACACTCATAACATATTCCTAAGAATAATTATGTTTTGAATCATGAACAAAAGTCATCAAAATCACTAAAACCATACTTGAACTTTTTGGTTTCTCTTCTAAGTTCAAAACAGATTTTTGTTTCTAACTTGTTTTGATCAACCTCTTGATCCATGACTTATAAAGATGTGATCTTCAAACCAAAACATCACATGGTTTAAAAATGTGTCCTAAAACAAATCCAAGCATCAAACTCAAAATCACATGGCTAAACAGCAACCAAAACATAAATTTAGCCAAGAACATCATCACTTTGGCCTAATAGAATATCTCCTTGCATACAATTTCCTATCTTCGAAACTAACATCAAATATCTTCAAAATAACATTCTAACATGTATATAAGAGGCTTAGGATCTTCCAATAAAAATATCAAAGCCATTGGAATAAGATTAGACCATAAAAGATTTAAACTTTCTCAAAACAGAAACTGTTTTTTCCTTTTCCAGTTTCTAAGTTTCTAGACCTAAGAAAATATTTCACCAAAACTTTTAATCATGCAACAAATCCTTCACCAATAATCATATACACATGTTAAAAGTACTCCATAAAAATTTCGGGCCAAGATATATTCATTAGCTTGGTCAAAAACTCCAAAATATAACACACTCTCCAGTTTATCGCCCAAAATGACCTTTTTGGGGTATAAACAACATTGTACCAATTAAATGATCTCCAAATGGAACGAGTAAGATATCCCGTAAACTAGACTCCAAAAGAAACAACTTTCATGAAGGAAACTTTGCGAGAAAACACTTACAAAAGCTTCGAAACAGGTGTTCAAAGAGGTAAGAAAAACTGTCCGAGAGTGTCTTTTGTGTTCTATGGAGGAAAAGTATAAAGGAGAGTTGCTTTTCGTGGGAAGTGAACTGGAGAGCCTCCTACACAAGTTATGGAAAGTGATAGGACTGAAGGAAAGGTTGAGTGTTGGCCTTTTCTTCTCATAAAAATCAGTTCAAGATCTTTTCTCAAGGTGGAGTGTAAGAGTGAAAGAGTGAGGTGGCCCTTTAGCTTTGTACTTCAAGAACCTTCTAGGCCCTTCTTGTAAAGATCTGGCCAGCCAAGTGGGGGTACAAAACTTAGCCATGAAGCAATCCTATGGTGACCAATTTCGTGGGCCTTAATGGGCCTAAACCGAATGGGCCTAAATTTTGGGGTTTAAAGAGGATTTGGGTTGCTATCAAGCCCAAATCCAATATCACTTGGCCCAATCAATTTTTCAAGATTAACCAGGTTGGATAATGATGTTCTAACTCAAATTTGAAAGATTAATAGCATGTGAAAGTAATTTAATCAAGTGATTAAACACAATGCTAGAAATCAGATTAGAACAGGTTTAGAGGCCAACATTAGGGTTTTGGGAAAACCGTTTAGGGTTCCGATTTCAACCATGTTTTTGGGCTTTCAATTGGACTCCCACCATTTAGGATTTTACTAGGATTGAAGCCCTCTTTGATCTGGCACAATTTGGTTGAGCAGATGAAACAAAGTTTTGCTTAAGTGGCATGATTTCACAGCTTGATTCCTTCAAATCCATCAAACGCTCCTCATGGTGCCAAGTGTCTAATATTATTCACTAAGTGTGGCTAAGATCTTGCCAAGTGTCCAAATAAAATTTCTCTAATCTAATTTGGATATTCCACACTGTGATTTTAAAACACTACAATTGGTGCGCTTATCGAGGTTACTATTCACTTCGAAAAAGTTAATCATAAACTTAACACTACAAATTCCTAAATATTCATATTAACCTACAGTGAAAATCTTTTACAGAAATTCAATCTCGAAGTGCCCCTAAAAATAATTTCACAATTTCCAACAGACGTTTCGTCCGGAATTATGAAAATAGGCTATTGCGCCATACAATTCTAAATAATCCACTGAGTCTAATGGCGTAGACCATAATGCATTCTGACACTTCTAACCACCTCAAATAAATAAAACTTATATTTCTAGCACCATAGTGAGTGATAACACTGACTAGGTTGACAGACTAAAACCTATGCGATTGGTCGATTCGTAAAAACTTATGGGGTTTTTACGAGATTCCTAAAGTCAATAAAAATTCCACCAATGAATTTCTAGCGGGCTGTTACAAGCTCTCTCTTCAGGATTTGCCTTTCAACTCAATAGGTAGCCATGACAATCACAGCCAGGTACAAATTTCACTTTGGAGTTTTGAAAAAGCTACTCAAAGTTAAAGAATAAAATGAGAAGAATGAACTAAAGTTTATTTTTTTAACATATATAGCTTCGCAGGTTCATAAAAAATAAACTAAACCCACAAGCTTAGTGTGTCAAATAAAGGTCATTTTGTCATTATTACTTAGGAGTTTGAAACGTTGTGATACTGGTATGAACAAAAAAATAAAAACAAACAAGAACTCTCATCATTTCAAGTAAAGTTTAGCTCTTGCTCAATTGCATTTCCTTCCCTTATAAGAACAAGGTGGAGTGTGAAATCAAGTGCAAATTGCTGAGTGTATATGCTAAAAACAATAAAGTGAAAATTGATGCAGATAAGGAGATATAAAAAGGGATCTGACTCAAGTTTCTAACATTCTCATCAACCCACATTAAAGAACTGAGTTGATTGTTTAAAGTTTGGACTACAACATCTACTTTGACAGACCCACCCCACCAACAAATTTATCCTATCGCAAACCAAATGAAAGTACATCAAGAGAAAAAAAAAAATCAAAGCCACGCACACCAGCTTACATAAAAAAGGCATAAACTCTCAAAATTGGTATCCAATAGAGTAGAATATCTGAAGTTTCTACTAAAAACTTATAACTAGTAGAAAATCTCAAAACTCACAGAAAGAAAATGAGTAAAACACAATTCAGTGAATGTCCTAAAGTCTCAAAATCCTAAAAAATCTAATAAACAAATCTTTTAACCAGAAACTCTTACATTTTCTTTCTTGAGAGTTGTAAATTCTTGTAAATGTCCATAAATTTTACTTGTAAGCTTGTAACCAGAAACTCTCAAAACTTGTAAGCAGAAACACAATTCAATGAACGTCGTAAAGCCTAAAGCTTCGTCTACAATGATGGAATTGTTCATTGGTAACAGTAGAAAATCTCAAAGCTCACATAACAAAAAAATCAAAACCCTAAGTCGAAGGGAAATAATGTTATAGGTTGAAGAAATGGTGCAGTGAAGAGTGTAGTGGACAGTGAAGAAGTGTAGTGGCGGAAGATGGCAAGGGAAGGAAGATGAGTTTTAGAAAAGAAGATTGTTTTTGTGAAGTATCGTGTGGTAGTTATGTTAGTTATAAGCAGATTGATACGAAGTCGTTTTATTTAGTATAATGTTGTAAGTCGTGTGTCGTTTTGTATGTGGGTGACTATGAGTGGTAAGTAGAATGGCATCGTTAGAAGAGTTTTGTAATAGAGTGATGTCGTTTTGTAGAAATAAGGAGAGTTTTTTATTGTATGCAAACACTGTCACTTTAATACATATAAAAGCATCCACGAGTTGGAGAAGAGACCAACTCTGGAATTCAGTGGTTACTCTCTCTCTCTCTCTACTTCTTGCTTACATTCTTGGAGGGTGATCACCTCGAATCAATTATCTGGAAGGTTGAAGAAGAAGGACCCATTACAATTGGTATCAGCAATCAGAAAGAATGGCAGAAGGTACACGATCTTTTGCACAAATTGTAGATTGAAGAAAGGCAGCATAAAAAGATTGAAGAAACCATTGCCATTCTGGTACAACAACATGAAGCTGCTAGATTGGAAAGGAAAAATCAAGATAAGAAATTCTCGGAATTGTTACAGCAATTTCAAGAATCTCTTGTAATGTGTATGAAGTTAGTGGACAGAGTGTGAGAAATTTTCAAGAAACTCAGCCAATTGTTAGAAATGGAGATATGATCGAAGGTGTTAGTGAAGTACACTGTCATGACATGGGTGGAAGGGCATTCACGAAGGGTATCAAGTTAGAGTTTCTAAGGTTTGTGGGGAAGAATCCATCGGCTTGGATTTACAAAGCCATCCAATATTTTTTGTATCATCAAGTACCACCTGGACAGAAGATATTCTTGGCTTCGCTTCATATGTATGAAGAAGCTTTAATATGGTCCCAAGATGCAAGTGAAGTTGTAACTTCTCAGTCATGGGAGGCATTTACTCAAGTTGTGCAAGTCAGATTTGAATCATTTGCATATGATAATCCTATGTAGGCATTAACACGTTTGAAGCAAGTTAGTTTTGTAACTTCTTATAAGGCTAACTTTGAATTACTATCCAATAGAATAAAAGGCATCTCTAAAAATAATAAATTGAGTTACTTTTTAAGTGGGTTGAAAGATGAAGTGAGATTGTCAGTGAGGATGTTGAATCCCACTTCTGTAAATGATGCTTTTGGATTGGCGAAAATCTAAGAGCAGTATATTTGGAGTACTAGGAGATCTTGGAGGAATAATTCTATCAATTCTCATTAGCAGAATTCAGGTGGTTCTATTTTAGGTACACCCAAGATACTACCCACTACCAAGTTACCTTATCAAAAGGTATCTGAAGCTCAGATGCAAAAAAGAAAAAAGAAGGGTTTGTGTTAATTTTGTGACGACAAGTGGCATCAAGGCCACAAGTGTGTGAAGCCGAAAGTATATTTGTTAGAGGGCATGGATGTTGGCAATAGTAGTGACTGGGGTAGAGCAAGAAACAGTAGTGGATGACTTACTTAGGGAGTGTGAAGAATATGGAGACATTGCTTCCATTTCTTTGCAAGCTATTGTTGGCACCCCAAATCCTAAAACAATAAGGGTTGTTGGCCAGATTAATAAGAGAAGGGTTGTGATTTTAATTGACACTGGCAGTACCCACAATTTTGTGGATACTACAATGGTTAATATATGTGGATTAGTTGTGCAAAATGATCAACCTATTCAAGTAAGGGTTGCTAATGGAGAGGTTTTGAACAGTAAAGGCAGGGCTACCTCAGTAGGAATACAGGTGCAAGGTACTAAGTTCATTACTGATTCTTTTACACTTACATTGGGGGGTTGTGATATTGTGATGGGAGTGCAGTGGTTATTGTCACTTGGCCTTGTACTTTGGAACTTTGTTGAGCTTAAGATGAAATTTTCTTGTAATGGAAAGGTTGTTTGTCTTAAAGGCCTTATATCATTTGCTACAAAGTTGGTGGATGATAAGGAGATTTCTACCATTTCTAAGGTAGGATCCAAAAGGTTGTGACTGCAGTTGATGTCTATAGATAGCAGTTAGGTTCAAAATAATTCTTGTGTGAAAATAGTTGAATTGTTACATAAATATAATAAGGTTATTGATGAACATACTGGCCTTTCTCCTTATAGATCTTGAGACCATCAAATTGTGTTGAAGAAGGATTCCTTACCTATAAGTGTAACACCATATAGATATCTTTATTTTCAAAAGATTGAAATTTAAAACATTGTTAGTGAGCTGTTGAGAACTGGTGTAATGAGGTCAAGTCAATCTCCATTCTCTTCTCCTATATTGTTAGCAAGGGAGTTAGATGGGTCTTGGAGAATGTGTATTGACTATAGGGTGTTTAATGAGGCTACTGTTAAGGATAAGTACTCAATTCGAGTTGTTGATGAGTTGCTCGATGAGCTATTTGGCTCCACTGATTTCTCTAAGTTGGATTTAAGATCAGGTTATCATTAAATCCGTATGAGAACTGAAGATGTGCACAAAACAACATTCAGAACACATGATGAGCATTATGAGTTCCTTGTCATGCATTGTGGACTTACTAATAATCCCTCAATATTTCAAGCACTCATGAATGAGATCTTTAAACCATTCTTAAGGTAGTTTGTAATTGTATTCTTTGATAATATCCTTGTCTACAGTAAGGATCTCCAGTCTCATTTGTTTCATTTAGCCACTGTATTGGATACATTACAGCAAAATCAGTTATTTGCAAATAAGTAAAAATGTCACTTTGTACGTGTATAAATAGAGTATTTGGGGCACTTGATTTCCAAAGAAAAGAAGGGGTGAATGTTGATACAAGGAAGTTGGAGTATATGGTAAGCTGGCCAGTTCCAAAAATCTTAAATCTTTGAAGGGTGTTTTGGGATTGACAATTTATTGTAGAAAATTTATTCGTGAATATGGTCAAATAGTTGCTCCATCGACTTCATTGTTAAAAAAGAATGCTTTTCAATGGTTTGAAACAGCTACTGATGCCTTTGAATAGTTGAAGAAGGTTGTAACTAATCCTCCAGTTTTGTGTTTGCCAGATTTTACTAAAAAATTTGTGATTGAATGTGATACTTGTGGGGTTGGAATAGGAGATGTGTTGATGCAAAACCATAAGCCATTGGCTTTCCTTAGCCAAGCTCTCAAAGGTAAGAATTTGTTGCTTTCTACCTATGAGAATGAGTTGTTAGCACTTGTGTTAGCTATTGAAAAATGGAGGTCTTACCTGTTGGGATTGCTTTTATAATCAGAATAGACCATCATAGTTTAAAATACTTGTTGGAATAAACGATGGGGACATTAACTCAACAAAAATGAATTTCAAAACTGTTAGGTTATGAAGTTTCCATTGAATACAAGAAAGGGCCTGAGAATAAAGTAGTAGATGCTTTGTCTTGAAGGGTAGTTTCAGAGGATCCAGCTTTACTTACTACTATTTCATTTCTAACTCTAGTATGGTTGGAAGAGTTGAAGCAAGAATATGTAACATATTAGTTGGCACAACAACAGTTTTCTTTGATGCAGGAAGGTTCTTCTTCCACTTCTTCATTTATTCTTAAACATGGATTGTTGTTTAAGAAAGGGAGAATCTACATACCAGACTGCCTTGAGTTGAAACTCAAAAGTTTTAATTTTATACATGCTAGTCCATCTATAGGTCATTCTGGCTTTCATAAGTCACAGCAGAAAGCTAGACATGATTTCAAAACTGTTAGGTTATGAAGTTTCCATTGAATACAAGAAAGGGCCTGGGAATAAAGTAGTAGATGCTTTGTCTTGAAGGGCAGTTTCAGAGGATCCAGCTTTACTTACTACTATTTCATTTCTAACTCCAGTATGGTTGGAAGAGTTGAAGCAAGAATATGTAACATATTAGTTGGCACAACAACAGTTTTCTTTGATCCAGGAAGGTTCTTCTTCCACTTCTTCATTTATTCTTAAACATGGATTGTTGTTTAAGAAAGGGAGAATCTACATACCAGACTGCCTTGAGTTGAAACTCAAAAGTTTTAATTTTATACATGCTAGTCCATCAATAGGTCATTCTGGCTTTCATAAGTCACTGCAGAAAGCTAGACATGATTTTTACTGGCCTGGCCTGAAGCGTGAGGTGAAGAAGTACATCAAAACAATGTGATATACGCTAGAGGAATAAGGTGGAGAATGTGCACCCTGCTGATTTATTATAGCCCCTCCATATGCCTCAACATATTTGGACAAATTTGTCCATGGATTTTGTGGAAGGCTTACCAATTTGAAATGGATATTCTATCATTATGGTTGTTGTTGACAGATTGTCTAAGTATTCACATTTTATGGCCTTAAACATCCTTCACAACAGCAAAGGTGGCATCATTATTTTTTTTGTAATGTCTTTAAGTTGCATGGCATGCCTCATAACATAGTTTCAGATAAAGGAGCAACTTTTACTAGTTCATATTGGAGGGAGTTATTCGGGTTACAAGGACTAACCCTCTCCCATTCATCTGCTTACCACCCTCAAAGTGATGGACAGACTGCGACAATCAAACATTTTTTGAGAAGCTTTACATAAGACAAACCAAGGTCGTGGTTTGATTGGTTGACTTTCGCTGAGTGATGGTATAATACCATTTCCCATACCCTAAACAAAATTGACTCCATATGAAGTAGTATATGGCAAACCCCCTACTAAACTGCAGTCTTACATACTTGGACTAACTGCTAATCAAGCAGTAGATGAGGTGTTGAAAACCAGAGATCAAATTATGTCGACATTGAATCTTAATTAGTCTGTTGCTCAGGAAAGAATGAAGTTCCAGGCTGATAAAAGAAGAACTGAGAGGGAGTTTGTAGTAGAAGATTGGGTGTATCTCAGGTTGCAACCTTATAGACAGCAATCATTAGTGGTTGGGAGGAACTTTAAGCTTTCTCCTAGATTCTTTGGACCATTTCAAATTACAAAGAGGGTTGGTCAGATTGCTTATAAACTTGATCTACCCTAACATAACTCCCTTCATCCTGTATTTTATGTACTTTATTTGAAAAAGAAATTGGTTCAGCACATTTCACCTTTGTCAACATTGCCTCCAGTTGGTCCCCAAGGAGAATTAACACCAGAACCTGAGTGTGTTACAGCGTAGAAGTAGAAAAGTTCATAACAGAGCTGTGGTGGAAGTCTTAGTTCAATGTAAGGGGGCTAGAGTGGAGGATGCTACTTGGGAGTCTTATTGGCAGCGTTGTGACAGATTTCATCACCTTGTGGGTAAGGTGCCTTGAAGGGGAGAGTATGTTATGGGCTGAAAAGTGGTGCAGTGAAAAGTGCACTGGACAGTGAATAAGTGCAGTGGTGGAAGATGGCAAGGGAAGGAAAATGAGTTTTGATAAAGAAGATTGATTTTGTGAAGTATTGTGTGGTAGTTTTGTCAGTTAGAAGTAGATTGATACATAGTCGTTTTAATTAGTATAATGTTGTAAGTCTTGTGTCGATTTGTATGTGGGTGACTATGAGTGATAAGTAGAATGGCGTTGTTAGAAGAGTTTTGTAATAGAGTGATGTAGTTTTGTAGAAAGAAATAGAGTTTCTGATCGTATGCAAAACATTGTCGTTTTAATACATATAAAAGCATCCCCAAGTTGGAGAAGCGCCCAACTCTAGAATTTAGTGCATATACTCTCTCTCTCTCTCTACTTAATGCTTACATTCTTAGTGGGTGACCACCTCAAATTAGTCATTTGGAAGGTTGAAGAAAAGGGCACATTACAAATACGAAATATGATAATAGTTTATACGAAATACCAAGATACATAAAAACATCTACCCACGCTGAAGGCTGAGATGATTTTTGATAATTTTTTGGTAAACCCTAACTGGCCGGAATAGCTGAAGGAGAAGGGATGGGAGAATGGTTTTCGTCGAACGGCTTAAAGGCAGAGCATTGGTTTTTCCTCCGTCGAACTACACTGACTTGAACATCGAGTAGAGGGTTAGATTTCCATTGAATGACCAGTGAGCAATGTTTGTGTACTGACGTGGAAAGTGTGTCATTCTGTTTTATAAATAGAGTGAGTTCTAGAATTTTGTTTTCAAAGTGGCATATATCTACGTTTGAAAGAAAAGTTGAAAAAAAAAAGAATAATGCTATTATGCCGTTTCATTTTGTCATCTCATTTTGACTGTTCATGAATTTAATTTTTTTATATTTTTTATTTTACTTACTGATTAAGAAACTGACTAGTAGTGTATTGATATATATATTTTTTTTATTTTTTGAAAATATTTAAATATTTTTAAAAAAATGTAGAAAATAAAAAATAAAAAGTGAAATTTGTACTAGTGGGCACACACACCAGTAGTCAAAACTTGGCGGCATACCAGCACTACCCAAAAAAATTAGTCCCATTTTGAATAGTGAGATAAGATAAAATGATTTTAAATAAAAATTAAAAGTTAAATAAAATATTAATAGAATATTATTTTTTAATATTATTATTAGTTAAAAATTTAAAAAAGTTGAATTAAAATTTTAAAAAAATGAATTATTTATTATATTTTATAAGAAAATTTTAAAAAAATTATAATAATAGTAGAAGATAGGATGAATTAAAATGGGTTTAAGCTTGCTGAAACAGTGACATGGGTACTAACGCCGTCTTTGTCACGTCAGAATTCAGAATCCCACGTGCAATCCAAAGTCCAAACCCGCCGATTCCAATCTAACTTTGAATGTATTTCAAATCCGTCACCCAAATAAAATAAAATAAAATAAAAAAAGAGGGAATTGCTCCTCCTCTCCCACAGCGCACTTTCCCTCTCATTCTCTCTCTCGCTCCCTCCCTGGGTATCGTTGCTGGTTTCAGCTTTTGGGTTCCTGAAATTCTCTCCTACTTTTTCTGACATTACAATGTGAGGGAACCTTTTTTCATTTTACTCTTTCTTCTTTTTTATTTTCTGGATAATCAGAGAGTTTCAGAGTTGCTTTGGCTCCTCTATTTTGAGCTCATTTTGGTTCTTCCGAACTTGAGGTACTTTCTCTGAACTCTTTTCTTTAATTTCTCATTTTCGATTATCTGTGTACTAAAGTAGTGCACATAACATTCATTCTGCAACATATATATTTTTTTTTGGTCCGAATACTTTTTTCAGGCTTGCTTGTTTTTTGTGCTTTTTTGGGGTGCTTTTTTTTTTTAAGGAAAATTTCTAAATTACGTGTTTTTGGTTCATTTTCGTAATGGGTTTACTGGGTTGTATTTAAAAAAGTTAAATTGATAGTATATCTTATACTCTATAGTACATGGGATTTATTATGTAATGATTTAATATATCTTTTAGCATTTATTGGTCCAATTATGAAACATGCCAGAGGTCGGGGACATTCTTGCATGGCGTCTTTGGCTGTCCCATTGACCCTCAGATACTCTATCATGTTTCGCTTCGTGTTTGATGATGACAATACACATGAAAGGAAAGAACCCTCAACAAAGAGTTTAAGGAAGCAATGCTAGAACTTTGAGTCAGCCGGTCTTAGGGTCTTTTTTCTTATTATTTTTTTATTTTTTATGAGTGAAGTCATTTTTAGGGAGTTAGAAAACATAACATGTGACCGTTACCTTAATTGTGGTTTGGTTTCATTCTATTGCTTGGCCAGATATGCATGATCAGGGGAAAAACTAGAAATTTCAGTGTGGGCCAACCTACCTAAATATATACTCTCTAGACTCTATATGAGTATGTGTGCATATTTATGTAAAATAAAAATAGAGAAATCAATTTTAATTTCACAGTAAATCATAAGACTTAACTATCTACAAAAGTTACATGTCTATTTAATCATCTTAGAAAAAAATCTTTTGATAACATTGGTTTCTTAGTTTGCTATAGACATGTTCGAAAAATAAATTCCTGAAACATCTTAGCATCTTTGTTGGATTATGCTCGGTGATGGTCTTTCAGGGAATTAAATCTAGTATCATCCTTGTACTGGAATGATTAGCAATTTATTTGTAAATATAAACTATCAAATAATCTGCCAGAAACCCATCCTCCATTTTAGTGTGTAATCTAGTTCTTACAAGTTTCATGACAGAAAAATTTCTTTTCTTAGTTGTATAATATTTGTTTCACCTTGGGGCTCATATTAACAAAGTTAGTATTATAAAATAATTTTGGGACCTATACTAAGAGGCCTTGTATGCTTCATACAATCCTGACTTAGTCTTTTACTTTTATGTATCAACCCATGTTAAAAGAAATTGTTTGGAGGGCTAACAAATTAATTTTTTGGAGATCACTTCATAAAAAATACAAACTATATAAGAATTATTAGAACTTATTTTCTGGGGTTCTAGCATGGCCAAAAAAATAATTATAGGTCACTTCATAGAAGAAAAAGACTATTATATAAGAATCTTTAAAACTTGTGGGTGTGTAGTGTGGTGATAGGGCATTAAAGAAGTTTTCGAGATGTCAATGTAGCTCGTGTCTAGGAGGCTTTAGTGGCAACTAAATTGGAGATTGATAGTGGCTCTCCTCAATGGAATATAAATTTCACCGAAGCAGACCCGGTGAGCTTTGTGAGCAATATTAGAAGTTTGGCACATATTGTGGGATGCTAGGTATCTTCTTTGCAAATGAAATACCTTAGTCTTCCCCTGGGGGCCGCTCTTAAGGCTTTCACTAACTGGGACAGGATAATTGAGAAAATTAAAAGAAGGTTGCCAGGCTGGAAAAGAATTTATCTATCAAAAAGGGGAAGAATCATTCTTATCAAGAGCAGTCTCTCTAACCTCCCCACATATGCTCTATCTTTTATTTCCCTTACCTACCGGCGTGGCTAATCGGATTGAGAAGTTTTTTCATGCTTTCCTATGTTGGGGGGGGGGGGGGATTTGGGGAGGAGGTCAAGTTTCACTTGGTTAGTTGGGACAATATCTGTTTCCCAATTTCTAGTGGAAGGTTGGGGTACGCAAGTTGAGGACTTTTGATAAAGCTGTTTGTGCAAAATGGTTATTGCGGTAGCACGAAGAAGGAGGGCATTATGGAGGATTGTGATTGATTCCAAATATGGGAGAGTGCTAGGGGGGTTGGTGCTCTAATGAAGTGAGAGGCGCCCATGGCGTGGGGTTGTGGAATTATATTAGGAGTGACTGGGGCAATTTTGCCACTCATGTTAGCTTTGTGGTTGGTGAGGGCTCCATCGTCAGCTTTTGGCATGACTCTTTGTAACACCCCGTTCCCGAAAAGACATTTTAGAATTTTCGAGGAGCTAGTGTGCTACTACTAAACTTGAACTTAAAACTTTTTCTTTTTAATAATGCATCAGATGCGAAAGATTTCCATAAAATAACAAACTTCAATAAATACTGAAAATCCAAAAATAAAGTCTGCGGAAGCACTTATGAAAAATACGGAAGTCTCATGTGCTTATCAAAATAATTTATTTAAAACTTAAAACCATAAAAATAATCATAGCAAAATCTGTCTAGGCCTCTGCCTCACCTCCCTGGGTCAAGTTCTGCCCTGCAGTCTCGTCTTCATAAATGTCATCACCTAGGGTGGTTTAAAAACATAAAAATAAACTAAAATGAGTCGAATACTCAATAAGCAACACATCATACAGTAAACGTAATAAACATAAGGTTTCTTAAAAAGCGTGCATATTCATAAATACATTCATAAATAACATGAACATGAATATTAACTTATTTTTCACTTGTCATAGGCCGTTACCCACTGTTGACTCCCGTGAGTTAGGGTTAGCGAATCTAAATAGATTCCGATTCCGCCCGTGGCCGCGGGTTGTGGAATCCATACATAAGGAAGACAATACTGGGTGCACTACCAACATGCACGACCTGGTAATGCAATATGCCCATAACATAGGTACCGTTTTCATATTATAACATAGACCGTTACATATTTTATCAAAAACATACTTGCATACTTGTCATTTCATAGATTTCAAAAGAAATCACATACATACTTATCATATCATAGATTTCAAAAGAAATCACATACATACTTGTCATATCATATCATAGATTTCAAACGAAATCGCATTCTTTCATAAACGTCGTGATACATGTTTCATCGCATAAAATCATGATTTTTCATAAATGTTTTACGAAATAACTCTCATAAAATCATGCATTTCCTAAATAATTTTATGAATAATCTTTCACATAAAATCATGACTTTTTATAAATCTGTTGATACATAACTCATTTCATAAAATTATGATTTGTCATAAATAACTTAATGCATAATGCTTCACATAAAATCATAGATTTTTCATAATTTTATCATGTGTTGGGTACGTAAAAAGGGGCTTCCAATGAAGGGCATACATGCATAATATCTTTTATAAGAAGACAAGCAGTTCACCGTATGTACGTGTAAGGATATGATCATGCTACTTATCTCGTAGCGTTAATTCAAAATTTCCGGGGCGCGACTGATTACCTATAAAAATACACGTAACTGGCGTAAATTTCTAACTTAACATGTATTTCGTAATCAAAACCTGAATTTCTAATTTAACCAATATTTCCATAAATCTTGATACTTCATAACTCTAAAATCACATTGACTCTATGCTATTGACATTAATTCTGTATAATTAGAGTTTATCTGTCGAGCTTAAAATACAACTCTATCACCATGATACAAATCTAATTAACCTCAAGCCCAGCCCACAACTAAGCCAAATCCCATTTTAAAATACAAGTCCATTTAAACATCATTATAATCTGAAATAGTTGCAAATTCTAGCCCATAAAAATATTACTACATGAGCCCAACAAAAGAAATAAGCCCATCCCACCCTCATACGGGCCTAAGGCCCACGGCCCAACAGGAACTAAGGTTCTCTCTAGAACCCGAAACACGGCTAGGCCACAACAGAAGAAAAACAAGGAGTTTGAGAGAGAGAGGGTTGCGATGGTCTGAAACTCACCGAGAGGGAAGCTGAGGTACGGCGGCTCATGGTGGCTGGCAAAGGTCACGGCGGCGCGACTAGTGGCTTCTCCATGGTGGTGCGACACTGAGAGAGAGAGAGAGAGAGAGAGAGTTTAGAGAGAGAAACTGCTGAACCGAAATTTCTGAAAACAAAAAGAGGTTGGCGGCGGTCGAGGTCTTACCGGAAAGGAGTGGGTGTCACTGGGTTGTGCTGGTCGGCGTGTTCTGCGGTTGAGGGTGGCAGGGCTGTGGCTTACGGTCAGAGAGCTCAGTGCTCTGTTTTTGGGTGTGGAAAACAGAGGTGTCGTAAGTGGTTGCCGTGTGTATGCAGTGGTTCTGTGCGTGGAGGAAAAACGTGGACGAACTCGGCAGTGAAGTTATTTTCTGGGATTTACGGTGGGGGGAAAGGTGGTCTGCTGGACTAACTGAGGGAAGGTGGTGGAGGTTGTGTTTCTGGACGTGGTGCGGGACTGAACGTGGGGTTTTTCGGTTCTGAAAACCCTAGGATATATCAAAGGCAGTGTGTGTAAGGCTGTGCGTGAGTGTATAAATAAACACAGTGTCGTGCAAGCGGAGGAAAAGGATGGAGCCGTGCATGCATAGGTTTGATGCGTGAGAGGAGGATTCACGGTGGAGAACTTGCGGCTTGCCGATTTTTTTGGTGAGTGTAACGTGCGTATGAATATATGTTTGAGAACCTAGAAGAAAACCCTAGATAAAAAAGAAAAGAAAAGGAAGAGACGTGCATGCATGTGCATGTGAGTGGATTAGGTTTCGTGTTTGAAATTTATAGAATAAAACCGGTAGCTAAGAGTTTCATTATGAAGAGGAGTTAAGAATAGGAGTAGTGTTTGGACTCTAACACACATGCTTGGAGTAAAATAAAAGCTAAAAATAAAATAAAATAGTAATAATGGAGACTTAACTCTAGGTTTATAAAAAAAAAAATCATCTGATAATTCGCTTTAACTCATTAAAAATTTTATCTGTAATTTATTCCTAAATATAAGATCGGGTCGTTACACTCTTGGTGTGATAGTACAGCCCTTAAGGTATCATTCCCCGCTCTTTTGCGGATCACCCATAACCAGAATGCTTCGGTGGCAGATCTTTGGGATATCTCTAGGGATCTCCATTGTGGAATGTGTGTTTTCTTAGAGCTGCTTAAGATTGGGAAATTAGTGCTATTTCTGATTTGTTCAGCTTGCTGTATGCTACAAGTATTGGCAAGGTTGAGACAGATAATATGATTTGGATCCACTCTGAGAATAAGATGTTTACTGTTAGATCCATCTACAAGGTTTTGTCTTGCCAATATTATAATTCTTTTCCTTGGAAGTGCATTTGGAGAATTAAAGTGCCTTCCAAGGTTGACAACCTGAGGATGCTTGGAGTTATTGTCATGGATTGGTATTATGTGTAAAAAATGTGGCAAATCAATGGATCATTTATTACTTCATTGTGAGGTGGCAAGAGTGTTATGGGTTGAAATTTTAAGAAGGATTGGATTGGCATGGGCAGTGGGTTGTGGGTCTTTTCGCTTGTTGTAGAGGTCTTCGAGGTAACTCTTATATTGTTGCTATATGGAATTTGATTCATTTATGTCTCATGCGGTGCATTTGGCTTGAAAGGAACGCCAGGGGCTTTGAAGATGGAGAACTCTCTTTGGATGGACTGAGATGTTTCTTTTTCCACTTCGACCACACCTTATTTCTATGGGCTTCAGCTATTATATTCAATGGGACTAGTGTACGTGATTTTCTTGCATTGTTTTCTAGTTCCTATATTGTAACAATAAATTTTCATTCTTACTTGCCAATAACATTCACCAAAGCGACGCAAGACTTGGGGGTAGGTGTGTTCAATGACTTTTCCACCTTTTATATTCCATTTAATGTGAGAAGAAGGGGTGAAGACAAGATTTTGTGGGCTCCATCCAAGAAGGGGGTGTTCAATGTTCGCTTTCTTCATGGTGTCATTACTCATGTTAACAAGCCATTCCCTTGGAAGAATATATGGTGGATTAAGGCCCATTTGAGAGCGGTTTTCTTTGCTTGGACGGCTTCTTTGGGGAAAATTCTTACCATGGGAAGAGACATGATTGTAATGGACTGTTTGTTGTATGTAAAAAAAAAGAGTGAGGAGTCCGGTGAGCATCGTCTGCTCCATTGTGAGATAGTATACAATTTATGGGGTGTATACTTTAGTTGGGTAGGATTGGCTTGGTTGATGCCTAGAAGAGTTGTGGATCTTTTGAGGACTGCGAAAGGACATTGGAGGAATTCAAAACCTTTTTTTATCATTACTATTCTTATGTGGACTGTCTCTATTGACTTTAATGGGAAAAATCTACATGACTTTTTTGTATCTATTTCTTCCTCTCAATAGGTGTTACCCTTGTATACTCATTGTGTACTTGAGTTGAACATTTGCACTTACTAATAAATTTCACTTGTAAAAAACACCTCCCAAAATGTGACGCCACCCTGTGCTTGTTGCTTCTTGTATGTTCTAATTTCTAACAGCATTAAATCATTCAAATTTTACATATTGTCCCCCTGGCACATTCCTCTTAGTGCGAAAGCTTGTATGAAAAGTTTGATTAGATGAGTTATATGTTATTCAGATAAGATTATGGACCTTCTTGTCCTTTTTTTAATAGGTAATTTTTTAGAAACCTTTCATATGTGCATAATAAACAAAATCTATCTAGGTTTAATATTCAAAGGAAGATGATTGAAATTGAGTATAAAATGGGGCTCTCCTTTTATGCTAGAAGTAAAAGTGTCTTAGAATGGTAAATCTGGTCTAGTCTTATGATTAGCTGATATATTAGGGACATTTTAGATGCTTGAATTAACCCCTAGGTGTTGGCTCAAGTGGTAAAGGTCTTGGGCTTGGGGGTATGCTCACCTAGGTCTAAGGTTCAAATCCCCTTGGATGCAAACAATCTCTAGGGGCCATTGGACTGGGAGATTTTCCTCTTGAATTACCCCCGAGGTGCACTTGCGGGAAACTCCTTGCCGAGAGCCTGTCAGCCCCGGGATTAGTCAGGGCACTGTTCCTGGACACCCATTGCCGATCAAAAATAAATTTTAGTTGCTTGAATTGATAAATTTATGTCATGGTTGTCACAGCATCTTATTTCTTTGCATCTGCTATAACCTTGTATCTAAAGTAGCTGAAAATGTATTATGATATATAAGTTTTGGAAAATGTTAATTTGTTTGGTAATATACATTTTTGCCCTCTACTTTTTATGCTTGCATTACAAACAGGGCAGGAGATAGAAAATTGAGGCTTACAATGAATACCACTTCAAAGGACTGTTCGATAACTTTTGATGAGATTGCAAACATGTTCACTCCTAAGTTTTCCGAGGTATGTACAATCATTTTTAGTTTTCCTCTTCCACTGGCCGCTCAATACTGGGCTATCTTTCTAAGGTATCTTCATGATTTTATGAATCTTCGACAAAACAAGCTTTGTTGATTCTGTGTTGATTCCTAAAGTTTGTACTAGCGATGATCGAGGTTGCCCAAACTGACCGACCCGTGTATATCAACCTAAACCAACCAGATTCAGTTGGATTTTCCCCCTTCTTCCTTTGGTGAGGTGTCAGTAAGTCTGACTTGCTGATCATTATATATATATATATAATGTATAGAAACACTCGTCTCGGTGCCTCACACAGAAAGCCTCTAGCGATTTTCACCTATGCTCTCTCTCTCTCTCTCTCTCTCTCTCTCTCTCTCATCAATGAGTAAGTGTTTTTCTTGTGTTCTCTTTGATTTTGATCAATCTGAGGGTGCATCATATCGTCCCATTTAAGGCAGCTTTTTCCTTTGTGTGTTGTATTTTTTAGTTATTGATCTATAGTAAGTCTTAACTTGGACCAAATAATGCCTAGCAACCACTATTCCTTTCTTGGTTGGACCAACCCAACTGGCAATTTGAGAGCAAGAACAAGCCTCTTTTTTCTTCTTTTTTCCTCTTGGGGGGGGGGGGGGGGAATCAAAGAGTGAGGCAAATTAAATGATTCTTCTTCCATTTTACTTATAAAAGAAAAATTAAATGATTCTTCCTTCCTATGTAGTTGTGTTTCAGTTGATTTTATGTAGCTTTTTCTTTTCTTTATCTTTATTCTGCATGAGGTTTCCTTGAACTTTGCAAGTTTTTCCCTTTTTGTTCAGGTTTTGAAGTTCTTTTGCTTTTTGTTTCATCAGTTTCCAATTACTTCTTTATTCATATACTGTCCTTAATCTATCATGGTCAGATCTGTGGCCTCAAGCCTCAAGGTCAGGCTCTCAGTTGTCAGGGTCTGTTTGATTTGGTAGCTGACCCTCTTCGTCAGGCAGAACTAGGACCTTCTACCCACTACCAACTAGGGGCCAAATACCAATGTGTTGGAGTTGACGCTCATTTGACTTTGGACACTATTTGACATCTTTTTGGGGATACTGACGAATAAAACTAGAATTATGTTGTTCAAAATTTGTGACCATGTAGTGGCTGTTTTCCCTAAAGATTAAGGTACCATGTACTTTTATTGGCTTAATGGTTCTTTCACTGTTTAATTTGTTATGAAACAGGTAATCTGACCTTGAGATCTTAGCACAATTCTCCATAATCACTTTGAGACTCTCATATGCTTATGTTCTTTTATGACAGTATATCTTGTTCTGTGTAGGTTGATCTCTCTCTTTTTGCTGCCTCAGAACATGAAGCTATAGGACTGGAACATTTCTTAATGGAACCTAAATGTAACAGAAACTTAGTTGGTGTGGTTGATTTTGAAACTTTCCATTCACAGAAATTCTTCGATGTTGAAGATTTTTCAGGCGCCATCGAGTACGATGAAACAAAGCATGATTGTGGTCATCTCTCTCTCTCTCTCTCTCTCTCCCCACATGCACATATCATGATAATGTAATGGTTTTACACAGAAGAGAATGTGTAGATAGAACTACTTCTACTTTCAAATAAGCTTACTTGTTAGCCAACAATGGAACCATGATATCCCTATTGAATGGTCAGCCTTCAGGTGCAGAGCCAAAACATTTAGTTAAATCATTGCTGAGTGTCTTCTATTTGGATATAAAAAAGTTATCTTTTGTTTCCTTAACCTATATTTTTGCCTCAAAGGAAGTTGATTTGTTGATTTGGAATATGTCTTGGGAGCAACTGCACTTATTTATTAGTTTCCTTAGTACTTGTCTCATAAAGATTCCATGAGAGCAACTACACTCATCTATCATTCCTTTTACTTGTCACAAAAAAGATTCCTTTGGTAACAACTGTTGTAGAACTGCCCATTTTTAGGCTTTCTCTCAGTAGTTGTACATAGTTGAGAGAGTAAATATTATAAATTGACATTTGTGATTGCTCTGAAGCTATGATAGTCATGGCAGGGCTGTGTTTATTCATTTATTGGCGCAAGAGGACTTTAAAGTTTAAATGCATCGATTATGTAATTCTATCCACCAATTGGGTTTGCACTAAACATTGAGATGCTCATAGTGAATTTACTCTACAGGCACTCATGTTCATGTAATTTCACTACTGAGGGCATTCACATGTGGAAAATATCCACAAAAGGTCTTCTTTTAGTTTACAATTGTTTTGAAATGGCTTCAATTTGGCTCCTATCACTGTGCAGGCCTGTGAATTTGAATGTCTGTATTTCTTTGTGGACAATAAATTTTCTCTTAGTAGTTATTATTCATGCTTTCTTTCTTTGCAGATGCAGTTTGTTCTAATAGTGCTAAAGAAGTACGGGAGGAAAAGCAGGAGGTATGCGCTGTTTGACGGTGTTAACGAAGCTAGTGCTAATTGGAATTCTAAATTTTGTTTTCATTTCTACTGGAGCTTCATAAATGAAGGATGAATTTGTCTTTCATAGAGTCAGTTTGTATCTCAAACCAGCTTTACCCTTTAGATAGCACAATCACACTCTTGATATTACTGCCTCTTTCTTTCCTAATGTGTTGCCTATTCCAAGATCATTTCATATTGATCTTCTAGTCCCATATGGTAACCATTCATACAATAAAACTTTCCATTTTGCAATTACTCATTGCATTGGAGTTTGTAACACATTATATGTCTCCTTATTAGTTATCAATCCTCCTAGGTTTCCACTCAGTAATGCTGGATGAACACAACTTTTTCTATATAACTTTATTCCCTTGGGCGATAGCTATAGATTTTAACGGACCAAGTCTCAGTAATTTCCTTGTATCGGTTTCTGATTCTAGCTAGGTGCTTTTCCTATATATGCCTGTGTATGTGGGCTTTGCCTATTGTTATTATTAAATAAAATTTACTTATAAAAAGAATTGTTGACTAGGGCGGTAACGATAGCCTTGGCAGAACACTTGTATTTTTTTCCCTTCTAATGAAATCTGTGGCTGCTACACATAAAGACCAGCATCCTTTACTGTTCCATAAGCTATTTGATGGACACGCTGCCAAGGTTGGGGATGGGTTGAGTTTATCCATCCCTTTCATTAATTGTAAATCTAACCAGGAGAGTTGAATATTTGATGGACACGCTGGATCTGTTGTCAATTCAAACTAGTGACTCTTAACGCCCTTATTTTTTATATGATCATGTTTTGGGTATAAGCACGAAGTCATATAAACACAGCGGAATTTTCATGTTACTTGTAAGGGATTGGTTATTTGGTGTATAAATTGCCATTAAACTTGTAAGAGTGTAATATTTTTCTTGGTAAGAGAACTTAGGTGGATAACTTTCACACTCTGGTTTGTGGTTTGTGGTACATATAAAATTTTTCCTTATTGTACTGGTTGATTTAATAATGTCAAGATTTGCTTTTCTGTGGAAAATTAGTACCTCTTTTTTTAAATCTATCTGCATTTATGAAGGGGGTTATGTGTGATAAGATCAACACTTTTCAATCCCATATAAGAATAACATTTCCACCATGAAATTTGTGGTTACTGGTTAGGATTGAAATACATAACGAGAATTATAGCTTTCCAATCTGCAAAACCTCCCATGAAATTTTCTAAGGGTGTGATTCTGTTAGTGTGGTACTTTGTTGAGCTAAGAACTTCAGCTAACCTGTTAACTAGTTAAATGTGTCAGTCAGACCATGCTTTTTATAAACCAGGTTTGGATTAAGCAGCTCAAAACCCATTTTCCCCAGGATTTTACTTCAGATTGTAAAATTGTTTATTTCGTCCCGAAATTAAAATGTAGCTCTAAACAAAACAATTTCTTTTTTCTCTTTTCTTGCTGATAGGATGGTATATTCAAACTTACCTGTGCATGTAGTTGTTTTTTGTTTAATAATATCCAGCTTCAGGTTTTTGACTCTGTTGAGGGGAATATATTATTTTTGAATTATTTCCTACTTCAGTTTTTTCTGATGATATTGCCGGCTTGTAGTCTATTGAAGATATGTTGAATGATAATGTTTTCGATGGAAAAACCAGGCTTCCAACTACAGGCAAAGAATTCGGTTTGGGTAAGTCTTGAGAGTACTTTACCTAGTTTGATCAAATTGTTTTTGCTCTATTTTATGCTTCATTCTCCCCACCCCTCACCTCCTTTTCTGTAGATGCCAAGTCTGCTGATAAACTCGTCATTTTGGATAATGATCCTTGCAAAGAATCCTACCTGGGAAATGCGGATTTAGAGAGCCTCTCCCCAGGCTTCTATGAAAGAGACTATGTTGCTGAGATATCAGACATGTCTTCTGCTAGTGTTCCTGCACTTCAATTTACACATAACCAAAACTTTCCCATGCTTGACCAAATGACAGTCCATGAACTACATGAGGCCTTTAAGAGCGTGTTTGGTCGTGAAACTTTAGTGACAGACAAGCAATGGCTGAAGCGACGTGTGTTATTTGGCTTGCAGAACCAGGTTGAGTCAGACAGTGATTTGAACCACATAAAATGCGGTACAACTTCTTATAAAACCGAAGACAAAACTCTGTGCTTATCCAGTAGTGACTCATCTAGGAGTGCCACAAGCTCCATCAAATGTGTGTTAGGTGATGAAACTATGTCTTTAGATTGGCATGTTGAAAGGAAGGGGCTTGCTGGTCTCGATTTGCAGACCACCTCTATGGAGTTGAGCGAAATTGAATTATGTTCACATGATGGAGGAGATAAAGCACTTGTCACACAAAAGAGATTGCGAAAGCCTCCCAAAAGATACATTGAAGAATCATTGGAAGCAAATTCAAAATATTGTAAGGGAAAAAGTGGAGCTGTCAGACCTCGGAAGTGCCTGAAGGAATTTGGAACTTCTCAGTTGGCTTGCGAAGACAAACCTTTCAAAGGAAGTTGCATTCAGGTTCCATTTGGTCTTCCAATAGAGGATGGGCACGTGAAGATAAATGCATCATATTGGGTAAGGAACATGGCAGTTGTATGGCCTGAGTGAACTTATGTTTTATACATTTATTCTTACAATGCCATGGATGACTTGGCTGGTTGTCAGGTCAAAATTAGTAAATGGATAGATTAATTTTTTTTATTTTTTATTGTGCATTGATATGGATGGCGGATGTGTTGGCAGTTTTACTGCTTAATAATATATACAAAAGCTGAAGGAGCAAGTGGTCTTAAAATGTATTACAAAAAGCAATCAACTTTACATTTTCCATCTCTACCTACCTTTGAGGGCCACATGACTCACTAAGGCATCAGATCCCCCTGTCAACTAAATAGATTGTCTTTGTGATCCTGCATCCATGGTGTTTAGTCCATGTTTTGCTGACCTTTCTGGCAGAGTTGGTTTTTTCAAGCAATTAGTAAGACCATACTAAGCACCAAATGAATTATGACTGCAAACAAAAATTTGCATCAACTTCATTCGGCATCATTTTAACATAAGTTTGATATCTGGAACACTTGCTGGAAAAGTATGGATCAGGCTTGAATTGTTTCCCCTGCCAACCATCAATTTCCATGTAATGATGGGTTAAGTTCTGACTCTTTTCATTACATGGAGCTACGAGCAAGGCAGCTCTGCTGCTCTGCCGTCTTGGTAGCATCCCAAGGCAAAACTATGATTTAAACTCTTTAGGATATTTATTTATTCTTTTTGAGATATACCATGGAGAAAATATGTAGGCATGCATCTCACGTGTGAATAATGCATATTTCTTTGATACATTTGTCAATTTCATTTTAACGGTTGCATCTTTGCCATAATAATTTAAAACTTGCAGTTGATCCTTTTTCCACTGAATTCCAGGATTCTGAGAATTGCAGGGATGACAGAATTTCATCTCCAAAACAACTTGTTACAGAGCCTTCTGCTGCTGCATCACAAGATGAAATTTCTGAAGATGAACATGTTACAAGAAGCATTGTTCGAAAAGGCAGCAGCCGTAGAAAGCATCATATATCATGGACTCCTTCTGAAGTGATGAGGTTAATTGAAGGAGTCTCTCAGTGTGGAGTTGGGAGATGGGCTGAAATAAAGAGGCTATCGTTTCCTTCATCTTCGCGTCGAACATCTGTTGATCTCAAGGTGGTTAATGCAATTATTATATTGATTTACTTAAATATAATTTTCTGGAAACTGAAAATATTCTTCTTGGGTTTCCAGGACAAGTGGCGAAATCTGTTACGGGCTTGTTGCGTTCAGCTGCAGAGCAAGAGAAAGGTTACATTAGAACCTACTTTTGTTAGGTTGTGGCTAATACAAGTATTTTGTTTGGCATATCTCGATCTAGGATGCCCTCATAAATAAGATAATATACGGATACACCTCTAATCTTTTACTATTAACATTCAATCTTCAACATTTTATGATTTTTATGTGATTTTTTTTCCTGATTTTGTCAGTAATATGATTATCATTCTGCTTTTGGCATAGTAACCGATATTGAGCATCATGTAAGTGGCGAGTTAATAATTATATCCCTTACTAAACTAGGGTGTTATTAGAAGGGGAGAGTCTGAGGAGAAGTTATGTTCATCTTCCAGATTTGTTTACTATATAGTTCCTTCCATGTTTGAACTCTTGAGGTGAGTACTCTTATGGCTTGTCATACAGTTCTTGACTGTCTCTTAAGTTTGTTTTCGTGGCTCATGCAGGTCAAGCAAGGGCAGAAGCAAGCATCGCATCGAGTGCCAGAGTCTGTTCTGTGGCGCGTTAGAGAGTTGGCCACGACCTATCCATATCCAAGGGAAAGTAATTCCAAGGTGGCATACACTGCACCCATTTCTTCCTCCTTTCCAACCGCCATTCAAAACAGGTCCGTGGCTTTGTCAACTAGTGTCTGAAGATAGTTGAAGGCAAAGAAAATAATACTAGAAATTAGCGAACTGCTGTAGATGTGAAAGCTTTACTAACTGATAAAAGAGAGAAGAATGCTTGGAATGAAACTGCATCTTTCTTTGCTTTGTTTTTTTTTTTTTTTTTTGGGGGGGGGGACGTAGTTTTCTAACATGGTGAATTTCTAACTTGTGTCTTTGTAATGTATGCTATTGTTTGTGATGTTTGCATTTTGCCTTGAATTCCAATACCAAAAGAGTAGTTGTATGGTCGTTTCATGTCTGCGCTGACTTGGGTTTCCCTCAAATCTGTATTCCTTGTGGTCAATGTGTGATGCTCTCTATAAAGGTGATTTTCTAGTACCAACTTGCACCTTACTGTGCGAATAAAATATTAAATTTAAGGTGGAAACTTGAAAAATGAAACACTTTTACCATCCAGGGTTAATGATTTCCTCACTGCATCAGTCTTAACCCTATTTAATCCGAATCCAAGTACCCAACTGCTGCGTGGTTGACTTTAGAGTCTTAAGACTTTTTCGTGGCATTTTTTCTGTTTCATTATATTCTTGGACTTTGTAAACTTTCAAGTTTGCCGCTCTCTCTCTCTATCTCTCAACTGTGAGCCATATTAAATGACATTTTTTCAAAGGTACATGGAGGCCAAACACTGCAGCAGCCCTTCAGTTCCTCGTCAATGTGCTTAATACTTTATTAAGAGAGGATCTCTTGATATCACTTCTATTTTTTAATGTAAGAATACCTAAATTATGGCACCAAGCAGAGCTGTCATTTTCCGGGAACAAAGAAAGAAAGACAGACGCAGAATGTGTCGTATCCTAAACATGTTCAATAAAAATAAAGGATTTGACTACAAAATGATGGTATATTTTCACGTGGCCATTGATTGAATATTATTCAAATTAGTTCTTTGGTCAGATTTGCATTATAATGAAACGGCATCACTCTATTTAAAAAAAAAAAAAAAAAAAAAAAAAAAAAAAAAAAAAGAAAACCTATCTTGGTGCCAATGAGACAGAAATATTGGCAGGCATTCGGACATTGTCAGACCAAATCCTAGATTCCAAATACAGCTTAGAGATCTTCCCCGCCACGCGTCCCATGTTGGGCCGCTCATCTGGATCCACGTGTACGCAATCCAGTGCTAGACGTGTCAACTTCTCCACCACCTCCACCGGGAACGAGTCCTTTAATTTGCTATCCACCCACCGTCTCAGCCTCCACTCCATACCTTTCCCATCGTCGCCGTTGCCGCTACCGCCACCGCCACCTTCAATCGCTATTCTCGCCGTGTCTACTACCGACGTCCTCACGTAATCACCCTTGTCATATTTGAACTTGAAAGGCTCCTCTCCCGTCAGTAGCTCCAAGATTACGATCCCAAACGCGTACACATCCGACTTTTGCGTCGGTATACCGGTGGATTGGAATTCCGGCGACATGTACCCCCTCACGCCATCAAATTGCAGCTTTCGACTGTCCGATCGCTTCAATTTCGAAATCGACTTCTTTTTCGAATCCTCTTCCTCTGAGACCTCCTGGATTTCGGCCTTGTAACTCGCACTCGAACCCGTAGCTCGGTCTTCTTGACCTTGGTCCTCATCGATCTCGCCGCAGAGTTGTGCGGCACCGAAATGGCAAATCTTGACGTTGAAAGAAGGCTCGGTGACCACGATACTGCTGCTCTTGATGTGATTGTGGACTAATCTCATGTTGAGCCCCGTTTTGTGGTGAATGTAATCGAGGCCGTGCGCCAAATCCGTGGCGATCTGCATTCTGGAAATCCAGGTGGAGAGCACGGTGAAACTCCGGTTCCTGGGATTTCGCAGACAGTCGGAGAGGTTGGCGCCGTCGACGAAGTCGTAGACGAGAAAAATGTGGACGCCGGAGACGGAAGCGCCGAGGAGCTTAATTATGCTGCTGTGGTGGCTTCGGCAAATAACGGAAAGGAGTTGTCTGAGGTGGGGCATGTCGATGCTGCGGCGGAACTTGCGCTGGAAAACGAGGACGTCTTTGCCACGGAGAGTGCAGCGCCAGGAGCGGGTGGAGGAGGCGGAGGTGTAGGTCTTGGAGAGGAAGTTGTTGGTGGCGGAGCAGAGCTCAGAGTAGTCATAGATGTGGGGGTTCTCGGGGAGGGAGTGGCGGAGGCCGGAGAGGGAGGTGCGGGAGCTGGAGGTAGTGGAACTAGTGGAGGTGTAGAGAGCGCCGCCAGTGGTATTGGAGGTAGAAGGGTCGGCGTATGAAGACGAGGAGGCGCTGACGAAGGGGGTGGAAGTGGGTCTGGATTTGGAAGAGCGAGGGGAGCGGGAAGTGCGAGGGGTAGAGGTAGGAAGGGCAGCGTCGATAGCCATTTTGGATTTGCACATGAGCATTCAGATTTCAGCGTAAGAAAGGAGACTTATTTTTATGTTTTCCTTTTGAAGTGCTGTTCAGGGTAGGGATGGGGATAGGGATAGGGATGGGACTCGAAGGGGAGAGAGAGAGAGAGAGAGAGAGAGAGAGAGAGAGAGAGAGAGAAGATGATTGGATTGGATTTGGAAATTGGGCGTTGGAAGTGGGCCAATTTCGTGGAAAAGTAAAAGACGGGTGGGTAGGGGTGGCGGTGACTGTTGATTGTGTTTTCACTTTGCAGATTCCTTTACTTTTGGGTGTTACTTTATCCTCTTTGATTGTTTGGAACTGGTTTTCAAACGAAAATTATTTGTACAGTTTATAGTCAGCAAGTATAATAGATTTTTTAATAAAAAACAGATAAATTTAAAATTTACATATAAAAAAATTTACTTTTTAACTATATTTAAAAAATAGCCTACTTTTTTTTTAAAATAAAATACACGACACTTAAATTCTCTAAAATTATATTTAGCATTGTGCTTTAAACATATTCAATATAACTATGTCTTTTGCAATTTCTTCCTAAAGTTTTCTCGGCTTTGTTTAAACATATTTGCACGAAAAAAAAAAAAAAAAACTCAGATTATTAAAACATCTTCCATTCATCTTAATAGCACATATGTCTCAATCCAATCATAATTTGAATGAAAGTGGCTCATTTAATTATTATAATTTTTTTAAAATTTTCATATAAAATATAATAAATAATTTAATTTTTTTAAATTCTAAACAAAAAATTATATTAAAAAATATATATTCTAATAATATTTTATTCAACTTTCATATAAACTTATCTCAACTCACTATCTAAATTTCTTTACTCTAGCCAAGGAGAAATCCCATCCACTAGTACTGTCAAATAACTAAATTGACTTTTTAAATGATTTTTTTGCTTTATAAAATGATCTTTTTAGTTTTTATAGAATTTATTTGTCAGCATTCCATCTTATTAATTAACAAAGGAGTTAATCTTTTTAGTTTATACTGTAACTGTTGCTTAATCTATGCCTTCCTATTCTCAAATCTACTAACTATAGGATTTACATCTTCATGTGAGGAATTTGTGCAGTGCTATTGTTGACCAAAATTGTTCCATTCTTCATTTTTAACGTATGCCTCGTACATGTGGATTAAAATATTTGTCATCTTCCAACTCAAATAAACCGCTTTTGTTATATCATGGGCATACATTGATTTCAATGCAAAGTCAAGATATCACATCTTGTACTGAGATAAAAAATAATCCCAACAAACAACATATTTATATTATCCATGTTACCCCAATACTTTTTAGATTTTTTTTCCTCATATTTGTAGCCATTAATCTCACCACATGACTTCCTTCTTCACACTCCATATCAATCGCATCTTGAATTGTAACTAACTCTGAAAAAAAAAAAAAAGTTGCAAGTTACATATTGAGCCTCGACAAACGTAAAGTTGCATAATGAAATAGTTGAAGAAACCTAACAAACAACCTTACCTTTCTCCCAATCGATATTATTGGGAGGCCCTAATTCTTTGATGTTCTCATGTTCACCACATCATCGTCATCATTGTCGTCGCTAATACTACTAAAGAATCCCGAATCTTCTTCCTCCAACTGTTCAAAAATTTGCAGCCTTCTCCAACATAAGATATATGGAGTTCCACCGAGCCGGCACATCTAGGCAAACATGACTTTTGCATGTAATCTCTTCTAGCTGTACACATTTCTTAAATGTACTCCACCTTTGAGTGGAGGACTTAACATATTTTACTATACCTTTCATATTCATAATAGACTCATCAAATTCTTCCAACCCTCACGGACGATGTTTAAGATGTGGGCACAATATCGAAGATGTGGACACAATATCGAACATGCAAGAATTCATGTTCCAAAACAATGTCCCTCCTATACTTGGTTTTTTATTTCAAATAAGAAAGTGCTTTGTTATTAGAACTTGCATTATCAAGAGTGATTACAAGTACTCTCGGTCGCCCCCAATCATGCAAGCACATCTCTATGGCCCTACCAAGTGTACCACCCTTATGATTTTCAACCAAAGAAAAAGAAAGAATCCTCTTGTGTAGATTCCAATCATCATCAATAAAGTGTGCAGTGAGACACATATAATCGAGGTTTTGCACGGATGTCCATGTAATCTGTGGTGAGGGAAATTCGTTGCCCTTGAAGAACGCTTCTCAACTTATTTTTTTTCCCTAGTATACATACTAAAATAATCATTCGCAACCGTAACACGAGATGAAATCTCTACCCACTTAGGGCAAACAACAAGTATAAACTTCTTGAAATCCTCTCCTTCAACGAACCTAAAGGGCAGCTCATCAAGAATAATCATCTATGCTAAGGCTTGTCTGTAAGCCTCAACACTAAATGCTATGGGCACAAATCTCCTACTACCACTTCCTCCATCCGCCTTCCAACCTACAGTAGTTTGGGACTTATCTATCTTATTAAACGTACATTTCTTACATTATTTTTCAATGTGATACTTCACGGACTTTGTACCGTTGGTCTTCATATCATACGTATACAAAGCACCACAATAATTACATGCAGTCCTATGTTTAGCTAGATCCCCTTTTGGTATTCTTTTAAAGTGATCCCAAACCATTGACCTAGCTCTACCACTAAGTGGTCCACTAACACTCGATTTAGTACTACTTATATTGGGTGGGAGTGAAGGAATGCCTTGCCCTTATGTTGACTCGTTTACATCATCTATAGTAGAGTCTTTCGTTTCTTTTGTAAGGTCCATCTAGAAAAATAATCAAACAAAGATTAGATTAAATATAAACTAAAGATTCAAGAAGCAAATGAGAAAGTTCAGCCTAAGATGTGTGTTGGTGTGCATTTTGTGTGCGCTAGTGTGCATGAGTCAAGGAAATTTAAACTGGACCAGATATAGTCTATCTCAGCACATTTTGTGTGTTGGTATGCCATTCAAATAACTAAGCCAGACCAAAATCAGAACAAACATCTAAGTCAGAACACAAATAAGAATGTTTGCAAAATGTACAAATCATAACATTTGTTTTTCAATTTGTTGGGCATGAGGATATTTATCGAGGAAAAATATTTGCATCTGCCCCACTACGGGGCACACTCAACGTAATGAGTGTAAAAAAAAAAAAAAAAAGTGAAGTGAAGTGTGTGCTGATGTGGGGCAGATGTATAGCATTACTCATTTATCGAGGCACATAACTATTCATGGATAAGTTTGATGCTGTCTTAACTGCATTAAAGGAGCTACAAATGTAATTGATTATTAGATGCCATGAACTTATTTATATATAACAAAAAAATCTTTTGAAAATATAGCTATTGATATTAACTTTTTTAATGATAAGGAAAATAAACAGTCTTGGACTCGTGATATTAATTTGTGTGTTTAGTTGTGTTCATCATTAAGCTTATGAGTGAAGCATTGGTGATATTGGGGAAGTTATAGCCACCTTTTAACTTCTATTGTTAACCTTGGGTCCTCAAGCAATAACAATCCACGGGAAAAAAAATCTTACAATTTATATACAAATTTATCACTTATTAACTATAATCACTACACTGTAAATATGTGAACCTAATCAAAGAGAAAATTCACTACATTGAAAGAAATCTGAGAAAAGAAAATGGAAGAATCAAGACTGTAACTTAGGTCCTTAAAGGGCAAGGGCTGCGACGGTTTCGGAAAGGGGAGGGGATCCGATGAAGGCGTTGGTGTTTGCTTTACTAGGGTTTTGCCGTTTGCATGAGAACTAAGAGAGAGTGTGAGAGAATACGTGACCAGGCTGGTCATGAGAGAATTTTGAAAACAAAAACAAGACCACTTCCTTTCTTTCTTCTTTTGGGAGGGAATTGGGATTAGCGCGCCGGGAGGGGGAGTCTTCAGAACATGCTAAATTATGTTTAAACGGTACTGTTTGGATTGAAAATAACCTTAAACGACATTGTTTCAACAGACATGTTATTAAATAAAAACTGAGTTGTGTGAAAAGACGTCATTTCACGCAGCTCAGTTTTAGTTTTGCTTCACACTGGACCTAAATGGCGCCATTTAGGTCTAATTTTACACTAAACGACACCCTTTTTTTTAATGAGTAAGAGCATTCTTTTAATTCTTTTATCTTTTGGCACATAAATTGATAAAAAAAATTAAATTAATAAAATTAAAATTAAGTAAACTATTTAATGTGGATTATTTAATTAACTCATTAAAAAATAATTAATTACAATTATATTTATGATGTTAATTGTTAATTTATTACTAATTTAGAGTATGTCAATGTATTGTGATAGTTAATGCAAAATGAGCTATATTAAAATTTTTACATTTTGTATAGCTCATAAACAATTGTCATTGACCATAGGTTCATACATACTTTATATTTATTTGCAACTTAGGTATTTTACAAAAGATTTATCTAATAAATTATAACTTTAATTAGATCATAAGTGTAGATGTTAGTAATTAGCTAATAGTGAATTGGTAATATGTTAGTTAATTGATATCATACAATAGTTAATTACAATAATATTTGTAATTGTTTATATTTACTTACAACTTAGGTATTTTACAAAAAAAAAATTATTTAATAACTTTAATTAGATCATAGATATAGATGTTAGCTCATTTTGCATTAACTATATAATACATTGATATGTTTTATATTCAGTGGCGGATCTACATATGGCTTGAGGGGGCCATGCCCGCCCCCACCCCCCCCCCCCCCCCAAAAAAAAAAAAATTCAAAATTCAAAATAGCCACTAAATTTTATTCTTAATTTCATGTATATAGAAATTGGCCCCCCTAAATATTTTTAATTTCCTTATTCTCATATGCTTTCAAAAATTTTGTAAACTTTCAATATACATAGAAATGTCTCTCTCTAATTTTTTTTCCTATAACCCCTAGATTTTGTATAATTTCTATATATTATCTATTTTCAAGGATGTGGCCACGCTAAAATTAAATTAAAACTAAAATTAGGAGAAATAATAAACTATTAACATTGACCCCAAAGTTTTTTATTACACAATATTAAGTTTCTTAATATAGAATCAAAAGTGAAAATACCAGAAAAATCATTTAAGATTGATGATTTATATGAAAAATAATGGAGTTGATTTATTCTCTAAACTTCATTGAGCAAAGAAAAGTTTATTTAAGGTCTCAATTGTAGTATACTATGCTTAATGTGACACGAAAATTGATAGATTTTATATGAAATTTGATAAACTAACTTAAATATTAGAATGAAAGATGACATTCTAAAAGGTCATTTGATAGTTTATACGATAAAAACAATTTCGAAAAATATTTCATATTTACAAAAATAATAATAGATGAATATTATTCTATGAAATATTGTCATGAAAAATCTGAAATAGTCATTAAGTTGTGTTTTAAAAAATCTATTTCTATGTTATTTGGCAAATTATTGAGATCTAATTTTATATATGCTTTATGATTTTATAATATTTTTTCACTTTACATAAACATCTATAGAAAAGTTGGCCCCTCCTAAGAAACTTTGCTAGTTCCACCACTGTTTATATTACTTGCAACTTGATGAGTGTACGAAAGTGCACTCTAAATATCCTATTATTGAGCTAAAATGTGAATATAAATAATATGAATTAATATGTATTCTTGAATTGAGTTTCTATTTACTTTGGAATACTCTCGAGCATATTTTATGTTTAATTTCAGAGTCTATAAAAGAGCAAGTCCAAACCTAGTGAAATTCAAATGGCTACAAAGTTGTCTCTAATAATGATTTCTAAATTCTAACTCCTGAAGCGCGTACGTGGCTGTCAAAATGAGTCCTAAAATTTAAGTGATTTTGTATGCGGGAATATGAAAATATTATGGTTTTTTTTACCCTATATAAGCATTTCATTAGCATGAAATTGTGAATTCATAAAGGGGAGACGGCTCAGTTCTGAAGAAGGGGAGATGGAATTAATTTCCATGGCCGCCATTTGCTTTATTTTTCTCTTGAGATTTTTGTTGTCCATTATATTTATGGGTAACTAAATTCTCAAGTAGAGTTAGGGATGAACTTGCACATTAGATGTATTTTTAATTTATTTTTTATTTATGTATTTGATTTTCAATTACTAAAATTCTTTTGTTATATCATTCTCAATTCATTGTTGATATTTTCTTTTCCAAATAATCATAGAATTTATTCTATTTATGGATTCAGTCATGCTTTTTTTATTGCATGGATTAGCTCTTTGATTATGTTTGGATCAATTATTTATCTATATTGATTTAATTATTTGTTGCAATATCGCTTCCTGAGTATATTGTTCTCGTTGGATTTTCTCAATAGTGATAATAATTTACGTATTTTAAAAGTTGTGAATGATTTTCAAAGGATTACATTTGGTTTAATCTTGGTTTATTAATCTATACCTTCCGATTGAGAATTTTGGGAATTGAGTTCCCAATTGATTTATTCAATGAATTAAGAATAATTAAAATACCAGATTCGTGCAAGGGATTCCCGACGCTTTACTGTTTGTCAAATTTGAGTATTTTTTCCGTTAGTCACTTTACTTCACTTTAATTTACATTTAAAATTTATCTTTGTCCTCCATTAATCATTTAATATTTTTCTTTAGTTTCCTTGTTCATTCTACTATTCTTTTAATTTGTCTCTCTGTGGAATCGAAACCCCAAAATTGTGTTACAACTACCATTCTTTGGGCGTAATGAAATTTTGGCGTCGTTGCCGGGGAGACGGTAGAAGAATTGCTAGATAGTTTTTCTTTTCAGCAGTTTGTAAATGCGTTAACTTCATTCCTTCTTTTAGCTTGCTGCATTATTTTTTTTCTTCTTTCTTTTTATAGTATTTTTATTTTTTTTAGTATTATTTTTTTTTTTACCTTGCATGCATAGATATAGAGACGCATTGGGTAGATTTGCTTGTAGGCCTGTGCTAGAGCCAGAATCAAATTTTTTAAATATTTTATTTGACAATTCATCCAGTCCCAAAGAAATGAGTGAACACGAAAATCAACTCATTAGAACTCTTCATGATTTCCTCCACCCTACACGCATAGGCACACCATCATGCATTAAGTTTCCAGCTAATACTTGCAAACTAGATTTTAAAACAGGGATGATACAATTACTCCCTACTTTTCATGGCTTGGAAAATGAAAATTCATATGTGCACATTAGGGAGTTTGAGGAAGTAGTTGCGACTTTTCATAGTCAAAATGCAACTGATGACGTTGTGAGACTTAAGTTCTTTCCTTTCTCTTTGAAAGATAGAGCTAAGAGTTGCCTATACTCGCTGAGACCACGATCAATTGGGTCATGGAATGAGATGACTCAAGTCTTCTTTAATAAATATTTTCCCCAACATAAGATCAACACTTCAAAAAGGCAAATCTCCACATTTGCACAAAAGGATAGTGAGACTTTGTATCAGTCTTGTGAGAAATTTAAGGAGTTGTTGAGTATGTGTTATCACCATGGGTATGAGAATTGGCGCTTAGTGAGCTATTTTTATGAGGGACTTACACCTAGAAGGCGCCAATTTGTGGAGATGATGTGTAATGGTGAGTTCTTACAGAAAGATCCTAATGAGGCCATAGAATATCTCAATGAGCTTGCTGAAAAAGCTCACACTTGGACTGGACCTAGTGCTACTAAGAGCACAAATAGGTCACGACCTGTAGGAAACCCAAATGGTAGTGGAATTTACCATCTCAGGGAAGATGATAGCCTAAAGGCTAAGGTTGAGATGCTCACTAGGGAACTAGATGTGTTAAAGACTAATGAATTAATGCCAAACACACGTGGCTAATCATGCAGAGTCTTTTGGACCATGTTTTGTGTGTGGCGGGGTAGATCACCTTGCCCAAGAGTGTCCCACATTTGCTGAGATGAGTGGGATGTATGAGGAACAATGTAATGCCTTAGGTATGTATAAGAAACATTTTTCAACATTCTCTGATACTTATAATCCGGGGTGGCGCAATCACCCCAATTCTAGCTGGAAGTCTGAAAATCAGCTGCCTGCACAACCCCCAAGATTATATCCTATACCATATCATGCACCTTCATCTTCTAAGAATCTTTTAGAAGACACTTTGCATGCTTTTATTGAGGCACAGGGTAAGACTAACCAAAAGTTTGAATATTTGATTATGCAGGTTATTGAAGAAAATAAGGAGATAAAAAAACCATGTATCCAAGTTGATGAGCTCTTTCAGTGTGAATGAGTGTGGTAAGTTCCCTTCTCAAACTCAATCCACACCCTAAGGTCGACATATGGCTCAAGGAAATTTGAAGGATGTCAATGTCATTGTGACACGAAGTCGTAAGTCCTTACACATCCCAACAACTGATAAGTCAGAGAATTTTGAAGAGGAACAAAGCAATGATAATGCTGAGTTGCCCAAGGAAGCTGAGGTAATCAAGAGACAAGTTAAGGTACCATTTTCTCAAGCTTTAAAATCTGGTATGTGAACTTTGGATTCTAGCAATGAAATCTTGGAGAACCTCAGGCAAGTAAAGATCAATCTTCCTCTTTTGCATGTTATTAAACAAGTTTCTACTTATGCAAAAGTTCTCAAAAATTTGTGTGCAGTTAAGAGGAAACACCATGCTAAAAAGATGGCATTCCTAACAAAGCAAGTTAGTGCTCTAATTGAGCAGCGAATTCCTCCTAAGTACAAGGATCCTTGTTGTCCAACCATTGCATGTAATATTGGGAATCATGAGTTTGGGCAAGTGTTGCTAGATTTAGGAGCTAGTGTAAATTCGATGTTTTATTCCATTTATTTACAACTTGGTTTTGGTGAAATTAAGCTTACTTTTGTTGTGCTTCAATTGGTTGACCGTTCAGTTAAGAAACCAAGAGGGATAGTTGAGGATGCTTTGACTCAAATTGACAAGTTTTACTACCCTGTTGATTTTTTATTTTTGGATGCTCAGTCGGTTGTTGACTCTGACTCTAAGATTCCTCTTATATTAGGTAGACATTTCCTTACTACGGCTAATGCATTTATAAATTGCAGGAATGAGCTGATGAAACTATCTTTTGGAAACAGATCATGGAGGTCAACATATTCCACATCAGTAATTAGCCTAGGGAGGATGATGAGTGCCACCAAACGTACATGATTGACACACTCATAGATAAGAGAATTCGCACAACTCATGATTCTGATTCTCTTGAATATTTTCTTGTTAATTCTGAATTTAATATTATAAATGATTCATCTGATGTTGTTGATGTTTGTGCTATTTTTTATGAACCTTAGGATTATGACCCACATATTTGGCAATCGAAATTTGAGAAGCTGTCTAAGAAAAGTGAAAAGCAGATTCCTTCAAGCATGTATTGTCCCAAATTGGAATTGAAGCCACTGCCCTAAGGTCTTAAGCATGCATTTCTTGGCTGTGGTGACACTTTTCCTGTTAGTATTTCTTCAAAATTGAATGCTGATAAGTTTAGGAAATTTCAGTTGAACGAGTTGGAGGAATTGAGGAATGATACTTATGATAACTTTAAAATCTATATGACTAAAATGAAAGTGTTTCATGATAAAAATATTTTGAGAAAAATGTTTAAACCTAATAATCGAGTGTTCTTATATGATTTTAGACTCCATAAGCACCTAGGACAACTTCGGTCTAGGTGGACCGGCCCTTTTGTAGTGAAAAATATTTTGCAAATGGGACAGTAGAAATAGAGGATTCTATGGATGGTCGGATCTTTAAAGTAAATGGTCAATGCCTTAAAATATTAATTGATAGGCAAGTTCCTGAAGTGGAAGACATTCCATTTGTAGATCCGATCTATCAACATTGACCACACCACGTAGGTATATTTTTCTTTATTTGTTTTGTTTTATTTTTATTTTCTCTAATTTTCTTTCTTTTCCTTTTTTGTTTGCTGTTGTTTTCTTTGTTTTTGTTTGCAGGTTAGTTTCGTTTTCTCATTTCAGGTTACCATCTTTGGTGCTTAGCGAGCTACCCACGTCACTCATCAAGTATATTCTACCATTTTTAGTTACTCCTCATTCAAATTTGATTTTAAACATTGAAGAAAATGTTTCATTTAAGTTGGGGGTGGTGGTACAAATTCAGTATTTAAAATGCTTGTTGGAACTCTGTGGCATATTTTCATATGTCAATTTTTTTAATTTTGCATCACATGTGCATCCTTTTCACATGTGTACTTATTCTCATTCATAGCCATCTTCGTGAATTCACCAAACCCACCATAATCATTTTTTGCTAAAGCATTCACAGAATCCCTAATGCACTCATCCAACCTTTGTGGTAAGATGGTGGTTTGACACATGTAGGTAGAGAACTCTTTTACTTAAGTATTCATGTGAGTTTTGGAGAGGATTGAGAGCCTACAAATGTAGTAAATTGTTATAAGCGTTCATTGATCTGTTAAATTGGGCATTTTTTTTTTAGAATATTATTACATGGCTTGTGGTAAGATGGTGGATACACTTGGGATATGACAAAGGTCAACTTAGGATCAATGTTTGAACCTTTCAAGCTAACCCTTTCCATCATAGACCCATAGTAGCCAACTTTGAGCCAATAAACACATGTAGCTTTTTCTTTTCATATGCTCACGTTATTCATACCTCTCCACATTGGAGTACAACTTATACACCAATTTTTCTTACCCTTGTTACTTCCAAGTGTACACTAGATGTGGAATTCTTCTTTTTTGCACGGAATATATATAAATAAAAGAGAGAGAGAGAGAGAAGAGAGAGAGAAAATGGAAGAAAATGAGTTACAAAGTGTTCAAGTGAGTGAGCTTCAAGACTAATATACCAAGGCTAGGTAGAAATAGTAAAATACCAGGGTGACATAATTGTTCACCAAATTACAAAAGAAAAATGAAAAAAGATTAAAAGGCATTATTCGATGATTTGAAAGGTTGAAAAGTACATCAAGTGAGAAATGTGGTTTATTGAGAGGTTTAATAAGATTTCCTTTATATGTACTTGGAAGTTTTTGAATCCTTTGCATCTTTTTTTTTTCTTATAGCCCCGAGCCTAAGCCATATTACAACCTTTTGTGTTGACCGTTCTGATCCTAAGTAAGTTTTTGGAAAGAGTGGTGGAAGTCTCATTTGTTAGTGTTTCTATCATAAGATCAATGTTTGCTTGTTGCTTGTACATAATTGCCTAATTCCCCATGAGAGTATGTGTACACCCATTGTCAACTCCATAGAGAGAATTCTCACACGAAACACTTTTATACCCGTGAGTTATGGAGTTGAGCCTTTCGCTTGAGATGTTCTTGATATTGCATGCGTCAGGACTTCTGGTTAGATGGATATAGTTTGGAACACACACACACACTCTGTGGATTGCTATAGGCAGATTGCTTGTGATAGGGTTATTGAATTCCTAAAATTGCTTTGATTTGTAAATCTAGAAAGTGTGACTTGGTGGCCTTTGTGTGATTTTCTTTGGTCCCCTTCATTGTTTTGGCATGAAAATTGCTAGAGATTAGCAATAAGCAAGTTGGGGGGTGTGATGAGTATATGAAAGTACACTCTAAATGCCTTATTATTGGACTAAAATGCTAAAATGTGAATATAAATAATAGGAATTAATGTGTATTTTTGAATTGAGTTTCTATTTATTTTAGAATACTCCTGAGCAGATTTTTATGTTTAATTTCAGAATCTATAAAAGAGCAAGTCCAAATCCAGTCAAATTCAAATGACTACAAAGTAGTCTCTAATAATGATTTCTAAATTTGAACTCCTGAAGCAAGTATGTGGTTGCCGATATTAGTTCTAAAATTTAGGCGATTTTGTATGCGGGAATATGAAGACATTAGAATTTTTTTTTTACCCTATGTAAGCATTTCATTAGCATAAAATTGAGAGTTCATAAAGGGGAGACGGCTCAGTTCTGAAGAGGGAGAGTTGAAATTAATTTCCATGGCCGCCGTTTACTTTAGTTTTCTCTTGAAATTATTGTTGTCCATTATATTTATGGGTAACTAAATTCTCAAGTAGGGTTAGGGATGAACTTGCACATTATATGGTATTTTTAATTTATGTATTTGATTTTCAATTACTAAACCTCTTTTGTTTTATCATTCTCAATTTATTGTTGATGTTTTCTTTTCCAAATAATCATAGAATTTATTTTATTTATGGATTCAATCATATTTTTACTATTGAATGGATTAGCTCTTTGATTATTTTTGGATCAATTATTTATCTATATTGATTTAATTCTTTACTGCAATATCGCTTCCTGAGTATATTGTCGTCGTTGAATTTTCTCAATAGTGATAATAATTTACGTATTTTAAAAGTGGTGAATGATTTTCAAATGGTTACATTTGGTTTAATCTTGGTTTATAAATCTATACCTTCCGATTGGGAATTGAGTTCCCAATTGAGTTATTCAATGAATTAAGAATAATTAAAATACCAGATTCGTGCAAGAAATTGCCGACGCTTTACTGTTTGTCAAATCTGAGTACTTTTTCTGTTTGTCACTTTGCTTCACTTTAATTTGCATTTAAAATTGATCTTTGTCTTTCATTAATCATTTAATATTTTTCTTTAGTTTCTTTGTTCCTTCTACTATTCTTTTAATTTGTCTCTCTTTGGAAACAATACCCCAAAGTTGTGCTACAACTACCATGTTATTCTTTGGGTGTAATCACAACTTAGGTCCAAGATGTAGATGTTAGCTCATTTGTTACTAACCATAGGTCCATACATGCTTTATATTTACTTGCAACTTAGGTATTTTACAAAGAATTTATCTAATAAATTATAAATTTAATTAGATTATAAATGTAAATATTAGTAATTAGTTAATAGTGAATTGGTGATAGGTTAGTTAATTGATATCATATATTAGTTAATTACAATAATATTTGTAATTGCTTTATATTTACTTGCAACTTGGGTATTTTACAAAAACAATTATTTAATAACTTTAATTATATCATAGATGTAGATGTTTGTAGTTAGTTTATAGTGAATTGGTGATAGGTTAGTTAATTGATATCATACATTAGTTAATTACAATAATATTTGTAATTGCTTTATATTTACCGGCAACTTAGGTATTTTGCAAAAGAAAATTATTTAATAATTTTAATTAGATCATACACGTAGATATTAGTAATTAGTTAATAGTGAATTGGTGATAAGTAAATTAATTGATATCATACATTAGTTAATTACAATAATATTTGTAATTGTTTTATACTCACTCGCAAATTAGGTATTTTACAAAAAAAATTATCTAATAACTTTAAGTAGATCATAGATGTAGATGTTATTAATTAGTTAATGGTGAATTGGTGATAGTTTAATTGATAGAATATTAATTTTTAATTACATATTTAAAAATTTTATATTATTAATAGTGATAATTGATAAGTTAGATGAAAATTACATAATCCATTATACAATTATTATATAAATAATATATATATAATATTTAAAAATATATATTTTCCTATTTTGTCGGTCCGGTCCCTTTAACGAAAATTTGTAATTTCATGGTTCGAGATCGACCAGTCTCAAGTTCGGTATGGACCGACCACCTTATAGCCTTAGACTTGAGAACTAAACTATTTTAGCACTATTCATAAATATTTTATTATTATTTATAAACAATTCAGTATTATTTATAAATAATTGATTATTATTTCAATATATTCTCCAACTATTTTATTATTATTATGATCTAAAATACGGTTTAGCATCTATCTCAGCTGACTCGAGTCTCGGTCGTCCGACTCGTCCCCCTGCGTAACAGCGTGAAAGAGACAAAATCCAGAATCTAGACACTTTTTGGACTGGACCGAGGTGACGACAACTTGAGTGTTTTACGCCTTTACGGTGACATATGCAGGCCTTTTTCCTTGTTTTTTCCCCCTCCTCTTATGTCGGTAAAATAATGAACGCGTTTCTTACTCAGACCAATGTATAAACTATAACGTACTTGACATTGTGCGGCTTTTTAGTGGCTTGCATCCCTTATGATCTTAAATAAATATATAAATAAAGTAAAGGTAGTCGGTTTCCCAGCTGAAATTATTGAAGAATCCATCTTCTAATTATTTAAGAATTTTGCAATTTATGTCTTAAATCATTAAAAAAAATTTATGTAGCGTCACCTAATTTTTATCTATTTTAATCTGATTATTAAATTGATATGTAAACTGTCAGCTCTCCATAATCTAAGACTGCAATATATTAATTTTGATAGATTAGAGTAGAATTTGTAAAATCCTAATGAATCCAAGATTATGAAGTATATTATTCTCTCAAATTAATAATTTATAAACAACATCACACATACAATAAACAAATTCATCAATGTATGGAATTGAACAAAAGATGATGCTTTGTGTATTTGTTTTATCACTCCATTATTGAAGTTCCAATACAATTCTGGAAGACAATCGTGTGTATACAAAATAGATTTTTTTTCTTATGTATAAACCAAGTTGTACCTACCTAACCTAATTAAAGATAAATTCTATTTACGGGTGGCAATCTGTATTCGCGAGTCATGTTTATGTCATGTCAAATCATAAATATTATATTATATGGGTCAATCCGAATACAACTCGATTTCATTTAACGAATTAGATTCTAAAACCCTAATATGATCCATATAAATAACGAATGACATGATACAACCTGCTTAACTCGGTTAATAATTAGGTTTTATTGGATTAATCTGAACACGACCTATTTAACATATTTCATATAAACAGATTGAGTTGACCCATATATTTATTTTTTAACTCAATTAATATAATTTCATATATAACGCATGAATAATTATATAAATAATTCACAATTACAATTTGATTCAAGATAAAATATTTTATTATCAATATCCAAATTAATAATACATAAGAAAATTAATATTTCCATAAAATAAAATTACATATTAACAAAAAAAGGTTTAATAGTTTGAGATATTAAGTCGTTAAATACTAATATTATTTTATTCCAATAATAGAAAAAATGCATATAAAACTAAGAATTTATAAAATTTAAAAATAGAAATTATTCGTATTATATAGGTTGATTGTAAGCTTCACAAATTAACCTGCAATTGATCTGTTTAAGAATTGTGTCTTATCGGGTTAACCTGTTTTGAATCAAATCCATTTATATCAAATTCAAACCTATTTATTTTTTTATGGGTTTAATAAAAGTGTCATATACTATACATCCAAATTAATTGTCTCTAAATATTAGAAATGAAATGAATTAGATGTTGACGCATGCAGTTGCCCACACGACCGAAAAGAAGCGGAATTCAAGGCTTGAATGGAACAAAGAAGTCTTATAAAAATCACGCGCAAAATTCATTGCTTTAAAGAAAGTCCTTGACATCATAGGTGACATTACTTGGCGGCTTATATATTCTCGTAGATGAAATGTATCGTCAATAAACGTGGCCTATTTGAGGTTTTGACTTTGACATATATAGTAGTGAGAGTTCTAAAAACAAGTACAAACTCGACTATAGACTTAGCCCGATGAGCCTAACTATGACGGAGCGGGCCCAATTGGGCCTTTCGGATAGATCGGGTCAAAGGCTTTTTTGCACAGGCCTAGCATGTAGTAGTCCACCCGAGTTAGGGGAAAACAAAAGCAAGTGGATTGCGCTCCACTCTAATTAAGGCTGCATTTAGATAAATAGAGTTGAGTTGAGATGAAAGTTGAAAGTTAAATAAAATATTATTAGAATATTATTATTATTTTAAGATTTGAAAAAATTGAATTGTTTATTATATTCTGTGTTGGAATTTGAAAAAATTGTAATAATTAAATAAGATGAGTTGAGATGAATTTGGAATCCAAACTTGCCCTAAGTGTCTTCGTTTAACCCATCAATCGGAAGTCAGCTTGTGATAAGCTCTCTCCGAGTTCATCAAATGACTGGAATTATCACTTAAAATTGTAAAAGAAAATCCATTTTATAATATTTATTGTTCAAGTAATAGCATTTAAGAAATGAGAAATGATAGTTACAGTCTTATATTGTGCAAATTTGAACACTCAATTCGAAAAAAGTAAGTAAATACGAGATCCACATGAAAAAAAAAAATTTAATGGTGGACCCTACTTTTCTCAAAAAGAGTGTGCGAGACTTATATATTCTAAGATTGTATTTAGTATTACTCTTAAGAAATTTGCAAAGACAACAATAAATGTTAGAGAATTTATTTTAAATATTTAGATCTCCCCACTCTAGATGCTTAAAGTTCGAATAAAAAAATGTTATCATTCATCCTGAATTTGGCCATTCTCAGTTCAATAAGCTGATGTACATTGTTTTAATTTGCTTTTAATTTAAGAAGCTGATATAAGAAAACACTTCAACTATATAAGATAAACTAGTGCAATTAAATACGATAAAATCTAAGATTAAAATTAGTACTATTTTTCTTATAAGAATTCTTAGAAATATTTATCCAACGATGTCTCTCTTCTATTTACATTATCATTGTGTTATCCTTGTGCTGTCTTTTAATTTTGGGTCGTATAATAAGTTCCTACGCTTGACCATTAGGGGAAAATGATGATTTTATCCGGCTGTCCCACGTCTCCCTAAACCATTATCGAAATTGGAAATGGCCCACTAATTATCACCACTTATCATAAAAAGATGATAAAGCGGCAGTCCAAGTAAAACGTGAATTTCAAAATTTTCCTTCCATTGGTTTCTTTTCAAGTAGGAGTGAATTCGGTCTAGTCCGGTCAGGCCTTAAGAAATTTTTTGGACCGGACGGAATCCCTTATATAATACCCTACTCTCCATGGTTAAATTATAAAATCACTTTTAAAAATTTTCAGAAACTGAAGTACTACTATTGACCTTGACCTAAAAATATTTTATTTTATTCTGAAGGAAGTGCTAAGTACAAATATTTCTTATAATACAATCATTATTTATTAAAAATACTGAAATCCTAAAAAAGAGTGCGCGGAAGTAATTATTAAAATTTCTCGAAGTCTGTGTTATAAAATCATAACTTAACATCTGTATACATGATCTAGGTTACTGTCACACCTCCCTGTACTAAGTCTCGTTCTACAACTTTATCTTCATGAATATTCTGATCTGGGTGATTTAAAAACATAAAAACAAACTTAAATGAGTCAATGACTCAGCAAGAAACACATCATAACGTAAACATAATTAACATAAGGTTTTTATAAAATATTTCATGCAAAGAATTAAAATCATGATAATTCATACGTATGTTTATGTCGCATAACTTATCTTGGCTTATCTTACTTATCTTATTGGCCCACACACATGTGCGCAAAGTTGTGCACCGGCCCCACATCCTGCGGTCGCAAGGGGAGCTGCTAATAGTATTCTAACATACATTCATACGTATGTTTATATCACACATAATTTATCTTAGCTTATCTTACTTATCTTATTGGCTCACACACATGTGTGCAAAGTTGTGCATCGGCCCCACATCCTGCGGTCGCAAGGGGAGCTGCTAATAGTATTCTAACATATTATGGTGGACTACACTTAGCTTTGTGGCTAGCACATCCACCCATAAATCGCATTGGTACCATATATCTGAATGATCATCTGATTAACTATTATGAGCTTATCTTACACTTGATCTTATGAAAATTTACGTATTTTATGCAACGTAAGATGCATGTGATGCATAATATATACTATAATATGCGGAATGAAACATGACGAATGACGTGTTTGCAAATATTATGACATGTGTGGTACGGGAACACTAGAACTGACTTTAATAATAATATATATAACTAGTTAACGTATGTCAATCCTAATTTATAATCAAATTACTTACCTTGTAGTGTTACTTCCTAAAATTTTTGACAAAAAATAGATCACTACGCTGGACTGGGTATTTTGGGTTCAACCTCTACACTTATGGAAGTTTATGGTTTTTTCCAAATAACACACAAAAGAAATATATTTATAGAGAGATTTGGGAGAGAGTGCCGACGAGCTTGAGTTTGACTCAATTAATACATGTAGTGACACTAATTTGTTGAACACTCAATTGTAATCATCTAATAAGAGAGTTTGAATTTAAAAATATGATCTAATTGTTCATTCAATGTAAGATTGACAGTGACTGCATAGGAGACTTCAATCAGTGATCATTTTAAATTGAAATAAATTTCTAATTCCCAATCTTAAAATTCTAAAAAGAATCTAACTCGTTTAATAATAAATAGGATTTAACGTAATTATTGAGCCTAATTAAAACCCTAATCAACCTCAATAATATATCACTCATGGGCTTATCCAATATAACCCATTAAATATAATTTAGGCCCAATAAAATCTATCAATATTCTGATCTTAGAATTATTTGGCTGGATCGTTACACCTTCGGTCTAGGATTTTGCCACCCTGGATCGGATTGTTGCCTATTGGTTCGATCAGTCCATCAGTTCGTTCAGTTCGACCCTATCCAAATGGGTCAATTTTTTTACATTTGGCCCAACTGACATTGCTAGCAAATTTTGGCCTAAGTCCGGACTTTTATCCCATTTTTAAACTAATTATGAACATGCAAAAAATAGAAAAAAAAAAAAAAAACTTGAAAAAGATATGCCAATAACATCCAAACTCTAAAAGAATAATATAGAAAAAATGGAAAAATAAAAATAATTCATATCCATCCAAAAAAGTTTATCAATCATACTAATATAATGAGAAGCAAAAAATAGAGAAAAAAGATTTAAAAAAAAAATCTCTAATGATCCAAACTCCAAATAAAAGAAAAAAAAGTTAAAAACCAAACAAAGTAAAGGAAATGTCACATAAAAATTATTACAATTTACAATTCATGCATCTAGCCATAACCCACTTACTTATAAAGTGATATTACAAATTACAAATGATTGAATTGTAATAAAGAAAGAAATGCCACAACTTCAAGTTTTCAAGTTCAAAACTCCAAATCTCCACAACTTCACTATAAAAATATAGCAAACAAATAATAAATATCCTAGTCTAAAAAAAATTTTATGCTAATGAAAATAGCTAGTATAGTAGTATATTCTTCTCACCATATTCATCTGCATTGAATATAGTCATTATATTCGACGCTCCACAGAAACAGCAAAGTCCATCTGCAAGAGATCTCGTGATCATAACAAAATGACAAAAATTGAGAAGGCAGTATACTTTAAACAGTAAATATTTAGTAAAACAAAGAATCCATTTCATCATCAACACAAGATCATGTAAATAAGCGAATAGATCTTGCAGTTATAAGACTATGACCGATCAACCGACCAATAAGTGAATAATATATTAGTTTATTGCTTCAAACTTTAAATCCCTATCAATCAAAATTGGTAAAATTACACAAACATGAAACAACATGGAAATGGTCAAAAAAGTGTATATATATATATATATATATATATATATATATATATATATATATATTTACGAGGTGATTGACAGTAGGAATGAGTGTCCACTATCCAATATTTCATTGTGTGGTATTCAACATAACCCGCGTGTGAGAAATAAGAACGTGAATATATAATAATAAACACATGATTTCTTTCCTTCACAAAAAGCACATGAATGGTCAATGTGACCTTTGGAATAATCCCTACATATATGGCTACAAATCACTAAATTTCCATCATCTTCATTACCTGGCGACCCTGCAACGCCACAGCAGACAGCATATTCTTGAAATTACAGTACTGCATGCGGGGGAAAAGATTAAAAAAAAATGCTAGTATTTTGACCGAATTGATGGTTGAATAGAAAAAAAGAAGACAGGCCTATCAGTGAAATACTCATGAGATTTGAACTGTTCGAAGATTTTATAGGAATAATATTAAATTTTGTTGTCTATTTATTCTATTTGATTAGACAATTAAGAGAATGTCTATTTATAAGAAATACTAAAAAATAAAAAGATAAGGTCAACTTATAACCGAATTGCTTCTACAGGCAAAACATCCTAAACGACATTATTTGAAGTACAGAGGGCAGTTTACAATTGAGAATTCCAAAGATTGAAGTAGCACTGTAGCAGTCACGTTAATATGGTGGAAAGGAATTGCTAGGGCATGAGGAAGTGAGTTTTTATTGAAGGAAAAATTTTTCATCGTCTATTTTCTCATCATCCACTCATCATCTCATTATGTGGCATTAGATTATAGGTATAAGGGGATTTCTCCTTCACTAATATGCACACTAGGCACTCGGCCGAGAGTAATGGGTTTCGCCCCTATACCCAGTCCTAGGGCTCAAATTTGTCCACGAAACAACTCGCCTGCAAGGGTAAGTAAGCAATGATGGCTGATAGGACGAATAAACTTAACGCCACTTGTCCACATCCCGTTCATGGGGACTTGTACAGGGCATAACGAGAAAGACAGAGAACCTTTGATCTTCTGACAAGGGAAAATCGACGAACGGACAACAGGGCCTGTAGAATAAAATGATCAGGAAGCCACATCGCATTAATGACACTACTACCCGATCAACACGCAACATTAATGACGTCGTCGCAGAGGCACGCCACATTAAAGTATTCTAACAAAATGAATAATAAAAAGGACATGGGCTCCACGGAGGCAAGCACGACGTCCCCCCAGACTCCTGGTATAAATAGTAATTTTCATGTACAAAAAAACTCTCTCTCTCTCTACTCTCTGGTCTCTAGTCTCTAGACTCTCTCATTATTTAAAAATTTTCAAAATACTCTACTGACTTTGGCATTTGAGACTCTCCAGCCCCAAGGCCACCCTTTGCCAGTTTCTATCTTCTTCGTTTTCACAGGCCCAACTTTGAAGATCTGAGTCGCTAGAACTTGGTCCAAAGGCGTACGAAACACAACGTTAACAGTAGTGCCATCTATGGGATCCTTCGTAGATCTTGTGTGTACTTCGTATGCCTACGACAACCCATTCCAGACAACTCGGAAGGAACACAAAGGAAGTTTCCATGGAGGAGAGACTGAAAGCTATGGAGGACTGGGTAACAAAGTTAACCAATGAAATGCAAAAACTTATCAAGGAGAATGAGAAGCTTAGGAAACCTCAACAAAGACAAAACGAAGAGACGGAGCCCAGTAATAGCGAGCACATGGAATCTTGAAATGCGAAAGCTAGAGCGAACGTGGAGGAGGAGAGGAAGAACATGCAAGACGAGCTCTACAATCTCAAATGAAAATATGAAGAGATTGCAAAGAAAGTAGGCACACCATTGTCGGTGAACCAGCTGCTCACAAGCATTGGTCTACCCTACATGAAAGAAGTGATGGCTATGCCTCTGCCACCGAAATTCAGGGTCCCCACCATGGAGATATACGATGGGGGAGGGACCCCCTTGAGCACCTGGAAACCTTTAGAGCTCACATGACGTTGCAGGACTTCCCAGGAAAGGTGGCATGAAGGGCGTTCCCGCTGACCCTAAAGGGGCCAGCATGAGTATGGTTCGGATCACTGGCGCCCGGTTCCGTAGATAGTTTTGGGACTATTTTTGACCTAGTTCATGTCAAGTCGAAGAAGGCGACACCCAGCAGCGTACCTCCTCACCATTAAGCAAGGAGAGGAGGAAAGTCTGAAGGTGTACCGTCCCAGTTCAACAAGGAACACATGACCACTGATGACCAGAAAAAAGATAACCCTGGCAGCGCATCTAGGAGGTGTCTGGCCACAATCCTAGTTCCTGGCTAAGTTGGCGAGAAGGACTCCTGTAACGCTACCTCAGTGTATAGACTAGCCGACAATTTCATTGACGTTGAAGACACTTTTTGGGCCTTAACGGAGCCATGCAAGAAGTCAGACTGGAGGCAGAGGTAAGAACCGCCTCCAACAAAAGGAGGGTCGTGCAATGTTTCAACAAACGATTACGTCCGAGAGCATTCAAAGCCGTAGACCTCGTACTCAAAGAAACAAAAACAACAACGCGAGACGAGGAAAAGATGGGCCCCCGATGGGAAGGCCCCTACGTGGTCACCACCACCAATCGACTGGCCTCCTACACACTCCGAGACTCCCAAGGAAAAAAGCTACTGCAACCCTGGAATGCCAAACACCTATGAAAATTTTATTGCTAAAGCTAACTTAATTATTCTAAATTTATGTTTTCGTGAATACACTACAAATCCTAATGGAAGAGGTGTTCTGTTTCAATGTCGAGTTTCAAGAACATAACAGAATCTCCATCAACGTGATCTCCATCAACAAAGTATTCATCGGCTGTTTACCTCCCTGCGGGACAATAAAGGGACGAATCATGCTAGAGGCTACTCAGTTCCTCCTGTGGAGGAGTGCGGGTCGACCCTCGGCCACCCGAAGACAAAAACTTGCATTCCTCGTAAGCGTCAATAGGCAGGAGCGGGTCCAATACAAATTGTTCGAACAACGTACCTCTCACAGGGCCAAAAGGGCAGGTTAAGCCAGAAGACGCCTTATCTCTCCCCCGACGGAGAGTGGGTCCAGCCCCGAGACTACTCGAAAATTTTATCCCGACCTCTACCACGACGAAGTGTGAGATCATCACCAGCCTGACCCAAACTTACCCTTTCCTGTGATGTCAATGGACGGGAGTGGGTCCAGTCCCAAACTGCCTGAACAACCTACCTCTCCACAAAGGATGATAGGTGAGCAGGAGGCTCAACCTCCTCATCCGAGAGAGCGGGACCAGCCTCACTAGCGGCCTGAAAAACTTACCCCAACCCCATCGTGGTAAAGGAGTGGACCAGCCACATCGTTGTCCAAATTACCTCCCCCGAGGGATACCAGAGGGAAAGGTAGGCCAAAAAGTTGTCTTATCCCTCCTACGGTGGAGTGTAGGTCAATCCTAAACTATTGAAGGCAAAGACTTACCTTCCTCGTAAGCATCAGGGTGGACAGAAGACACCGGCGGTCCAAGCGGCACTGTCGGCACAGAGCTCACGGTAGCTCCTTGTGCACACTGGTGACTAGGGACCACATTTCGCACACTGTGTGAGTGGTCGATCGCGCACCGCTAGGTGGCTAGGGTGGCGAGATCTGATCCAATGGCTTGTCCTTTGGCCGTCTGTGGTGGTCGGGAACCACCTCGGGAGTGCAGACAACACTGGCGAGGAGGGAAAGGGGGGAGAAAGAGAGAGGGAAAGGGGGAGGAAGGGAGGCAAGGGGAGAGGGGGAGAGAGAGAGAGAGAAGGGAGACGTGGCATACTGGCACATCAGTGTGTGAGATCACTTTGTGGGATCATTTTGTATCTCTAGCAACTCTTTTTTTTTATGTTATGATAATTCATTCATTTCTATGAATAAAAATATTTTAGTGCAAATTATAAAATATATTTTCAGGTTTTCAATTTTCATTTCTCTCTTTATAGACTATATTATTTTAATAATACCGTCTATCAGCATTTTGTAAGATAATCAGATGGAGATCTCGTATGGTACGCTATGAGAATGAGGAAAATTAAAAATTTTAAGTATTGTATCAAATCTAAACTATCGAAAGATAGAAAAAGAAAGTTTCAAAACTTAAAAACAACAATGACAATAAATGAAGTTTTTTTTTTTAAAAAAGAGGTCATTGGGACAATCCAAACATTGCTTAGGTTCTACACCAATTAAGCATTCTAAATTGCGCTTTAGCTGCAAAAATTGAGTTTTATTATAAGATAGATAGTCGTTTTGGGCTCGAGCATCCTGCGTAGGGAAATCTGTGTGCATGTATACTAGGGCTGCAACCCGAATTGAAAAGGTCGGGTTTATACCCGACCCGGCCTAAAACGTCCACATTCAAGAGTCAGCCCGATCCGATCCGATCCGACCTATTTAAAATAAAACCGGGTCGAACCCGTATGACCCGACCAGGTCTTGCACCGTGGAAGAGGAGAAGGGGGGGGGGACTTAATGGAAGCATCTGAAGACGAATCCAAGGGACCAGATGAACCTCTGGTTATTTTTCTTTAACGAGCAAATGCTTTAGCTTGAACCTGATTTCATAATGATCAACCCATATGTATTGAAACCTATAAACTAGTATTGGATCTTAGGAAACGCCGAGATCTTACCATCGAACTTGTTCACCGCACCGCCACGCACCGTCCCCACCCGAAGTCGTTTTCGTACATGGGGAATCTCGGGTAACTCCCCATCGTCATCGATGCACCGTCGGAGTTCCCCAATGGGAACAACCTCGGCTCACTCTCCTAATCCGCTAATCCCCGATGGACCGTGGAGTCATCGTGCGCAACCATGTTCTAGTGCAGAAGATCGGCGCACCTCGCAGATCCAGGGACAGAAGCTCGCCGGCCACAGCACGAAACAATCTCCACCAACCAAGCATAGCCATTATTTCACTTTAGAAATCTCTATCCACAGCTGTTAGTAAAGGCCTCGAATAACCATGTGAATTTGTATACATATAGAAACCAAAAGCTTATTCCCAGACCAACGATCTCGACGACGATGAGAAACTCATGAGGTACAAAGACAGCTTGGTGGAATCGGCGAAACAGGCTCAATGTGTTGGCAAAGGCATGGAAAGATCAAGAAATGCAGAAAATGCAGACAGGTTGAAATAAAAATGCAAACCCGTTAACTGGTCGGTTTGGAGACCCAATCATACAATGACCAGACAAAATCAGGTCGGGTCGATTTAAGCGGGCCCATCGGATTAACGGATCATTTGCACAGCCCTAATGTATACTCGTAACTAAAGTAAAATTATTGTAATTACTAAAGACAATGTGTTGAAAGTGTTTGATAAAATTCCTTAGTCACACTAGAGTGCCAAGAGTCTTCTCAATCATATTTATAGTATGTTATGGTAGACAAATACTATTACAAGGTGTATTGTACAATTGGGATTTATAGAAGGAAATATACTATGTATGGAGAATTCCGATATTGGCTAATATTGTGCAGGTAGCTATTGGTGAGATCACTTGCTTCCCATGTATAGAGTATCAGAAACTGGATTGGAGCCCGTGATTATAGGAGTGCCATTAGAACTTAATGTGTCTGGCTTAATAATTACGATACTATAATGATCAGTGATTTAATTATAGTTGTGTGTGTTAACGTCGTATTTCGTATACATTTGGGTCAGGTTTTAGCAACTTAGGTATTGAAAACTGAGCCTACGAAAACAAAGAAGAAAGAAGCTGGGAGAGGGCAGCCTCGGGGCCGGGGAGTCTCCGATGCCAAAATCAGTAAAGTATTTTGGAAGTTTGTAAATAATGAGAGTCTAGGGAGTTTTTTCGTACCTAAAAATTGATATTTATACTAGAAGTCTGGGGGGACAGATCGTGTCTATCCCTGTGGAGCCCATGTCCTTTTTATTATTCTTTTTGTCAAAGTTCTTTAAATGCGGCGTGCCTCTACGACATCGCCATTAATGTGGTGTGTTGCTCGGGCAGTGGTGTCATTAATGCGGCTTGGTTTCCTGATTTGTTTTACTCTGCTGGTGTCTTCGGTGGTCCATCGATATTCCATTGTCAAAAGATCAAGGTTTTCGGTCTTTTTCATTCTGCCTTGTACAAGCCCCCATGTGCAGGATGTGGCCGAGTGGCATCAAGCCTGTTTGTCCCATCAGCCATCATTACTTACTTTCCCTTATAGGCGAATTGCTTCATTGGCAAGTTTAGGCTCTGGAGTCGGGTATCGGGGCGAAACTCATTACCCTCGGCTGAGCGACTAGTGGACTTATGAGTGAGGGAGAAATCCCCTTACAGTGTGTATCTATGCAAAGGAACAACCGTGAGCCTAATATTTTTCTTTTAGAGTTAACATAGAACTTTCAAAATCGAGCACCCCAAGAAACACACTATTTGAAATTACTTGTCAATTTCTCAAACACACGTGCCATAAAATCTGGTAAATTTTAGCTTCTACTTAAAATAACTTGTCATCAAACACAAATTTGCAAATATGATTTAAAAAAGAATATATTGCATGCATATGGTCCAAACCATATTTATAGCTGCGTGAACAGAAATTTACGCACAGGGCTTTTATTATCTTAGCCAAACTACATTCAAAAAGTAATTAAAAGAGAGAGGCTCCTTGCAATAAGATTACATACAATGGATTTTACTTTCTTTTTGCTCATCTTCTAATATAATTTTTACTTGGATGAAAATTAATATTATAATAAGGGTGCTACTACTATGCCTCTCAGTTTTGATAACTGGGCATTCCCCTAGTTCAAATTGTACTTGTTTTCTTTATCTTTCAAATATTTTTAAACATCTTTAAATATTTTTTTGTAAAAAAATATCAATATACTAATAATCACTTTTTAATTATTAAAAAAATTAAAAAATAAAATACATGAGCGATCAAATTGAGGAGCAAGCTCAGGCGGCATATTATCATTTTCCTTCAAATATATATATGAAGGGAAGTGACCAGATGACTGAAGTTCAAAAGGACTAGATAACTGGAGTGAGAAGACTAGATAACTGGAGTGATAGTACAAGTAAGTAAATAAAAGTAAGTAAGTAGGTAAATAATTAAATTCTGGGACTAGATAACTGGAGTCCAAAGGGACCAAATGACTCTAATGCAAGTTATAAGTAAGTAATAATTAATTGAAGTAAAAAGAAAGTAAGAAAAATAAAATATTCAAATTACTCACGAATTAGCAACTGAAATAGTTGTAATTCTCCATTTCATGAACAACAATACATGAAAATATTGGGAAAGTAAATAAAACTAAGTAAACAATTAAATTTTGGGACCAGATAATTGGAGTCCAAAGGGACCAGATCTAACGCCTCAATAGAAAGTCAGAACCACATGGTCTATACTCCAAAATAACTTGTCAATGAAACAACTTGAACCCCATTGGAATCTTATAAAGAGAACAAATCTCTCCTTCCCAAGCAATATGAGATCTCATACACCACCTACTCTTATCCTTATTATATGAAGTATCATAATCTACCCCCCTTAAATTCTCAAAGTCCTTCTCGTGCCAGTCCGACATAAGTGGTACGACTCAAGTCCTATATTTCTAGTTGGGATAGGCTTTGATACGATTTGTAACGCCCCAATGGAAGACCCAAACTACATGGCCTATACTCCAAAACTAGTCAATGATACAATTGGAGCCCTATTGGAATCATGTAAACAGTAAGAACTTCTCCTTCCCAAGTAATGTGAGATTTCATACACCACCTACCATTATCTTTATCATATGGGTATCACACCAGATGACAGGAATACAAGTTGTAAGTAAGTAATAATTAATTGAACTAGAAAGGAAGTAAGCAAAATAAAATACTCAAAATACACACGAATTAGCAACTGAAATAGTTGTAGTTCTCAATTTCAGATGAACAACAATGCATGAAAATATTAGATCAGTAAGTAATTAAAACTAAGTAAGTAAATAATTAAATTTTGGGATCAGATAATTGGAGTACTCCAGCTTCCACACCTATTTCAAGCCTAGTCAGACTGTTCATCCAGGTTCCAGACCGGATTTTCGGGTATACCCGGCCCGGAACCTGGCTTCAAACCCGGGCCGGGTTTCGGCCCGGATACACCCGGGTTATGACCCGGGCAGAAACCCGGATGAACCCGGGTTTCTACAACCCGGAAATCCGAGTTCCAGCTTCAACCCGGTTTTTTTTTTTTTTTTTTTTTAATAAAGGACATATTATTTTAAATACAGTATGTTCCAACTTTAACCAGTTTTTTTTCTACAGTATCTAATTTTTTTCAAAAAAAAATATAAAGCTCAAAAAGTTTATATATATATATATATAAAAAGTTGGTAATATATATATATATATATATATATATTTAATTTGAGATTAGATAATCATGTATATGTAATATATTCCATATTCCAGTATGATAATACTACTATTAGTAGTTTCTAACCTCTACTACTTCTAGCCTTCCATGACCATGCATTATCATGTAAAATGCATGCAATAATGTAATTCACTACATATTAAATTAAATTACATTACATTACATTACAAAACACAAAATTATAATATATGAAAATTACAAAATGCTTCAATTGAAAGTTTGAAACCGGCATCTATTCATCAGCACGTCATGAGAAACTAGAGAACCTGAAAAAATAAAACAAGTAAGAGCACCATATCATCTTACAGGAATAGACAGAGACGAGAATGATTCATGTAAAATCTCCAATCCTTAACCAAGGTAGAAGCAAACTTTGAGTTTATGAAAGGAGAAAGTACTTACTCTAAATTTTTTTCAGCATCAATGGGAAGAGAGACTCACAGCACCCTTTGTTGAAAATGAAGCTAGATGATCATCTAAAAAAATATTAAAAAATAAGTTAGATAGATAATAAACCAAGATAGATAGATATTAAAAAAATATTTCAAGTTTCAAACTTACCTTCAAGGTCCATCGACTGTACGTATTCTTCCAACTCCCGAATGTCGACAAGTTTGTTCCTTAACAATTTTGGGTGCAAATGAGGGCTTCGACAGTTTCCGGAGACAATGAACTCCTAAAAGGATCCAATATTCGTCCTCCAGTACTGAATGCAGACTCTGAGGCAACAGTGGAAATGGGGGTGGCTAACACATCACGTGCTACCTCAGCAAGGACATGATAATTGGCGGCATTAACTCTCCACCAATCTAAGAGAACAAAACCGACCGAGTTATTTACACACGCCTCAGACAAATACTTATCTAGCTCCGATCTAAACGCCATAACACCCTGCTCCTCAAGGAATTTGGTGAACATGATCTGAAATTTAGTCGGAGGCAGTGTTGGCTCATTAGAACTCCCCCCACTCGTAGTGTTTGGCCTCCCTTGAGCTACATTAGAACTCCCTCCACTAGCCACACGAAATGTGTTATACTGCTCGATCAAGCGGCCTAAAAGGAGTTTAACCTTGTCCTCTATCTTATCCGCCAACTCATACCCTTTGCACTTTTGCAACCAAAACTTCATTGCCATCACTTTGAATCGTGGATCAAGCACAAAAGCGACATATATCATTAAGTTGAACCTATTTGTGTTACCCCAATACTTGTCATACTTACTTCTCATATTTATGCCCATAGTACAAGTGATAATATCACTACTCAAGCACATATCATTTAATACATCTTCAATTGTGCAAAGTTGCTCAAAATATACATTAGCAGTCACATACAAAGAACCAGAAATGTTCAATGTAACATCATAAAAAGTTTTCAGCAACTCTACAAAAATCCGTGCATTTTTCCAATCATCACTAGTGGGGTTCACAAAATGTTCATCCACAAAAACAAATTGATCAAATGCTTGTTTATGTTTTTCAGCGGTACTCAACATCAAATATGTGGAGTTCCATCTAGTAGGAACATCCAAGCAAATCATTCTCCCAATGATCTTTTCCTTTGCCGCACAAACCTTCAACTTCGCAAATCTTGACGGCGAAGATTTCACATACCTGACGGCATCCCAAATCTTTGTTACAAATTCATAAACATCCTTCAAGCCGTCCATAACAATCAGATTCAATATATGGGCAGCACACCGCATGTGAAGAAATTCACCACCCAATATAGTACAATCATTGTCTTTTATTCTCCTCCTCATGTAATCAACAGCAACATCATTTGAGGAGGCATTGTCAACTGTGATGGTCAAAATTTTATCAACACCCCATTCATGCAATCCCAAGTCTAACACCCTCCCAATAGTTTCGCCCCTATGGTCAGGAATTTTGCAAAACTTAAGTATTTTTTTATGCAATCTCCAATTGCAATCAATAAAATGTGCGGTAATGCACATGTAGTTCATATTTTGCACCGACGTCCAGGTATCGGTGGTAAGACAAATTCTTTGACCATCCAACAATTTCTTTAATTGTATCTTCTTTTCGTTATACAATTTAATACAATCCCTTTTTAAAGTAATTCAGGATGGCAAAGTAAATCGAGACTCTAAATCAGTCACAAACTCAACAAACCATTCATGCTCCACTAGCCTAAAAGGCAATTCACACCTAATAAAAAACTTAGCAGTTGACACCCTAAGTTTTTCTGCATCATACTTCACTATACCTTGTGGGCTACACACTCTTCCCTCCGCATCCCTCTTAACACTAGATTGACTTTTTCCAACTCTTTTAAGTCTAAGAGGGGAAGTTTCACATGCATTCTGGAGGTGATGTAGCATAGATGAAGTGTCATTCTTGTAGTGGCAACTGTATAGCTTAGCGCAATAATTGCACTGAGCTTTTGAGTTATCGTGGTCAATAGGTTGCACTTTAGTAAAGTGTTCCCAAACCACTGATTGGTTACTAGGTGTTTTTTTTTTATTTCTTGGGTAAAGGTGGGATGTAATGGGTAGTCTGTTGAGTATATGTGGATGAATGAGTTGGAAGACTCCCATGCTCCTCCACATCCACTGGAATAGACGAGGAGTCACCACCAACCCCTTGGGTCGTACCAATATTACAACTCACAGAATCTTCTTCCATCTGTTATTGAGTAATAAAAAACACCAAACACAATATAATAAATAATCAAACACTAATCCCAACTTTAAAACAATGCTATATCAAAGTAAAACAAAAGAATTAAGAAAAAGAATAAAAAAAGAAGAAGAAAAAATATACATTTTCATTTTCATATTCTAAGTGTAATATTCTAAGTGTAAAAATATAATATATTCTAAGTGTAATTTTAAGTAAAATGTCTAATTTGGTTTATTAGACATTTTCCTCTGTGTGTTGTGACCTTGCATTCCATGGTCTACTGCATGTCAACAGATCACGTATGCACAACAGATCACTAGAGTGCAAAGATTAATTAAATGGACAGATGGGAACTTGGGGTGGGGTGGGGTTTTGTGCCTTTTTTGTTTGAAGAAAACCTCTTCGCAAACCATCATAATCCTTTTTCTAAGTCACGCTAGCTTGTAACTTTCTTGTATAAGATTCTGTATAGATATAACACTTTTTTTTTTTTAAATCCAATAACATAGTAATTTAGTCATAATATTAATGCCAATTGTTGTTTGTTTAATGTTTTGAAAGCAAAATATATGGATAACCTTATAGATGGGGTTGAGCCGATAAGCCAAGTACTTGGTAAAGCTTTAATCCAGTTCAACATCAAAGTGAAGCCAAAGTTGAACTAGAGGCAAGGGTGGTAGGGAAAGTTGAAAAGGTAGGTGAAATACACCCAGATAAAACTATACAAGTCACTTGAAAACAACTTGTGCCCATGATCCTAAGCTTTTTTACCATCCACTTGATTTTCATGATGAGAGAGAGAGAGAGTCCACAAAGTGGTGGGTAACAACCACAACCATGGTTGGGAGAAAAAAGTGGAAGGTGAACCAAAGCCCACATACAACCACAACCACACTCATGGTCTTTTCCAATTCTCCACTTTTTTTCATCATCCTCCCTTAACCCAACCTCCAACCCTTCTAGAACTCACTCTCTCTCACTCTCTCTCTCTCTCATATTCATGATAGGGTACCAATAGAATAGAGATCCACAACTACCATCTCCATACTTGCACACAAGAATGGATAAACCATTTGTACAATCCTTTATTAGATGTACACTGCAACTAACCGACCAAAACTGACAAGATTAGATATTTCCTCTCCATAATATTAATCCAACTCACTTCATTCAGGCCCTGGTTTTTTTTTTAAGTTGTAATTTTGTGCTTACTATCTTCAACAAACATGTATTCATCTAAGTGATGACAATTTTTTTTAAAAAGATTATACAAATAATCTACTAGCCATCGAAGATCTACAAACAATCTCCCCATTAAGCTTTAAATAGTACTAAAACACCCTAAAGAAAATAAAAATCAATAAGAAAATTAACAAAAAGTGTGCAATCTTAATATTTAGATGCAAAGCAGAGCCAATTAGAAGGAGAAGAACAAGGGGTAAGTGGCCACGCAATGGAAAATCTGGGTAGACCTTCACCTAAAAAAACCGAAATGGGTGTGATTTTAAACAACATAATAAATTATAAGTTGTACATTATGTATTGTGGTACATGTTGTCTAGCAAGTTGGAGAAGATTTTGAGAAGTAACTAACATAATTGTTGTGATGTGCTCCAGAGTTTTAGATTTTGAGAGTTTTCTCACACCATGTCTTCCCAATACATTAATATACCTTACTTTACACCTACCTGAAGGTAACCCATAGTTAATGTTCCTTTTTAACTTATTATCTGATGATGCCACCAGCCACTCCCTCTAACCTGTCTCACCAACTCACATCTAGAAGCAATTAGGGTTCTCTCTCTCTCTCTCTCTCTCTCTCTGAGTCAAAAAGCCTACATATATATAACCATACCAAGGTTCCCACAAAGGGCCGGCCTTAATGTCCAAGCAACACAATAAAAAAAGACCTCCATTTCCACCATCCTCTCACTTCTAAACCAAATAGAAAATAAGATTCATTCCAACCAACAGCTATAGCCACTACTACTACTTGTCATTTTGTAAGTCTATTTGTGTAAGATTTATGTTACATGATTTTACTCCAACACAAATATTCATTCATTTTTCCACCACTAATTAATATTCTTAGTTCAATAACTTCTTTTATATGGTTCACTTCTTTCGAAACACTAGAGATCTTCTTACATGTCACAAATAAACCATTGTTCACCTTTAAACCTCAAACAATTTTTATTATTTGATTTGGGATTACATATCTTTAGTACTTCTATGCTTGCCCTATTTTTTAATACTCTCTCTCTCTCACCAAGTTTTGGGAGTTATGATCCTTTTTGTCTCCTTGTAGATATTTGAGCTGGAAAACTGAAAGAGGGCATAGAAATGGGGACCAAACATCTTGTGTCTTTGGACTTGAATCATGCAGTCAAATAAAGACCTCATGATGATTGCAAAGGGTAACTTTGTAGCACCTATCTAGAGTGTTTACCCAAGTCCATACATGACTTAAAATATATACTTGCAAGACCACTTACCGACATATTCAACACATCAATAAGTATCATCAAATGTCAAACAAATTACCACACTGCAATAATCTGCTACTCAATTGGAGAATTCATGGAGAAACACATATCAAGGTAAAACCACACTCTACACCCACAAAATAAGAAGACCCTAAAACCGAAACTAATTGTGATAAATTCCTTCATCATTAGCTTCGGACGGTCAAAAGTTTATTCAAACCCAGATCAAGCCGAGTCCTAGAATCGGGCTCTCTCCAAAGTAAACTTGCCAGAGATTAACCAAACCCAGAAGCCCGCTTATGGAAAACTCAACAATATATAGTTTCTAATAATCCAAACCCAGAAATCCAATGGAGAGAGAGAGTGGGAGATAGAGATAGAGAGAGTGAGAGAGAGTCAGACTCACGGGGTCACGGTGACGGCGACGAAGATGCGGCGGCGGCGATGGGGTCGCGGCGAGAAGACACGGATTTAGGGTTTCTCCTTTCGCAAGTGGCAAGCGTAACGAGAGAGAGAGAGATAGCGAGAGAAACAGACTCGGGGAAGGAGGGGGTCCATTGTTGTTTTCGTTTAGACCCGGGTACCGGGTTTAAAACCCGGTACCCGGATTTGTAACCCGTATCCGGGCCTGATGGATCCGGGTTTTTCAATCCGGATTCCGGCCCGGATTTAATCCGGGTCGAAACCCGGAACCAGATTCCGGTTTTCCAGGTTCCGGACCGGGCCGGGAAAAAACCCGGCCCAGTTGAACAGTCCTAAGGCCTAGTACCTTCAACTATTTCAGGATCAAACATAGGAAAAACATCATGTAACATGGTTGTCATCCTACCGGAGCCTTCATTTATTTGCTCATTATTGTTTTGGACATTAGTAGCATGGTAAGATGCCTCCCCTTTTCTCTCCCCTTGAGCATGCCAAATGGTATAACCTTGAGAAAATCCTTAGCTAATCAAATGTTCAAATACTATGTTGGGCATGAACATTATACGTAATCCACATTTTCTACATGGGCAACAAATCGACGAATCTGTAGGACAATTCTCATATGCAAACTTCAAAAACTCCTTAACACCATCGACATACTCTTTTGTATGTCGATGTTTTTTTATCCAAATTTTATCCATAGCTTAGCTATATTTGAAATATGAAAACAGAACTGAATGAGAATGCAAGATCATCAATACTTAAAACATAGTATGAAAAATAATAATGAAATTTGAAAAGTAAAGCAAAATAAATCATAAATACAAGTATCAACGACGACTATATCACGACCATGAAAGTTTCGATAGCATAAATATAAAACCCCAAGCTTATTCAGTGGACCCATGCTTATTAAAACTCCAAACTTAATGTGATATGTGAAACACAGTTAGTCTAATAGCAGTATTATAAAGTTTCCCCTTCAAATGACCACCTATATAGTTTTTTCTCATTTTTCTTTCAATCTATTAATGTGTCCTTATCACCTTAATACGTTTTTAAAAAATAATAATAAAAGTAGCCTTGTCACATTAATTTGGTGTTTGCTTTGGCTGCAAAGAGCATCTATATTTTAACTCTCATTTTGATAACGAAAGCTTTCAATCCCAGGTCCTCAAGGCATCTTTTCTTTTTCTAAGCATTTTAAATCATTTCTAGAAAATTTACTTCCCTTTTGTACTTTTGAGAATGAGGGGTACCAAAATGGTTGGCCCCCTACTGAATTTTGTATCTTGTTAATACATTCTCAATTTCACAAAAATAGCACCAAAGACGAACCAACCCCTACAAAAAGATTTAGCTGCCATGGTGGTGGTATTAAAAAATAGTTCTACAAGAAGTGATTGGTTGAACAAACACTCACTAATTACATTAGCTTATAGACATGGATTCATAAATAGAATACAAATTGAAGTGCCCATAGGCCGTGACATAGAGTAAATATTATTTATAAAATATTTACTCTATTTTGGTTGTTCTCAGTCTTCAATACCCAATTTCCTATGCTTTTATTGTAAAGATCTAAGTCCATCACTTAGTTCCCCCCTTTTTTTTTGTCTAGCTTTGTGTTTTGGTATGTTTTTTCCTTTGTTTTTCTTTTATATTTTCGGTTAATTATGAAGTCTGGAGATTCTGGGTGTTTTGTTAAATGGGTCAAGCTTGGTTTTTTGTTTTTCGATACTACTACATATATCTGGGTTATGAACTTCAAGTTTTGGGCTGATGTTTAAAAAAAAAAAAAAGAGTAAATACATATAGGGGCAGATTCATAGAGTAAATGTATAGAGAGGCAGAAACATAGAGTAAATATATATATATAGAGTAAATATATAAAGATCAGTATAACGCGAAGAGTAAATACATAGAGATCAGTTTAACGTGAGACTTACGTATGGGGGTTGTTTGATCAGTGGAAAACTCTCGGTTTGAACTACTATTTCTTGCTCTGTAAATACATAGAGGGGCAGATTCATAAAGTAAATACATAGAGAGGCATAAACATAGAGTAAATATATAGAGCTCAGTATAACGTGAAGAGTAAATACATGGAGATCATTTAACGTGAGACTTACGCACCGGGGGTGGAAAACTCTCGATTTGCACTGCTATTTCTTGCTCTGTTTTGAGGGTCCAAACAGAGGAAGCCGACGTGTATCGGTGGAGGAACGACCTTGGTTTGCCCTACTATGGAGTGATCAGGGGCGTTGTGATTGTGTGGAGGCGTTGCTATGAACAAAACGTACGTGAGGCGTTCAACCCTATTATTGTTGGAGTTTTGAAAACATTGGGAAGATAAAACGACATGCAATATTCATGGGGTTAGGTGGGGATATTCTCACGAAACAAAAGATGAATGCAAGGAAAAGAAGCATGAAGACACTGCACAAGTACACCACAGCATGCAGAGAACACCATGCAGAAAGCAAGTTAATGAAAAGCACAATGCAGCAGATGAAAAGTGTAAAGCACTAGCACAGAAAAGCAAAATAACAAAAGGAAAGCGTGGCACGACAGGTCAACCTTAAAGACTGCAATGATTACACACAAAAGCAAATAAAGTGATGAAAAGCAATGTCAAGGAAACATACTGCAGCAGATTGCTTGTAAACCTGTAGAAAATGAAAAGTTAACTTTAAGACTCTTCCTTCTGTTCCTTTCGTTTTTCTCCTTCTGTAATGTATATATGTAGCAGAGAACCTTGTATCATTTTAACCCAAAAAAAAAGGAAATGAGAATTAGTTTTTCTCTATATTGAAACTTCAGTTCGAGTTCTTGTTGTTCTTGTTTCATTTTTAACATGGTATCAGAGAAGGCTATTTGTCCTGCTGTGTTTGCTTAAATCTGCAAACAAATTTCATTTCTTAAGCCATGACATCTTCCTCTTCCTCTTCTCTTGTTTCCATTGCTGAGGACCCAAGCAATCCATTCTTCATACATCACAATGACAATGCCAATACTGTCATTGTGTCACCCCTATTAACTATTCGAATTATATATCTTGGAGCAGGTCATTTATGCTCTCCATTTCAATCAAAAACAAACTGAGTTGTTAGATCCCTCATATGTGTCGTGGCTAAGATGCAACAACATTTTATTGGCTTGGATCCTAAATTTCGTTTCAAAGGATATTGCTTCTAATGTATTTTTCATGACCTCAGCTAAGCAAGTTTGGGACAAACTCAAAGAAAGATTTGCTCAACCTGATGAAGCTCGAATTTATCACCTCCAGCACAAGCTCAGTAGCATTGTTCAAGGGCACCTCTCTGTAAGTGATTACTTCATACAACTTAATGCTATATGGGAAGAACTACACAGCTACAGACCACTTTCTTGTTGTTCTTGTGGAAAGTGCACTTGTGATGCCTTAAAAACTGTTGGTGAGGTCCAACAAGGAGATTATGTTTTTAAGTTTTTAATGGGCTTAAATGATAACACTACCCATCTCAGAGTCATCTGCCCTTTTAGCCTACCAAAATGTTCCCGAAAAAAGGAAAAAATCAGACTTGATTGTCACCACTGTGATAAGTTTGGACACACAAAGGATAAGTGCTATAAATTGGTAGGGTTCCCACCAAATTTTATATTTACAAAAACTAAATTTGGAAGTAATCCTACTGCATCATATTCTGCAAATCAAGTTGTTGCACAGGTTATCTCATCACCTCAGGAAGTACCTGCTTCAGCTGCTTCTCAGTTGAATCTCTCTCAGGCACAAGCACAGCATCTCATGTCTCTTGTCAATGCTTAATTTCCTCAGCTAAGCTTGGGACAAACCAAACCAATTCTGCCTACTCCTGCTTCTGCCAAACCAGACACTACTGAAACTAGCTCTTCAAACACATCCTACTCAAACTTAGCAGGTAATTATCACTGCCTCACCACTCTCTCATTGCCTGTTAAACAATTCCATCCCATGAACAATAAACATTGCCTGTTAAACCAGCTCAGTTCTATAAACCCCTGCAAACGCAACTCACCTTCTCAAAATGAACAATCTGATGGTTATAACACACCATGGATCATGGATACATGAGCCACTGATCACATGGTGTGCTCCACCTCATTTTTTGACAAGCCCTCTTCTTGCATACAAGCCTTTGTACAACTTCCTAATGGTACAAAGACTCAAGTTACACACATAGGAACAATCAAACTTTCAAAATCATTAATCCTGACTAATGTCCTATGTGTACCCTCGTTTACTTTCAATTTGATCTCAGTTAGTAAGCTCACTCAGAGACCAAATATATGTCTATTTTTCTCAAATGATTTGTGCTTCATTCAGGCCCTCTCTTCATTGATGACGATTGGACTTGCTAAAGTCCATGCTGGCCTATATTACCTGCTGCATTGTCCTCATGACAGCAACATCAATCCTCCTTCAACTCTCTCAAATCAAACTCGAGTCAATCAAGCTGCCACACAACAAGATTTTGATCTATGGCACTTTAGATTAGGACATTTATCTTCACAAATGATGAGTTTAATTCATTCTCATATTCCTAATGTAAAGTCCAAGGACCATTCTCATTGTAAAATCTGTCATTTGGCCAAGCAAAGGTATGTATCTTTTCCTTCAAGTGTATCATCTAGTTCACTCCCTTTTGACTTAATACACTATGATATATGGGGACCATATTCTCAAGCCTCACTTCAAGGTTTTCATTACTTTCTAACTATTGTGGATGACTTTTCTAGAGTGACTAGGATTTTCCTGATGAAACCAAAATCATATACAAGATCCATTTTACAATCATTCTTCCAACTCATAGACACTCAATTCAATAAGAAAGTAAAGCAAATTAGGACTGACAATGGTCTTGAATTTGATATGGCAAACTTTTATAAAGATCATGGCATTGTCCATCAAAATTTTTGTGTGTATACCCCTCAACAGAATGGTGTTGTTGAGAGGAAACACCAACATCTCTTAAATGTGGCCCGAGCTCTTCTCTTCCAAGCTGCATTACCCACTCAATTCTGGGGAGATGCAGTCCTAACAGCTGCATACATCATCAACAGAATACCCACACCTCTTCTTTCAAATAAATCTCCCTATGAAGTACTCTTTTCCTCACCACCTTCATATTCTCACCTTAGAGTCTTTGGATGCTTGAGTTATGCTAGCACTAACAAGCGCCACAGAACTAAGTTTGAGCCACGTGCTAAACCCTGCATTTTTCTAGGATACCCTCCAAATGTCAAGGGTTACAAGCTTTATGACATGGAAACTCATTCCACATTCATTTCCAGAAATGTCATATTTCATGAATCTGTCTTCCCATTCCAATCTCCCACCTCCATTCCTTCTCCTCCTCTCACATTTCCTCAAAATCTAGTACTCCCACCTGCACTACCAGATGACACATTCTCACCCACTTCCATGTCACAACTTGTCCCAACAAATGAATCACCTCCACCCAATCACCTATCACAATCCATCCCATAATCTGAAACACCTCAGCCCCTTACCTCCCTTGATTCACCTCCTCCTTCACCCCAACAACATGAGCTGCCTATCACCCCAACCCTTCGAAGATCCACCAGAGAAAGGCATCAACCTACCTACTCCACCAATATCACTATCAAACAGCAGCCTCCACATCCTCTTCAACTCTTCACCCACTCCAACATCACTTGACCTACAAACACCTCTCCCCATCCCACCAGGCTTTTCTGCTTCTCTTTCATTATTTTCTGAACCCTCCTCCTATAGTGAAGCTGTCAAATTCAAGCATTGGCAGGATGCCATAGACAATGAACTCAGTACCTTGAAGAGAACAACACTTGGACTGTTACTTCTCTCCCCCCCAACAAAGCTGCAATTGGTTGCAAATATATCTTCAAGGTCAAGCTCCAATCTGATGGATCACTTGAAAGACACAAAGCAAGGCTTGTAGCCAAGGGATACACTCAAAGAGAAGGTTTTGATTTCCAAGAGACCTTCAGTCCAGTGGCCAAGCTCACCACAATTCGAGTCTTTCTTGCCTTGGCCTCCATTCAAAACTGGTTTTTATCTCAAATGGATGTTCATAATGCCTTTTTACATGGAGATCTTGATGAAGAAATTTACACCTGATTACCACATTCACAGAGAGCAGCTTGAGGGGGAGAAACTGGTATGCAAGTTGAATAAGTCCATCTATGGACTTAAACAAGCATCAAGGCAATGGTTTTCGAAATTCTCCAATTCACTCACTGTCATTGGTTTTAGTCAATCCAAATCTGAATACTCTTTATTCACCAAAGGGAATAAAAAAGGAGCCTTCACAGCACTCTTAGTTTATGTGGATGACATCATAATAGGAGGCAATTCTCAAAGAGAAATTGATTTCCTCAAAGCTCACCTCCATGGAAAATTCAAAATCAAGGAACTTGGACCCCTCAAATACTTCCTAGAATTAGAGGTTGCAAGATCATCAACTGGAATAAATGTTTGTCAAAGGAAGTACACCCTCGAAATCTTGAAAGACTCAGGGTTACTTGGCACCAAACCTGCCTCCACACCTATTGAGTTAAATCACAAATTGAGTCATACCACAAATGAGATACTAGAAGATCCTACAACCTATAGAAGACTTATTGGAAGACTCATCTACCTGACCATTACTAGGCCAGACATCACCTATGCAGTAAATGTGTTGAGCCAGTTTATGGACAGACCATCACGAGCTCACTTACATTCAGCTTATAGAGTCCTCAGGTATCTGAAAGGTTCTTTGGGCCAGGGCATCTTTCTGTCATCAAAGTCATCTCTACACTTGACAGTTTCTATTTTTTAGTTCTTATTGTCCAAGATGGGAATACTCCATATCTATGCCTATCTTGAGGGAGTCTCAGGAAACAAAAGATGAATGCAAGGAAAAGAAGCATGAAGACACTGCACAAGTACACCACAGCATGCAGAGAACACCATGTAGCAAGCAAGTTAATGAAAAGCACAATGCAGCAGATGAAAAGTGTAAAGCACTGGCATAGAAAAGCAAAATAGCAAAAGGGAAGCATGGCACGACAGGTGAACCTTAAAGACTGCACTGATTACACACAAAAGCAAATAAAGTGATGAAAAGCAAAGTCAAGGAAACAGACTGCAGCAGATTGCTTGTAAAACTGTAGAAAATGAAAAGTTAACTTTAGGACTCTTCCTTTTGTTCCTTTTGTTTTTCTCCTTCTGTAATGTATATATGTAGCAGAACCTTGTATCATTTTATATTGAATTAGTTTTTCTCTATATTGAAACTTCACTTCGAGTTCTTGTTGTTCTTGTTTCATTTTTAACAGATATATATATATATAAGGGAAATACTCTAGCCACAAAATGATTACACAAAAACAATCATATAAACTGACATGGCTTGATATGATTCGTCAGATTGTAAAGTTACTTTTATTATAAAGTAGATCTAACGAATCAGATGAAAACACATCAGTTTATAGAATTGTTTTTGTATAATTCATGTGTGGATGTAGCACTCCTCTATAAGGTGGGGATATATATGCCAAAAAAAAAAACATGGGGATATATATATATATAGAAGGATAATTAGTCTGAAAATTTTGAATGGAAGGGACATTCTAGATTTGTAAGGGAAGATCAGTCGTTCTATCAAGTGAGTTTGAGACATCTATGGTTGGAGTTTTTTTTTAATTCTCTTCAGATTTTTGCATCCTCCAATGTCTTCTTATTTAATTATTTTTGTTTTTTAATTTTCTTTCCATTTTCTTCATTCAACGTCTTTTTCGATTTTCTTCTATATCTTCAAAATATGCCGTTTTTTCATATTACCCGAAATTGTACTCCTACATTCTTTAGCATCTTAAAAAATTTAACTTAATATTTATATCCAAAACAACGCTGATGAGAGTCCCTAGACGACAAGCCGCTAAAAATTTAGTCTTCTTTTTCTTTATATTTGGAAAAGAAATTTAAATCACAACAATATTGAAGCCTAAAACTAATAAATATATATTATTTAATAATTATTGCTATTACAACAGGGAAAAGAAAAAAAAAAGAAGAATGAAACATAAGTGCCACTGAAGAGGAAGGCTACGTGGGAAGAAATGAAAAAAAAATAAAAGAAGAAGAAGAAGAAGAAGAGAGTTTGGTAGAAGCCAAAGAAGAAAATAGAAGTAATATTTGGCAGCTTCACGCCAACCTACAATGACACTTTGCTTGGCCTAGAGGCTTCAAATTCAAAAGTTAAGTTTACATTTTAATAAATTTGTACTTAGTGAAAATTTAAGAATCTTCTTTATTTTCTATAAGTAGAACTTAGTGGGCGTTATTTTAAGGGTTTATGTCCTGATAAAAGACTGGGTTAATTTAGTTTTGGACAAATAAATGGTTCTAATAAATTTGCGTGAATTACATTTCATACATTATAACTTGAAGCTAAAGTTATTTTAAGGTTTAGTGGTCAAGTTGTATATATCCGCGTTATTTCAAGGTCTGTTTCAGCATTAGTCTAACTACATTAATCTATTATTTAAAAGTAGGAGTTAAGAGCTTGTTTAAGGTCTAGTGATCAAGTTCTATATATTTGCTGTTGAAGATCTTAAGCAATTTCTTGATCATTCGATCTACACGCATTAGCCTTGTACTCTGGCTAGGCGGCAACAATTTGATTGGCAATATAGAACAGTGTTGAAAAGTTTGTGTTGATAGTATATATGTTTATATCATTAATAGTATTAATATTACTATATCACTATAGTTAATAGTTAATAGTATCATAAGTGATGTAGTATTAGTATAACTAATATTATAGTCATTTATATAATAATTTATATATAGACTTAAAGTATATTACTGATAGTAATAGTGTTAGTATAAGACCATAAAGTATAAATTGTAATTAATATACATTATATACTAATGTATATTAGTATTACTAATTTACTAATATAATTATCAAAAGGATTAATATATTGAGAATTTATTAAGCTATAAAATTTTATTAATATATTTTTTATTTAAAGCATATGATCAAATAAATATTCATGTTTAAGATTATAATAACATTATTTTATATATAATATATATAATAAAATATTATTCTATATATTATATAATATAATTATATATAATATAAAAAATATTATATTAACATTTCAATTACAGAGAGGATTGGAATATTTAGATCAAAGAGTATTGATCAAGCATAATATCAATAAACAAATTAGAAAGAAATAGCCGTGCATACATAATATTAGTCAACAAATTAGAAAGAAAGTGGTGGAACCAACAATTTCTTTGAAGAGGGGCCGATTTTTTTTTTTTTTTAATTTACTGTAGGACACATTTACATAAATTTTTGGGGGCCCTAAATATGGTTCTGCCACTAACTAATGAACTAATGAAAAATAATGAAAATTTAAGTTGGCGCGCTGCCTCGAATTTTCATGAAATTTAAATTTTCCTCTCATGGGCAACACTGCAAATTATAGTATGAAGCGCCTCTTAATTCCCTCAATATTCTAGAGGGAAGCGGCCCTTATTCCCTCAATATATCAGCCAACGAGATTCAGCCCCTCCCACGCACACGTTAACCTTCATCGGAGGAGAACGGGACAAGACCACCCACTGCCACAGCTTCTCCATGCCACTGCCATCCTGAACCAAAGAACCACCAAGCAACGCCTAGAGCCTCCACCTCACGCCGTTACTCCATGCCGCTGCATCACGAGAAGATCAACCATGACAAACCACATGAGCCGCTTATGACCACCACCCAATGCAACCGAGTCCTCTCATGCACAACGGAAGTCCCTCCAACCAACAGCGCCACCACCCTCCACACTTGGAAATCTACATCGGAAGACACATGTGAGAAGCCAAGAACCAGCAACGACCACCTGCATATAAATATATACCGATCCTGTAGCCTCTATTTTAAGCAAGAAGAACAGAGTATTGTTCTCCAAACCGATGGCCATGTCTTGTTGCAGTTGGGCCACAATGCCACCGCAAGCAGCAACAGAAGATGCCGGAAAACAAGCCTCCACCACCCAGCTGATCGATGTTCAGCACCACTAGTGTCCGTAACTCCCACGCTGTTTTATGAGTAAACTCCCATGCCGCTTTATGCTTTCTCTCTCCATTCTCTCTCTCTTTCTCATCACAATATTTCTCCCTGCTTCCAAAGTAAACTGCCGCCTCCCAGCCACCTTGCCGCCACTACTTAGCTGCTCTCATGGAGTCTCCGTCGCACAGCCCCTCTTGCCAGTACCCCATACATGTTGACATGAAGAACTGGGTTGGTTGGATCAAATTAACATAGTGAATTAATTATAGCAAATATATATATGTTTGGAAAAGGGAAATAAAAAGATCATTGCTTCTTATTTTGTTAACTTTTTTCCACTTTCCATCTACTATCTAACAATGATGTCTCTCGTTCATGTATATACAGGGACGTTATGGTACTAGAAGCACTTCTCTACATTGTTTGTGAAAGGAAGAGATGAAAACTTTTACGAGAGGCATCTGGGGAATGAATTGTGGAAATCCGAAAAATTCTATTTGGCTAATCTCATCTGTAACAAAGTTTCAAAATGTTTTAATGTTCAGTGTTTTTTCACATGTAATGATTTTATACATAGTTGTTATTAAATCACTTTCATGTGATTTGATTTGTAATTTTTCTTATTATATGAATAATGATCTATTATATCATATTTATTATTAATTTTGCATATTATATTTTTTTATTGTGGTATATCATATTATTGGTGCATTAATTTAAAAGCCATTAATTAATGCAATGCGCCGATAACGTATTCGTAGCGGCATTTATATTAATGTCGTTAGTTTAATAATTTTGTCCAAAACCTACTATTGGTGACGTTTAAATAAATGTCGCCAATATATATGATGCGTTGACAACGTACTAGTGGCGGCGTTTCTAGTAACATCGCTATTTAAATTAGTGGTGGTGTTTAGTTAAATGCCTTTAATTTATTCAATGTGTTGCCAATGTACTATTAGTGGCGTTTAAATAAATGCCACCAATTTATTTGATGCTCCGGCACCATACTAGCAGCTGCTTTTATTGTAACACCGCTATTTGTATTAGTCGCAACGTTTAGATAAATGTCATTAATGTATTTAATGTGTCGACAACGTACTATTGGTGACTTTTAAATAAATGCCGCCAATTTATATGTCATGCCGGTAATGTACTAGCAGCGGCGTTTATTGTAATGCCGCTATTTTCTGCAATGGGTTGGCAACCAACTAATGGCGGCGTTTCGATAAACGCCGTTAATTTAGGAAAGCTGGCGGCGTTTAAAGAAATGTCGCTAAATTGTATAGGAACACCACTAATGAGATTTTCAAGTACCAGCGTTTGAAAAAATGCCGGTATGTGAAAATAACGACCATCCACTACTAGCAGATGGTTACACCAGCAAACAATTGCCGCTAATTAATTAGCGGCATTTTTTGGGATAGTTGCCGGCGTGTATCGAACGCTGACAATTTTGTCTTTTTTTGTAGTGAGTCCAAATGGACCAGATGCCTGGAATGCAAGTTGTAAGTAAGTAATAACTAATTGAAGTAGAAAGAAAGTAAGCAATAAAAAATACTCCAAATACTCACGAATTAGCAACTGAAATAGTTTTAGTTCTCCATTTTCGATGAACAATAATACATGAAAATATTTACGAATTACAAGAAAGCAGGAAAAGAGAAGGGTTCTTAGCTTCTAAATCTCCTAAGGGTTCTCCAAAAATAAAATGTTCTATCTTTCAACAAAGCCAAGTACCCTTATATAGACATAGGGGTGGATTACTAGTACAATGAACATTAATGAACAGTAAATTTGAATTTTTTACTACTCATTTAACCATAAAAAAGTTCCTAAAAGCAGGGGTACATCAACTGGAACCTCTGACTAAGCAAAAACCAGTAGCAGGAATCAATGAGTCTTTAGCATGGGTCTTCAGTAATAATGTGGTCTTTTCTGTTGGCTTGTGCCAACTTCAATAATTTCGTTATTCTTGAATGGGAGATCAATCATTAGATAGCCTTGTGGTAGTTTCCAGATCATGTTCAAAGATATTATGTAACGACCCGACCCTATATTTTTTTTTCTTAAGGATAAAATTGAATAATTTTTTCAAGGCTCCATCAATATTATTATTATTATTATTATTATTATTATTTTTCCGTCTAAGCCCTTGAATCATCTTCATAATACAACTCCTCTTTCCAGATTTTTCTTCTTCTTTGAATTTCAAACAATCCACTTACATGGACATTCACATGCACATGCACGTCTTTCCTTTATTTTTCTCTAGGGTTTTCCACCATGTTTTTTTTATACACATACGAGAACTTTGATGGTTGCCGCAATAGCCCTCCGTCACGAAGACTCCTCACTGTGGTAGATTTCTATGCATGCACGGGCTTCATCCGTTTCCTCCACATTCACGTTTCTCATCCTAGGGTTTTTCTTTTTGACTCTCTACTGGCTAGGTTATAAATAGTTAAGCTGTCCTCTGCATGAGACGAATAGCCACTGCCACCCACGTCTTTATACACTCACGCACACAGAGCACTTTCCACAAACCTCCTCCCCTCAAAACCGCAGCACACGTCCGAGAAGACAACCTCCACCACCTTCCCTCTTATAGTCCAGCAGACCACCTCTCCCTCCACCGTAAATCCCAGAAAATAACTTCACTGCCGAGTTGGTCCACGTTTTTCCTCCACGCACAGAACCACTGCACGCCACCGGGAACCCGCAGCACCACCTTGCCGAAGCCGCACGGCCTGCCCTCGAAAAAGCCATAAACCTGCTGCCATCCTCCCCTGTTTTAGGCCCTCGAAACAGAGCACCCCCCACTCAAACCGAGAACCACGTTTTGCCACTTTTGGGCCGCGGCACCACCGTTGGCAGCAACAGACGATGTCGAAGATCTAGCCTCCACTGCCCTGTGACGCCACAGCAAGCCGCCACCCTTGCTCTGTAAGTTCAAGCCGTGTTCTCCCTCTCTTTCATCCCGTAAACTCTCCCTCTCTCATAACTCTCTCTCACTCTCGGTTGCTTAGCCACCACTCGTCGGAGTTGACGTCGTGCCCAGCCACCAGAACCACCGTCGCATCAGCTTCCTCTCTCGGTGAGCATCGCACCCCAACCCGATTGCATGCTTTTCCCTTTCACGCGTAAAACCAAACTGAATCCATGCATCCCGTAATCAATATTTGTTTTTGGTTAGTTAAATTACAAAAATGCCCCTCTATTTTATTTTCCCAAAATGCCCATGTACAGTATGTTGTTTTCCAAAAATATCCTTGCTTATTTAAGACTAACGGGTAAGGATATTTTAGTGTCAGGAAGTGTTTAGGTTTAGAAAATATAGACTATTTTAGTAGTTAGGTTTTTAAATAGGATCACTTGTTTAATTAGAAATTTATGCAAAGTACGTGTTTATTTTTATAGGCGACCGATTTCGTGCCGAAAATAGTGGATTAGCATTGCAAGGTAAGTAGCATGATCATATCCTTACGCGTATGTATAGTGAGCTGTTTGTCTTTTTATAAAAGATATTATGCATGTATGCCCTTTATTGGAAGCCCCTTTTTACGTACCCAAAACATGATAAAATTATGAAAAAGTCATGATTTTATATGAAAGATTATTCATGAAATTAATTATTAAATGCATGATTTTATGTGAAAGATTATTCATGAAATTATTTATGAAATGCATGATTTTATGTGAAAGATTATTCATAAAATTATTTAGGAAATGCATGATTTTATGAGAGAGTTATTTCGTAAAATATTTATGAAAAATCATGATTTTATGCGATGAAACATGTATCACGACGTTTATGAAAGAATGCGATTTCGTTTGAAATCTATGATACGATATGACAAGTATGTATGTGATTTCTTTTGAAATCTATGATATGACATGTATGTGATTTCTTTTGAAATCTATGAAATGACAAGTATGCAAGTATAATTTGATAAAATATGTAACGGCCTATGTTATGATATGAAAACAGTACCTATGTTATGGGCATATTGCATTGCCAGGTCGTGCATGCTGGTAGTGCACCCAGTATTGTCTTCCTTATGTATGAATTCCACAACCCGCGGCCACGGGCGGAATCGGAATCTATTTAGATTCGCTAACCCTAACTCACGGGGGTCAACAGTGGGTAACGGCCTATGACAAGTGAAAGATAAATTAATGTTCATGTTCATGTTATTTATGAATGTATTTATGAATATGCACGCTTTTTAAAGAAACCTTATGTTTATTATGTTTACTGTATGATGTCTTGTTTATTGAGTATTCGACTCATTTTAGTTTGTTTTCATGTTTTTAAACCACCCCAGATGATGACATTTATGAAGACGAAACTGCAGGACAGAACTTGACCCAGGGAGGCGAGGCAGAGGCCTAGACAGATTATGCTATGGTTTTAAGTTTTAAATAAATTATTTTGATAAGCACATGAGACTTCCGTATTTTTAATAAGTGTTTCCGCAGACTTTATTTTGGATTTTTAGTATTTATTGAAGTTTGTTATTTTTATGGAAATCTTTCGCATCTGGCGCGTTGTTTAAGAGAAAAAGTTTTAAAGTTCAAGTTTTAGTAGTAGCACACTGGCTCATCGAAAATTCTAAAATGTCTTTTCGGGAATGGGGTGTTACATATTATCATAAAGATAAGTATTATTAACAAAGTCTTCTGAGGATGGTTTAGACTCACCATCAGAATTATCATTATCGTCCTTGAGGAACTTCTTCAACAGATAAATTAAATATTTTCGCTTGATTCCTTGGAGAACAGACTTCTTCTTAGACTTAGTAGATTTACTTGATTTTCTTGAGTCCTATGTTGTTTTGCCTAAGCAATAGGGTATTCAGGCTCTTAAACCAAAGTTTTAGCAATAGAGAAATCTGCTGGAAAATCTTCAATGCTTCCAAAATTTAGAGAGATGAGAGAAAATCTCAGTTAACATTATCAATCACATCTTGGGTATGAGGAAATTTATCCCACCATTTGACGAACCAATTGCGAGCAAGGGTTTCATTTTTCTTAGCATAACTCCGCTTCAAGATCCAAGGAGTTTTGTATTTTTTGCAAAAGTGGAGGGAAACAAGGAACTTCTGTCCATGCTGATCAGTCTTGTAAACAGTGGCGAAGTATTTAATGGCACCATTGAGTTTGTCAGGTAAAATTTCTGGAATTTGGCCAAATTGTGTTCACCATCTCAGAAACCACAGAGGGAATTGAGAATTGAACTTTTTATCAAAGTTAATAAATCGTGAATGAGACATCTTAGTTGTAACAATCCGCTCCTTCTTCTCTTTAATGGTGAGCCAAAGTCCAAGGACGGAATTTATTATAAGGAGGGAAGGATGTAACAGTCCTCTCCTTCTCTCTAGTAATCGCGAGTCTTATCTTGCGTGCCAAATCCCGAAGGCGTGTTTTTAATGTTAGCAATTGATTTTTAAAGTACGCCCAGTGTTTTAAAGCCCTCGAATATTTTAAATGTCCTAAAAATATTTATATGGGGCATTTCCAGTGTTATTGGACCAAGCCTGATTTTAAGTAAGAGCTCCAAAAATATTATAATTGTGGAAAATCATTTTATCTAAATGATTTTAGTTATTTAAAATATTATGGGATTTAAATTATGTTGAAAACTCTAATTAATTTGACAGTTTTATTCTCTTGAAGATATTTAGCTAAACTTCATTATTTATTTAATGATGAAATATAATTATTTTATAAGCTAAAGTTTAGTTTAAATTATATTATATCTTAACTCATCTCAGTGTTTTCAGTTACGTTAGTGTTTACGTATTTTCAAATCAGTATTTAAAACTCACCGTTTGATCGTTTTGAAGACCCCAAGGTAAAGGGTTGGGATTAAAACCCTAGCCCCTAGCTTTCCCCCTCACTTTCCCTTTCCCTCTCTCTCTCCACCCTCCCTCAGCTCACGCGGGCAGTAGCCCCTCTCCCTCACTTGATTCCCTCTCTCAGTTCGCCCAGCCCCATGTAGCCGTCGCAGCCACGCCGCCAGCCACCAGCTCACCTCTAGCCATCATCGACGACCACCCCACCGAACCCAACCCCTCACGGCAACCCTCTCCCTCTCTTTCCCAAAATGGGTTTACCCACACAAGTTCCTTACCCATCCAGCCACCATGTGCCGCAGTCGCCAGCCTCCAGCCCCACTGAGCACCACCACGACGTCACCATGACCACTTCCTTCCTCCTCCCCTTGACCCGAAGCCCATAGCTCCTCCCTACACTCACGCACGAAACGCATAGGTTTCTCCCCATAGCACCGCCATTAGCCACCCCTACACCACTGCACCACCACCATTAGCCTCTTGTCTCACCGGTGACCTCCCCGTAGCCCCCCCATGCCCAGCGGAGCCCCCTAGCCTCCACATGAACCCTCACTCTCCCACGGCTTCTCCTCTACCTCGCGGCCAAATCTGCCACCGTAGGCCACCGTACCACCTCCTAATCACCACCACCTGCCTCCCAGCACCACCCTTAGCCGCTCCATGCCCCGCCATAGCTGGCCAAGCTCCCCCTCCATTTCCCTTTATTGGGACCCACGGCCGAAGCCCCTCCATGAGCCACCGTGTCTCCCCCGTGTGCCACCTCGGCTCCACCACGTGGCCACCACCCCAGGACCTCAACCTAACGCCTAATAGCCTAGCTCAATGCCCAAATAGCTCCTAAATGCCCAAAACTGCTACTGCTCGTGGCTAACCGCCACCATACACGGTGTTAGCCACCACCCACGAATTACCCCCTGTCGGCCACCCTCGCACACCCTAGATCCACCCGCTAGAACCCTAGATCCGATCCCCAAGATTGTACCGTTGTAAGGTCATGGCAATGACCAAGGCAAAATGGTCACCGTCCAAACCAGTGGCTTCTAGCCTTGCCAAGCAACGCACGGGTTACCCCGACGATGGTATTACTTTCTTTCCCTTTACCCTCGTTATTATATTAGTTGGTTGGTTGGTTTGTAGACTGTGTTATTGGTATTTGTGGAGTTCGATGTGTTGTGGAGTTCGTTGGATAGTGTAGTGATGTAAAGTGTGGCTGTGTACATGAAGTGTTGGGCGTAATTTGGAAGTGTGTTATGTAGTCATGTTGTGGACTATGCTGTGAAGTGTGGTTGGAAGTATGTGTTATAGTGGTGATGTGGCGTGGTGTGGATTGGAAAGAGTACATGGGGAGTGTACTCTCGTGGCGTAGTGTGGATGGGAAGAGTACACGTGGAGTGGACTCTCATGGCGTAGTGTGGATTGGGTGAGTGCACGTAGAGTGTATTTTGCATGGCGTAGTGTGAATTGAAGGGAGTACACATGGAGTGTACTCTCGTGGCATAGTGTGATGTCAAGGGAATAGACGTGGAGAGTACTCTCATGGCGTGGTGTGGAATGGGAAGAGTACACGTAAAGTGTACTCTGTGTGGCGTAGTGTAATGTGAAGGGAGTACATGTGGAGTGTACTCCATATGGTGAAATGATGCATTGTGTGGCGTGTGTTGTAGTAGTGATGTGGCATAGTGTGTTGTGAAGGGAGTACATGTAGAATGTACACCATGTGATGAAGTGATGCACTGTATGGCGTGTGTGTCGTAATGGTGATGTGGCGTAGTGTGTTTTGAATGGAGTACATGTGGAATGCACTTCATGTGGTGGAGTGATGCACCGTATGACGTGTGTGCCATAGTGGTGATGTGGCGTAGTGTGTTGTGAAGGGAGTACATGTGGAATGTACTCCATGTGGTGAAGTAATGCACCGTATGGCGTGTGTGCCATAGTGGTGATGTAGCGTAATGTAATGTGAAAGGAGTACACGTGGAGTGTACTCCATGTAGTGTAGTGATACGTTGTGTGGGATGTCATGAAGATATGGATGGTTGCGTAGTTGAGGAGATAGAGTGTGATGAGTAGCGTCGGGAACTATGGAACAATGTACCGATGTAGTTGTGATGTGACCAGTAGTCCCAGTAACTAGCGTAACGTTGTAGCCGTCTTATGTCTGAGAGTATGTGTGAAGTGTCGCAAACTATAGAACAGTGGTCCCGGAATAGTTATGATGTGACTGGTAGTCCCAGTGATGAGTGTCACCATGTAGCAGTGTTATGGCTGTTGTACATATAAAGAGACGGAATAGTGTAAGAGTGACGTAGCAGGAACGTGACGGGATGTGACGATGTGGCAAGAGTACATGAGGAACCATACTTGTGATGAGTGGGGAGTTGGCGTAGAAGTGACATCTTGGGATGTCAGGTGACGTGATAAGGTAACGGTGTAACTTGGAAGTAGTCTCGAACTACATGATGTGATGTAAGGTGTAGTTGTGAATGGAGTCTTTTCATGTTAAGTGTTGGGATGAGCTATATAGTTAGACGAGTAGCCTGAAGACTCATGCTAGTTGAGTTTAAGAGAAGGTTGGTATTGGAGTATGATGACGATGGGGAAGCGTAGACTCGAATGTAGGAAGTGACGTTTGTATTGTTTAGGATTGGGATGTGTGACTTAGTCGGTCTGAGTCATGCATCAGGATGAGGTTAATAAGGAGAATAAGATGAAGGTCTTAGTGTCTTAAACCTAAGGTGAATTATGGGGTTCACTCTAGTGGATAAGCACTCAAAATAGGACGTTGAGTTTGGAAGAGGTAGTGACCGTAAGTGGATCCCCATAGGTTTTAGCATAGTAAGGGAGACACGTAAGAGCCCATGTATAGAAGGAGAGTGTTCCAAGTAAAGTATAGTTTTATTTCTAGTTTAGTTGCTTATGTATTAGATAGAGAATGATGCTAAGGTTATGTGTATGCATGTAGGTTGATTGTCATCTGACACGCACGTGAATGGACTACATAGTATGAGAATAGTATGGAGACTAGGTAAGTATCATGTTCATACGCTTCTAGAGTTTTCTAAAGATACGAAAGAAACGAAAAGAAAATATTTCTCTTTACGGCGCCTTACAAAACGAACGAACTTTTATGAAAACATGCTAAGTATAAGTCTTCAAGTATATGTACGTAATGGCCATTCTTGGCAACCCCTTTTTATGCAACCCAAGTACGTAATTGTATGCATGTGATGGATGACTATGCGTAGTAGCTATTGAATGTAGCCTTTTTAAAACAAAAATGTGAAGCTTATGCCTCATGCTTTTATGTACCGATGCTTTAAGCGATGCGAAGAAAGTGTTTTAAAATATCCATATGAACTATATGTTTTATGAATGTCATGGACTGATGGTTCCAATGATGCCTCGATGATGCGATGTTTAAGTTTATGCTTATGCTTTTTAATGATGCTTTTTCGTGAATGAACTGGCTAATAAAAGAATGGAAGAAATGACTGAATGAATGAATGCTATGATGTATGAAAACACGTAACGACCATGATGAGCAAAAGAATGCACGAGGGTACCAATGAATGGGCAGATTGCAATATCAGGTAAGTAGTGCTGGTAGTGCACCCAGTTTTGCCCCCAGATTGATGGATTCTCAACTCGCAGCCACGGACCGAATCAGGGTCCAAAGGTAGATCTGCTAACTCCAGCACACGGGGCGTAATAGTGTCTGTCGATGGAAAGTGATAAGAGAATGCACGAGTCTTCAGACTCTTTAAAAAATGAAAGCACAAGTGGGAGAAGTGTTTTACGAAAAGAAAATCATTCCTCTTAATTAAATCCCCGCCTAGTGACGTTTTCAAAATGAATGTATGCCTATTGTCTTGTATGTATGTACGTATGAGTGATGAATGCATGACTAAAATCCTATGTTGCTATATCTTTATGGTATGAAATAATGCTTACTGAGTATTCAACTCATTTTAGTTTTTTTAGGTATGCCCCACCCCCACAGGAACTAAATGAGCAGGACGCGTCAGGACGGACACGACCCAAGGGGAAGAGCATGGAAGTCTATGCATGAGAGTTTTAAATGTATGAGAGACCTTTTTATTTTAAGTTTGATATTTTCCGCTATAAACCTCTTTTATTCTCAAAGTACGTTTTATTTTATAACGTAGAGTCTTGCACCCTTGGTATGGAAGTAAAAAATTTTAAATCAAACAGTAATTCCCGTCATCCTTTCTAAAATCATTTTATAAAATGTCTCACCATAAGGACAGACATTACATCAATATTCTAGAATAACATGAATTTGAACCAGGTTTCAATGTAGTCATAGTAGCAATAGGAAATATCTTAACCAGGGATCTTCTTGAAAACATAGGGATGGGTTTCCTATTTTATTATGTAAACAATGTGGTAGATCAACTTAATTTTATTAGTTTTATCAAAAATGGGTTTAATCAAGATGGATTGGATTTGGGTGAAAATAGAAAAGTAGTATTGGATGTAGTGGGAATCAAGGGGTCTTTAGCAGGGGTCTTTAGCAATAATGTGGTATTTTTTGTTGGCTTGCAACATCAATAATTTCATCATCCTTGAATGGGGGATCAATCACTAGATAGCCTTGGGGTGGTTTCCGGATCATATTCAAAGACATTATGATAAAGATAAGTATTATCAACAAAGGCTTTAGAGGATGCTTTAGACTCACCATCAAAAGTATCATTATTGTCCTGGAGGAACTTCTTCAATAGATAAATTAAATCATTTCTCTTGATTCCTTGGAGAACTCTTGGACTTAGCAAATTTACTTTATTTTCTTGAGTCCTATGTTGTTTTGCCTGAGCAATAGGTTATTCAGGCTCTTGAACCAAAATTTTAGCAATTGGAAAATCAGTTGGGAAATCTTCAATGCTTCATAAATTTAGAGAAATGAGAGGAAAATCTCAGTTAACATTATCAATGACATCTTGGGTATAAGGAAATTTATCCCACCACTTGACGAATCAATTGCGAGGAAGGATTTCATTTTTCTTAGCATAACTCCACTTCAAGATCTAGGGAGTTTTGTATTTTTTGCATAAATGGAGGAAAACAGGGAACTTCTATCCATGCTGACCAATCTTGTAAATAGTGGAGAAGTATTTAGTGACACCATTGAGTTTGTTAGGGAAAATTTCTGGAATTTGGCCAAATTGTGTCCACCATCTTAGAAACCACAGGGGGAATTAAGAATTGAAATTTTTATCAAAGTTAATAAACCATGAATAAGACATCTCAATATTCTAGAATAACATGAATTTTAACCAAGCTTCAATGTAGTCATAATAGCAATAGGAAATATCTGAATCAGGGATCTTCTTCTTGGCAACATAGGGATGGGTTTCCCATTTTATTATGTAAACACTGTGTAGATCAACGTAATTTTATTACTTTTATAAAAAATGGGTTTAATCTGGATGGATGGGGTTTGGATGAGAGGAAAATCTCAGTTAACATTATCAATCACATTTTGGGTATGAGGAAATTTATCCCACCATTTGACGAATCAATTGTGTGAAAGGATTTTATTTTTCTTAGCATAACTCCACTTCAAGATCCAGAGACTTTGTATTTTTTGCAGAAGTGGAGGGAAATAGGAACTTCTATCCATGCTGATCAGTCTTGTAGACAGTGGTGAAGTATTTAATGGCACCATTGAGTTCATCGGGAAAAATTTCTGGAATTGGACCCAATTGTGTCCACCATCTCAAAAACTACTAAGGAAATTGAGAATTGAAATTTTTATCAAAGCTAATAAACCATGAATGAGACATCTCAGTATTATGGAATAACATGAATTTGAACCAGGCTTAATGTTGTCATAATAACAATAGGAACTATTTAAATATGGGATCTTCTTGACAACATAGGGATGTCTCGGATGGGTTTCCCATTTTATTATGTAAACACTGTGGTAGATCAACCTAATTTTATTAGTCTTATAAAAAAAAAAGGGTTTAATCAAGATGGATTGGGTTTGGCTGAGAATAGAGGAGTAGTATTGGAGGTTCTTCTTGGTATTTTCAGGAACCCAATAAAAACCAGGCAAAAAATACCCAAAGGCGATATTGGATGGATCAATTATATATTGAACAATACAGTTTTGAGTATATTGCTTTTGGACATAATCAGTCCTTGAAACCGAATTTTTATCAGGATAGGAAGACTGAATACATTGATACGATTTACCAATAGCATTGGCATATGGATCATGTGAGGTGGCCAAAGCAAAGGAGAAACTGGTCTTAGCATTGGTTGTACTACCTAAGGTAGTAAACCGGTTAGAAATATAAATGGAGAAGCGGGCTCATGTTTCACTAGTTGCTTGTTAGGAACAGGAACATGTGAAACTTGCTTATCATTTCTGCTTGTCATGATTATGCAGAAATTCACTAGTAAGAACATTAGGGATAGTATTTTGGGAACCCTTAATGTATATAATATCAAAACAAAAAACATTTAAAAAGCTTGTCATCGGAAAAAAATATGTTTTGAAGCAATATTCTCAACATCTTTTTCTAATACATATTTAACACTTTTGCAATCAATACGTAATCGAAATTTCTAATTTAATAAATCTCTTTGAAATTTAGAAATACATAGTACTATAGATAAAATTTCTTTCTTAATAGTATTATAGTTAATTTCTGCACTATTCCAGGTTCCAAAATGGAAGCAAACAATTTGTTCAGACGAACCGTTGAAATGATTTGTTTCAGAATGCCACCATATCCAATGTCAGAGGCATAAGTTTAAACAATTATAAAAAAATTAACAGTATGAATACCAAAACAAGGTAGAGTCTTGACATGAGTTTTAATCTGCTTAACGAGAGAAGTATGAATATTTGACCAGAGAGGTGGATTGGATTGTAACCTCTCAAATATTGGTTTACAATGTTTCCTAAGGTCTTTGTATAACTTAATGACATAATTTACGAACCAATGAATCTTTGTAATTGAGTTTTATCAGTGATAACATCAAGGAATTTATCAGGAAATTGGATGGATCTATTGATAGGGTGAATTTGTCCTACATGGATATCATAACCAAGGAAACAAATTTTGGTTTGGAATAATTTAATTTTCTTAGCAGAGACAACATGACCTTTTCTTTTGATGACTTTTAAAATCGAATACAAATGTTTCCAATGTTCATCAATAAATTTAGAGTAGATAACGACATCATCAATATAAATAATGATAAAATATCTAAATGAATTAAAAATATCATTCATGATATTCTGTAATTCATTAGGCATATTCTTAAGACCAAATGGAAAAATATTCCACTCATAATACCCAATGGACTAGTAAAAGCAGTTTTGTACTTATCATTCTCACTAATTTGGATTTGCCAGAAATTAGATTTCAAATCAAACTTAAAGAAAACAGAAGTGTCACTAAGTCTATGGATTAGGTCATGGGCATAAACATTGCACTTAGAATGTCCCAAATGAGTGGTAAAAGCAGTTTTGTACATATCGTTGTCACTAATCTCGATTTGCCAGAAACTAGATTTCAAATCAAACTTAGAAAAAACTAAAGCATCAGAGGTTTGTAATTAATAACTAAGCGATGAGTCCCTCTCTCGATCTTGACATTTTTCTTAATATAGAAAGCAGCACAGGATCATGGTGACTTACTGTGCTTAATAATCTTTTTAGCAAACAAGTTATGGATTTCATTTTACAAAATTCTGAAATCTCACTATTCATTTGAATAGGTCTGGCTTTACTAGGAGGAATATTCTTTTAAGAAAGAATTTTAATATAAGGCAAATCAACAATATGTTTCTTCCTCTGCCAAAAAACATTAGGAAGATTAGAACTAACATTATCAACAAGTTTTTTTTATTAAAACTATCAATTTTTTATTGTAACAATTTACCACATAATTGTTCAACGATTTTTTTGTATTTGATTTCCTGTTGTAGGAAATTTAAATATTTAGTCTTAGAAGAAATCAAAGCATTTAAACCTTTATTAGTATCAATATCAAACTTTGAAACAAACTCAAACTTTAATTTCTGCCCAAAAGGGTTAGTAGTAATGGCATCATGTTCAGTACGAAAATTATATAAATAAGATATAAAATTTATACTTAGAATTGCCTTATCGATTATATATTTGACAAGAATAGAAAGAATTTTAAAACAGACATTATCTTGGCAAACATGAGCATTATTCAGTTCATATTTAATCTTCATTTGAAAATCATTAGCAGAAAATAATTTTCAGTGGACTTTTCATGGCATTTACTAGGAATTATCCTTCTTGGATACAGTTCCTATCAACTCTTAAATCAAGCAAAGCAACAACTTTGAACTAAAATTCATGTCAAATAACAATCTTTAGTTTGAAAAACCATTTTAAAGGAATGAAGCGGTCAATTAAACATATTTTATCAGTATCAGAAATAGGTTCTTGATGATTGAGACCAATATCATCATTTTGCTCATCAGTATCGAAAACATCATGTTGATGTTTCTCAATTTTCAAAAGTAACAACTCTTATTTAATAGAGTTATTATCAGCTTTGATATTTTTCAACTCACTCTTAAATTCAACAAATTTTTTTTTTTAATAAAAACAATCTCATACTAGAGATCGTTAACAGAAATGTCTTTGGATTTCTTCTTATTGAATCTTTCCAAAGATTCATCAAGACTAGTTTTTGGTTTAACAGTTTTCTCATGGTGTTCTTTCACCATGGTTTTCTTTTTAGCTTTTGGAGGTATTCTTCCTTAAGATGAGGGTTGGTAATCTGGCTATTCAAATTAATTAAAAGGTTTTCTTACTCTTCGCCCTTGGTGAAGACTTTAATGGTTTGCAAGAATCTATACAACCAGACATAATATTAGGATCAGTAGCAAAGTGATAGCCAAAATCACTTGTACTGAGTTCATCAATACCAGATGATTCAAAAGATCTTGGTTCCAAAATGCAAATCAGTTCTTCTTTAGCATTGTTGTCAATGTTTAGTTGATTTATCCTCTTTTTCATCCTACCGGGTTTTCTAGCATAGTCTTTACTAAATTCACCATACTTGCCACAATTGAAACATTTTCTTTTAGTAGGATTTTGAGTAAAATGTTTTTTGGAAACATATTTCTTCTTGTAAAAATCATCGTGTTTTTTAGGCATGTGTTTTTTGGATATATAGAACTGTTCAAAATTTTTGTAAACAAAATTTTTCCTTTTTTGCCTGGAAGGAGTAATAGGCGATAAGCCAAATTGTTCATAGAAATTTCTCATTTCATATTTGGCTTTCTTTCTGTTTTTCAGTTGTTGTCGTAACATCTTTTTTATTATTATACATGTTGATACCAAGTTTTTTGATAGCACTGCTAATATCACCATATGTGAAATTATCATAGTTAATCAGACACCAGTAACATCGATAAGTTCATCTTTGACCTGATGAGCAAAAAGATGAGGTAGTCCCTCAATAAGTTTCTCTTCCCAATAAGGTTTCAAACTATCTTCCCTAGCATTACTTTAGAAATGAAAATATCTTGATACCATCTATAATCAGACACAGTAAGACATCTTAATTTATTCAAATAATCACTAATACAAGTAGTAACATTAGAAGGGGTACCAGTTAATTTTTAACAATAGTGCAAATCAAGTATTCACACCTTCAAGGATACCCTGACCTATAGTAGTATCAAAAATAGACAATCCATCATCATCATGCTTAATAGCCTTTCTGATAGTTTGTCTAGAATTATCAATAAGGTGCTTATCCCAACAATGATGAATAGTATTGGAAAATGTTTTTAAATTGTTTTGGCTTGGTTAGTCTTAAAACTTAGACCTTGCTTTGTTTTAGGTACGTTGACCAAAGGTTTTTCAGTCTTAATTGAAGAAATAGGCTTTTCAAAATTATCCAATTGTTGACCAATAACATATTAACATGAAAATAAATTTTGATAAAATTATTTTGTTCAATAATCTTTTTTATTTCGATAGAAGCAGGATCATTTGAATAAAAACAAGAATTTTAAAAGGATAAGATTTAACCTCAGATCTTTTATGGTTAATAATTACCGTCTCAAGAGGTGGATGACTTGACCGAATAATAAATTTGTTTTCAGTAACAAAATTTGATTTCTTGACCATATTTAAGCTATTCTTAGAAATGGTTTTTGAAATATAGTAGTTTTCAATAAAATAAAATAAAAGTTTATGCTTTTGCATGTCATGCATTTTTCTTTCTATTTTCTTTTAACACGTAATTTTTTTTTGTCATCAAAAGTAGCATGATAGCATTTTCTTTTTTCTTTGTTTTTAACAGAACTATACTCATACAAAGAAATTAGATCAATTTCAAAAGCTCTTTTATCACAGATAACTGGTTGTAAATAATAGGAGCGGCAAAATCAGAAGTAGTGGGAGACATGGAAGAGGTCTCTTCTTTGTCTTTTTTAACAGCTTTATCTTTTTTAGATAAATCTATATTTTTAGAAGTATAATAAGCAATACTAACTTGGGAAATATTACTAGCTACTCCGTTTAGCTTTAAAGCAAGCTTAACAGCACTTTCTAGAAACTATTGAGATATTGATCTCTTCTTATTAGATTTTCTAAAGCAGTAGATCCATTGAAGAAATTTCTTCTTTCATTGATCAATAAAGGTCTATTAACCTTATTATCAAAACTTATCTTGACGGTACCGTTAAGATATTGTTGAATATAATTAAGATTAATCTCGTTAGAAACAAAGTTAGCAGGCTGAGATTCATGTTCTAATAACCATTCATTAGGAAGAGTAACATCTTTCCAATTAATTATCTTTGAAATTTGGATCTTAGCATCAGGGGTAATACTTTGGATTAGCAAAGTTTTACTTCCTTCATTCATATCATAACCAGATTTCAAAATATTTAAAGTTAAAACTTTAAGAATATTAGGATCATCTAAAGCATAGCCATTAAATAAAGACGATTGAATCATACCAAGTGTATTAGTTTCAAAATTCTTGAATCTAGCATCTCTTAAACATAGAAGTACATAAGCATTTATATTTTATACCTTTGGCCTTAACAACAACTTGAACAAAATCAATCTGTAGAATTTATAACCTTTAATAAGAAAATCATGAATGGATTTTCGATTAAACAGACAACATTTTTCATGGGTTTGGATATAGCATAAGTCTATTCAACAGTTTTAACATTAAACTCAGTCTTAAACGCAAACTAAATCCAATTAGTTTTGTAAATAGCTTTAGCATCAATCTTAGGAATACTCCATTTGTTGAAACAAGGTCAATCAAATTCTTTAATAGAGTAGTATTTTTCATTAATAATATCAGGGGATAAACTAGATCCGAAGCTAACAGATGAATTGGATCTAAATATCATATTCATACTTAATCACACCAAAACTCTAAGGTCAATACTTATCATATTTTTCTCTAGTTCTTGTTGCATTTCGTAATATATATCTTAATTAACCGGATACTGCTCATGCCCTATACTCCAAACGGGGCTTACTATTTGGTGGTCAGAATTTACTTTATAACTAAGGTGGTGCCAAAAGTAACAATAAATAGACACAACAAAATAAATAGTGAGGATAGAAAAATAGAACATAAGAAATGAACAAAAAAAAAAAAATAGCAACAATTCATCTATCACCCGCCAAATCGAATTTGCTCTGATTCATGGGAGGGGGCAAAAGTTGTAGAAGTGTATATGTTTAGAGAGAAAAATACACGGAGATCCTATTAACAAGCACATCACATGCTACGCGTGTTAAGGTGGAAGAGTAAAATATAATAAATAATTTTTAATAAAAATTCTTTTTATTAATTACTATTCATTATTCTATATTTTATATTTTATAAAAAATACTCTCATATCTTATAAAATTTTTTTTTATATCTTATAAAAAATACCTCATACTTTATAAAAAAGTTATAAATATATGACGTGAGGTAAATAATAACTAATGTATAATAAATCACAATCTTTAATTACTTATTATGATATAAACTATTCAGTGTTGTAATTATTGTTATTAATAAATTATATTATAAAATACATTCAGTATATATATTTTTATTGTTATTATTCTAGGCTTTAAACTAACAGTAAATAAATAAAAATCATGTAGTTTTTTAATATAAGAATTATGATATATACAAATTTCATATATATCTTTTATAATAAAGTAGATTCTATTGTGACTTGAAATATTTACTTTTTTTTTTATTAGATCTATTTTTTTATAAAAATTTTGCGCAAAGTTTATTTATTTGACACTAATCTCCGATAGTTTTTTTAATATTTTTTTCTCAAATTAAAAAAAGATTATTTGGTACAATATTCATAAATTAGTCGGAAATATCTTGTACAAACGATCTATAATAGAGCAGCGCAGGGATTAATGACACGTGGCCCTCACAAAAGTTGAGCTTACACTCTGGTCTTTTCAATAAGTTTTGATTTATTATTTTTAATAAGTAGGGTGACTGATATTCGTCCGTCAATCATCACGACTCCCCGGACCACGTGGGTCACCCAGCTATCCGGATACCCTATCTCTGCTTCTGATTGGACTGTTACGCAGTGACATCAATATTCGTGACCAAACACCCTGCAATCTAATTTGCTAGCCCTTTGATTCTCCATAACACGGCCCTCAAAGCTCTTCGTTTCAACCGAGGAATATCTTTATCTGCTCCTCCACGTAACCTTTTGTCTTGTATCATTACATGCTATCTCTCTCAACATTTATGTCCCTCTCTTCGGACCGTTAGATTAGCCTCGAAGGGTCATTGGACGGTGGGAATGATTGATGGGAATAGCGTGGCATAACCGAGACTAGGAGTTTCTGAGAGAAGAGCAGGCTGCTTTGATTTGAGGTCTAATAATACAAAAAGCTATGAGCATCGTGTACGATGCAAAAGAGAGATCCGACGGTTAACATTCGAAGAGGGCCCAGAGGATAGAGCTATTATCCACAGCTACAAGATACATTCTTGCAGGTTACGTCATCTAACTTTATCCGTACACTGCCTTCTGTATTCACCAACAGATGAGGGACTCTTCTCCAATCACTGGCTTACAAGTAGGCATTTATGCATAGTCACTTGTGTGGTGGATATTTTTGGAACATTACAATTGATTTAACGGTTAACCCAAAATTGTAAATGTATTGTTTTTTAAGAATATAATAAGGTCGGGATTTGGATATAACAATCCTCTCATTTACGTCAACTTATTTTATTTAATCGGTATAATTTTTATATAAAATTTATAAATAATTTAAATTTTTTAAATTTTAAAATAATAATAATATTAAAAAATAATATTTTATTTAATTTTTAGATTTCATTTCAGCTCATTATTTAAGTATCTCTTAAATGTTAAGGTGTTTTAATTATAAAAATAAAATTCACAGTGTAAATATAAATAAATAGAAATATCTATAATCTTATATGAGTTAATATTTTTCAAGTAGGAATTATGACGTTAAATAAATGGTTATCATTTTGTGTCCGTAAATAATTAATAAAGTAAATGAACTAAGGTAGATTTAACTTTATTTGAACCAATTTCGAATAATCTGCTGAATAGCCTCAATAAATTATAGTCCTAGACTCCTAGCTAAGAGTTTCAAACCTGTGAAGGCAAACCCAAATGTTAATATCAAATGTTAAAACTTTTATGAAAATTATATGTATATATATATTTAATTAAAGAGTGGAAATTACGCAGAAATTATTGTCGAATCTCACTTGCTTTCGAAAGCTAGCGATGACAAATTCATTCTTAAGGATAACTAATTGGGGCTGAGGCACCTGGAATCGGAACTGGGCCGGGGCCGGGGCGGGGCTCGGGGATAATATGCCCTATTTGAAACGATGATGGTGCCGTTTTTTTTATTTTTATTTTTTCTAACCTTAAGATGCAAACGATGCTATTCCATTTATTGGGATCGTTTAATAAATGAATATATTTAAATATATATATATGATGTCAGTCGGTTTTTTAGTTTTTGACTGGTTCAAACCGCGACCGAACCAGACGATGTCGGTTTTGATGATTTATCACCGACGGCCAACTGGTTCCATGCCGATTTTGGCCGATTCCAAACTCCGACAGCTGGTCTAAATCAGTCTCGATCGGTTTTCTGAATTTTTGTACCTCCCTAACCTGGATAACGGGAGAGCACTGGTATTTTTTCACTGTTGATGTGAAAGTGAATTGGTACAATTAGCACCACTTTACGTATAAAATTTTTGGAATTATTAAAACATTTCGTAATTTTATTTCTTAAATATCATTTAAATATTTTTATTTTTTATTTTTTTATCTAATCATTATCCAAACATTAAAACTAATACAACTCTTACAAACTTAGAAACAAAAATTATATTAAAAATTATAATATTTTTATTCAATTTTTTTTTATTTATTTTTTAAAATTTAATAAAATATTTACTTAAATCATTTTACTGTTACCTCTAAAATTGAGATACTCGTCTAAACCCGTCTTTGGGTAGCGCTAGTACCGAAACTTTAAACAAGGTGGAAATTATTGTCTCCATTTTACAAAAAAAAAAAAAAAAATCAATACAAAGGGAGATATTGTGTGTATCGAAAAGTATAGCTTATTTCTTTTGTATATCGAGATACCTACGAGATAGCCTAGTGATATCTAGTGGTGACAGTCACGATTCGTAAATTCAAACAAACTCATTATAAAATTAATAAATTTGAATTTGATATAAATGATTCAAATCAACTTGTGAAATATGTAATAAACCATTATAACCAGAATAAATATTATCTTCAACATGATCAAAGATGAGACTCCCTTCTCATCTTCTGATTTAATAAATGTTTAGATACATGCTTTTGCTATTATTGGGACGTAGAATTGATATTATTATTTGACTATTTAATATCTAAAACTTAGTAACCATTTTTTTTGTCGGTATGTATTTTTATTTCTTGGAGATATTAACTATCATGTGATTGCTAAAAACTTTGGATATTAATTTTCTTATGTATTGTTGGTTTGAATATTAATTATGAAATACTTTATATTGAATTTAGTTGTAGCTGTGAATGATCTATGTAATTATCCTTATATTAATATGAAGTATGTTAATTTGGTGAAAATAAATATACACGTTAACTCAATCATTTGTATGAAATAAATTGAAATGAGTTGTGTTCAGATAAATCTAACTCTAGTTTATTATTAAAGGAATTATGTGATTCGTACTTTGTCATCCGTTATCTATATGAGGCATGTTAGGATCTTGAGCTCTGATCATTTTAGCTAAATGAATTGTGTTTAGATTAACCTATATAGTCGAATATTAAATATTTGCCACAATAAACGATGGATTGACCTACTGAACCCGTGGCTTCATTATGAACATGATACACATTCTCGCATTGCAACCCATACCGCGCATCGCATTTGGTTAGAGTTTGAACACTTGATCGCATTAATTGCTTCCTTAAATCTTCAATTGGGCATTATTACAATAAGAGAACTGCTTATTTATTACCAGTTATTTATTATGAAAATGATTATTTCCTATAAAAATAAATCTATTTTCGTCACAAATAATTATTTTCATATCAAATAACTCGTCATATATATTCATTTTTCTTATAATGGATCTTTTAACTCCCATTCCTATTCACCATTTGTTTGCAAAGGATACATTTGTGGATGTAACAAGGGTAGGGGAAATTGGCATCCTTTACGTTATACTCACAAAAATTACTTAGGACCTTCAACTGTTGTATTGGTTAGCTTTGGGGTTACGTCTTAGAGCATTTGCATTAACTTAGTCAAATGCTTTTGTAGTCTATAAAATGAAATTTTCTCCTTAAAAATTAGGTATTAATGCAGTAAAAAAAGGGGGCGGGGGTGGAACCAGTGAACGGGTCCAATCCGATACTGGTTCTTATTAAAAAAATTGGTTAAAAATGGTCCTAGTTTCGATTTTGGTGTTTAGAATAACAGTTTGAACTAAACTGGATCGATACATGTATATATATATATATATTATTTTTAATTTTTTAATATTATATATAAAATATTTTTTATTATATTATATATTATATACTAAATTGCTAATATAACACTTACTAAAATTTTGTTAAAATATGATTTTTTTTTTTTTATCTGTAAAACTGGAAAAATCGAATTGGATCAGACCGAAATCGAAAAAATTAAAAGTTTCGATTTCGATAGTGAATCGGTTTGATATCGATTCTTTAACTATACCCCTATTAAACATGAGCTGCATTGGCTTAGCCATTAATAATTCAAGATGTCTTTTTGCCACGGTTGTTCGACATATATGATCGCATATATAACTTGGCAAAATTTATTTTATTGTTTTTCTCTCTCTACATGTCAAAAAAAAAAAAAAAAAAAAATCCTATGACTATAACGATAGCTCCCAGAGCCAGCCTTTTCTTGGCAAAGCAGAGTTCCTCCTGCTTGTTCTCTAATTATATCTTCTCCATTAACAAACTACCGAGTTCCTCTCCTCCATATTTGATGTACGGGTTGTCGTAAATTATGAAAATAAAAATAAAATATATTAAAAAAATCTTTATTAAACAAAAAGATAAAAAATAAAAACATACTATTTTATTATCAGTATAGAGTTCAAGTTTGGGCAGTGCTAGTCGGCCGGCAATCGTTTTATGGCTGGGCACACGACTAGTGCAATTTTTTTTTTCATTTTCTTTTATACTTTTTTTAACATTCGTAATCATTAAAAGAAATTAAAAAAATATACAATTTTATTAATAGTCAACTCTTTAACAATTAATTAAAAAAATTTAAAATATTCGAATAGTAACTTTAAACGATAACATTAAATAGCATTTTTCTTCATATTTTTAGTGAGTAGCCAAAAGCTAAAAAGTAATATATTAGCTAAATTTTATCTAAATCAATGTTAAGTGCTCTTAGACAAGTAATCGATAAAAAACCATGAAGTTATATATATAAAAATGTAACAAATTTATGTAATTATATTTATTTTATATGAAGACTCGAGTCAATTACAAACTTACTTGAGATGAAATTCGGTTAATGCATTAGAAAATATAAAATCTGAGGGCAACGTTTCAACAATTATAAACCGTGTAAGGAGGAACCCAAGGGTTGACCAAGTGGTGAAGGCTTTTAACATTGAAGTATCACTCCCTTTAAAATATAAGCTGATTCAGCACCTCATAGATATAAAGAATTATTTGGGACCACACCTCTTGATGAAAAATTAGTGATTTAACCAGTTCAATATATGAAAACTTCTGAGGGTGCGGTGAATGAGACCGTAGTTTACTCTGCAAGGGTGGCTCTGAAGGACCCTACCTTGGAGAGGATCCCGACATAAAAAACAAAAAAAGAAAAAACATTGTGTAAGGCATTTCTATTTCTTTTGTAGATAATATAAATTCGGACTCTTATCGTAATGTTCGAATGTAAAATATATTATCGTTCAAACTGATTAACTTACGTTCAAACGCATTTCTCTTTTGAGATGCTGTGTTTCGTCCCAGAAACTATTTTTTAAAAATTTTATAATTTTTGTTTTAAATATTAAATTTTTTTTTTAAATGTTTAAAAGACAAAATAATTCGTTGGATACCCACTCGACACCCACTTTCGAGGGTTTTTTTTGACGAATGTGGTATTGTAAGTTGCGTTTGGTTGTAAGACTCAATTGAGTTCAGTCTAATTTTAAACTGAATCTAACATCTAAATACATAACTCTCAAATTACTAAATTCATATCAACTCAAAATCTCATTACACGTGAGATTCATAATCTTTTTCAACTTTACATATCTTTATACATGAAATCCATAACTTTTGTTAACTTCTCATAAAAAATATTAAACTTTTTTTAACATCTAAATATATTTTAAACTCTGTTTAAATGAACCTAATATAACTCTCTTTATTACTCAAATTATTACTATTAATAAAGAATTGAGATCAGATCAGCTGCGTCTAAACGTAGGATGGGTCATTCGACTGGTTATAGGAGAGGAACTGTTTGGTAAAAGGGTATCTTCGTCAATTGGAAGCGTCAACGAGAATATTTTCAACTCCTAGCAGACATGGACCCGTACACACTACACACTTGCACAGTACCCTATTAAGCGCGGCAAATCCCACGTACAGATAAGAGTGGTACTTTGGGTAATTAAACACGTTTATCGAGGGTGTTTCTCAAAACTAGCACACGCTGCCTTGGTAACACGCTAACATTATAGACTGAGTTTCTAAAAAAAAAAAAACATTATATATATAATATATATTATTATTTGTTTGATAAAAATATATTACATTCATTAATACTCGACATTACAAATTTAACCTAAAACATATATTATAAGTCAACTACAATATTAATGATTTTTCCAGTACACACCCGTGACTAAACCAGCAAACCTCTACAGATTTAAAGTCTGAGAGACAGTACTACTTTGTCCAAAACAGAGTTAATCAAACCTCACACTCCGTCTAAGATAGAATTGAGGGCACACTCTACGGATGAAAGTCCAAGAGATTATGTATTTTTTTATTTTTATTTTTCTAAAAATAAAAGACACTACATAAATTAAAAATATATAGAAAAATAACGGATTTCATCTTAAAAATATATAGATCCGTATTTTCAACCTTGGATAAAAAAAAAAAAAAAACAAACAACGGCTATCATGGCACGTGAGAGCCATGCGCCACCCTGTTGGTATGGCGGATGGTCATGCCTAAAGTAGCCGATGGTCCAAGACCCAAAAAAGGCGCAAATGAAGGCAGGGACATCCTAAGTGGTGACGCGTGGAATACACGAGCTTCCTTTGGGCCGCGCGTGTGGCTCACGTGCCGCTCCGTTGGGCAAAATTTTTTGCTTGTCTGAAGGATCGGCGCCTTGGGAAGCCCCCAGTAGGGCGCATGGTGGTCGTTGGATACCAGAGAGCAACATATCGGCCATTCTTCATACTTAATCCTAAAAAACATCCAAAAATAAAAAAAAAATGAAAAAAAATTAGAGATAAGAAGAATGAGAGAGATGCAGGAGGGAGGAACCTCTCCGTATTGTTTTTGATCTGGATAGTTTTTAGAGAAAAGTAGAAATATGTTAAGATATAAAATAAATAATAAAAATCTATCATTTCTGGTAAATTTAAACTTTTAAAATAAATAATAATTTTATAAATCTCTCTATAAAAACTAGGGCCGGCTGTTGTTCCCGGGACTTAAAGCTTCAAAAAGAAAAAAAATCATTATAGAGTACTGAGATCAGATTTCGGTGCCATGGGACCCAGTGAGAGGCGTCAACTGTAGTAGCTTAATTAACATAATAATTTTAGATATAATTTTAAATCACAAATTCGAAAAATAGTGAAAATCATTATTAAAAAGAGATATTTTTCATATGAATTTTTGTTCACATTTTAAAAAAAGAGTGTATAAAATTTATACATTTTAAGATTATAAAAGTCATTTTTCTAATTCATATCGATTTTTCGGAATCGTATTTCATCGTCTACGTTCAACTTCAACTATAGTAATTTAATTTTTCATTACTTTACACTTTTGATAATAAAAATTAGATAAATAAAATCACTTAAATCACATCAGTTAGAGTGCTTAAACAATAAAAAAGGGCAAAGACTTGAGTTTATTAATTTTAACATAAATAGTATATTAATTTTACCCCTTTTTTTTTGTCATCATAATTTTTTCGTGTCCCAGTCATGTTTGTTATCTGATAATAAAATAAAGGATAAAGACTTTATCAGTTTCACTTTTATAGGATAAAGTTTTCCTTCAAAGCATTTAAAAAATTGTCTTTTTTTTGGGTAATGTGAGAAGCATATATTTCTTTCTGATTAATTCTACATACAATCGTGAAGTGCGTAATCGTCACGTAATCGCTTTGAAAAAGAGTGAGATCTACTATTAAAAAATTAATTTTTTTTCATGTGAATCCCATATTTTATTTATTTTTTTCAAAACGATTACGCAATTTACGATTATAAGTATATTTTCTCTTTCTTTTATGAATGGGTACGTGACAATTTTTTATCTTTTAAGTTTTTAAAAAAGTACGTGCATGTAACATGGTTAACAGACTCTTCTCATTTTTAAAAAGGAGTAACGTTATAACCATATAAAGATTTTGTAAAAGTAAAGTCACGAGTTGATATAACTTTATATGATAGTTTAGATCGATTTTATAATAAAAATGATGTTATAATTTAATGTGTCATATCAAATCACATCAGATTAATATGAATTTACTGAAATTTATTTATAACGAAACAATTTATTTTTTAATCCAGAGGAAATATTTTCCAACCCATGCTTAGAAAAGTTCGATCCTTACAAATATGAAAAATTCTATTCATCTTCTTCACACTACGTATCATTTTTTTTCTTACTAAGTGTATAGTATATGAATGATGAGTAGAAGAATTTAATTAATTTAGAAAGAATAAAACTAAAAATAAAAAAACAAAAAAACAAAAAATATATAATTAATATGTGTGATGGATAGAAATGATAAATAGCTAAACTCTATGGATATATCCTCTTTTCAATAGGCGCAGAGGAAGTAGAGAGATTGTTGATCTTGATCGGATTTTATATAAAATATCTATGCAATCTAGAAATAGCTTATAACGTACAGGAGAACAGAGAATATATACACAGTAGTGTAGTACTATATATGTATAGTCACGTTAGTTTACAATAATTTATTTAAAATTAGAGTATTTTCTTTCTTTAGGAAGTTCTCCTACTCAATAACTTTATACTATATATCTCTCTTGAAAAAAAAAAAAATAAAACATATGTTTGGTAAAGACTCTTGGATAGAATTTTTTGTAAAATTGTGTTTCAATAATGAGGTGATTTAAGATATTTTATAAATAATAATAAAAAAATATTAAATAATAATAAATAATAAATAAAATTATAATAATAAAATAATAAATAATAGTAGAATTTTATCGTCGCTCCTAAAAATTATAAAAAATTATAAAAATGAAAAAGAGAACACATGAAGATTCACACGTATGAATTACTAACGGCGATTATACGTTCAAAGGGTAAGCGCGCTATAGACGTTAAAGCTAACGACGATCATTATGGTTCGCAATTATTGTTGTTGAACAGCCTCAAAAGCTCATAGCTGCCACTCTCCTTATCCTCGCCGGACTCGGCCCCGGAATCTCGAACCGGAGGATGTACCCAATTCTTGTATTAACGGGTCGTTCTAAGGACTGAGATCTGAGCTGCTGTAGTTCGTTTTTCTGAGGTAAACATATACGAACGCTTCTTCTCTTCAATGTTTCCCTACGAAATGTAATTATTTTTTCAACTTTGTTTTTTGGATTCAAGATAGACGGAGATCTAGTTAGGACTAGCGTTTTTTCATGTGGACTACGAGTATGCTCTTGATCATGGTTTAGCTTTTCCGTCCTTTGTTGAATTATGTCACTAGCTTCTAGGCTGAAAAAAAAGAGAGAACTTGTTTGAAACAGTTTGTGTCTAAATTGTAGCTTCAACCGTCGACAAGGTTTAGAGCTGTTGTTGAGGTCAGTCAACTGGATCTGTAGCTTCGAGCTTATATTATTTTCTATAGTTTTCTTAATGATGGGTTTATTGTGTACTAAAGAATCAGATTAGGGTTTCTGTGTGACGTGAAGATAAACCACGGGTGGAAGATTGATGGGCAGGGGTACTGGTCGTTGTTTATGTAGTCGATAGGGTCTTTGACGTTTGGTATTGATCTGGAGCTTTTTTTTCTGCTTCCTTTTTCGGTTTTTTTTTGGGGGATCATGTTGATGGATACCGACAGGGAAGCTAATTGCACTGTTCGGAGCGGCATGTGCGAAATCATGTCGCTTTGTTAGGGAACGCTGTAGAGTAATTTGTTGCTATGAAAAAGTAAAACTAAAGAGAAAGAAAACGAGCAGCGGTAGTAAATAGGGAACAAGAGAGTACTCCCTCTCTCTCTCTCTCTCTTCTCTGGGTGGATTAAAGTGTGTAGAAGTTTTTCAGTTGACGCTTTCGTCGTCTTTTGTTTCTTACATTCCAGCGATTTTGTGCATTGTTCTTTTATTATCACGTCTCTCTCTCTCTCAGTACGTGTGTGTATTTTATGAATGATGTTTCTCAGCTTATATCGTTACCACGTAACACTTGGGTTCAGTGTTAGCGGGGTCACTAGTCTTATTATTCTCATGACTTAGATTTGATTGAGTGAACTTTGAAGACGATTGTATTGCAGGAAAGTGCTTATAAAATGCCAGTATCCTCTCACTACGATGAGTGCTAAAAAGATATAGATTCTTTTCGAATTTCTGGGGCTGCAGACTCCGTCAAGGTTTTTGGTTGTCTATTGAAAGGTTAAGCCATTTGAATAGGTATTGTTAAATGCAAGAGTGCTGTGTATTCTAGTGATTCACTCGACGGAGATGAGCAGATTTAGGCCAGAATTTCATGTAGCGCAGCAAAGTCGGCGTGATAAGTTGAGAGTCCCGCAAGGTTCAAACGCACTCCACCATTTAGAAGATTTCCCTGACAATTTGGAACAATTACCCGACAACTCAAGGCTAAACCCAGATCTTGTTCATGTTCGGAATGTTAATAATGCCAGTTTGCTTTATGACCCAGCTGTATATTCCCAGGAAATGAGCAATTTTTCAATGAAGTCAAATGTTTTATTAGCACAGCGAGATGCCATGGTGCATCAAGGAATAGATGCAACCCAAATTGGAAGGCCTATTGTAGCCGAAGATCATGTTCCATTTGCAAATTCATCCCAGACAATTTCATTCAATCCTTTACCTAAAGCCAGTACCCTTGAGCCGCAAAATAGTTGTTATTGGAAGAGCTTTGGTTCACAGCAAAGCTCATGTACTGACTGGATGGTGAATACTTACGCAAGTGATTCAGTAGGTAGTGAAAGCAATACTCCAAGCCCTATGTTTTTCGGGGAAGTAAGTAGCATTTCTGCATATCCACAATATATAAAACCTAGTTATAATGCGATCCAAAACTTCTCTTCTTCGAAGAATCCATGCGGTAAAATTTCTAGTCAAGATAGACATAAGCATTCAACATCTGCAGTACTTAATCAAAGTAGTCTCCAGGATACTTTTACTTCATCTTCAATCAGAACTCAGGAAATGGCTTCAAGTGTTCAGCAGAACATCAGAGGAACTGCCCGTGGTGCATGGGCAGAGGGTGGGAATGAACTTGCTCTACTTCCAGCCTATGGAAATCAATCAGATGTGATATGTTTCGATAATGCTGGTGCTTGGACAAATAGATCAGTCGAGAATTGCCATCACTGGAGTGGTCAGTTGGGTTTAAACGTGGAAACAAGTGATGGAGAATTGAGGAATGTTGTGAGTACTGATTCCAACCCTCAGGGTCTATCTCTATCACTTTCATCAAATCCATCTTCAAAAATACCCGTGGCTCAGTTTGGAGAGGGATGTGTGCCAGAAGACTTAGACTCGAGGACTACAGTTTTAGAGGATCCTCGAGATTCAAAAACTGTGAAGTCTGGCTATTTATGTTCGGTACCGAAGCCATCTATAAGTAGTACAGGTTGTGGAAGTTCTCTTCAAGATATGGCGGGGGGGATTTCTACTAACACTTATCAAAACACAGGTCCTCTTGGCCCATTCACTGGATATGCGACTATTTTAAAGAGTTCAAAGTTCTTGGAGCCTGCACAGCAGCTGCTAGATGAGCTCTGTGGCCTAACTGGTTCAAAACACGGCAAAACATTTGAGCTGTCTGGGAGGACATCTGGAGAACTTAGCCCTTCTGGTGATGCTTTGAATGCAACTGAAACTGAGGTTGGTGCGAGGGCTAATAATTCAGGTGGCTCGTCCTCAACATTTTATGCTTCAAATGATATAAGTGGTGATGGCCGTGGAGTTGGGACTAGCACTTGTGAATCTTTTCGGCCTGAGTACCGGCAAAGGAAGGCAAAGCTAGTATATATGCAGGAGGAGGTTGGTTATTCCTTGATCTTTTACTAATAGTAAGCCTAGCTTGTTTTCATCTGTGTGCTTTGTTATTAATATATATATACACACACGTATGGGTATACTTTGTGGAATGTTAAAAGTGACCAACCTGTGTTAGTTTTAAGATTTTGTTTTGAGAAGAATTAAATGGCTAGGAACCAAAAATTTCCATTATCTAAGAATGTTAAGAACAGTTATTGGGTGGTGATGAGTATTCCAAAGATTGATTTTCAAAATAAAAATATTTATACCGACTTTTGATGCAACTCTTAAGGCATTCCAAATGTGTAAATTTTTTTAGATTTTAGTAGATATTGTGTAGTCCAAGATTTAATAAGTCGTTTATCTTCCAATGCCCCAAGACCTTATATCTTGTGGAACAGAGCCCATGTGAACGTCAATATAGTTTGCATCTTTTAGTTAAATATCAATATTGCTCATCAATTTATTTCAAACCCTGATTGTGAATTGCTGTGCTTGTTTGTACTTTTCAAAGATTTGCAGAAGGTTCAAACAATATCATCAGCAAATGCAGATGGTGGTTTCATCCTTTGAATCAGTAGCAGGTCTCAGTTCTGCCACTCCTTACATCTCTTTTGCTCTCAAGTCAATTTTGAGGCACTTCCGGTGCGTAAAGAATGCCATCACAGACCAGCTCAAGCATATAAGAAAAGGAATGGGGGAGGATTTGTCATCACCTTCCACTGGCACAAGCAATAGCAAGGGTGATGCAAGTACACTGAAGCTAAAGTATTTGAACCCAAGCTTGCAAATGCACAAATATGGTGGTGGCAATTTGGGCTTCCTCGAAACCCAACACCACGTCTGGAGGCCCCAGAGAGGCCTACCAGAACGCTCGGTGGCTATTCTCAGAGCTTGGCTTTTTGAGCATTTTCTTCACCCGTAAGCCATTCTCTCTCTCTCTCTCTCTCTCTCAAATTTGTAATATCATGTGAATGCGAGTTTTCTTTATCATCCCTTTGTAGGTATCCCACGGACACAGACAAGCACATGTTAGCCACTCAAACAGGTCTATCTCGAAACCAGGTAAGGCCTTTGTTTGTAGCTGAATCTGAACGCACAAGGATCTTAGCAGTGGCTGTGGTAATCCTGTCAAACTTGGAGGATTACCACAGCCCCCGACATTTGTGTATTAGCCCCATTCACTCAATGGTCCAACCCATTCACTGACCCTGAGACTCGTTAAAGTTCTAAAAAAATTCAAAACATCCATACTACTTTTATGTTAGATGATATCACTGGTTTTTACATCTATAGTGTATTTAGTTTGTCAATAAATAAACTTCTAAATAGATTTTTTGTTGAATATGTTACCATCAAAGTTTCATGGGCAATGATTTTGGTCATGGCCATATAGATATATCTTTAGCAATTAAAAGATATTTTGACTGAGAAATGCAGGTGTCAAACTGGTTCATAAATGCCCGAGTGCGTGTCTGGAAGCCAATGGTAGAAGAAATACACATGCTCGAAACCAAAGGCATGGCAGAATCCAACCAAATTCCGAGCAAGAATGATGAAAGCTGTGCTGCTGCTGCTGAAGGTAGCCGCCATCCTGATCGTGATATTCATCAACTCTCCAACAATCCAAGCTTAAATACGACTCCCAATACGCAATTCGAATGCTTAGGGACAGGCTCCTTTCTGAGCGCTGGACATGGACTTAGTGCAGAACAGTGGAACCGAGAGAAGCGGTCGAAAATGGAATGTCAGATTCCGACCAGCATGGACGGGACATTAATGGGTTTTGTGCCGTACCAGCAGAATGGGGTCGAGATTGGTGGAGTCGGAGCTGTGTCTCTTACCTTGGGACTCAGGCATGATGCAGAGAATGCACAGCATCGGCAACAGCAACAGCAGCAGGAAGATCAGCAGCAGCTGCTGAGAAGGGAATTTGGAGGAGGCATGATTCATGATTTTGTTGGATAATCTAATGTTAACTTAAGCTTTATATGCGACGGAAGCGAACAACGGAAGAGAAGTCTATGTAGCTCCGTTCTTCTATCATATATGTATTCTATCATGTATGTATGTATGTATTGAACATTGGCCAATAGGCAATTTGTTTCGCAAATAGGTTGTATCTTAAAGGTGGGATCCATTGTTGGTCGACACTGCAATTGCATACCGATACGTGAAGGTGAGACCATTCATGTTTTCAATGTGGGTTTGGAATCACCCGATGTCATTTTATTATGTTTAAGATCATACTATATATATTTTCCTTTGGAAAATGCTATATGGTCCCGACAATGCGTCTCGATTGACAATTTTATTTTATTTTTTAACTTGATGATTAATGAAGTGTATTTTTAATGATATTGTGAAATTTTTTAAAAATATTTAAAGGGATTAAAAAAAGGGTTTCATGTCTTGAGACTCTGAATCGGGACCTAATATCGGTAGACATAGCACTTTTTTTTTTTGGATGGAGACATAGCGCATTTTTTTTTGAAATGAAAACTTCTATTCATAAATCAAACAATACAAAATGATTTATCAAGAATAACAGAAGGGGTAACCTTAGGAGGTTCCTCATCTAACCACACTTGTTCAAAATTTAACTTTAGTCTTAACTTTGCAACAGCATCGCTGCTCTATTTCGATTTCTGTTCACATGCATAACAGACCAATGCTAAAGATCCATCAAAGCGCCTTTTAGATCCTCAATGATTTGACCATGCCAAGAACAGTCAAAAGAAGTCCTGTTGACAGCATCTACAACCAATTTTGCATCACCCTCAAACTGGACACCCCTCAAACCGAGTTCATGGCACAAAATGACAGCTCTAAGTAGAGCCCAACATTCTGCTATAGCAGCAGATTGAATACCACTTCTGGAGGCAGCAAGAACAGCATGTACTTCACCACAATGATCTCTCACAACAACCCCAATACCCATTCTCTCAGTCTCTTTGACATCAGCAGCATCAACAAAAACTTTGAGGCAACCAATTTCTGGTGGGATCCAACCTTGTACAGTATCTGTCGCTGACACTTCCAGTAAAGCTTCACTCGTGACCTGTGAACCTAGTATGGTATGCACTTCAACATCCTGTATTGCCAACATAAATAAAAGAGAAGGGCTTCTAAATATGTTACTAAACACAAACTCATTCCTCCTTTTCCAAATGCCATGAAAAACAGCAGCCACTCTATTCATAATACCATCATCCAGTTTTAAAACCAGATCACCATAAGGATTTAAAATCAGCATAACTCTATTTCCACTTCTGTAAAGGACTAATCAACTCCCCCCAAACATCCATAGACGCAGGACATTGCCACATAACATGTAGCACAGATTCCGCAGCCAATCGACAAATCGGGCACAATGAATTCTCCACTATCCTTCTTTTGAACAGAGTTTCTTTTGTAGGTAGAATATTGTTTAGAGCTTTCCACATAAACTATTTTACCTTCCCTGTGCAGTCCAACATCCACACCTTCTTCCACATCTTAGAATCATGCGAAGATGTAGAAGCCTGACCTATACCCTGATTCTTCATTTCAAAGTCAGTAAAATAGGCAGATTTGACAGAGAACAAACCCTTTGCTGTTAAACCCCATATAACCTTGTCCTCCATACCTCGAAAGCTAATGGGTATTCTACAAATACAGTCAGCTTCCTCCATTCTAAAGATTGAATATACCACATCTCTTTTCCAGGTCTTAGAGTCTTCATCTATAAGTTCATCCACAGTAGCTTCAGCATTCAAATGACATATTGGTGTTTGAATTTGGAAAGTTGATGGGGTGGGGATCCATTTATCTTTCCAAACCTTTATTTGCTTCCCATTGCCAACTCGCCAAACATACCCCCTTTTAACCAAGTCCAAAACTGAGTAGAAACTCCTCCATATGTGTGAAGGACAATATCCCACCTTTGCCTTCAGTACATGATAAGATGGAAAGTATTTTTGTTTAAAAACCCGAGTAGCCAAGGAGGAAGGATCTTGAATGAACCTCCATACCTGTTTTGCCAGTAGCGCCCTATTGAAACAATTGAGATCTCGAAAGCCCAAACCTCCCATGCTTTTAACAGCTCCAAGGTTTGACCAGCCTTTCCAATGTATCCCTTTGCTGTCCTGGCTGTGATTCCACCAAAACTTTGCAAACCACTGTTCAATTTCCTTGAGCAAACCTTTTGGAAGTCTGAATACACTCATTGTGTATGCCGGTATTGCTTAAAGAACGCTCTTTATCAAGATTTCCTTTCCTGCAGTGGATAGAAGTTTTGACTTCCAACTCGTGACCCTCTTCCAAACCTTGTCTTTTAGCCCTTTAAAAGTAGCATATTTTGATTTGCCCACAACAGTAGGTAAACTTAAATATTTATTGTAGTTATCACAAATAACTCCTTTAGCATGTTGGAGAATACATTCCTTCACAGAAGCCCTTATATTAGAGCTGAAAAGAATTGAAGTTTTTTGTCAGTTTAGCACCTGCCCAGAAGCCACTTCATACATATGTAAAATTTGGAGTAAATTGAATCATTCTACTTCCATAGACCAGCAAAAAATAACACAGTCGTCAGCAAAAAGGAGATGGTTGATCCTTACGCCTCCCTTAGCTGTAGCCACCCGTTTAATCATTCCCTTCATTTCAGCTTGCTGGAACAAATTACTAAGGCCCTCTGCACATAGTAAGAACAAGTATGGGGACAACGGGTCACCTTCTCTTAGCCCCCTTGAGGGTACAAATACATCTCTTGGTTCTCCATTAATCACAATAGATAGGTGATTGACTTAACACTGATTGACTTAACACAAATCATAAGCAACTTGATCCAATGAGCACCAAACTCCAACCGAGTGAGCATTGCTTCCAAGAAATCCCACTCCACCCTATCATAAGCTTTAGACATATCTAGCTTAATGGCCATGCACCCTTCCTTGCCTTTCTTCCTAGCATGCATTGGGTGAAGAAGCTCATAAGCTATCATTACATTGCCAGTGATCAAACGCCCAGTAATAAAGGCACTTTGATTCCAAGAGACAATCTCGTCAAAACTGATTTTAATCTATTGGCTAAAACCTTAGAAATTAGCTTATACCATACATTGCATAAACTAATTGGGCGTAATTCATTAATTGATTTAGGAGAGTTTACCTTTGGAACCAGAGCAATAAGAGTATGATTTAACCCCAATGGCATGCTGCCATTATTTAAAAAATCCAAAACCTCTCTGGTCACCTCAGCCCCAACCACATCCCAATGGTCCTGGAAAAAACCTGCACTATATCCATCAGCCCTAGGTGACTTAAAAGGGGACATTTGCCTTAAAGCAGCAACAACTTCTTCTTGAACAAAAACTCTGTCTAGTTGTTCCCTCAGAGCTGGAGTCACCCTTTCTTCCATCCCTTCTAAGCATGTTTGAATTGAGTCTAAGGAAGGCTGAGAGGATCGAAATATCTGGCTAAAATGGTTCCAAAAACCAGCTGCAATATCCTCTTTCGTCTCCAATATCTGACCTGACCCATCCTCCACCATCTTAATCATATTTTTCTTCCTTCTTTGATTGACACAAGCATGGTAGAATTTAGTATTTCTATCACCTTTAGCCAACCAATGAGCCTTCGCATGTTGTTTCCATCTAAGATCTTCTATATCCAGTAACTTTCCTAACTCCTTTTGTAATCTCTTAAGGGCCTGCATATTTTCTGCACTTTCATCCAGTTCCAGTTGCCTAATTCCTTTAACTTTTTGTTTAATCGCAACTTCTCTATTCTTGTTGATATTCCTGCTCCATGCCTTTAAAACTCTGCTGCATGCTTCTAATTTCTGATGTACCAACCCATGACTTGAATGCACACCACCCATTTTCTGCCAAGCGGTTCTAATGACCTCCTTACACCCTACCTCTTTAGACCAATTAGCTTTGTATTTAAAGGAAGGTCGAAATCTCACTGGTGAAGCACTGCTGTAGGAATATTCTAAAACAATTGGGCAATGATCTGAACATAAAGCACTCAATGTTTCAACTTTAATACTATAAAACTCCTCCCTACACAAGTTATTAGCCAACGCTCGATCTAACCTCTCCTTTGTGAAAGAGGAATCATAATGCCTATTGCGCCAAGTGAACTTGCATCCACTCCACCCCAAGTCGTATAAGCCCCCTTCCTAAAGAACCTCTCTAAACATATAAATCTGAGAGTCTGAACGAACTCTACCTCCTATTTTCTCATCGTGAGCCAAAATCTCATTAAAATCCCCTATGATGCACCATTGCATATTGCGTGGATTAAAAGATTTGAGTAACTGCCAAACTTCCCTTCGCTTACTAGACTCCGGATGCCCATAAAAACAAGTTAACAACCAACAAGGTTTGTTATCAGTTGGTTGTACATGAAATTAATATGCCTCTGTGAGAAGTTAACCAATTCCAAATGTATATCATGTTTCCACATAACCATTAATCCACCACTCCTTCCAACCGCATCCACTACAATACAATTTTCATAATTCACTTTTCGCGATACCCTTTTAGCCTTAACAAAATTCAACTTGGTTTCCATGAGGAAAACCACAATGGGTGCTTTTGCCTTTAGCTGGAAACTAAGGCTTTGAACTGTTCGGGGGTTCCCAAGCCCCCGACAGTTCCAACTGAATATTTTCATGGTGCTCAGCGAGGATGGACCCCAGCCTGCGCCGTATCAAAATCAAACTTGTCATCAATAGATGAAGAAGCAATCTTACCTCTCTTAGACCCATTCTCCCTAGTACCCGCATCTGTAGCCATTCCAGCACGCCGTTTTTCTCCAGAGTGAAATTCCTGGTCAGAAACCATAGTGGGTTGACCCCTAGCCCTCCGTTTCCACCGTGAGTTGCTCTTAATACGCTTCGGAGATCGATCTGTGCAGGAGTTGGCAGGTGCTAAAATCAGAGTATGCCCATGTGTAGTTTTATGTGAACGAAGGCTGCCCTTATACCCACTATTGTCATTGGGCTCTTGGCCTCATGAACCACCATTCCTGTACAGGCCCATATTACTCGAGCCCACCATCGTAGGAACTTCCTCCAATGACTTTTCCCGCTCGTCAGGAGTTGAGTCAACACGAATCTGCCGTTTTGAAGGAACTTCCATCGTAATTGCCGCACCCCTTAGCTCCTTCAATAGGGTCTGTTGCGAACATGTAATCGCTTCCCCCACATTCGGGCCAGTTGTGAAATTCATGATAGCCTGTCCCCCATACACTTCGATTAGTCCGTTATCCAACATGGTAGGATTCACGGTAGAATTACCAGAATTGTCCTGATTGGAATCCGTCCACCGCCACCCACAATCAATCCTATCCTGTGAACCTTCAACCTCACTTACTCGATTCGCATTCTTCAGTCCCTTTAGTCCTCCGATCTTCCCCTCAGAGCTTGCGTCAGTGTTTGAGAAAGATGACCTACGCTTATAATTATCATCTGCCCGTAGCCAAGGCCAAACTGTGGTGCATGTGGGAAAGTAGAATCAGCAGCCACGGTGCACCCATCAACACCATGAACAATCCACCCACAACTAAAACATAACCGTGGAAGTTTCTCATATTTGAAATTCAACCAAACCTTCTTCTCCTGAATCATGATAATTCGACCTCGTGCAATAGGTTTCAGTAGATTGACTTCAACCCGCACTCTCAAAAACTTCCCCCATCCGATACCATCCTCATTGACATCAACATCAAGAACTTTCCCCACAGATTGCCCGATACGTTCACCCCAATCCTTAGTCATATGGCCTAATGGCAAATTAAAAATCTGCACCCAGAAGGATTCCATGTTGAACGTCATCTTCCCAGGTTGAAGATCACCCTCATAAGGCTTCATGATAAAAAGAAAATTATCAAAAGGCCACGGCTTTCCTTTGAGCACACGCTGCCTGTTTGCATGGGTTGCAAAAGTGATTATGAAGGTGTTCTTGCCAACTTCATGAAAACTGGCCCGTTTGCTGATCCTCCAGATTTTCCCCATTGTATTTGTAACAATTTCCTTCCCTACAATCCGATCCGCACAAATCCTCCCTATCAAACTCCTTGCACCCTTCCGTTGAATTTCCTCATCACTACCAGAATAGTAGTCAACTATTATTCCCTCTTCTTCTGTGAGTAGCAGATTGCCACACAAGTCCTCTATTTCATCCATGGAGACCCTCACCGAACTGTCCTCCGAAATCTCACCTCACTTTAGTAGACTATTTTCACCACCCCGTGAGAAATAGCCAGAGAGGAGACTTAACAATAAAACCCGTTATGTTAAAAGGCTACTGTCCATAGCACTTTTAGAGGATTGTTATACAGCAGTTTCTATATATACTGCACTCCTGTCACTTTTTTTTTTTTTCTTTTTGCCACGATCCCATACACATCTCTCTCCTCGAAATTTGATTTCCACTCTTTGAATCTCTCCCTATCTCTCTCCTCAATCTCTCTCATCGAGCTTTCCCTCTCTCTCCTCGAGCCCTCTCTCTCACTGTGAATTATTTACTTGTTTCTCTGGAACCAAAAATTGGGTTGACTTCATTTTGACTTTGTCTTTTCATAAAGTTTTCTATACTCAAAGGGAACAAAGAGAGAATTTGGGGCCGGTTTGAGTGTTTTTATATTTAATTCGTGAGCTTGGTTTGTCACGTTAGGTGTGTATTGTAGAATATGTGAACCGACTTATGAAAATATTTTTCCTTTCCTCGATCCACTTGCACCTTCTCATAACATAGGTCTTTCGGTCCATTTCTTTTTAAAGAGTATTTTATTTTATTCTTTTTATGAAAACAATGCTATTTAAAAGGGATTACAATTTAGCATCCGTAAGCACACGTTGATAAATTATATATGGATAAGTGTTCATCCAAACTTCTTGGTTTTCAGAATGTCTTGCACATCGAGCAAGCTTATGCACTACTTTGTTGATTTTCGTTGATATGTGATCAGAGGCGTCACTACAAGAAATCAGACATTTTTCAGCGCTCATAATTGTCGCAAATACCTATAATAATCGCTGCATTTGATAATTTTTAGCAATTTATAAATCGTTGTAGGTTCGACGAAATCCTAAAGTCGCTTTTGATCAATTTCAGCGATAGGCAAAATTCGTCACAAAAAACTACAATTTTCGGCAATTTTAGTCTATCGCAAATGTTCCAAAAATCGGCGGAAATGGCCTACCCGTTTACCATTAAAATCGCTGAGAAAAGTTATTTCTGGTAATATGTATCGTCACAAAAAAGTTAATAAATCGCTGCAAATAACTCAGTATTTTTTCTAGTGATTTTAAATTATTGTCGTCATTAAGTATTTCTAGCGGGTTAGTTTCGCTGCAAATAATCTTTTACGGCGATTACATGTCGCTGCAAATATGTTTCTACTATGAATAATTATTTATGCGAATTTTACTCGCCAGAAAAGGTGTTTCAGAAAAAAATGCACAAAACAGAATACAGAAAAAATATTATGCACATCCAAGTTTTGGAAGCTTCACAATTTTACCTTACACTATGGATTGCACTAATATTCTTTTTACATACTAAAAAAAATCCAAAGTATGAGCTATATATATCCATGACAAGATGACTAAATTAAATGCAGATAGAGCCATTCATCACCTCCTAAAGTTGCAGGTTAGTACTGTCAGCCATTCAAGAATAGAATTCAATGCCATAGAACATATTTACTTGCTAATACCATAAAAACTCAAAGAAACATTCATTGTTACAATATACGGACAGATATTCATCAACGCAACCAAATTTTAAGATATGCATTTTACACATGTAACAATCTAAGACTGATCCCAAACAGATATTTGGCATTATTGTAATGTGAAATGGCTTGTCAATGACCCATCTACTTAAAGTTTATGAATCTTTAATGAAAAAGGAGAACAAAAGGATATAATAATAATAATAATAATAATAATAATAATAATAATAATAATAGTCAAATTATTCAAAGTTTCTTTGCACCACAAGATACTGCTATTACTTTTAGCCGTTACATATCCATACACTAGTCTCTTCACATCCAAATGTTAATTGATGCCTCCACAAACTTTATATGTATTCCAGAGCCTCTTTCAATACCCCATCCATAATTTTAGGAACTTTTCATTTTCAAGGAGACAAACATTTTTTTACATTACAACACAATTGGTTTTTAGTGACGGTTGAGAAATTGTGACAGTCCCCAAACAGTCACTAAAAAGCCTTTTCTGTGACGGTTTCTGGAAACCATCACTAAAGACAGATGAGATTTTTTTTTACGTTCCAACGTTTGGAAAATTTACGTTCGAAAGTCACATATACGTTCGAACATTGTGGCTACTAAAAGTGCGAACGTGAAATGTTTTGGCACCAACATTCGAACGTGAAATGTTTTGCACTAACGTTCGAACGTTAATTGTAAATTTAAATTAAATATGACTCTAATTTAAAAACTATGTGATTTTTATAGTGCATAATTTGTGAACAAGTCTAAAAAATTGACTTGTATATATTTATATATACACAATTTGTAATATATAAATATATATTTATATTTATATATATTTGAAGTGCAGTGATTTAGTATTAAATTTAAAAAATATAATATTAAAGAAGATTGAGACTTGAAATTAAAAAACCATAGAAATATTAAATAATATTTTTCTTTACATATATTAAAAGTAAAATACAAAATATGATAGAATTTCATAAACAACACTCAGATGATAGCGTTATTCACAAAATTTGTACTCTCCATACATCCTCAGTCATGGTATCAACCTTGTCGTTGAGGATACTTACAAGATGGGCTATCTCGGCGACAGACGCCTCTACAGCCACGAGCGATCGATCGATCTTACGATTGATATGCATAGTCAGCTGTGAGATCACCGCATCAACCCAAGCAGGCCGCGCATCTCCCGCAGATGTACTCGCCGGCTGCTAACTACTACTCCCCACATGACATGGCTCAAGCTGCGTCAGAGGAACTAGAACCTTTATAGGGGTGGCTGACGTCCCCTTGCCTGTCTAATGCTACGTAGATGTGTGTTCATGTCGAGGGGGTTCATCTGATCTTTGACCTGCTCCTTCAGCCGGGTTGGCACTCTCCGAGGAAGTAATAGCCGGCTGATCAGGATACCGTATGGGAGATTATTTGTGGAGACGATGCTCGCTCGTAACGGGTCCTCTCAAAGATGTGTAGTGGCAAATCTATGGGATCTCCATGTGCCACTCGTATCAAAAACTGTGCTCGAACCCGACTAAATGTGGTTTTATGTGCCACAGGATCCACATTTGTTGCAATAATAAGGTGCAACATGCGGAAGAAAGGTAGAAAATGGTTCTGGTTGAAGGCATTCCTCCTTTTGATCTGCATGCGGTCCCTCCCGGTGAGGATGTAGAAATCCTCGTCTCGGTCATCATCCCGAGCCTCGAGGCCAGTATCCTTGGCATCTGACCGGTCTACATCTCTAGCTGATGTTGTCTCAAATGGGCGGCCAGTAGATAATGCAGAAGTGCCTACATCCTCACTGGGTGTAGCGTGTGCAGATGTCTCAACTCCTCGATGAATCCTGAGGTGCTCGGCGATGACATTTGGTGAAATCTCAATGGAAACACCGCATATAGTCACGGTGTGGGAGGATGTGTCCTGAGGCATGTCACACATCCCCATATTCCAGAGCCTCTTTCAATACCCATCCACAATTTTAGGAACTTTTCATTTTCACGGAGACAAATGTTTTTTAATTAGTACAATCTTTAATCGCATAAGTTAAGAGAGATGAAAGACTATTGATTATGGACGAACCTGTACTTGTCCATAGCTTCAAATATATTTAATCTCGACTCTTGCCTGAGGAACCCTTACTCAGTCTATTCTGTAGATGAAAGACAATTAAAACTGAAAAATTAAAAAAACTGAAAAAAGAACATAAAATTGTGTTAGCATTAAAAAAAAAAAAACAACAAAACCAGTCAAAATTATGATACTATTATTGCAAGCCCACTTATTGACACCAAATGAATCACCTTGTGAGTCAGCCCATTGTTGCAATCTACCGATTTATTTGGTACCAAAACTTCATAACATTCATTTGGCCCCTCATTCACGTCTTCATGCATACATTCTTTTGTTTCATTTAAATAATTTTGTTTTAACTTTCATTTCATCATTGATTTCACTAACTACATGGTAACACAAACATTCAAGAAATCCAAACCTTAACTTCAAGGCTTGTGGCATCCTTCATTAAATACATCCTTATAACATCTTTCTTTTAATCTAAAACTTAGCTTTTAACCATTTTTGGGAATCTGGGACTCTCTGCCAGCCCAGCCCTATGCATGTATTAGTTTCTTCTAAATAAACGTATTATAGTCCAAAGAAAAGAACTCTTTATTTGGACCAAAAAAGCAATTCTCAATTCCGACTCCACTCATCGAGAAGGTGAAGCCTATAGGAGTCAGATACATCAGAGACTAAATAAGGGACCAAAAGGAACTTTGATTTCTTTCAGAGCCAAAGCCTGGTCCTAAACACCAAAAAAAAAAAAAAAAAAAAGGAAAAAAAAAACAGAGAGAGAACCAAGAGAGACAAAACTATTGTGGAGAGACATGAATTCAAATGGCCAGTCAAAGATAACAGCCCCAACAGAACGTCATGCAAAAGAATCAATGAGCCAAAAACTGAAATAGATAACTTATCTTTCTATTTTCTATCCCCCGTTGCTTTTAGAGGACTAGAAATTATTATCTGACTATGTGAACTAAATTAAAGCTAGTAATATACTTCTGGACAAAGAACTTAACCCAAAAATTAGAGACTTTGGGTTGGCTAAACTTTTTCCAGATGACATCACGAATGGGTATGGAACCATATGGAACCCTTCACAAATTTTTACAAAAAAGTAAAGTGCATATTTTTCATTTACTCATTTGTGACTCATGTAAAGCATTTGTGACTCAACCAAAAGAAAGAGAATGAAAAAAATTTGACCTGAGATGTACAATGTAGTCCGTGAATGTATAGCAAGTTTTTCATTGAAAAATTAAAGACTTTTGGTTGTAGCCATTCATCAACAAGATAAGCAAGATTTGTGTTTCACTGAGAAAAAAAGTTTTAACGAAAACATAATCGGCATAGAATGTAGTTACCATGGCAGTTGGGCGTGGTGGGTTTTGACTTCTCATAGAGAGAGATTTGAGAGAGTGTGAAGGAAGGTTTTTCTCTCTTTAGGAAGAAAGAGACTAATGAAACATTGCGTTTTAATGAAATACTGCGTTTCATTTAGGCCTGCAAAGCAGTTCTACGTCTGTGGACTGCAATAAGAATAACTCTTACTCTTAAGGCCTAAGACACAAATTGAAAATGAGGCCCTTCTATCTTTAATATAATAATAGAAATTAAATAATTATATTAAATATCTAAACATTTAAAATTTATTTAAAGTTAGTAATATTCTTAGGTACTTAAATATAATATACTTGCAATTACAATTGTAATGGCCTGGCCCACGTTATGAGACAAACCCAAGTTTTAAACCAAAAGCTCAGCCCAACATGGAAAAAAAAACAAAAACTCATCGTGTCACCGAGCCCTTTGTTTTCCCTCTTATTTTTCTTCCTCCAGCCCCTGAGACCCTACTCCTTCACTGTTTACGCACCATTAATAGAGCTATAAAAAAAATCGGAGAATTGGAAAATCGACCCGAACCGGTTGGTTCGGTCCGATTTTGGACCGGTTCGGTCTGGGACCGATTCCTCCATTTTAAAATCGGTCATAACTGGCCCGGTCTTGGTTTTATATTTTCTAGGACCGGACGGAACCGGTTCGCATATTTATATATATATTTTTAATATTATATATAACTTTTTTTATATTATATATAATTTTTATAAATTATAATTATATATGAAATAATGTTATATTATAATTTATAACATAAAATTTTAATCTTAAACATGAACATTTATTTGATCATATGTTTTAAATATAAAATATATATTAATTACATTTTATGACTTAATAAATTCTCATCATATTTCTTTTGATAAATATATTAGTAATCCTAATATACATTAGTATATTAATTACTATATTATCACGAACATATAGTAATAGTACTATACCAATAGTATTACTATATACTAATAGTATTCGTGTATTACTAATATTTATATATATAAGTATAAGAGATTTAATATATATTAAAAATTGGAAAACCGGACCGAGACTGGTAAAACCGGAAGTATCGGTTTAGGAAGGTAACCGGTGTGGTATCGGTTATTGCAAATGCAAAACTGGTGTATACCGGTTCGGTCCCAAAATTTGTCCAAAACCGGACTAGTTACACATCTAACCATCAACACATACCTAGACCCCACGATGTTTCGTCCCCTCCAAATTGTGCCTCCACACTAGTCGCCATGCCGGTAAGTTCTTCGACACCGTTCACTTCTCTCTCTCTCTCACTCACACACACACACACACACACACACACTCTTTCTCTATGAGTCCTTGTTAGCATCTCCGATTAGGACCTCTTTAGTGACCAACGAAGGCCGCCAAACGCCACAAAGATGCTCTCTCTCTCTCTCTCTCTCTCTCTCTCTCTCTCTCTCCACGGTGAGTGCCACCATCCTCACACCGGAGCACATTGTCATTTCTCTATGCCATCGTAAGCCTTTCTACTTTTTTTTCTTCTTTGTGTACAAAACCGCAAACAGTGGTGACTCCATCACACCACCGTTGTTCTCTACATTATGACACCACTATCAGTAAGCCAACCTCTCTGCCCCTTTCCCTTGTCTATCTCTTACTCTCTCAACTTGGGTATTTTGTCACATGGTTCAGAACAATGCCCCACTGCTGCTGGTAACCCCACTTTGTGACATTGCAATTGTCGTCCATCATACACGTTGAGTAAGTGCCAACTAGAAGTTAGGGTTGTCTCTGTTTGTATATTTGAAATTTGTAGATTGATGATCTCATAGATATTTGATATTTGGAGGGTCTCTGTTTGTAATGTTGTGGGCGAAGAGGACTTGGAAGTTTGGGGCGTTTGCTTGTTTGACATGTCGAGAGTAAGTTTATTTGACTTGCATGTGTGGGCTGTGTGTATATTTGACATGTTGGAGGTAAGTTTGTTTGACTTGAATGGTTAAGGGAGTTTGAGGAGGTTGGGTTAATCTATTGGTGGAGTAGTGCATTGATGTTGTACTTGGACCATTATAAATCCAAGGCACCGAGATGGACTATTTTGTGTATGGGTTGTTTATGGGCTCACTTTAGCTATAGTTTTGATTTATATAATTTTGTTAGTTGGTTTCGTAGTTATGCAAGTTATTAATATGCTAGCAATACCTTTCTAGATTAGGTTGAGATATTGCTACACTTCAGGTTCTAGGCTTAGATAGCACTTTGCAAAAGTTAGGTAGGCGGTGTTACTATGCTAGAATTTGCCTTAAACTGACAGAGGTTGATTTTGTGAAAACATGCATATTTTGTTATGAAAACAACCTCGGTTATTTACTGCACTAGTCTCTATTCTGAACTTTGAAATCTAATATGTTATCATGACAGGTGTAGAGGAGCAATTTTTGTACTCTATTTCTCTACTGCATAAAATGTGAATATGAAGTCTAAAATATTTGATCCGATTATATTATATTTATCTACTCAGTACTTCTTTATGATATGATATTGCATTTGAACCTGAGGCATAAGATTCTGTTTCGCTTTGGTTATGGCCTTGCCATGGGTTATAGTAATGGCCACCGGCCCTGTCATGGGTTATAGTAGTTGCCTTTGGCCCTGACACAAGTTGTAGTAGTGGCCTCCGACTTTGCCATGGATTATAGTAGTGGCCTCCGTTCTGAGTGCAATCGCTTTGGTGACATGGCAATTTACGTTTTGCTTAGCTATCCGCATAAAACATAGTCCTCGCTGTCTGTAGAATGCATAACCCTGCCACGAGGGGTAAGCATGGCCTCTGTTTTGAGTGTTCTCACTTTGGTGACAAAATAGTGATTTACATTTTGCTTGGTTATCCCCAGGCATGCACAACCCTATCACATGAGGTAGACATGGCCTCTGTTTTTGTTTTTTATGTTGTTTAGTATGCTTGTGCCAAAGGTCTTTTGTATATATTATTATTGTAATGAAATGCTTCTGAAAATACCACTGCCATATTTTTTAGAACTGCCTATTTATGCATTTTGTAATTGTCTCATGTTAACACACTGGTATAGGTTCACTGCTTACTGAGTTGTTAATAACTTACCCAATTACCTTCATTATTTTCTAGATGACTTTGAGATTTCAGCTTGGGACCAAAAATAGGGAACATGGACGAGATTGGTTGAGATATTGCTACACTTTGGGTTTGAGGCTTAGATAGCACTCTGCAAAAGTTAGGTAAGCGGTGTTACTATGCTAGACTTTGCCTAAAACTGACAGAGGTTAATTTTGTGAAAACCTGCATATTTTGCTATGAAAACAACCTCGATTATTTTTTGCACTAGTCTTTATTCTGAATTTTGAAATTTGATATTTTATCATGACAGGTGTAAAGGAGCAATTTTGTACTCTGTTTCTCTACTGCATAAAATGTGAATATGAAGTCTAAAATATTTGATCCGATTATATTATATTTATCTACTCAATACTTCTTTATGATATGATATTGCATTTGACCCTGAGGCATAAGATTATGTTTCGCTTTGGTTATGGCCTTGCCATGGGTTACAGTAATGGCTACTGGCCCTGCCATGGGTTATAGTAGTGGCCTTCGGCCCTGCCACAAGTTATAGTAGTGGCCTTCGGCCTTGCCGTAGATTATAGTAGTAGCCTTTGTTCTGAGTGCAATTGCTTTGGTGACATGACAATTTACATTCTGCTTGGCTATCCTCATAAAACATAACCCTTGCTATCCATAGAATGCATAACCTTGCCACGGGGGTAAACATCGCCTCTGTTTTGAGTGTTCTCACTTTGGTGACAAAATAGTGATTTAAATTTTGCTTGGTTATCCCCAGACATGCACAACCCTACCACATGAGGTAGACATGGCCTCTATTTTTGTTTTTGATGTTGTTTAGTACGCTTGTACCTAAGGTCTTTTGTATATGTTATTATTGTAATGAAATGTTTATGAAAATACCACTGCCATATTTTTGAGAACTGCCTATTTATACATTTTGTAACAGTCTCATGTTAACATACTAGTATAGGTTCATTGCTTACTGAGTTGTTAATAACTTACCCAATTTTCTTCATTATTTTCTAGATGACTTTGAAATTTCAGCTTGGGGCCAAGAATAAGGAACATGGACGAGATTAGTTAAAGCGTAGAGGAATAGGTGACAAAGGGTACAAGTGATTAGTGGAGAGACTTATCTAGAAAATTTGTTATTTTTCTTTGAGTAGTATTTTGGAATATTGATGACTTTTATTGAGACGTTGGAGATATTCTTTATTATCTATTTTGGACGAACTCTTAGATGTTTGGGTGGAGGAACATATACTTTGATTAAATGAGTTTTACGTGTTATAGAGCTGCTTCTTGTGTTATTTGGAGTTGTATCTGTATTGTAGGGAAGTGATTTTATTTGATAGGAACTACCTTCCTGACCATCTAGGTACGGGGTGTATTGAAACTCAAATATATAAAAAAGAGCTTAACATCTTGACAATCTCAAGGGGAGACTAAATTCATGAGAATAGCCGCCAAATAAAATCAGTAATATTATGTAAATAGAAGAGTAAAATATTTCAAGAAGAAAATAAAACAAAGAAAATGAAAACCAAAGAATCTAAGCGGTAGAAAGAGTGAAAGATGAAGTGTTAAAGACAACTTAGGGCTTGTTTGGAAAAAGTTTATATCCCGAAATTCTCATCTCATCTCATCTCTCTTATCCAATTTCCTTCCCAAATATTACTAAAAAACAAATACTTTCAAACTGATCATTACAACTTTTTCAAACTAATCATTAGGGGTGTAACTAGTCTGGTTAGGTCCTATTTTGGACATATTTTAGAACTGAACCGGAATATGTCGGTTTTGAGATTTGAAGAACCGATACCGCACCGATTACATCCTTAAACCTGTACTTCCGGTCCCATTCGGTCCAGTTTTTCTGGTATATTATATATATAGTATATATAATATGCTATATATATATATATTATAGTATATAATTATATAGTAATAATATATTGTAGTATATTGTAATATATATTATAATTGTATTATAGACTATAGTGATATATTATAATAAATAATATGGTGATATATTATAGTATATAGTGATATTGTATTAGTATAACTACTAATACTATATATTATAGTGATAATCTATAGTTATTTATATAGGATTTTAAGATTTAACGTTATTTTAATTAGTAATTTAGCATATAATACAAAATTATTTTATATATGCGGTTCAAAAAGATATGACGCTCCAAGAATGCTCAAAGAACTAAGGCTCAAGTTACGTTTGCTCCCTACCTAGGGAGGGTTTTGATGTTACGTGCATGGCTAATGCAGGGGGTTCCCACCTCCACGAACGCAAGCCAGGCAGAGGAGGTTTGTGGATTTACTGCTACATACGCCTTAGGCTATCCCTAAGATTTCTATTCCACTTCGGTAGCCAAAGGATGTGGAGGGAGAATTTTTTGTGCAATTTATGAAGGAGGAACTGGATCACTCTGTTGGGACGTCTTGGTTTTGCAAAACTTAGAGGCCAATGATCATATGTTAAAGGACAGAAGTGATGCAGGGTTTGTGTCATTAGAGACTGAGGTTGATAGGGAGGAAGCGGAGCCCTTAAGAAAGACTTGACGATGTGTGTAGAGCCAAGTGATGCCAAATTTGATAGCGAGTTGGTTTTGGTGACGGGCTTTGAACAGACGTTGAAGTCTGTGATTACGCCTCCCATGGATGGGTTGAAAGATACTATTGAAGTGCAACCAGGAGGTCCACAAGTTTCTGTATCGGAGGATTTGCAGATGGTGATCTTCAGGATTTGCAGATGGAGTCAAAGTCTGAAGATGAGTCCAGTTTGGCACATCCTGCGAAGGAGAAGGATGGAAGCTCTGACTCTAAACTAATGAGGAAAAATGTAATTCCCAAAAGAACGTTAAGAAGTTCTACAAGGGCTCCGAGCAGGCCCTTTCAACATACTCAATGATGAATAAAATTATGTTTTGGAATATAAGAGGTATTAGCACCTCTAAAAAGTGACTGCGGTCATTGGTTCTTATACTTAAGCCTTCTATTCTTTTTCTGGCGGAGTCGTTCCGGGATGATCATCAACTGAGTTACTGGAGAAATTTCCTATCGTTTAGTGAATGTCTGTCTATTGCGGACCAAGTTACTGGTGTTTCTGTAATGCTGGGCTACAGTGGATGTTATGGGTGCATCAAATCAGCATATTTCTTTGCTGATCAATTCTAGTGTTCTGATTTCAGCTGTCTATGCAAAATGCTGGTACTTAGACAGGAGGTCTTTATGGAATGATTTGCTTGTTATTAATAACTTGTAGTTGCCTCATGTGCTTTTGGAGGACTTTAATATCTTGCGGAACGATAGTGAAAGACGTGGTGGAAGTCCGAGGTTGCTTACGACAATGGAGGACTTTTGTTCTTTCATTGACAATGGCGGACTGGTGGAGATGCCTTTTTTAGGGAACAAATTCTCATGGTGTGATGGGCAATCTGGGATGGCTTGTTCATGGGCAGGGCTTGATAAAGCCTTATGTAATATGAAATTTTTTGATCTGTTCCCTTCGGTAAAGACTCATTACCTGCCTAGGAGGTCCTCAGACCATTCTCCAATGCTCTTGGGTCTCTCGGAGCCTTCATCTGGTATGGTCTTGTCTTCGTTAAATTTCATTATATGTGGACTACTTATGAGAATTTTTAGAGGTACGTGTCGAGTTCCTGGAAGGTAAAGGTTAATGGAACTGGTTTGTGGAAGCTAGTAGAAAAATTGAAGAGGCTCAAACAGGTACTTAGAACTTGGAACAAGGAGGTCTTTGGTTGGATTGGGCGACATATTAAAGAGTTAGAGATAAAAGTGGAAGAAGGTGAAGCTAGTTTGCAAGAAAGGTTTTCAGAAGATGTTGGTGGATGTATTAGCTAATAAGATGGAGCTTGATGTCTGGTTAAAAAGGGAGGAAGCTCGCCTTGCTCAACAGTTTAAGCAAGATTGGATTTTGCAGGGTGAAGAGTCGTCATCTTTCTTTAAAGCACTACAGTCTAGGAGACATAATGTGGTGATGGAAATGAAACTGCCTAATGGGCGGGTACTTAACATGCCATCCATGAGGAGGCTTGTGTCTACTTTGAAGACTTTCTGAAGGCAAACTAGTCGAGTTCATTGCCAAACTTGGCTGAGTTAATTGCGGGCGAAGTGTCGGAAGAGGAGAATAATATTTTGGGCAGTTCTCCTTTGGTGGAGGAAGTTAAAAATGACCTATTCTCTATTCCTAAGGACAACAGTCCTGGTCCGGATGGCTTTGGTTCGAGGTTCTGTCAACATTGTTGGTCATTAGTACAAGATGATTTATTTGAAGCAGTTACTGATTTTTTTAGTGGGATTGATTTCCAAGGTTCTACACTGCCTCTTATATTGTTCTAATTCCTAAAGTACAGAATCCAATGTTGTTTGGGAATTTTAGGCCGATCAGTCTTTGTTCCGTGGTCTATAAAATATGTTCTAAGATACTAGTGAACCGATTGACATCACTCTTTTGCAGAATAATTTCAAAGGAACAAGGAGCTTTTCTACCAGGTAGAAGTATTTTCGAAAATGTTAGTCTCACTCAAGAGCTTATTCATGATATTAATAAAAAAGCCCGAGGAGGTAACATATTGATGAAAATTGACTTTGTAAAAGCCTATGATACGATTGACTGGGAGTTCTTATTTTGTGTACTGGAAGCTTTTGGTTTCTCTCTGAAAGCTCGCTAGCTGCTGAGGCAATGTGTTACTACACCTTGGTATTCGATTATAATGAATGACACAACAAAGGGGTTCTTTAAGGGTGGAAGGGGTCTCCGTCAAGGTGATCATTTATCCCCATATTTATTCATTTTAGTGGAGGAAGTACTTTTCCGATTGATTAAGAAGAAGTTTGAAGATAGAAGAGTAAAGTGTTACTCTCACCTGCGACATGGCCCTATAATTTCACATTTATTATACGCTGATGATATGATAATTTTTTCCAATGGAGAAAAATCTTCTATTTTGGAGATTGTTAGTACTTTGCGCCTATGCTTCATGGTCGGGTCAACAAGTAAATAGCGCCAAATCTCATACTTTTTTCTCTAAGCATATTAATAATGCTAGACGGAGGCAAATTTTATCCATCACTTAGTTTTTGGAAGGGGTATTTCCATTCAAATATTTAGGGGTTCCAATTGTATCTGGAGGATTGAAAACAATATGTAACATCCCGTATTTTAGTGTATTTTTAATTGAAGGATTATTTGTTATTAATTTAAAAATTGATTCTCTTGTTTTAAATTTTCAGATTTTAGTGGGTTTATTTTTATGATTTTTAATATGTGAAAATTAAATTTGACTTGTTTCCTTAATATTAATAATTGTTATGCATTTAAATTTCTCTTTATTTTAAATTAGTTTATTGTTGGGTTTAATTATTATTATTTTTTTTTTAAAATAACATGCACATTTTTTTACAAACCAACCTTAGTTCATTTCTTTTTATGCAAATCTAACATAGGAACCCCGCTTACCTGGACTTAGTTTTTCAGAATTTTCCTCAAAATGTCGAGTCGACTATAAATCGTCACCTATAAAATAATCATGTAATTTCCGTACGTTTCCAATCAATCACAACTTTCGATATTTAAGCCTAAGCTTTTTAAATAATCTATTTTAATTCCTCAAAACTTAAAACCTTCATAATCCCAAAATATATCATCACTTCCTAAACTCACCAATATCCACCATAAGCCACGTCAAACACAAAACACCAATATTTAAACCCGAAACAGCCAACAAATCTCATAGCATAAGTTTCCTTAATATTAATAATTGTTATGCATTTAAATTTCTCTTTATTTTAAATTAGTTTATTGTTGGGTTTAATTATTTTATTTTTATTTAATCACTACGTTTGAATTATTTTATTTAAACTGCTGTTTTGAAATAATTTTCGTTGGATCAATTTTGTGACACAAGTTGTGAGGATTGGACCTCATTTCTTTCCCTTCATTTTTCTTTTTCCTCTTTCTTTTTTCTCTTTCCTCTTTTTCTTCTGGAACCCCCTTCTTCCTCCCGCGCGCACGAGCCACTCTCTCCCTCACCTCGTGCGTTTTTCTTCTCCTCCCTAGCCCGCCGCTGTGCGCCTCCGTCCGATGACACCGCCCAGCCCATAACCTTCCCCACCCTCCGGCGACCTCCCCTTCCAGTTTTCAGCTCCTCACTCGCCGGCGTTCTCCTCCACGCACGGCTTGAAGCCGCGGTGTTCTCTTCACTCCAGCGTCGCTGTCGCGCCACCTTCGGCCACCATTTCTTAACTACTTCATCATCGACCTCCCAGCTACCTAATGCACCCATTCTTGGCTCCGATCTGTCACCGGTTAAGCCCATCTATCTCCATCTCTGATTTGAGCATTTTGGCCTTTATTCGCCGCCCACGCCACCCACGGCCAACCACCACCACCACTAGCTTTACTGACATCTTTAAGCCCTTCCCTATCAATCTCGGGTCTTCGTTTGTACCCGTTCAAAAGTGGGTTTTTGAGACCCACGGCCACAGTGCATTTAGCATTATTCCGTTGCTATGCTGCCACTCCTAGCACCTCCGTGATATTTCAAAAATTATATTATAGCATTGTAAGTATTTTCCCAAAGAACCTTTGAGATTTAAATGTATTTTCGCGCTAACTCATATTTATTGTGAATTGGTTGGTTGTGCCGGACTGAGTCCGAGGAGTAAGGGGTCGGTTGGATTGGATGATGAAGTTGTTTGTGTGATTGGTTTATGCTATGAGATTTGTTGGCTGTTTCGGGTTTAAATATTGGTGTTTTGTGTTTGACGTGGGTTATGTTGGATATTGGTGAGTTTAGGAAGTGATGATATATTTTGGGATATGAAGGTTTTAAGTTTTGAGGAATTAAAATAGGTTATTTAAGAAGGTTAGGATTAAATATCGAAAGCTGTAATTGATTGGAAACTTACGGAAATTACATGATTATTTTATAGGTGATGATTTATAGTCGACTCAATATTTTGAGGAAAATTCTGAAAAGCTAAGTCGTCCAGGTAAGCGGGGTTCCTATGCTAGATTTGCATAAAAAGAAATGAACTGAGGTTGGTTTGTAAAAAAATGTGCATGTTGTTTAAAAAAAAAAAAAGGTAAAAAACAATCTCAGTATATGTTTTGCATTCACTCATGAGATATGTATGAAAGAGAAAGAAATGTTTTTGACATGAATAGTGTAGACATGAGCAATATTTGACATGTTTCTGAAATATGCAAAAGAGCGAATACGATATCTGTGAATTTTTGTACATATGACATGAAAATGATTTGGGTTTATTTTTGATCAAATGGGAATGATATGAATATGTTTCGCACGTGTTTTGATATGATATGGATATGATAAAACTTTGGCATACATATCTGTTCTGAATCTGATTCTGAATATGGTTCTGATATGATGATACTGGTTCGCGTGATATGGTTGGTATCAACATGATATTATATGATATGAGTGCACCCACTTTGGAAACAAAGTGGTTTTTTTACGTGTTCTTTCTTGTGTGTATACTCGGGGCTCCGAGATTAAAAAAAGGGAAGTTCACCATATGACACTGCCTGGTTTGGCCACCGGGGATAGCACAACCCTACCACGGGGGTTAAACATGGTATATGATATGATATGACAAGATGAAGATGTTCAGTTATGTTATACCAAAGTGGTTTTCTTTTTAAGATGATAATGGTTTATGAGTATGAAAGGATTTAATAGTCACTCTGATTTTTCTGATAACACGTTTTGAGATGTGCATATGAAATGTTTTAATTTCAACATACCAAACTTTCTAAAAATGGCTCATGTTTGCATACTAGTATATGTTCTCTGCTTACTGAGTTGTTGATAACTCACCCCCTCTTATCTCCAATATTTTCAGATGATTTTTGGATAATTCAGCTGACGATCAGGACTATGAAGAACTGGGTGAGATGACTAAAGAATAGTGGATTAAGAATAGAAAGTTTTTGATGAGTATTAGTGATTTTTCATAATTATATTGTTGAAATGTGAGTTTAGGTGACATGTAGAGAAGTTGCTAATTTTTGGGGATACTGTATTGAGGATTTTATATACGAGTATGTGTGGTTAATTAAATTTGAAGTGTTTACGTTTGATTTGAAGCTTTTGGAAGAATATTAGCAAAGTTGGAGTTGATTATCTGGTAATATGAGTTAACTCTCCGGGCCCTCGGGGTCGGGGTGTTACACAATACATTTCCAGGATATTATTCAAAGAATTCGTAATGGGATTGAAGGTTGGAAAATTAATTTCTTTTTGACTGGGGCGAGATTGATTCTCTTAAAGCAAGTATTGTCGAGTATGCCAATTCATCTTCTTTCGGTGATGCATGTTTCGAAAATGGCTTATACTCGGATTAATAATACTTTTAGTACTTTTTCTGAGGCTCTATTAATGGGAGTCATAAGAAAAAGTGGATTAAATGGGATAAACTTTGCAAACTGGTGGATGAGGGAGGAATTGGGTTGAGGAATTTAGGTAATGTTCAAAGGTTGTTACATCTAAAATTCGCCTGGAATTTGCTATGTTCAGATTCTATTTGGCAAAAGTACTTTTGTGCAAAGTATATGCATGGTGTGCATTCGCTGGACATTAATGCTGTAAGAGGTACTCGATTATGGAAATCTTTAGCTAATGAATTACCTTTTGTTCTTTTGCATTCTAAGTGGATAATTTGTGAGGGGAATGTGTATTTTTGGAAAGACAATTGGATGAGCTCTGGTCCTTTGTGGGAGTATTACTCGATTGTGGGTGATTTGAATTTGAAGATGAAACAGGTTATGCTGAATAATAGCTGGGATTCGGATAAACTGGAACAGTTAGTAGGGCTTGAAAAAGCTGAAAATTTTGTCAACGAAGTTAAGGGTTGAAGGATAGGTGATGATAAGCTTATCTGGTTGGGCAATTTGGAGGGCTCTTTTACGACCAGGAGTGCTTGGCATCTTGTTAGGGATAGTAACCATAAATATGAATTGTTGGATTGGATATGGAATGTTGCAATTCCTAAAAAGTTTTATGTGTTTATGTGGAAGGCCTTAAATTCAAGTTTGAGTGTTGATGACCGTATAAGGAAATTGGGAGTGCCTTTGGTGTCCAAGTGTGAGTGTTGTCGACAAGGTGCCTTGGAAGATATTAATCATGTGTTGTATAGTGGGAACATAGCGGAGGCCATTTGGAAATTCAGCTCAAACATGTTGGGAATTCCATTTGTACCAATCCGGTCTTGGAAACCAATAGTGGAGGCTTGGTTTCGAAGAGCATCAAAATCTCACAACTTGGCAGTCTAATTGGCTTTTTATCGGTGATCATTTCCTGGAACCTATGGAAGTGCAGATGTAAAGCCAGGATGGAAGATAAGAAAGAAAAGGTTCATGTTTTATGGAGATCGACAAAGTATTGGATTCATTGGGTTGGTATTAAAATTAGCAAGGCTTCTCGGCTAGTGAAAAATGATATTAAGGTGTTAAACTCTTTGAATCTACCTATTATTGCAAGGAAAAAGGAAGTCTTTAAGGTAGTAAGATGGGCAAAGCCAAATAGAGGGTGGCTTAAAATGAACGTAGACGGAAGTAGCATCAATAATCCAAGAATGTTGGGTGCAGGAGGAGTAGTCAGGAATGAGTTCGGGAATGTGGTATACGCTTTTTCCGAATCGTTTGGGCATGGTAGTAACAATCTTGTGGAAGTTATGGCTCTTTGGACAGGTCTTAAACATTGCAAACGATGGGGATTCAATAACCTTATCATTGAAATGGATTATTTAATAGTAGTGAATTGGATTAAAAATGGAAGATGTACTCTTTGGTATCTAGAGGACTTTTGGGAAGACATAGTTAAGATGTTGGGAAAGATTAATTTTTATGTTAATCATATATATCGGGAAGGAAATAAGGCTGCCGAATTTTTGGCCCGGCTAGGAAGTAGTGGTGTTTCCCATGAATGGTTAGGTTAGACGGAGCTTCCTCATCTATTGAAAGGGATCATTAGAACATACTCATGTGGTTTACCTTAGCTTCGGAAGTGTTGAATGTAACTTGTTAACTTCCGATTGTGTGATTTGTCTTTGGTTAGAGGTAGTCTTGATAGGTATTTTGGTTTTTTTTGAGTAGTTGGGGTTTTATTTTCTTTTTTTCACTTCATTGTAAATGCCAAGTACTGTGATTGTTACCATTGTATTCCTCCCTCACAAGTGAGGACTCATTAATAAACTTGGGCAGGGGTCACTATTGGACATGTGACTACCTTCTCTTTAATAAAAAAAAAGATTATTTTATATATAATTATATATATTAAATATAAAAATTATATATAATATAAAAAACCATATAATTTTTTTTATATAATATAAAAAATTAAAAATATATATATTTATATGAACTGGTTCGGTGTTAGAAAAAAGAAAATAGGATCCGGACCGATTTCGACTGGATTTAAAAAAATTGGAATCGGTACCAGACAAAACTCATCCAGTTTGGTCTGGTTCACCCCGGTTTTTTTTCACCCCTACCAATCATTACAACTTTAAAAAACTTTCAAACAAAAAACAAAAAATAATTCAAAATCTTCAAATCCCAAACAAAAATAATATTAAAAAACTATATTATAACAATATTTTAACTTTATAATATTTTTTTATTCAATTTTTTTTTCTCTTCTTTGCCAAAACTTCATAAAATATTAACTCAAAATATACTACTATTCACAAAATTCTCATCTTATTTCACTCCCCAAGTTTGTTGTTAAGTTAAGGTTATAAATCTAAGGTCATACGTCAAGTCAGGCAGCTTACACCTACACTATTAACTGTGTTTCTCATTAGAGGTGCCCTTGACCCGCTCCTTCCCCAGCACCGTACCCTGGTCTTGGGGTAGGGGACAGTTTGGGCCCTATACCCGGGACCGCCTCCACCCCCACGACCGTTTGTCCCACCCGCCATCTACCCACGGCGAAAAATAATCGAAAAAGACCAAAAAATATAAAACAATTGAAAAACAACAACACATCCACAACAAATCGAAAAACAACAAAGAAAAACCCAAAACAACCAAAACACAATAGATCTGAAAAATGAAAAACGACCAGGAATGGCCATGAGTCTCTTCGCGAACATACACGGTCACTCGTGGCCGTGGTTCCCTTTGAAAACCCATGACTTGTGCTTCAAGTAGGAGAAGAAAAAGTGGAGGAGGAGGAGGAAAAGAAGAGGACGGGTACATCGTAGCATTAGCGAGAGGGAGAGAGAGAGACAGTGATCGGGGGCTAACCCTGAAACGACGTTGTTTTATTTAAAAATAAAAAATGAAATCTAATACAAATTGACGTCGTTTTGGGGGAGAACTTCCTAGAACGATGTCATTTTATTAAACAAAATTGTTTTTTTAATATATATATATATATATATATATATATATGGGTTGGGTCAGGCGGACGGGGTAAGCCTTGGGCTAGCTTGGGCCCATCTCGATCCTTGTTCCCGGCTACCAGCTTTGTCTGAGCATCTGCCTGCATGCCCCCTATCTGTGGTTGGGGCTCCCTGCTGCCCAGCCATATTTCTCATGACAATTATGCTATATTGTCATAATTGTTTTCACATACATTTTTTCTATTTCTTAAGCTACTTTTCTATTTTTGTCATGTAATAATTTCAATTTTCATTTTTCTAATAAAATTTTAAGCCAATATTAAGCAATCCTTTTTCTTTGCCAAGCAATCACGTCAACTATGGCTGCCACATTTCTCTCCCACTACATCATTGTCTCTTTTCATTTGCTCTTTCACAATTTCGAGTCCTTGTATCGGCAGGAGGCCCTAGGCAGTTGCCTAAGCTGCCTAGGCCTTGAGCCGGCCTTGCATGTGACAATTCATAGGGCTTAAAATTCCAAAGTAAAACCTTGATAAACTTAACAATCGCATCCCCTACTAGGGGTGTACTCTTTTAACCAAAATCAATAAAAATAACAACTGAAATACAAAAGCCTCCGATATAAGTTTTCTAAAAAATTCTTCCAAGGAAAACTAACTAAACACTAATAACTTTTCTCTTAAGCCTAGCAAATAATCCGAAGCCACTTGGCACTTAATCTCACCACTCTCTTCCAATCTCTTTCATCGTACTTTCTATCCTCAATTATCAACAAAAACCTTAATATCATCTAAAAAATATGGAACATAAACAGGTGAGTGCATTAAGTGTGAACAGTAACCGTCGGAACCAACTTCAACCATCTGAAACCGAGGGAGAACCGATCAGCCAGCGGCCAAAATAGATTGAAACTGACATCGATCGGTTCTATTCTAGTTTGAACTGTGTTCAAACTGATGAATTGACCAATATAATGTATATTATTTTATTCTTATATAAAACGGCGCCATTTACCTTAAAGTAAGTTAAATGACATCGTTTTACAACAATACGTTAGAAGAGAAAAAGACAAAAATGATGTTGTTTAGTTTAATACACAAAACGACGTCGTTTTGGGTTAGGGTGAAACCCTAACCTAGCCGTAACACGAGTCCCCCCCATCTCCTTCAATGCTCCTCCTCTCCACACCATTTCTCTCTCTCAGTCCTGTCTCCAGTCTCCTTTCAACCTTCGTTAGGTTGTCCACTGGCGAGACCCACCTCACCTCGATGCCCCTCTCTCTCTCTGACCTGTCTCTTGTCTCCTTTCCGCCTCCGTCATACAAGGTCACCAAGGCCTACTAAGATTGGGTCAAAATGGTATGTCTTTCTAGTAATGGGCCAAGGGCCTTTACTATCACCAAATTAGGCTCAAAGGCTTAATGCCTTTCACATGTTTCAGGCTTAATCTCCAAAGCTTTTCAAGTGGGGCCTATATATCCAAATAGCTTTAGGTTTATTGCCTTATTCCTAGCCCATCACATCTTTAGTGATTATTCCAAAATAAAACACTATTGGGCTTACCTTTAAATCCAGCCATAATTAGGACTTGTTTGAGGAGTGAGATGAGTTTGTGAATAGTAGTAAGATAGTTTGTGAATAGTAGTGAGATAGTTTGAATTGAGTATTTTTTGGGTTTTAGAAAAGGAGAGAGAAAAAGTTGAATAAAAATATTATAAAGTTAAAATATTGTAATAATATAGTTTTATAATATTATTTTTGTTTGGGGATTTGAAAAAGTTAGAATTATTTTTTAATTTTTATTTGAAAGTTTGAAAAAGTTGTAAGGGTATGAAGTGTCAATTTCCTATTGGTTTTTGGCAATAAATCTAAAAATAACATACTAGAATTTTTGTACTACTTCTAACTAAACCCAAGTGTGATTCTCAATCCAAAAAATTAACTCTAAAAAATAAAAAATACAATCCTATGCTAATTAGGAATAAGGGAGTTAATGGCTAAATGTTAACGGCTTTTTAGGCGGGGTGTTACAGATCTCGAGCTGCTATGGTGACAAAGTTGCCTTTCTATTTTCTTAGGGCACTAATGAGTATAAGTTGGCAAAACGAATTACACCATTAAACTTAGATGAATATTTAGAATTTTATGATACAATAATACATTTCCTACTTTTTGGATGAATAGTAGCTTAGAGTGCCATTTTATTTAATCAAGGCACGTTGGAATCAAATTTTGTGAAACAAATTGCACCACTAGACTCGTATGATTGTTTAGAATTTTAAGGTGGAATAATAAATTTTGCAATTTTTCGGGTAAATAGTATGACTTGGCATAGCCCCATGTGGTAATCGGTTCAAACGATTAGCAAATGTCTATATGTAATGTCTAAACCCACTTTGAATCATTAGGATTACTTTTATATGGGCACATGGTACAATCCTAACTATCCTTTGGAATAGAAGTAGGACACTCGTCATGAGAAGACTGATTTGTGATGGAATAAAGGGCAAATTCAAGTCATGTGATCATGCCACCTATGCAAACACTATTCTGACCAACCAAAATACTTTTTGATAAACCAAGATTGGATCTCAACCCTAGTGAAACCCCAAACCATTGTATTTCAATCAAAACTCTAAAATCTAATGTGTTGGCCAAAATCGTAAACTTGGTAACAAACCCTAAAGTGGTCGGTTTTGATTAAGTGTTTAATCAATTGAATTAATCACTTCCACTTGCTATTAATCACTCAATTGGTTTATTCATACACCCTTAACCACTCTCCTACATCTTGGTAATCACTTTGGAATAAGAAAAACTTGATCTGGACTCTCCTACCATGTCATGAAGCATAAGAGTCAGTCATGAAATATTTTTGAGTCAAGCATGAATCATTTATCAGTTAAATTGTATTATGGTCAAGAAGTAAATGATCTGCCTGGTTTTGCGATGAAGACATAGATGATGTTGAGTATTACTGTGAAGGAGTAGAATCTATAGTAACTCAAAGGGTACTCATGGTGAAGGTGTGCGAGCTGCCTTAATACTCATTTTCTTAATCACAATGCATGATTTCAGTTACACGAGCTAGCATACCACGTTCACGTCAAGTCATGTCACCCATGTTCCAGTCCATGTCACGATGCATACATGTCAAATTACTATCATACATGTCTATTTATACTGTTGGCAGTTTGGGAGCCTTACTTGCTGAGAATTTATAAATCTCACCGTGGTAGTCCCAACTACCATTTCCCCCCGAATGGTAGAAGAGTTACAGGAAGCAGAAGAAAGGCGCACAATCGCCTGAAGGATGTCGAGTGAAGTCGGGGAGAAGCCTCGTGGAGATTGATTGAGATCATACTTTGATTTTGGAATTCACTTTTGGAATTGATAGAGGAGATGTGCGAGTAGTTTGACACTTAGATTAGAATTACATCTATCTATTATTGAGGAGTTACAATTCTAGTTTTATGCTTATTTTGTTACAGACCTGTTGGACAAGTGCTGTGACCTTTTGGATATATGTTTATCACGTGAACTTATGAAGTATGCATATATTTTTGGGATATAGTACTTCTGGTACATTGTATTGCTAAAGGAAAAAATTTATCTGCTGCAAATATTGTATATTGTTATAGGTATGCAAGGTGCATTGCATCTTTAACTATCATGAATAAGGATATGTAACCTTATATTGCATGTCTCGATGCTTCAAACTCTGTCAAATTCCAAGCTGGGGGTTGAGGTTGTCATACTATCGAACATGTGAAGTCTTTACGAGCAAGATTTGCAATTTAAAGGCTTGTGTGGCAAGGAAAAAGATTGGTGGGGGATGATTTGCTTGGATGTTCTTACTAGTAGATGGAACTTGATGCATTTGATGTTAAGTACTACTGAAAAACATTAAGAAGTATCTGTACAATATGTGTACGAGAATGCTCAGTTCATGAATTTCACTTGTGATTGAAAAAATGCACAAATTATTGCAAAGTTGCTGAAAATGTTTGATGATGTTGCATTGAACATTTATGGTTCTTTCTATGTGACTGCTAATATATATTTTTAGGAACTTTGCCTAATTACTCCAACAATCTATGCTGCACAATATTGAATCTAATGAAATTACATTAGAATGAAAACATACCTCTGTTTTGGTAATTTGACTTTGAGTTGATCTGATCATAAGAGACAAATCACCCTAACAACTTTATTTTCGAGTGTCTCCTAATTGATTGCTAGAGGTACAATTATGTTGTATGTGTGAACTCTTAATTCTCTTAGTACTTAAATAGATTTCCTAACCATTATGAAATCTAGGGGTATTTGTGTCCCACTATAACTCATAAATTAGGCTAGTATAAACCCATTTGAAGTGAGGGTGGCAATAGATGATACAATCTGTGAATTTGGCACGAAATAAGCGGGTTTGGGTCAAAACATGTTGACTCGACAAGACATGATTAACAGGTTTATTACGGGTTAACCCGTGAAACCCAAAATCAACATGTATTACATGAATAGATTCTATTTTCAAATTTTATGAATATTTAGTCTTACACGTCTTTTTGGTTGTTGAGAATATGTAATATTAATGTTAGTATTTGAAAAGTTGATATCTCAAACTATTAAACTTTTTTTGTTAATATGCAATTTTATTTTATGAGAATATTAATTTTCTCATATATTATTGGTTTGGGTATTGATAATAAGTATTTTATCATGAATCCAATTGTAATTGTGAATGATTTAAATATTTATCTTTGTACTATATATGAAATTATATTAATTGGGTTAAAAAATAAATATACGGATCAACTCAACTTATGAGGACTAGGCCGAAATAAAGGAAGAGATCCCTTCCCAAGCACAAAGGGCTAGTGAAGAAGAGGCAACTGGGCAGACAATGTGTGGCTAGACCGAGAGTAAGGCGAGCATAACATTGTAGAAATCTTGGCTGACATGGTCTAGCACCTGGTGATAAAGGACTTTTCACCTTGTGCCAGGAGGGCAAACACTGTGCTAACCGTATGAGGGCGTGGAGCTAAAGAGGCTGGTAGTTCTGAAAAAGGATGGCTCATAATACAAAGGCAACCAATGGTAAAGGACAAGATTGATGCGGACGTGAGACCTCTCCGAGATAACATGGAGGTGATCAGAGGGCAGCAAGTGTCGTACATAGAGGCCCATACTCCATAAGAGATGTCAGATCTGGAGTGAGCTTGCGGAAAAAATATTATAAACCTGCAGGCCATATCGTTTGATACCAGAGGTATGATCTAGTGCCACGTGGGAAATCCTTATTAGGGAAAGGACTACGAGATTAGCCTAAGGCAAACTATAGATGATGGGCACGCCCTGTTCTCGTCAGTCTTTGCCATCCTGCAAGGCTAGAGGAAAAATGTATGGACGAGATCTAAGGTCTCTCATTCAAAGTATATCTAGAGTTAGACGAACGTTAGATGTAGGGTTGATAGCCTCACAATATAAAAGGTATTGGGTAAATGCCAAAATCTCATTTTTAAGATTGTAAGTGTTTTTCTTCTCTTGAAGTCTTGAAGGAAGCAAGTGACTTCAAAGTGTGCGATAGGAGGATTGACACTAGCACTACTATAATAATCATAGTATTGTTCAGGTAGGTTAGCGCCTATGACCATACTGGGAATGTGGGGTAAATGTTTGAGTATGTTCTAAGTTAAGGATTTTTCATATTATGTAACTCACCCCCTTTCTTACATGATTTTTTTTTTTCATTATGTTTAATTGTTACCTTTACATTGTAATTTTGAGATGATGAGTTTGAATGTTGTGATTTGATGATGATGTGATTTCTGTTTGTTGAGTCTTACCGTGTGTCGATAACTATGGACGGGTTGAGGAGTCCTCGCGCCATACTTACAGTACGTTGCCATGAGTTTATATGGAAAGAGTGATTCCCATTCCCCTAATCGGATGAGCTAGATTTAGTGAATGAGCTCACACATTGGTTGTGTGGTTTGATAAGAGGGTGATTCCTCGGCTTAATAGTGACTATGGACATATGAGATTTGCTTAGAGGGTGATTCCTTGCCATGACTATGAATACATATATATCTACCGGGATGGTGATTCCTTGCCATACATAAATATATGTGTTTATAGATTTATTTACATGGAACAGTGCATGCATATTTATTTCTATTGTCTCTCATTAATAGTATTGTTATGAGTTTTAACCTACTGGGATTTCTTAGAAGTATCACTGTGATGGTCCCACCTACGGTTTCGTTTACTAGAGCCATAGATGTTGATGCAGATTTAGCCCAGAAAGAGTTTCCTAAGGAAAAAGGACCAACCTTGCCCAAGGAGCAGACACATAGGCCTCTCTCTGATTATTATATATTTGTGTTTGTTAAGATGTTTATTTTAGTTAGGCGATGAATCATGTACAGTTCGTTGTATTTTGACGTGAGTAAGAAACTGATGAAAGTGTATAATATAATTTAGGAAGAAGCAATGATGACATATGAATATTATTAATGAAAGTTAAATTTTCTTACTAGTACAAATCTTTGGCACTTAGCATTAGTCTTAGACTAATCCCTTTCCTTATTCCGTTGTAATATATTTCATTTAGTGTGCGCTCAACGTGAGAATTTATGCCTAGACCCAAATTAGATCTAGGGTGTTGTCAACCTGTTGGCACCGCGGATCCTCGCCAAACTTTTTACTAAGGATTGAGGGTGCCACACAACCCATTTATATGAAACAAGTTAAATAGATTAAAGCGGGGTGGGTTAAACAAGTTGAAATGGGTTAAACATATTAATACAATTTAAATGGTTTACGTCCAAGTTAATTAAATAAAAGTTAATTACTAAATACTAGGGGTACTACCTGCACCATACGATGCGGGGCAGCCTCTCCCTGCCCCCCGCCCCGCATGTGATGGGGGTGGGATTTTTTCCCTCGGCACTCGCCCCTGTGGTGTGAGGGCGGGGTAGCCCGTTCGGGTATTGGGGTGTGGGGCTGGATACCATATCCGTCCGCCTCCCCGTACCCCTAAATGGGCCATGGGCCCAGAAGTTGTTTCTGGGCCCAAAATAGAAATTGGCCCATTTCAGTGTTTATGGGCCATTTTGAGCCCAATAATAATAAAAAATGTATAATTTTTTAAATAGCAATAAATTGAATTTACAATTTAAGAGAAAAAAGTTTAAAGAAGTACTACTAATACTCCTTGGTCCTAACTCCTACACGATTACAATTTACAATAATAGAATTTATAATAAAACTATAATAACTAAACTATTACGATAATACAAATGAAGAGAAGACAATTACAAAATTGTAAACATAAAAGGGACATTGTGATTATATCAACATTACAAAGAATTGAATATGTAAAATCTAAATACAATTGTCAATTGAACATAAATGATAAAAGTGACAATGGGGAACTTTGAACTTTGACTTTGACATTCGGGGCGGGTGGCCAAGGGTGGAAATAGAATTTAGTGCTGCCTGCTGTGAGTCATGAGATCATAAAATTTGAACTATTAACTATTGAATAGGAAGATAAATTAGAATTATAAACAAGAAACAAATGAAAAAATTACAAATTAAAACCTAACTACCCAAGATAAGATGGGGATCAAGATGCAACATTGAGAATATATCATTTGAATTTCGGCTTGGAATTAGGATTGAGACTTGAGCTGCGCATATGACAATAAGACTATAAAAACAATTAGATACCAAAAATTTATATATAAATATGAAAAAATAAATTGTACAAATCTATGCCAAATGGCAATGGTGAGTCGGGGTTCAATATAGTGAAGTCATACTGCAGCGAAGGTAGACGTCGTATCATGTATGGCTACAACAATTATCTTTATTAACAATGAATAATAAAGGGTTTGTCTATAAGGGGTTTTTTTTAAAAGTGTGTGTGTGTATATATATATATAGTGGGGCTGGGCCCCTTCCATCCCCCGACTCCGCTGGGGGTCGCATCTGCGGCGCCGCTACCCACCCCTACTAAATGCATTAAGCGGGTCGTGTCATGTTACCTGTTATATATACGGGTCATATTAATGTTGAGGGTCTGACCAGTTTAATTAAACGGGTCGAATTAAACTGGTCGTGTTTGTGTTGACCCATATAGTCAAATACTCATGGCTTGACACGATACGAACACGACCCGCGAATATGAATTGCCACCCATAATAAGTAGTAGGGAGTGTGTGGGACACCTTATATGATTAAACATTTTACATTTTGTACTTGAAATTAAGGGTGTAATCGGCCTGGTCAATTATTTCGGCCCACCAAAAGTTCAGACTCGACCAAACCGATAAGGACTTTGGATCGGACTAGACTAGACCATTTGGATTCGTTCCGATCGGTCTTATCGGGGTATTTCGGTCTGGACCATTTTTCTTTTCTAGTTTTATACAAAAAACTATGTAAAATGATGATGAAAAAATCAAGTGAATGATATAATATAATCTGTCTAACTAAGTATATACTTAACTAATTAAGTATTTTAATTAATTATAATAAATTAATAATGCTAATAGTATGTGTAGTTTCAATAATTAATAGTTAATACTTTGTCTGAAAATTCGCAACCTTTAATTTTTCTATAATCCAAGCATAAATAATTAGGTTAGAAGAAAATTAAATAATTACTTGCATTTAATTAGTTATAAATATCATATAAAAAATTATTTAAAACTCATATATTAAAATTGGTCTAGCCCAGGGTTAAAAAACCTTACCCCGAGAATACCGGACTGAAAATCCAATTTTTTCACTTTCTTGGACAGAGAATGCTCGATCCCTTAATCGGTCCGGTCGGTTTTCTCGGTTTAAAGGAAAAATTTGACACCCGACTCTACTTGAAATTAATGCATATATATACATGCTGTGTCTGAGTCTCCCATAGCTACACGTTTTCCTCTATGTAGGTTTTGTGACATCCATTTGGCCGATTTGTATATGTTGTAATTCTCCCACCTACACTGTTATCTTCTATGTCCATTTCTTCAGTGGTGCGAATAATTTCCACTTTGTTTTGTAGGACACGAGCAGTCAGTCATATCGTTAAAGGGGAGATAATATTCCTTATCCAAAACGAAGCATGGTTCATCTAGTATGCAACACCTGGAAGCTTCCTTTGTACTTGATCTATAGCAATACCATTACCAAAATACAACGTAATATTACGTATTATCCATCAAGTTCGTCAACAGTGGCCTGTGTGCCCAGTTTCTGAAGGGTACGATCCATTTCGAAGGTTTCCATTACATTTTCAGCGTGGGCTTGAAATCCAACTTATTGTAGTCTTTACTACTATATAGCTTGAACTTGAAGAGAAGATAGAACTCTCCTCGTGCATCCGCTTTTGACACTAGATCCTCATATATATAAATATTATTGTTGCTTCTTTTTCCACCTCTGATAATGGGTACATTAATCTCTTCCATCTCTCTTAAAGCTCCCCTTCTGTGTTGTAAGTTTTGCAAACGTATTTCGATAGGGATGACAAAACAATACCCTACAAAAGGGTGAGAATCTTGTACATGGACAAGGGTAAAAAAACTCCCAAGTCAAAAGAACGCTCTAAAGTGATTTGCTGTTTTTATTTTTATTTTTTATTATTAGTTTATTAAAGTATCAATCGAAGGTTTTAAACACCAAGTTTTTTTTGGAGATGTCTTTGCAATAGTGTGGTAGTAGAAAGGAAATTAATGACAATTTAATTTCTCATATATCTACCTAGCTGATCTCTTACTTGTACTATATATATATATATGTATAGACACGCACCCTTACACATACGTGCATGGATTGGCAAAATATATCAACTAGAACCATAGCGATTGAGCTTTGCATTCGGCTCATGCAACAAGCCTCGAATGACTAATTAGAGTTCACACGGCAACTGGAAGCATAATATAAAAAAAAGACGACTCCCTCCAATAATATTATACATAAGATTACAATCAAGCAAAATTAATTAAAAATATGACTACAAACATAGTTTCCAACTAATTATACATAACGTCATGCGTGCATAATTTTGGATTCAGTACTACTCATGAGGTAATTAATAGGTAAAGTTAATACGTTGAAAGCCCAAAATACAAACATAAAAGGCTTGCGATGATCTATATATATCGATATTAATTCCGTACTTTGATTTTCAAGCATACATGCATGTGCACGTCTGAACTAATTAGGCTTTGATTTTGAGCCGCCACCAACATATTTGTCAAAGTCCTGTCTAGGAATAGTATGGTGATCATTGAAATCATCTACATGGTACCCGCCGTTCACCTCGTTATCGTCCTCTTCTAGCTGCCGCTCATGTTCTTCATGCCCATACCCATCAACCGCTGAAGCTTTTCGAGCTGTTGCCAAATAAGAGCTCATGACCATCATCAAGACTAGAGTGAGTGCTAGGTACCTCATTCTTCAGCTAGAGCCCTTGCTGTTTATCACTGCCATTCAGAACCCAAAAGAAACATGAGAAAGTTAAAGAAATATCATTTTCATGATTGTGTGTGTGTTTGTGTGTGTGTGTGTGTACATAAAAGTTTCTGGAAGTAATAATAGAATATATATTTACTCGCCTAACAATATTTAACAGATCAGTAAGAGGCTTCCGGAGATCTCCTAGGGGAGGAGAAGTTGAAGCGATTTATATAAAGAGAGGTGCTAGGGTTTAGATGATAGATCAATATTGTCAACGTTAACGAAGAATATTTAATGATGAAGTCTCCACCAAAGAAGCAAAGCGAAGTGGGATGCCCCTATAATTGAATTAAAATTGTTTTTAAAACAATTAAAATGATGAAATTGAAGGAATTTTTTTTCCAAAATGGCACTATATATAAATAGGAAGATTCCATCATATCGGTGGAATTATATATCCAAGTAAAAACAAATGTGTCAATCAAGCACGGGAATTGCAAGTTGCATCGCAATATTGTGACGTAAAATCGTATAACTGCAGTTGTCTCTATACATTATCTGAAGATCATTATATAAACAGAACCGCTTCTAAGTGGTCAGTCCAATAATCCAGTAATAACAGCCCTCTACTTAGAAATTGCCACCTCAGAAAACACACTAAACTCACATTAGACTTGTGCGCATGGGATAGCAGGGCAAAAGAGACCAGCTGACCGTGTGTGTGCTTCCATAATTGCATTCGACACTTCGTGATTGTGTGCTTCCAGAACGCCGAGCAAACCTCCACCGCCCCCAGTCCACCACCACCGCCACCAGTGTCCTTGGCTGATATACAGACACACACACTCTATAGCTCTCAACAAGAAGTCGCAACGATCCCAAAAATTATTGATAAAAATAACTACCGTAACTTACCTCATGGTAAGAATAGAAAAGAACACCATCACGGCAATCACCAACAGAAGTTCTAGTAAAATATGAAGTCAAAGTTGTTATCATAAAGCTTGTCCTTCCTGCAAACCTTTTCATCCTCTGAGGATTGTCACTCGGAAAACCACATACATAAAACTGAAGAAAGCAACAACTCAGTCAGCAAATGGGATTTTTTTTTATAGGTAAACCAAACATCATAAAAAAACATTTGGACAAAAAAAATCAGCAAATGGAAAATACATAGACCTCATTGATTCTAGAATAAAAAAAGCATACCTTCAGATCTTTTGCTAACCAAACTGAATGAAAGAAAGAAAGGGAAAAAAAAAAATAATAACAGAAGAAGAAACAAAAAAAGAATTTCACAACTTACACTATTACCAGCAGATGCACAACTTATTCAATTTATTTTCCGGTCGAAACTCTCCGATATTTACATCCCAAAACATCTCCCAGTCCACACTTACTATTTTGAATGCCTATCCCATTTCAATGACCGTCCCTGTCTCATCAATGGCGCTAACAATGTCATATACTCTTACGCCGAGGTGGAGCTCACACGTAGGGTCGCTTCTGGCCTCCACAAGTAGGGCAACAAACACGGATAAGTAATCATGCTTTTACTCCAAAACTATCTCGAATTCATGTTCGCGTTCCTCGGCGCATCCCACATCGGCACAGTGATCACGACAGCTAACCCTTTTTACACGCCAGCTGAGATAACGTGCGATGGAGGGCGTGCAACTCTGTGAGAGGGGGGTCGAGGCTGCGAGAGGGAACATGTGACGAAGGCAAGAGGGGGATTGAGGTTGGAAGAGGAAAACCAAAGGAGGGGGGTGCGAAATGGGAAGGGATTTCGGGAGTGCGAAGTGGGAAAGTTGGGGAGGAAAACCGGGGGGGGGTTGCGAGAAACGGGAAAGTGGGGGTGGGTGTTTCATATCTGATGGAGTGCCTCCACAAAATTCTTGTAGTAGAACGGCTATCTGTCACAAATTTATTGGTGGGCTGTTATCTTCCCAAAATAAGCCCGACCGAACTGCAGGTATTCTCTTATATAAATAATTAAATATATATGGTTAATTTGTGCAATGGCCATAAAAATTTTTAATATAATAAAATGGCATTAATGACGTAGGCGAGAGCAACTTCATCATTTCAAATATTAACAATGCACAAAAAGTCAACATTGTAGCTTAATTTTTAAATCAACACGTCAATTTTGTCAATTTGGTAGTTGAGATCTATTTAGGGGTGGGCAAAAGCTCCGCCCACTCCGACTCTGTCGGAACTCTGACAGCACTCCGACTCCGACGGAGTTCAAATTGGAGTCAGAGTCAGAGTATAGAGCCCATGGTGGCTGCAGACTCTGACAATTCTTTTAAAAAATTTCACATAATCAAGAGGAACAACGCCGTTTTGTTTAGAAGGGGTTCCAAAACACAGGACGCCCTACTGAAGTAACTAAACAACGGGTTTTACCTGAAGCGAAACGACGTCTTTTCGTGAAGAAGGGGGTCCAAAATGCAAAACCCCCTTCTTCCCCCCTAACTTTCGCTGCACCTTGCACCTCCCATTTCGCACCTTGCAGCTCTCCTCTCCACAGCACCTTGCACTTCTCTTGTCCACACTGTCCCCAACCTATCTGCCGTCGCCTGAGGACACCGCGAGCCACCTTCTAGAGTTCATCAAACCAAAACTATTCGTAAGCTCACTCCCTCCATCACTTAGTTTCTTTTATAATTTTAGGGTTCCAAAATCCTTTAATTGCCATATTGTGGTTTGAAATTTGTGAGTGTGTATCATTTGTTGTTTGCATTTCATTGATTTTGGTTTGTAGGCTGTTAAATTTAAGAATTAAGGGATTTTGTTTTTGGGAAAATTGGGATTTTTGGTTCCAGACAACGTTTGCTTGATGCCCGCTCAAGTGTGGCTCGAGCGAACTCCACACCGATTTATCGCTTGAGCGAGCTTCATACAAATTGTTTGCTCGAGTGTTGCTCGAGTGAACTTTACACAGATTATTCGCTCAAGCCTTTGCTCCAGTGTGGCTTGAGCGGATGGTCAGTTTGTGTGTTTTATTTATTTTCAAAACCACAAACATAGTCAGACACATGTTTTTCCTTTTCAATGTGTAGATGATTTTCATAACATGTTAAATGACGATTGTTTGTTAATTGTTTCAGATAATTTTATACCAAGGCTTCGCAAAGAAAACTATGGATGCTACACCATCCTGCCGCAATTCTCCACAAGAGGATGACGTATAGCCATTGGCATCACCGACAGGTACTTCGGGTTGTAGATGCCCATCTAGAGTAGCTACCTCTTGTGCAAATAGTCGAGTCCCAATAGATTAGAAGATGTTGATATGCTTAATGAGGAAGAGCAGTTAATGAATGTTGAGGCAGATCAACAAGCACGATCTAGTAACTATGGGTAACTATGGGACATGGGAACATTTCACCAAAATTCTCGGTGATCGTGAGAACTCGCAGGCTCGATGCCACAACTATGCACAACTATGCGGTTGTGATTTCAAGAAATAAGGCACGTTAGTATTAATAGCACATCTTACGGGTAGCCAGTGATATAAGATATACAAAGGGTTGGTGGCAACTGATCAGATAAAATTGAGTTACGAGACTTCTACGGCCACTAATGGCACACAAATTTAGAAGCTATCAATCCCTTAATACAGTGAGAAGATGTTGATGAATGTTCTTGCAGAGATGATCATCACTGATGAGATGCCTTTTACCACAGTTGATAAAGCAGGCTTACACAAATTTGTGCACACTTTAGAACCACAATTTCTCATGCCTTCACGGTATACGGTGATTCGCGATTATTTGAAGAGGCATGCCAAGGAGAAGGTAGTGCTAAAGGAAATGTTTGTTGCCACTGGCCAGAGAGTGTCATTTACGATTGATATGTGGACCTCCATACAGAATGTGGGCTACATGTGTATTATAGCCCGCTTTATTGACAGTGAGTGGACATTGCAAAAGTGGATTATTGGCTCCAAAGAAATTTTTGATCACAAGGGTTTATCTATTGGCACGGAGAAGGATGACTGTATAAAGGATTGGAGGATCAGAAAAGTGTTTTGTATCACTATTGACAATGCTAGTGCCAATGACACTGCCATTGATTGTTTTAGGGGGAATACTACGATAAAGGAGGATATCATTCGTGAGCACCAGTTTATCCATGTTCGACGTTGTGCTCATATCATCTACCTCATAATTTTTTAGGGGTTGAAGGAGGATGATGATTCCATTACTAAACTCCGGAACCTTGTGAGATATGTGAGAGCTTCCCCCCAACGGCTCTGCCAATTTAAGGCAATAGACGAACAACTTGAGACCCCATCTTCCAGTATGTTGCAACTGAATGTTTCGACTCGATGAAAATCTACATACATAATGTTGGATGTAGCACAAAAGTTCCAAAGAGCGTTCGAGCAGATGGAGGTCGAGGATGGGGGCAAATGCTTTGTTGGAGTTAGTTGGGGGGAGAAGGGGTCTCGGTGCGTCATACACAGTTGATTGGGCCAATGTCAGGTATTTTATTCATTTTTTGAAGTTATTTTATGACATAACTATGTGGATATCTGGGAGAAAATATTATACTGTAAACATGTACTTAAAGAAGCTCTCGGGGCTTTATTTCCACTTGTAACAGAGTTGTGCTGACAGTGTGGATTTGTTGAATGCTATGGCTATGAGAATGAAATACAAATATAATAAATATTGGAGGGATGTTCAGAAGATAAATAGATTATTATTTGTGGCTGCGATCCTTGAGCCCAATATAAGTTGGCGATTGTAGAATTTTAGATTATGGACGTCCTCGGTGATGAGGATGTTGATCACTTTATTAGAGAGCTTAAATGTGATATACATGATTTATATAGCCATTACAACAGCAGTGGTCAGTCTTCAATCGAAGGTGGTAGCTCCTCAATCCTGACCGGCTCGACATCTTTCTTAGATGACACACATGCACATAGTTCAAATGTTTTGATGCTACGATGGTAACATCAAAACCATGCATAGAAGAATATTATGCAGTGTAAGTCTGAACTTGAGTATTACTTTATGGAAGATGTCAAGGCACCTAGTGAAACACTCTAGATATTAACTTGGTGGAAAGTGAATTCTGGCAAGTTTCCAGTCCTTCCCCGAATAGCTAGAGATGTACTAGTTATTTCTATCACTACGGTTGCCTCGAAGTAGCGTTTAGCATCGGAGGTCGTATCTTGGATGCTTATTGGACTTCATTGTCTTCTACCACCGTCAAGGCCCTCGTTTGCGCATAAAACTGGTTTAGTCAACGCCTATTGGAGTAGATATCGTTGATGTCAAGAGCTATAAGCTTGAATTGGGTAACTTTATGGTTTTAAATGTTTTCATTATTCAATTTATAATTTATATGATTTTGTAGACCTATTTGTGAACCCCAGAATAATTGTGGATGAATGAGACGGACGCATCGTGGGATGGAGAACCCATTGGCCCCTTTATTCGTGAGAAACTCAATACCATGATTACCATCATGCAAAACTCGTTAGAGTTAGAGGTGGAGGTGACTTCATAACTTAATAATGTGTCCGATTTTATTTCATGTATCACTTGGTTGATGGTTTAAAAGTCTATAGTTAAATGACTAAAGAAAAAAGATAGTGCATCTTATTAGTAAAGCTTCATGAGAAAATCACTATCGAGTCATCGACTCAAATGCATGTACTGTCAGGATTGATGTGGAGGATTGTGGCTATTTGAATCAAATCTATAACATTATTTATATTTTGGTGCTGTAAATTTAAATTTATCGTTTGCACACATTAAATCACCTATTTTTGTATTGTACATGATTTAATCATTGTATTTAAATTTGAGTTTTTTAACTTATATTGTTTTTACAGTATTTTAGATTTTTCAATTATTTTGTCTTTTTTTAATACTTTTAAACATGGGTGGGCCAATCTGAGTTTCAGATTGGGTTGTGGGCCTAGGTGCAATCTGAGTAGGGCAAGCCCACTTCAACTCCGATCGGAGTTCGGAGCTAACTCCTATCGAAGCTTCGAGCTCCGAACTCCGATCGGAGTCAAACTTCGACTCCAGGAATCGGAGTGCACCCCTAGATCTATAACAATGTAAAAGGGCCAGGTGATCATACAAGAAAGAAAATAGTGCCACTTAATTTTTAAACAAGGTGACTAGTTGCCAAAATTGGCAGTTCAAATGTTACGATATAGTTTTAACCCTCTAACCACAAGTCAAGTAATTTTCTCACTGAGTCTCCTCTTCCATCTCTCGAGAAGGGCAAGGTTGAGTTTTGAGTTAGTCTTTTATGTCTTATTGAAACAAGGAAGACGTAGGTGTATTCCCCTGGTGTTATCATTATGGATCAATTAACAGAATGTTGGGGTCAATTGCGATTAACCAATAAGCAGGGACTATCGATTAACCTTGATCAGGGTAAGGTGGAGGAAGTTGCTCGGAAAGGTGAGCCCTGTTTGGTGAACAAATTATGTTCAGAAAGATAGATAAACAAGGAAGTGGTATGATCAACAATGATGAAAATTTGGAAGGTTTCATTACTTTTGCAAGTGAAACTGATAAGATGCGAGTGTTAGGAGGGAAACCATGGTTATTTGAAAATTATCTATTTATCCTAAAGGTGTTTGACGGGTTTATTTAGCCTCACCAAATTATGTTTGACTCAAAGGTTTTCTGGGTACAACTGCACAATCTCCCTTTAGCGTGTATGAATCAGGAAACAAAAGACATATTGGGGAAACCATCGGTGAAATGCATGAGGTTGACGTTCTGGAGGATGGGGAAATTACTTATGGGTGAAAATAGAGATTGACTCGAGGAAGGTTGTATCGAGGAAGGAAACAAAATGCGGATACCCATAAAAGATGAAAAGCTGCCTCGAATTTGCTTCAACTATGGACGATTTATTCATGACAAAAAGGTTGCAGCTCTTTTGAAACCATTGTTAGCATAGAATGGTAATTATCCAAAAAATAAAGCATATAAAAAGAACAATGATAATGAGAAGGAGCATTCTTAGGTAAAGAAGCAACCATCCAGGTGAAGAGAGTCACTCCGAGGGCCGTCGGCAACGATGGAGACGAATCAAGTGCTGCTGGTACTTCTCGAAAAATTAGCAATTATGAGAATGATGGAAATGCTAGGAAAATCTGGGGAATGTGATTTTGATATGTACAATCAATTAAATAAGGTGCAAATAGAGGGGATTGGTGTTTTTTACTCTGGAAGAATCCCACTTATTGATGATGAGGAGATAATTTTGGGAGAGGGCATTGGTGAATTATCCCCAACCATTGAAGGAGATAAGATACTAGGGGAAGATACAATGAAGCAACTTAGAGTACGAAAAAAATGACAGAACAAGATTAGTTGAAGACAAGAAGAATAGGGGAGGAAGAAACTGGAAGAGGAACGAATGGGAACAAGGTAAACACTCTGTATCCTCTAATCCTCTTGCAAATAAAGGTAAATTCTATGATGGAATTAGCATGGTATCTAAGAATTTTGAGTCGAAAGAAGGGTAGAATGGGGGTGGGTTAAGAATTTAGGATTTCAACATGGTCATTGGTGGAGGTTGCTTGCCAACCTTGCCAAGAGCCATGAATATTTTAAGTTGGAACTGATAGGGACTTGGGAACACCCGGACAGTTCAAGATATTTGCCTTTTGGTAAAGAAGACCTAGAAGCAGCTCAAACTAGTTTTTCTCATTGAGACAAAACTAGTGACTTACAAAGTTGAATATTTAAAGAGGAGGCTAAGTTATGAAGGTTGTTTTGCGGTTGATCTGAGAAGAAGAAATGGGGGGGAAGGGGGGGGGGGGGGGGGGGGTTAACAATGTTTTGGAAGTTGGAGGTAGGAGTAGAAGTTCAAAGTTTTTCCCGGAGGCACATTAATGTACAAATGAGGGAGACTTTAAACAAACCTCACTGGTTACTAGTTGGCTTTTATGGGAACCCTGATCTAGGAAAAGAAAGGAAACATGGAATCTACTGAATATGCTAAAGCTATTTGATCAACAGACATGGTGTGTGATTGGTGATTTTAATGAAATTCTAACACAAGATGGAAAGAGTGGGGGTAGACAAAGAGCTAACACTTATATGGAGAATTTTAGGGAGGTTTTAGAAAATAATAATCTATTTGATTTTGGATGGAGGGGTGACAAGTTCACTTGAGCAATAAGCATGAAGACCATTCTTTCACAAAAGAGAGATTAGATAGAGTAATAGCAAAACCTAAATGGGCAGAAGTTTATAAGGATTCAAGAGTGGATGTTTTAGTGGTGTAACGACCCGACACAATAATTCTAAGGTTAGAATATTGATAATTTTTATTGGGACTAAATTATATTTAATGGGCCATATTGTATAAGCCCACGAGCGATAAAATATTGAGATTGATTAGGAGTTTTAATTAGGTTCAATAACTAGGTTAAATCCCCATTATTATTTATTGAACGAGTTAGCCTCCTTTTAAAATTTAAGGAACAAATATTAGAAATTTATTTCAATTTAAAATCATCACTGATTGAAGTCTTCTACTCAGTCTTAGTCACTCCCAATCCTATATTGAATGAACAACTAGATCATATTTTTAAATTTAAACTCTCTTCTGGAATGATCGTGACCGAGTCCGCTCGAAGTCATACTCATCGGCACCCTCTCCCAAATCTCTTTATAAATATCTCTGATAAGTGTGATTTTTATGTGATTTTTATTATTTTTTTATTTATGAAAAGTGTTAGCTTTTCTTCAATTCTATTGATTTTATTTTATTTCTATATGGTTTTCTTTATTTTCTTGGATTTGAAAGAATGAGAAGATTTAGTGCGAAAGGAGAGCATTTTGGTACAAAAGAAGAGACTACAGATCCAGACCGACGAGAGGCAGCGAGATCTGAAGAGAGTCGAGGACATTTAGGTGAGGAGACTCAATGGTGACCAGAAATGGCAACAAGAGTTAGGCAATGAGCGATATATTACCTTCTGGGCGAGAAGACTTGTCGACAAGGCTCCGGGTGGTTAGATTGGGCGACTAGTCTAATCGACCAACATAAAAGACCAACCTAAACAACATCGTGGGCAACAACTATTCAAGGTGAGTAGCTTTATCGCTCGGTAGGTTGGCAAGAGGGTTCTACCATCCTGGTCGGGAGTCTTTCCTCTAGGTAGGCGAGGAAACCAGTTATATTCAGCGCACACAGCATCTATCCGATGGGACCCTTCCGAGTTTCGCAATCAATTTGCTGACCACCAAATCCTCCTGAACTTCGTAAATCAAGTCGTTTATTACTGAATCTGCCATTTTAGATAATTCTGTTATTTTTGGAATAATTTCTTTTATGTTAACTTTTATCTTTAGAAACTATTTTCCAGATCTTTAGGCTAGATTGTAGCTGCATTTATCTTGTTTCCAGATTTGAATTTTGGCATCTATTTAATCCCATCTTGTGTGATGAATAGAGGGGGAGGAGAGTCTGAGTTTGAGAGTAAAAATATTCCCTAGAGTTTAAGTTTCTTTCAAGGAGGCGAATCTGGAGGGTAGAGGCGAGAGCTGCATGCTCCGTCAATCGACTCCAATGAAGAACACTAGTTTTATTGTTTTTCTTTTCAATTTCACTATGAACTAATTCTATTTTCTAGAGCTTTGATGTACTCTATCATTGAACACACAATTTATATTCTAAGTTATTTTACTTTCAATATTTCTATGATTGAGTGTTTATTCCTTGTTCTTAGTGCTTGCAATTTTCTTGCTAATTATTGTTCGATCTATTGAATCGCAATGAGACCGAGAGGTGATTTGTGATTAAAGCTCTATAATTAAGCACCATTAGTTGAGCAAAAGTAGAGATACTTTATCGAGATTAGTGTGATTTTCAAGAAAAATCCAAAGAACTTAATGACTCTCCAATTAGTTAAATTCACATAGAGATATGGAGTTATTAATTGGTGGTATTTTTAGTATTGTTGGAGAGAAAATATTGAATAGTTAAGGGATTTTTATCATCAACTTGGGATAATTGAAATTTTATAATAAGGAAGAATAAATTGTATGGGATTTGCTAGATGAAATCAAACGTTCTAGATATATTCTTATTATCTTTAAAATCTTAATTTTAATGTTCTTTTCTTCAATTTAGTTTAGATAATCTATTCTTTAAATCTCGATTTTACAAATAGTAATTAATTTAGTAAATTTTAGTACTCGATAGCATCATTAATCCTTGTGGGTTCGACATCCGTTTTCTTTAAAAACACTTTACTACTTGTTACGATTCTGTGCACTTGTAGGTATTTTCGGCACAACAAGTTTTTAGCGCCATTGCCGGGGATTAGTTATTTGTTATTGATATTGATACTAGCTAGATTTTTACTACTTTAGATTTTATTTTGGTTTAAGAAAAAACATATTTGGTTTAAGTTAGATCTCAGTTTGGTTTTTGTTTTCAAGAATCATAAGTGCATGGCCCGATCTAAATCATTAGATCATACACTTTTCGATCTCGAGATTGAAAGAACCTTACATTGGATCAATAAAGAGAAGAAGAAAGTGGTCGCTACATCTAAAATTTAATATGGTCGACTAGGAGCACAAGGCGTTAAGAGACAATACTTTTACCACATTGGCGGCGCAGATGACAAATCTATCACAACAACTAGGTAAGATGAACGTTAATGCTATTCAAGCTAATGTTATTTGTGATCATTGCGTAGGAAATCATTCAAGTGTAGATTGCCAAGTGGGGAATCCTTTTGCCCAACCGAGTTATGAACAAGCCCATTACGTGTCCAATTTCCAAGTAAAAAAAATCCTTATTCAAAAACGTTCAATCCCTGATGGAGAAATCACCCTAACTTTTCATGGAGCAATAACCAAGTGCTGGTTAGACCACCTCAACAGTTTTCATAGCAAGAGAAGAAGGCGACACTTGAAGATATGATTATGCAGTACATGCAAAAGATTGATATGGTGATCCAAAACAACTCGGCTTACTTGCAAAAGACTGATATGGTGATCCAAAACAACTCGGCTTCAATTCGCAATCTTGAGGCACAAATCAGTCAGCTTTCAAACATGCTTACCGAGAGGATAGCAGGGATTTTACCGAGTAACACTATGACCAATCCGAAGGAACATGTCAAAGCCATAACATTGAGAAGTGGGTGGACATATGACTAGCCACAAACATTAAATACCGAGCGAGATGCAGAAGCTACCGAAAATGTGGAGTTCGAGAAGAAGGAAACCGAGTACGCAGTGAAAGAAGTAGAGCGGGATGCGATCGACCAGCAAGTTGAGAAGACTAAAGAGAATAAAGGGGTTGCAAAACTCAAGAAATCCAGTGAGTTTATATATGAAACTTCTTCTATTTCAATTTATGATCTACCAATTCCTTTTCCGCAAAGATTAAGAAAAAACAAGATTGATAAATAGTTCTCTAAATTTCTGAGTATATTTAAGCAACTGCATATTAATATTCCCCTCATTGAAGCTTTAGATCAAATGCCTAAATATGCAAGATTTTTGAAGGATATATTGTCAAACAAGCGAAAGTTGGAGGAGCATGAGACTGCAATGCTGACCGAGGAGAGCAGTGCAATTTTACAAAAGAAGTTGCCGCCTAAGTTAAAAGATTCAGGGAGTTTCACGATCCCTTACACTATAGGAAATTCATATTTTGATAAAGGTTTATGTAACTTAGGGGCAAGTATTAATCTAATGCTTCTCTCTGTTTTCATGAAACTAGGTCTTGGAGAAGGAAATCCGACCACCATCTCTCTACAATTAGCGGACAAATCTATTAAATGCTCGAGAGGACTCATTGAGGATGTACTGGTAAAAGTTGATAAGTTCATCTTTCTAGCCGATTTCATTGTACTCGATATGAAGGAGGACGATGAGATCTTTTTGATACTGGGCCGACCTTTCATTGTGATGGGGAGAACTTTAATTGATGTCCAGTAAAGGAACCTCATTTTGAGGGTCGGCGAGGAGCAAGTCACTTTTGACGTATTTAAATCTATGGAATTCCCTTCCAAGATACGTTCTTGTTTTCAAATAAGCGATTGAGACATTATCATGGCTGACAAGACTTATGGAGCTGAATTTCCAAAGCTACCACGTAAGGAACCACCCAATTTTGAACTCAAACCGCTTCCATCAAATTTAAGGAACGAACAGGCCGGGGAGATCTCCAAGGGGTACATGGCTGCACCTTCAAGGAAAATATTCAGCTGGAAGATAAAAAAAAAAAAAAAAATCAGGGGGGCAACTCTTACCTTCTCTCATTCTTTGCTCTAGTTTTCTTCATTTTTTCCATTGAGGACAATGTAATATTTAAGTTTGGGGGGGAATGGATATTATTTTATTTAAAATAATAATAATGATAATGATGATGATGACAAAAACAGTATGATTTGATGAATAAAAAGCCTATGATAAGAATATGATTGAAATTGATTATAATTTTTAGGAAAAATTCTCATTGCTTAAGTCAAGTTGTTAATTCTTTACTTGATCTTACTTAATTTGATATCTTCTACGTTCAATGAATGCTTCTTAGGATCATTAATCGTTTTGAGTACCTAGAGAAATTTTATGTGAATTTTGTGAAGTTGTATGGTCTCAACTTAGTCTAGCGCTGATTACACTCGAGGTGAAATCCTAGATAGAATATTACTGGGGAAATGATTAAGGCATTCTTTGCACTGATTGAGCATTCTAAGCTTACATGTTTATTATTGTTATCCCTAGCCACCTCTTTGAGCTTTATTGAATTATATTTCAGCCTTATATTTTTCTTTATTGCAAATCTCATATTTTCTAGCCTATTTGAGCTTAAACACTAATGTCCTTACCTTTCAAAGAGAATCAAGTTTATATAAAATCACAGACTCACAAGAGCATGAAAGGCAAGAGAGGTAAAAGGTCTACAAGTAAGTTAAATTATAGCTATATTATCAAAATCATAAGTTTGGGGGTGTGAGTCAACTCGTCTACTGTGTAACCAACAAGAAAAGGTCGACGAGAGTCATCCACAAAGGCAACCAGAAAGGTATGGAATACTTCCATGAAAAAAAAAATAGAAAAGAAAAGCCAAGAAAAGAAAATGGCTGACCTGCCGAATAGAGGGGTAAAGAGAGAGATACTTGAAAGAGCAATAAAGAGAGGTATGTTGAGAGATTCACAATGATTGAGAAGAGATGTTTTTGTTGGAAGAGAGAATGCTAATTTATTTGTCTGTTGGTGTTCAAACTTAAGTTCTATTGCTTTGTTTAAATCCTACCTTTTCTTTGTAGCCCTTACCCCAGCCTTACATTACAAGCTTAATAAAGACCTATTGATCCATGGTGATAGTTTTTGTTCTACATTAGTAGAGAGTGATTTGAAAAGCAAGCCTATAGAGTTTTTAGAGATCCATTATTTATTTACTTGTTTGCATAAAACTATCCGGGGAGCAAATGATGGAGTGAGAATGATGGGTATGCATGAATGTGGAGATGGATAATGCAGCGGAATCGAGTTTTGAATTAACTTTTGGACTTGATTGATCTTGAATGATTCCTTTGAATTATAGACTTTAGGCAATCTTTGAGGCAACAAATTTTATGAATCAAACCAATGCTTGTTTTAACTGTCATTCTTTTCTTATTTGCTCGAGGGCGAGCAAAGCTTAAGTTTGGGGGTATTTGACAAGTGTGATTTTTATGTGATTTTTCTTACTCTTTTATTTATGAAAAGTGCCAGTTTTTCTTCAATTCTATTGATTTTACTTTATTTCTTTACATTTTTCTTTATTTTCTTGGATTTGAAGGAATGAGAAGATTTAGTGCGAAAGCAGAGCATTTTGGTACAAAAGAAGAGACTATGGATCCATACCGACAAGAGGCAACGAGATCTGAAGAGAGTCGAGGAGACTCAATGGCGACAAGAGTTAGGCATTCAGCGATATATTACCTTCTGGGTGAGAAGACTTGTCGACAAGGCTCTGGGCGGTTAGATTGGGCGACCTGTCTAGCCCACCAACTTAAAAGACAAACCTAAACGACATCATGAGCAACAACTAGTAAAGGGGAACAGCTTTACCGCTTGGTAAGTTGGCGAGAGGGTTCTATCATCCCGGTAGGGAGTTTTTCCTCTCGGTAGGCGAGGAAACTAGCTATATTTAGTGCACACGACATCTACCCAGTGGGATCCTTCCGAGTTCTGTAATCAATTTGCTGACCACCAAATTGACTCACTAAAAAATGAGTAACACAAAGGCTATCCCAAGTGCAGGAGGGTTTCGTGTAATAATTAGGAATAAAATTCCTAAATCGTCTCTTCGGGAAAAGTTGTTTAAAATAAAACTCGTGTAAAAGGTAAAAATATTCACAAAGAGAAAATAAAAGTGGAGATATGTGCAATGAGTGGTAGAGTGCAACGGAACTGATAAGGGTACTAGTCATGGACTAGATTCATATTTTTGAATTTTTGAGTGTTGAAATGAAATATAAAAGACAAACAAGTTGAAATTAACAATCAATGAATCAATTAAGCTAAACAATCTTAATTAATCTGAAAATTAAATAATAAAACTGAAATTATTTAAGTCATAATTAAGCTTTAATTAATCTAATATGCAATGGAACTAAGAGATTAATAAAACTAAGCTAAGATTTAAATTAGATTAGAAAATAATTGACAAAATACGAGCTGAAAATTGAAAAGCCCCAAAATCAAGATTCTAAGGTTCATCCTTGTATTCAAATCACAAATTCTCAAAATCAATGTATAGCAATTGTAATCACTATTAAATGAAAGCTTAAAAGAGCTAGAAAAATAACGACATTAAGTAAAATAAATAGCAAATAAATTGCCCAAACTTCTAAGCCAAAAATATCAAAAATAGTCCATAAACTTTAAACTGAAATTAAAAAAAAGTAGGGAATGAAAAGAGCAAGCCAAATGAATGGATGAATATGTAAGTGAGAGTTGTAAAGAAGAACTTCCTGGCCAAGTGTAAAATGCTTGGGACGAATTTTCTGGTCATGCAGAATTTTCATGCGTTCCTTCGCCAGCTGAGCATTGTCATAGGCATCTCAACGAGCTTTATCCAATTCGTTGATCTGTAATTTTCTCAACTCTAAAGCTTCATCAAGTGACATGTTAACATGTTTTATAGCCCATAGAGCTCGATGCTGAATATTAACAGGTAAATGACAAGTTTTACCTAAAACTAATCGATAAAGGAACATCCCTAGATTAGTTTTAAAAGCTGTCCTATATGCCAACAAAACATCAAGAAACTTAACGGACCAGTCTTTCTTATTAGGATTGATAGTTTTCTCCAAAATGATTTTGATATCTCTGTTTTCCAATTCTGCTTGCCCTTTTGTTTGAGGGTGATAAGTGGTAGAAACTCGGTATATGATACTATATTTCTTCATGAGTGTAGAAAATGGTTTGTTGCAAAAATGAGAACCCCCATCACTAATGATAACTTTGGGCATGCCAAAGTGAGCAAATAGAGATTGCAAAAATTTTAGGACAACACGATGGTCATTTGTTTTGTAAGCGACGTCCTCCACCCATTTTGAAACATAATCCACGGCCAATAAAATATGTGTTTCCAAAGGAAACCGGAAAAGGTCTCATGAAGTCTATTCCCCAACAGTCAAAAATCTCTAAAGTGAGAATAGGGGAAAGATGCATCATGTCTCTTTTGCTGATGGTTCCCAATTTCTGACAAGGCTCACAAGGCTTACAAAAATTATAAGCATCTTTAAACATGGAAGGCCAGTACAAATCGCTTTGCAAAATTTTAGCGACTAATTTTTTTGCTGAAAAATGACCACCATATGCACCCATATGACAAAATCTCAACACAGAAGAAAACTCATAATCAGGAATGCATCTTCGAAACAATTCGTCCGAACAATATTTGAAAATGTATGGATCATCAAAGTAAAAGTGTCATACCTAAGAGAGAAATTGACGCTTATCTTGGGTGGACCATTCAGAAGGCATTTGCTCAGTTACTATATAGTTGACTATGTCAGCATACCAGGGAGCTCTATGAATCACAAAGAGCTGCTCATCTGGGAAACTATCATCGAGAGGAAGGCTGGCATTTGAAGAGGAGGATGATGACAATCTAAAGAGGTGGTCAGCTACCACGTTTTCAACTCATTTCTTGTCCTTAATGTTGATGTTGAACTCTTGAAGTAATAAAATCCAGCGGATTAAGCGTGATTTGGCATCTTTCTTAGTCAACAAATACTTCAAAGTAGAGTGGTCAGTGAAAATGGTAACAGGAGAATCAAGAATGTAAGCCAGAAATTTATCAAGTGCAAAAACCTCTGCAAGCAATTCTTTTTTAGTAGTGGTGTAATTTTTTTGGGCATCATTGAAGGTTCTACTGGCATAATAAATCACAAAAGGTCTATTATCCACACGTTGCCCCAAAACAGCACCCAACGCATAATCACTTGCATCAGTCATAATTTCAAAGGGAATGTCCCATTGCGGGGGTTGCATAATGGGAGCAGTAGTAAGCGATTCTTTAAGGGTATCAAAAGTTTTTTGGTACTCATCAGTCCAAACAAATTCAATATCATTTTGTAAAAGAGTGTATAAAGGTTTTGCAATAGAACTGAACCCTTGAATAAACTGCCTATAAAAGCCAACATGGCCAAGAAAAGAACGAATATCCTTAACCGTCCTAGGGATAGGAAGTTTAGATATTAATTCAATTTTTGCCTTGTCGACCTTTATACTTTTAGAAGAAACAATATGTCACAAGACAATGCCCCTAGTAACCATAAATTGACATTTCTCCCAATTAAGTAAAAGATTTTTTTCCTCACATCTCTGGAGAATATGTGCCTAATTATGCAAACAACTATAAAAGGATTTCCCAAAAATAGAGAAGCCATCCATGAATATTTCACAAATATCATCAATTATGTCAGAAAAAATACTTATCATGCATCTCTGAAAGATGGCTGGGGCATTACATAAACAAAAAGGCATTCTGGTAAAAGCAAAGGTAACAAAAGGACATGTGAAAGTGGTTTTGTCCTGGTCCTCAAGCGCTAAGTAATTTGAAAATAACTAGAGTATCCAACCAATATATCCCAATTAAATCACAAGTTATAAAATTAAGCATAAAATATGCTATAAATCAATTTAAATCACAACTCGGATTTATGCATCTTAACAAATTTTTCATCTAAAACTAATAATAATGTAATAAAATAAATAAAATATATTGGTTCTAGATGTATAAAATATGCAATAATTCAGCTCAATCAGCTTTCACTGCCTTCACTTTTTCCATCTCCATGATCTCTAATCTTCTAGTCAATGCAGCTATTCGGGCTTGAACGTCAGTGTCCTCCTTAAGCTCATATCTGCCCCCACCAGCAATAGCCCTCAGTGGCTGTGCTGTCAATGAAACTCGATTAGTCTGAGTGTTCCATTGTTGTGCGCTCTTTGTAAGATAGTCAAAGAATTACAATGCTTGATCAGGTTCCTTGCTAAAGCATTCTCCATTGCACAAAGTCTGAACAAATTGCTTGCATTCTGTAGTGAGACCAGTGTAAAAATAATTCACCAGCCTCCAGGATTCAGAACCGTGATGTGGGCAGATGTTCACCAAATCCTTAAACCTTTCCCAGTTGGCTTGGAAAGTCTCGTCAGATTTCTGATTGAACTGGCTGATTTACTCTTGTAAATGCTTTGTTCTCTGAAAAGGAAATTTTTTTTGTAAGAACTGACGCTGCATATAAGACCAGTTAGAGATAGAATTAGGCCTCAAAGAATTAAACCAAATTTCTCTTTATCCTTTAAAGAGAAAGGAAATAAACGAAATCTAATAAATTCATCAGTAATGGCTCTATTGATAAAAGTAGTGTAGGCCAACTCAAAATCTGTCAAGTGCTGATAAGGACTCTCAGAATCCATCCCGTGGAACTGAGGTATCACTGACATCATGCCATGCTTAATAGAAAAATTAGGTGCGTCATCAGGAAAAATAATGCATGATGGTGTAGTGGTGTGAGTATGTAACACCCCCTTCCCGTAGGCTAGGAGTGTCACGTGTTTTTCATAAAATAAACCCGGCAAGAGATCTCATATTTAATAAATGAATTTAGGATTTATTTTGTATAAAAAATGTCTAATAAAAAATGTTTTCCAAAAACATTAAATGAACAAACTGAATAAAATCGTATGTCATAAAAATAATTTTATTCTAGAAGGTCTGAAACTAAATTAACTGCTCCTTCTAATCCTGGCTTGCCTGCTCGTATTCATCATCCTCACCTGGGTGGTTAAAAACATGAAAACAAGTTAAAATGAGTCAAAGACTCAGTAAGAAATCCATCACAACGTAAACGTAATAAACATAAGATTTTCATAAAAACTTTCATGCTGAGAGCTTAAAATTTCATGACTGTTCATACTGATGTTTATGCTATGTATAACTGATTTAACTGAATTAACTGACTGATTTATCTGACTGGCCAACACATTTAACCCTGCGTGCGAGGTTGTGCACCGACCCCACATCCCGCTGCAGCAAGGGGAGCCGTTGATAGTATTCTGGCATACTATGGTGGACCACGACTGAGTTTGTGGCTTGCACATCCACCCTGAACTGAACTGCATTGGTACCATGCATCTGAATGGCCATCTTATTAACTGATATGATCTTATCTTATACTTGAATTTAAGATAGCTTACGTGTCTTATACACATGAGATGCATGACATAATACATACATAGTTATAATTTCTGAATCTGAACATGATGCGGAATGACATGATCGTATGCTATGTTGGACGATATGTTTGCATATGACATGAGTGGTTCAAAAATAATGGTTGTCAATGAACTGGCTTGAATAATACTTATATAAGCTAAACTGTGATAATCCTAATTTATGATCAAATTACTTACCTCGCTGCGCTTCTTCTTGAATATCACCTTGTAACTTGAGACCTATATACAATATTAACTATCACTAAATTTGTTCGGAAAACAAATAAGTACTAATATTTTACTTAATTAAATTCACAATCGAAAATGTAGTCAAATAAATATTTTGTTTAACAATTTATTAATAACATAAAATCTGATAAAATAATAATAATGATAATAATAATATTTATAGCTATATGAAATAAAACTTATTTTATAGCCTAAACTTAGGATTGAGTTGTTACAGAGTGAGCTGCAAATAATCCCTATGAGTGTGTGGTGCAGGTGCAGCTTTTGTTTGTTCAATTTCAATGTCTTCGTCTGTAGAAAAAATAGAAGAGCTATCTATTTCTGAACTGTGTATACTATTCTTTGTGCTCGATGTAACTCTAAGCAACCTATTTGAATTGTCTCTCACCCATGACATTAAACATCAGTCCAAATAGCATAAGTAAGGTTCAAGCGACTAAGTAGTAGGTGACAAGTGAAATGTGTAATCAGAGATAAGATATTGAAAGAAACATTTGAGATAAAAATAAAAAAGAAAAAATAACGAGTTTAAATTTACGTCAAGCTAGTATTCCCCAGCAACGGTGCCAAAAACTTGACTCACTAAAAGATGAGTAGCACAAAGGCTATCCCAAGTGCAGGAGGGTGTCGTGTAATAATTATGAATAAAATTCCTAAATTGTCTCATCGGGAAAAATTGTTTAAAATCAAACTCGTGTAAAAGGTAAAAATATTCACAAAGAGAAAATAAAAGTGAAGATATGTGCAATGAGTGGTAGAGTGCAACGAAAATGAAAATGGCACTAGTCATGGACTAGATTCATATTTTTAGATTTTTGAGTGTCGAAATGAAATGTAAAAGACTAACAAATTGAAATTAACAATCAAGGAATCAACTGAGCTAAACATTCTTAATTAATCTGAAAATTAAATAATAAGATTGAAATTATTTAAGTCCTAAATAAGCTTTAATTAATCTAATTTGCAATGGAACTAGGAGATTAATAAAACTAAGCTAAGAATTAAATTAGAATAGAAAATAATTGACAAAATACGAGTTGAAAATTGAAGAGCCCTAAAATCAAGATTCTAGGGTTCATCCTTGTATTCAAATCACAAATTCTCAAAATCAATCCATAGCAATTGTAATCACTGTTAAATGAAAGCTTAAAAAAGTAAGAAAAATAACAACATTAAGTAAAATAAATAACAAATAAATTGCCCATACTTCTTAGCCAAAAATCTCAAAAATACTCCACAAACTTTAAACTGAAATTAAATAAAAAGTAGGGAATGAAAAGAGCAAGCCAAATGAATGGAAATGAAGGTGACAAGCAGTGGAGGAGAACGCTAGAGTGGTAGTTGGACCCCAAAGGAGTTCGTCAATGTGCGGCGTTGGAGCATTCTTTCCTTTCCTTTCTATCCCGTGCGGCGTGAATTCCTTTGTCTCGTATGAATGCAGACCCCCCAAGAGAAATTAATGTGAATTCTCCATGCGCATTAGACCCTAACCTCCTAGAATGTCCTTCCGTCAAAACTCCCAAATGGCCCCCAAGCCTCTCACATCCATGTGTTTTTGGTCTTTAGTGCATGTCTTTTCCTTAAGGAGCCACGTGTGTGAGTTGAGAGAAACCAACTTCCGTCCAAAAATCAAAAGTAATGGGTCCCACATGCAAATGTGACTTTTCTCTTCTTTTTTTTTTTATGCTTTTTCATTTCTTGACCTATAAAAACAATAGAAATTAGAAATAAAATAAAATAAAAAAGAATAATAGAATATAAAAAATATGTTGTGCATACGAATGAATATTGTCCAATTAAATCACAAGTTATAAAATTACGTATAAATCATGCTATTAACCAATTTAAATCACAACTTGGATTTATTCATCTTAACTATTTTTCCATCTAAAACCAATAATAATGTGATAAAATAAATAAAATATATTGGTTCTAAATGTTTAAAATATGTAATAACTCAACTCAATCACAACTCCTCCCGAACTCAGTAAATCAAGCCGCATATTGCTGAATCTTCCATTTTAGATAATTCTATTATTTTTGGGATAATTTTTTTATGTTAATTTTTATCTTTAAAAACTATTTTTCAGATCTTTAAGCTAGATTGTAGTCGCATTTATCTTGTTTTCAGATTTGAATTTTGACATCTATTTAATCCCATCTTGTGGGATGAATAGAGAGGGAGGAAAGTCTCAGTTTGAGAGTAAAAATATTCCAGAGTTTATCATTTAAGTTTCTTTCAAGGAGGCGGATCTGGAGGGCAGAGGCGAGAGCCATATGCTTCATCAACCAACTCCAACGAAGAACACTAGTTTTATTGTTTTTTTTTTCAATTTCATTATGAACTAATTCTATTTTCTATAGCTTTGATGTAGTCTAGCGTTGAACACACAATTTATATTCTAAGTTATTTTATTTTCAATATTTCCATGATTAAGTGTTTTTTCCTTGTTCTTAATGCTTGCAATTTTCTAGCTAATTATTATTCGATCTATTGAATCGCAATGAGATCGAGAGATGATTTGTGATTAAAACTCTAGCATTAAGAACCATTAGTTGATCAAAAGTAGAGATACTTTACCGCGACTAGTGTGATTTTCAAGAAAAATCCAAAGAACTAAATTTGTCTCCAATTAGTTAAATTCACATAGAGATATGAAGTTATTAATTGGAGATATTTTTAGTATTATTCGAGAAAAAATATTGAATAGTTAAGGGATTTTTATCATCAACTTGGGATAATTAGAATTTTATAACAATGAAGAATAAATTGTGGGATTTGCTAGATGAAATCAAACGTTCTAGATCTATTCTTATTATCTTTAAAATCTTAATTTTAATGCTCTTTTCTTCAGTTTAGTTTAGATAATCTTTTCTTTAAATTTCAGTTTTCCAAATAATAATTAATTTAGTAAATTTTAGTACTTGATAGCATAATTAATTCATGTGGCTTGGACATCCGTTTTCTTAAAACACTTTACTACTTGTTACGATTCTGTGCACTTGCAGATATTTTCAGCACAACAATCTCCCTTTCATGTTAATTGAAAAAAATCATAAATCTCCATAAGTGTAGTGGCCGAACCCAAAATAACCAATCCTGCAACGTGCGTGTCCCACGTTCACTACACCAATAGCCGACTGCCTCATTCCTTTGACAACATCGCTCATGTTTTCTCTCTCCTTGTAGTTCACATGACTGATTTCATGTCAAAAATATTGGATTAACGTTGCGAGGTAAGTAGCTTGATCCTAAATTAGGATTAGTATACGTTAGCTAGTTATATATATTATTATTAAAGACAGTTATTTGAAAGCCAATGTTTATATACCACGCATGTCATGATATTTGCAAGCACGTCATTCATCATGTTTTATTCTGCATATTATAGTTATGTATGTATTATGTATCTCATGCATCTCTTGTTGCATAAGACATATAAGCTTTTATAAGGTCAAGTGTAAGATCAAAACAATTCGATAAGATGACTATTTAGATGCATGGTACCAATGCGATTTATGGGTGGATGTGGAAGCCACAGAGCTAAGTGTGGTCTACCATAGTATGAAAGAATACTATTAGCAGCTCTCCTTGTGGCTAAGGGATGTGGGGTCGGTGCACAACTTTACACATAGGGTTAAGTGTGTGGGCTAGTATGATAAGTAAGATAAGTTAGATAAGCCAAGATTAGTCATGCATGTCATATCATACGTATGAAGAGTCATGACTTTAAGCTCTAATCTTGAAATATATGATGAAAAATCTTGTTTTCGTTATGATGAGTTTCTTTCTGAGTAAACACTCATTTTAGTTGTTTTAAGTTTTTAAACCACCCAGGTTAAATTATTTATCCAGGTAGAGGTGTAGGATGAGACTTAGTCTAAGGAGGTATGACAGTGACCTAGATCATGTACACAGATGTTAAGTTATGATTTTATAGCACAGACTTTGAGAAATTTTAATAAATGTTTCTGTGCACTCTCTTTTATGATTTCAATATTTTTAATAAAGAATAATTGTATTATAAGGAATCTTTGTAGGGTGGGCTCCGATTCAAACGGAGTCTGAATGCCCACCTCCGAGCCCGACTCGGATCGGAGGTCAAAATACCCTCAGACTCTGACTCCAATTGGAGTCGGAGTTTGACTTCGATTGGAGTTCAGAGCTTCGATCGGAGTTGAAGTGGGCTTACCCAACTCAGATTGAGCCTAGGCCCATGGCCCAATATCCAAGGCTCAATCTGAAATTCAGATTGGCCCACCCATGTTTAAAAATATTAAAACAACACAAAATAATGTAAAAAAAAAATTAAAAATCCAAAATAATGAAAAAAATAAGTTAAAAAGCTAAAATTTCAATACAATGACTAGATTATGTACAATACAAAAATAGGTAATTTAATATGTGCAAACGATAAATCTAAATTTAAAACTACAAATTTGAAATAAATTTAAATTTATAGCACTAAAATATGAATAATGTTATAGACTTGATTCAAATAGCCACAGTGCCTCGCATAAGTCCTGACAGTCCATGCATTTTAGTCAATGACTCGATAGTGATTTCCTGCATGAAGTTTTACTGATCAGATGCACCATCTTTTTTCTTTAGTCATTTAACTATAGATTTCTAAACAATCAACCAAGTGATATATGACATAAAATAGGACACATTATGAAGTTATGAACTCACCTCCACCTCTAACTCTAACGACTTTTGCATGATGAGAATCATGGTATTGAGTTTCTCACCAATAAAGGGGCTAGTGGGTTCTCCATCCCACAGTGCCTCCATCCTAGTCATCCACAATTAGTCTGGGGTTCAAACTTAGGTCTACAAATATCTTATAAATTATAAATTAAATAGTGAAAACATTCAAATTATGTAAATAATCATTTAAAACTATAAAGTTACTTAATACAAGCCTATAGCTCTCAGCATCAACTGTATCTACTCTAATGGGCGTTCAACTTAACCAATTTTGTGTGCAAACGAGGGCCTCAACGGTGGTCAGAGACAATAAACTTTGATAAGCACCCAAGACATGACCATCGGTGCTAAACATCGACTCCAAGGCAACCATAGTGATATGAATGGCTAGTACATCTCTTGCTATTCGGGAAAGGACTGGAAACTTTATAGAATTCACCTTCCACCAAGTTAATATCTGGAATGTTTCACTAGGTGCCTTGACATCTTCCATAAAGTAACACTCAAGCTCAGTCTTACACTGTATAATATTCCTCGATGCACGGTTTTGATGATACCGTCGTAGGATCAAAACATTTGAACTATGTGCATGTGGGTCATCTAAGGAAGATGTTGAGCCGGTCGGGCGTAAGGAGCTACCAACTTTGGTTGAAGACTGACCACTGCCGTTGTAATGACTATGTAAATCATCAATAACTACCAACTTGGGTTGAAGACTGACCACTGCCGTTGTAATGACTATGTAAATCATCAATATCACATTTAAGCTCTCTAATAATGTGACCATCATCCTCATCATCGAGGACATCCCTAATCCAAAGTTCTACAATCGCTAACGTATATTGGAAGTCAAAGATGGCAGCCACAAATAATAATCTATTTATCTTCTCAACATCTCCCAATATTTGTTATATTTGTATTTCATCCTCGTGGCCATATCATTCAACAAACCCACACTGTTAGCACAACTCTGTTGCAAGTGGGAATACAAGTGGGAATATTTGTGCATGTTTGCAGTATGATATTTTGTCCAAGATATCCGCATAATTATGTCATAAAATAACTCCAAAAATTGAACAAAATACTTGACATTGGCCCATCAACTGTATCCGGCACACTGAGCCCCTTCTCCTGCCAATTGACTCCCGCAAAGCATACCTCATGCCCTCATCCTCGACCTCCATCCACTCGAATGCTCTTTGGTACTTCTGTGCTACATCCAATGTGATGCCCCCAATCTCCGCTTTAGATGGAACAGAGACTTAGAGTGTCGAGACATGCAACACAATGTTACATACCCCCGTTCATGACAGTTAATATGCAATGCATCCTAATATGCAACTAGAAGTATGCAATAATCGCAGTGGAAATAAAAGGTTAAGGTGAAAATATGCAAGAATAACTAAAACATCCCAACTTCATTAGATAATCATCATGTTCGAAATACTAAAGTAGCATAGACTTATATACAAAGTCATATCATTCTCTTAATGCGATCTATAGCGTAAAGGACTTGGGTTATGAACATAAAAATTAAGTCCAGCTTCCTCTCCAGATCCAGCTCCTCCTCAATCATGCGAACCCAATGCTCCATCAATCTTGTCCTGGTCGATTCCTGACACAACTTCTATCATTCCGAGTGGAATGATAGTGATCTCATAAAAGGGTGAGATTTACATGAAATCTCAGTAAGTTAAACAACTAACTGAAACAAAGATAAATCAATCATAAAAAATGATAAATATGCAATGCATGTGATGCGAAAAATCAGTATGCATGTCTCCCATCCAGATTCCTCAACATTTTTTTTAAAAAATATGGAGACACGGATTCTTACTCAATAAGTAATTTCGTCATCATTTTTTTAAAAGACATAACTTCTTCATAAAAATTCCATCATAAATTTTCTTCATCATAGACATACATCATTATCATTAACATAATGTGTGGTAGTATCACAGTTCCCCATATGCATTGTGAGTACCTGCTGGTGACCGTAGTATAACTTACGTTGAAACTATGTTGTCTATAGACTCGTTCTCAATGCATTGGTAAATAACATAACATCATAAAAATTATAACGTGTGCACCCACCAGCTTTAGGTGTCATAACATGTTGACTTCGCTCCAGTGTTCTTTAAAAAGAACCATTTCGAAACCTGTTGACTGTTCTTTGTCAACCCAGGGGTTACCACTCCATTATTAAACACTCCAGAGTGGACAGAGGATTTCCACCAGGATAATTCCCCATCCCGGCCTTTGGGGTCGTGACAAAAATGATTTTCATGCTATACTTTAAAAAAACGATTTTCATGACATGTGCATATGTAGTAAATTTCATGCAAAAATGACATTTATAAATGTAATATGCAAAAATGGTGAAAATGTCATATGTTATGTAAGTATGCACTCAATATTTCATATAACATGATAATTTATGCTCAAAATGATAATTGAACAATAAATGAAACATTTATCAATAATTCATAAGAAATTTATCAATGTGTAAGTCAGAGGCCAACTTATAAACTTTCGGAGAAATTCGAAATTAGCGCCGTAACTGCGTAAATCATGTGTATACTACGTTAGGGTTAATAATCTTATGGATAGGTTCAAAATCAAAGACTTCAAAAATTTGGGTATTTACAAAAATACCCCTAGACTTTCAACAATTGCCATTTAGGCCCTAAATTTTTCACTAATTGCAAATGAACTCCAAATTTAACCAACTTCATGGACTTCATATTTTTGGCATTCTAAAACCATCTATGCCCTTAGATTTTCAGAATTCAAAGTGGAACTTGTCCAATTAGTCCCAACCCATGGCATGCATCCTAGTTGGTGGCTATGTGTATTTTCAACTATTAATCCCTATGAATGCATGCATATGAGATTTTCTTTAATCATTAATGATCACTAACATCTTTAGGGAAATTATGAAGTCTAACCCTTGAGTAATCAAGTATATCCCAACACTTAATCAAAGCTAAGAAATCCTTAATCACCAATATGCTTAAAACCGATTCATGCTTGATGATCAAAACAAGATAGATTTAAAACCTATCATGACATGCTTCTAATCACAAATTTAACCTTCCATAATTATTCTAGGATAATGATAGATCATATAAAATTATGCTTAGGACATGCCATAGCTAAACTTCCAATTAAAAACATTCAATCATTCAAACCTTCCTTTAATTGACCCGGTTTTGCATTAAGCATCATAACCTTCTCAAAACTCAACCAAATTTCATACCAACACTTGGAAACAAAGCTTGAAATGCTAGCTAAGATCAAAATAGAGAAAAGTTAAAAATTTCGTGGTCTTCCAAGCTCTCTAGACTGCCTTACATAAGAATACTTAAGAACTCATCAAAATTCACTCGGTTTGCACTCTTTTGATCTCTAAGAGGGGGAAATGCTCTCAAGGCTCAAGATGATGCTTGGAGCTGTGGTATGGATGAAATGAGAAGGGGAGGGAAGTATTTATAGGTGGCCAAGGGGTGAGGGACGTTGGCTTGGGTGCTTGCTGATTGGGTGAAGTGGGAGGTGCTCAAATCTGCTTGCATGAGCTTAGGTCACTTGTGCAGAATCAAATAGTGCCCTAAACCACCATCATTTCCTCTCCACAGTAGCTGCAAGGGTCCTGTAGATGACTCCAGATTGTGGGGCATCATTTGGATGGTAGCAAATCCCTCAAACCACCCTTGAAAACAGGTGGATGAAGGTGGTTTTGTAGTGGCAGAAAAGTAGGTCGGTTTTGGATCTTTTTGGGCAGCAAAAATGAGTCAAACTCCTTCATGATGGTCATGGAACTTCTTAGTGATTGGGTGGAGAAGGAGGTGAGTGGGGTGGTGATGCAAACCATGGCAGGAGGCTGGTTCAAACTTAATCCAATTGGTTCCTACACAAACTAGACTAAGGTGCACCCGGTTTAGTTCTTTGAGTTGGTTGATGCAACCAATTTCGTCCAAGACTCAAAACTGAGTTTGGGAGGGTCTCATAAGGTGTTTAAGTACCATATTACCCTTGAGGACAAACCACAACAATGTTGGGCCCAAGGGCAAAACAGTCCAAGCATTACAAATGGCAATGCACAAAACCGATTGAAGCATGGTTTGGGCTTGTTATGTCATTTTTCTTAATGACATGTGGAATGGTTTAGCTAGGTTATTAAAATGGTATAATCATGGTTTAAAGGAGTATTAATTCAAGAAAATTTGAATGCAAAAGTTTAAGAAAAGATTAAGCATGATTAAGCTTCAAAGCATGGCTTAAAGTGCACTAACCTCAAGTATGATGGTTAATGGCCTTAGCCAATTTTCAAAACTTAATTTGGGTATTTTGAGTGTGATTTGGGCTTAAGGAAACCAATGGTATGATGTATTCGGCCTTTGATCTTTGAATGGTAAAATGAGTCCAAACATGGCTTTGGGCCATATGAGCTTGAAAAGGGCCAAGGGTCCAATCTACACCAAAAGTTTTATGCCTTCCTATACGTGGGCTAAGACTAGTCTTGATTTTCTAAGGGCTTGGTTCAAGGTTTTTCTTGGGCTAGGCCCATGAATGTACTTGGATCGTAAAAAGTCTCACCAAAATTACTAATGGGCTTGCCTCTTTAATCCTTAGCTCATTAACACTAAGTACCAACATTAATACTAATCTCACTTTCAACCTCAATGAAAGTTATTAACTCATAATTAAAAGCCTAATCTAGAGTACTTAAGGGTTAATCAAGAGTTAATTAAGCGGGGTGTTACATCCAACATCAAGTATGTAGAGTTTCATTGAGCCGAAATGCCCAGTTGCAACATACTGGAAGATGGGAACAAGGAATCGTCTTTCTCAAAGCGAAATGATCTCAAGTTGTTCAGCTATTACCTTAAACTGGCGAAGCAGTTGGGGGGAAGCTCTCACATATCTCACAAGGTTCCAGACTTTAGTAATTGAATCATCAACCTCTTTCAACCCCTTAGAAACTACATGGTTGATGATATGAGCACAACATCGAACATGGATAAACAGGTGCTCACGAATGATATCCTCCTCTATCGTCGTATTCCAGCTAAACCAATCAATGCAAAGTCATTTGCACTAGCAATGTCAACTATGATACAAAACACTTTTTTGATCCCCCAATCCTTTGTATAGTCATCCATCTCCTTGCCAATGGATGAACCCTTGTGATTAACAATTTCTTTGAAGCCGATAATCCACTTCTGTAACGTCCACTCCCTATCAATAAAGTGGGGATGTGATACACATGTAGCCGACATTCTATATGGAGGTGCATGCCTATTCAAACAATCGCGCATCACTGTATACCGTGAAGGCATGGAAAAATCGTGGCTCTAAAGTATGCACAAATTTATGGAAACCTGCTTTGTGAACCGTGGTAAAAGGCTTCTCATCAGTAACGATCATCTCCACAGGAACATATCTCAAACATCTTCTCAATGTAATGAGGGATTGACAGCTTTTTAATCTTCATGCCATCAGTGGCTGTATAAGTCTCGTAACTCAGTTTCGTCTGATCAGTTGCCACCAACCTTTTGTATATCTTATATTGCTGGCAGCCTGTAAGATGTGCTATTAAAACTAACGTGCCTTGCTTCTTTGTTTTGACAACCACATAGTTTCCCACAGTAGTGGCATCGAGTCTGCAGGTTCTCACGATCACCGAGAATTTTGGTGAAATGTTCCTATGTTCATGACCTTTTTTACTAGGTCGTGTTGGTCGATCGGCCACAACATTCATCAACTCTTCCTCCTCATTTAGCATATCAACATTCCTTTCCTTTCATTCATTCAGTCCTTTCAGTCCTTTCATTTATTAGTCCATTCATTTTATAAATATCATTTAAAAGCATAAGCATAAAAATCATCCTTTAAAACATCCTTTAAAACATCATCATTTAAAACATCCTTTAAAATCATCATTTAAAACATCAGTTCATGGCATCATTTAAAATCATTTCATAGCCTCATTTAAAATCCTTTTCATAGCGTGAGTTAAAAATACACTTTCATTGCGTCACTTCAAATATCATTTAAAAGCATTGAGCATAAACCTTAACATTTCATTTCATCATTCCTTTTAGTCCTTTCTTTTTCATTCATTTCAGTCATCAGTCCATTCATTTCATAAACATCATTCAAAGGCAAGCTTAAACATTATCATAAACATGATCTCATGTCATCATTTAAACATCATTTCATTGCGTCACTTTAAAACTCAGTTCATGGCATCCTTAAAACATCCTTTCATGGCATCCTTTAAAACTCATTCCATAGCCTCATTTAAAACATCGGTTCATAGTGTCATTTAAATACAATTTCATCGCATCATTTAAAACATCATTTAAAAGCATCAAGCATAAACCTCAACATTTTGTTTCATAGAAAATAAAGGCAATAGATACTACATATATATCAATCATTCACACGCATACAACTATTACTTGGGGTCCATAAATAGGGGTTGCCAAATAGGGCCTTTACTTACATATACCTTTAAACATTCATATATAGCATACTTTCATAAAACATCATTTCATTTCATTTCATAAAACATCATAAAAAAAACCTTTCATGTTCATTTCATATTATTTGGAAAACTCGTAAGAGTATGAACGTAATACTTACCTAGACTCCATGCCATACGCATATCATGCAGTCCATTCATGTGCGTGTTAGATGACAACTTACATGCACACATAACCTTAATGTCATTCTCTTTCTAGTGCATAAGTAACTATACTAAACACAAACTACACTTCACTTGGACTTTACTCACTTAGACACACTCTTTTGTCTATCCCCATCTTCTATGCTTTCCTTTATCATGTTTCCTCTTTCTACCCTCTTCAGGTCACCTTTTCCAAACTAGTTCGAGTGCTTATCCTTTAAAGTGAACCTCCATGATTCACCCTAAAGTTAAGACACACAAACACTTCCTCACATTCTTCCTACCAAACCAGTCCATCCCAATGCATAACTTGAACCAACCAAGTTATGCATCTCCTTCATGTACCCTAACCCACACTTCATCCTCATTCCCAACCATGCATACCACACAACTTTAAGCCAACATTGACGCTTAAACATCGTGTATCCAAGCTTAAGACATATTACCCATTACATGTTGTAAATCCGTCCAGCACATGTGTCAAATCAAATGCACATGTACCCTACCCCTTTTTTATCACCTAAAATCAACATATAATCCACTAATGCCCGCTTGTGTAAACAAGATCCATATTCCGATACCAACCTTCACTTAAACCTGACAGGGTCATGCTACTCGTCCAACTTCATAAGTCATCCCAACACTTAACACGACATAATCACATTCACAACAACACCTCCCATCACATCTCGTAGCTCGAAACTACTTCCAAGCTACACCGTTATCCATCACTTCACCTGGCATCCCGCCACTTCACTTCTGCACCATCACCCCATTCTTCACGTACACAACTCCACATGCATTCCCTGTCACTTCATGACATCCCGCCATACTCCCTCTACGTCACCATTACACCATTACACCACTCTGTCACTTCACACATACACTCAACCCTTCCCATCACACTTCACATTGCATTACAGCCCATCACTTGACACTACACAACTTCACACTGCACAGTCCATGACACGACGCAACACACTTCACAATACACAACCTAAAAAACTACAATAACTACTCCATTCAAATAACCCAGCACAAAGGACTCCAAAACACAGCACAACACAATATGCAACTTCACAATAATAATTAAACTAACGATGAAAGGGAAGAGGGTTTATACCATGGGTCGGGATAACCCATTGTGTTGCTTGCTGTCTGGCAAGTCCCTATGGTGTCGGAAGCCACTAGCTTGGGCGGTGGCCGCTCCTTGGTGGTCACTGTCATTTCCTTACAACGGGACTATCTTGGAGGACCGGATCTTGGGTTTCTCAGCTAGATCTAGGGTTTGGAGGTTTCTGTGGTGGCGGTAGGAGGTGGGCTTTGGTCTCCCTGTGGTGGTTGGGGACTAGCTTGGCCGCGTACTGTTGTGGTGGTGTGTGTGGGTGCTTGAGGTCGAAGTGGAAAAGAGAAGGAGGCAAGGCATCGGCTGGCTGGGCACAGTGGTGGAGCTCATTGTGGAGTGGTGGCCGGTGAGGCTCAATGACGAGCTCATGGGCTTCTCGTGGTGGAGGTGTAGGGTTCGGCGTGGGGTGATGATGGAGGGATGATGCCATCGATGAGTGGCAGCGGTTAAGGCTGGCCGCGACAGCTGGGAAGCTGAGAGGGAGAGATGAGAGAGAGGGAGAAAGGAAAAGTGAGGGGATTAGGGTTTCCCTGAACGTTCCAATTTAACGTTCGAACGTGAATCGATGAAATATGAGAGGAAATTGAGTTACGTTCGAACGTTAAATTATTGTACGTTTGAACACGAGAAGAAAAATGCGGAAAACTTCCCTCTTGATTTCCTCACCTCTATTATGAGTTGAAATGTTTGAACGTTAAATTTGCAAGGAAATTTATAAACGTTCGAACGTTAAATTTTTGTATGTTCGAACATGAAAATAAAATTGCGGGAAATCTTCAGCTCGATTTCGGTTTCTGTCATAGGAAGTAACGTTCGAACGTGTATATTTAACGTCTGAACGTTATCTACCGAAAATTTAGTTTGAATTTCTTTACATTCGAATGTTTCGTCTAAAATTTGGATGGTATATGTTAACTTTCGAATGTACAACTTAAACGTTCAAATGTTTCATCTAATGATTTAGTTTTTGCATGAATACATGCATGGGAGGAAGCAGAGTCATTTCTGCTACTTCTACCGTGCGCGAAAATAACCAAGAGAGAGGGTGAGAGAGGGTTAGAGTGAGGGAGAGTTGAGTGAGAGAGGGTTAATATTTCAGAACTCTAGCTCCATTGATTTTGGTAAGGAAAAAAATCTTATTCTTTTTTATTTTTTTGAATTTTAAGATATTTGTCTTTTGTTTTGTTTTGTTTTGTTTTTTTTTTTTATATATATATATATTTGTCTGTAACAAGTTAGTGTTATATTGTTTTGAAGGATTAGTTGTTTTGGCAAGTTGAAAGCATTTGATTTGTAAGAAGATATTGTGAGTGCTAAGTATATTTCTAAACTTTAGCAATATGTTTATGCATTTTGTTGTGATTTTATTGTGGATAATGATGAATATGAGATGTGTATAATGTGAGTTTTTTGAAGGACTTAGATGAATTGGATATGGGTAGAGTATTTTGAGTTGAGTAGTGAATTTTGATTGTATATATACATAGTGAATATGTATCAATTGGGTATTGATGGATTAGAAGGAATTAAATTGTTTATATCGATGAATTAGAAGGAAATCTTTGTGATATGGATTGTGTAATATGATGAATTAATATAGAAAATTGTGTTGTGTTTATGCTTACTATTAAAATGGAAAGTTGTATTGTGTTTATGCTTACTCTTGAAATATTGTGATTGTTATTTGTGAACTTTATGAATATTTTGTGAGTTTATGGTGTTTATTGATGAATTAATATGTTTAGAAATATTGTTGTGGGAATATTGTGAATATGTTGCGATATGGATTTGAAATATTGTGATTATTGTTAGTGAATTTTTATTGAATTTGTTTATATGGTTAGAATATATTGCATTTAGTTTGTGGATTTATGTGAATTTTTTGATATAATATTTTTTTATTTTTTTTTATTTTTTTCTTTAACAAGAAAATTATAAATTTAGGAACTTAATTTAAGTTAAAATTAAAAACATTTAATATACATTTAATATGGGAATTAATATTTAATGTTTAATAAGTATATATAATATATTCATACTAATTTGGTTAGAATATGATTATTAAGCAAATTATAAGTATATAACTTAACTATATTTAAAGTATAATATACATATAATAACTATAATTAATAATAACTTATTAAATATTCTTACAATTGTGAAGTTCCAAACCATTATATATATATATATATATATATTATATATATTTTGGAACAAAGAAAGTAAAAAAAAACTCTTCAAGTGCAGAAGTCTTGAACCCACCAAATAAGTAGAGAGTTGGAATAAATAAATATATTTATTTAAAATAAAATAGATAGTTAATAATAAGGATAAAATAAATGCTTATTTAGAAATTATATACTTATTGTCTATATAAATAAATAACTCACTCAATTAAGTATAACAATTAAATTTATAATTTAGAAATTATAACAAGTAAAATTATATAATAACCTTTAAAATTATAACTCACTCAATTAAGTATAACAATTAAAATTATTATTTAGGAATTATATACTTATTGTCTATTTAAATAAATAACTCACTCAATTAAGTATAACAATTAAAATTATAATTTAGGAATTATAACAATTAAAATTATATAATAACCATTAAAATTTCTTTTAAAAAAAAACTTTAAAATTATATAATAACAATTGTTATAACAATTATATAATAACAATTAAAATTACATAGGTATCAATTAATAATGTTCTAAGATATATAATAACAATTAGAATTATAATTTAGGAATAATAATCCAAGATCAATCATTATAGTATTTCGCATAGAATAGCCCCAGCCAATCCAAGATTACTATAAAATACTTTGTTACCTGTTGAAAAATCTGAAGTTTCAATTTCATAACTATTACTTTTTATTTTTTTTATAAATTAGCAATGTCAAACAAATAGTAGTGTTATATTGTTAAACTAGAGAGAGATGAAAGAATATGTGAACAAGCTTCTTGTCTTGTAGACAATGAGGAAAAATGATCTTAAAGAAATGTCTGTCAAATTGCTTGACTATCGTAGTCTCTCCGGCCTTGAGAGTTGTCAAGGCCGGAGAGTTTGTGATAGTTAAGTAATTAGACTAAAATTTAGACATTTCTTCAAGATCATCCTCCCTCGTTATCTACTTATGATAGGAAACTTGTGAACATATTCTTCCATCTATCTCTAGTTTACAAGATAACACTACTATTTGTTTGACATTGTTAATTCAAACAACATGAGGATATTGTTTGTAGCATTTTTGTATATATATTGTGTGACACTGAATAAATAACTTTAGACCCGTTTGGGAATTAGTGTACATTTATATATCTACTAATTCCTGAATTGTCTAGTGTGGACAGTTTGAGATTATATTATCTATGTTGCACATTTGTTTTACTCCAATTCTCCACGTTTAATATGAAGTTTTGGTGTCTTTCTCTACTGTTATTCGGTTATACTGTTCGTAGGGTCACAATCCCTTTATGTGAACATGTATACTTGGAGAACTATGGGAAAATGCTGCTAAATTTCTACTAACGTGGAAAGTAGTAGAGTGACGAGATTTGTGCAATGTGGATAATATAATCTCGAATGGGATAGGACCAACTTTCTTATCAAAAAAGCAATGAGAATTGGAGCAAGACATGCATGTGAATTTTATGTGCACCTGTTATTAGTAGATAGATGTTTTTAGAAATGGATAAAAGTTTGATGCGTCTAGGTGATAGACTTGGAAAGGATTACATACCCTATGCGCGTGGAATAAGAACCTTCAATGATTTTGCATGGGCCTCTGCTGATAGTCATGGTTACATTAAGCGTCCATGTCGAGGGTGTACAAACTTGTGTGCGATAGGGTTGGATGAAGTTGAGTCATATATTTGTGAATGGTATGGATCTGGGGTATACCTGATGGGTACTACATGGGGAGCCGTATGAACAGTCAGCGAATGTATTGGTCGGTCATCCTACTTATTTACGGTACGTGGATGATGATTATGAGCAGGATGAGATGGAGAAGATATTGGTTGACATTGGAGCTGTGATGTTTATGGATAAGGTTGACGACAATGCCTCAAGTGGCCGAGGGACTGATTGTGAAAATTTCTCTGAAATGTGGGAAGATGCAAAGTGCGAGCTTTATCCAGACTGTACAAAACATTTCAAATGTCGTTTATTGTGCGGTTGTTTCATATTAAGTCATTATGTGGGATGTTGACGAAAGCAATAAACATGGTATTGGACTTATTTAATGAGGTGCTTCTCAAAGGGTTGCATTGCTGACGAACTTTTTTTGAGCGAAACAATTGAAAAAAGAATTAGGCTTTGAGTACAAGTCCATACATGCATGCAAGAATGATTGTGTTTTGTTTTGGAAGGAGAACGAGGAGAAACAAGCATGTCCTGTATGCGGAGAGTCGAGGTGGAAGGGTAAGAAAAACGTGTCGGTTAAGGTGTTGCGGTACTTTCCCTTGAGACCTAGGTTGCAAAGACTATATATGTGTAAGAAAATAGCTCACGATATGAAATGGCACGAGGAGAAAAGAGTTAAGGATGACGCATATATGAGGCACCCAGCTGACTCACTTGCGTGTCAATCTTTTGATAATCAATACCCAGAGTTTGGGATAGAAGCTCGGAACGTGCGCCTGGGACTCACAACGGATGGATTCAACCCTTTTGGGAATATGAGTACAAGTTATAGCACTTGGCTCGTAGTGTCGATTCCGTACAATCTTCCACCATGGAAGTGCATGAAGGCACTCAACCTTTTGTTAACTTTACTTATCCCCGGCCCGAGATCACCTCGGAATGACATTGACGTATTCATGCAGCCGTTGATTGAAGAGTTGAAAGAGTTATGGGAAACATGTATCAGAACTTATGATGCACCCACGTCGACATCTTTTCAGATACATGCTGCAGTAATGTGGACTATAAATGACTTTCCGGCATATGAGAATCTTTCCGGCTGGAGTACGAAAGGGAAGTTAGCGTGTCCGATGTGTAATAAAGAAATTTCTAATGAGTGGTTAAAATATTCTCAGAAGTTATATTTCATGGGTCGATGTTATCTACCAGCAAATGATGCATGGAGAAGAGAATGTGCTAACTTTGATGGGAGAGTAGAGGACAAAATTGCACCAAATGCGTTGTCTGGGGAAGAGATAGTGGAACAACTGGTACATGTTAAGAGCGAATAATTTTGGCAAAGGTCGGGGAAAGAACAAGAGAAAACAAGGGGCAACATAATTGAATTGGACAAAGCGTAGTGTTTTTTTGACTTGCTGTATTGGTCGCTCTGCATGTTGCGACATAGTTTGGATGTAATGCACATAGAGAAGAATATCTGTGATAATATACTGGGTACATTGATGAGCATTAACAAAAAGACGTAGGACACGATCAAGGTGAGGAAATATCTTGAGAGAATGGAAATTAAACATAATCTATATTTGCGGATGGAAGGCAACAGGGTGGTCATGCGACATGCATGTTTTACGATGACGAGGGAGGAGAGGATGGACTTATGCAAATGGTTGCAAGGTGTGAAGTTGCCAGATAGTTATGCTTCAAATATCGGGAGATGCGTGAGCCCTGATGACTGAAAAATTAGTGGATTGAAAAGTCATGACTGTCACATATTTTTGCATAAGTTATTACCTATGGGAATTTGTGGGAAGTTAATATCTAATGTACGTGTCGCTATATCCGAGCTCTGTATGTTTTTTAAGGATTCGTGCACTCGGGTAGTAAATCGAGATATGTTGCGAAAACTGGAAGAAGACATTGCTACTATACTATATAAATTCGAGTAGATCTTTCTACCATCATTTTTTTATGTCATGGTCCATTTAGTAATACATTTACCTCGAGAGGTACTGTTGGGTGGACCGGTGTAGTTCCGTTGGATGTATCCGGTTGAAAGATATTTGGGTTGACTGAAGCGCACTGTTGGGAATAAAGCCAGAGTTGAGGGTTCAATAACAGAGACCTAAATACACGATGAATGGTTAACATTTTGCTCTCTATATCTTCATGGTGTTGAGACACGATTTAATCATCAAGGGCAAAATGCTGATCTTGTTGCTTCGCCTCCTCGTGAGCTATTAGTGTTTTCCCAGAATGTACGACTCTTGGGTGAACTAACGAGTTATGATTTAATTGAGGGAGAGTTGGGTAAAGTTCGGTGGTATTTGCTAAATAATTGCTGGGAGATTGATGACTATCTCAGGTATGTCGTTGCATGTTTCGAATAATTTTAGTTTCTCAAGTTTAACTATAACTATTGTGCTCAAGATAATGTTCTTTTGCACTTATATACAGTGAGCACATTTTGAAACTTAGGATGGAAGGCATAGAGAATATAGAGGCAAGACATGAGGAAGAATTTCTTGGATGGTTTGAACGTGTATGAACTAAAATTATATATATGTTACATTTTGAAACTTTTAACTTTGGGTAACTTTTAATAAATATATACTATTTCAATTGTTAGATTTTGGAACAATGTGCTCATGATCCCAGATCAGTTTCTCCTGAATTGTATGCATTGGCCCATGGTCCCTCAAATAGAGCGCTTTAATACACTGCATGCACGGTTCGAGGTTATAGATTCTATACTCTGGACCATGAACATAATAGAAAGACTCAAAACTCTGGTGTGTTAGTCGAAGGGAGTCATGGAACAAATGATATTGATTATGGTGTCATATGTGATATTATCGGATTGAAATATCTAGGTGGGTCTGTAATATATGTATTTAAATGTGATTGGTGGGATCTAGGCAGTGGTCTGGTTTTGATACATAGGGATAATCATTTTATGAGTGTCAATACTGCATCTAAATGGTACAAAGATGATCCATTCGTATTGGCTTGTCAAGCTACCCAAGTCTTTTACTTGATTGATCCAATGAAAAGCGCTGATGAAGATAGTGGAGAGATAACTTGGTGAGTCATACAAATATTTGTCCATCGAAATATATATGAAGCAGGAACGAGTGCAGATTGAGAGAATATTGGAGATGAAGATGACACTCTGATTGTAGAGGCCTACCAGGAAGATGGAGAGGGTATTAACTTGTTTGTTAATCTCGGTACACTCGAGTTGCTCCCCTTGTGTAGAGATGACGTCCCACTCGTCCATCTCGACCCGTCCATATTAAATGATCATTCAATTCAAGTAAGTGAGGAAGAAGAAGAATAAGAAGAGTAAGAAGAAGAAGACAATTAGAATCCGGGGAGGAGGTGGATAAGGAGGACGAAGAAGAGGTTGATGATGATGACGAATATGTTATTGAGGGAGATTCTGAAACAAGCATGGAAATACAACCGAAGATGAAGAATAAAAGTACTAAATATTTTATTCATCTAGGTGATTATAGAATATTATACTTTTCATAATTTATTTTAATTAATTTTCTTTGATATAACTAATCATTTTCAAGGATGCCGCCAAAATAACTACGAAGAAATGTGCATCCTCCGTCAAGTCCAAGTCCCGAACCCATTGAGGACTTCCCACCCGAGGAATCATCTCTTGAAGATCAAGTTAACACGCAAGAGAACAACAGCCAGTCGACACCTACCAGTAAGAAAATGTCGTTAATAATTAATTATATAATTAATACTTTTGTTTCAATAACTATATAACTATAATTATACAATTATCATATAGTTGATGCATCCGCTCGTCGCGGTCGTGATAAAAGGCACGAAAAACTCAATATCACCATTCCTGATAATTCCACTGGAGGAATGGATGATAGTGCAGCAACGCTTTCCTCCTATATTGGCACAGTAATTCGAGCTTATGCTCCATTTTATGTGCGCTCATGGCGAGATATTTCGAATGAGATTAAGGAGCACATTTGAAGTCGTGTGCTGGTGAGTTTACTTTGAGAGTATATTTTTTTCACATAGATTAATATATCATATTTTTTACCTAATTTACTTATTAGGATGAATTCGACCTCAACTTTGATCGTAGCAAGGATTTGAGAACTGTGAATGAGTTGATGCCTACACTATTCCGACGTCACAAGGGACGATGTCATGACCACTTCAAGTAGTTAGAGACGCTGGAAGAGGCTGCGCAGTCCCATTTCCAGAAGATGCATGTAGATGATTGGAGAAAGTGTTGTGATCTTTTCGCATCTCCAGATTATCAGGTATTCTACATTTATATATTTTAATTATTTACATTTATATTCATTCTATATATTATATGTATATATATATTACAATTAACATTCTTAATTAATTTTTTTGTACTTAAGTTCTACAAATGCACAGAATAGATCCGCTGTGACTATCCATCATCGTGCCGGTTCAAAGTCATTTCATCGTCTTGCTGAAAAAAAGGTAATTGAAAAATTATAGAATTCATTTATTTTTCTGATGTTCTTTTATTTAAGTATTAACATTATCTTTTTAAAATTGTTAATGTCGCTTTGCTAGAAATGTGATGATACTGAAAACTTTTCACTCATTCATATCTATGTTGTTGCTCACACTAATGAGCGTAGTGAGTGGATGGATCCTGCCACTGCAGATAATTATGTAAGCGGTGTTAATTTTGTTAAATAAATTATGCAACATGTGAATAATTTAATTTTTATTTATATTTCTTTTAATACGTTACTTATTGTGTGTTTTCTTTCAAATTGCAGAAAAAAATGATGGAGATGTAGTCAACTTCTGGGGAATTCTCTCCTAGTGACATAGACATATTCACGCAAGTGCTAGGGCCGCAGTCTAGTATGGCAAGAGGTTTGAGACGATCTTTCAAGCATAGATGTTTATCCTCCTCAACCTTATCGACTTTACAAATTAATAATCTTACAAAAGATTTAGAAGTTGCACGGTGCGAGAATGAGGTCGAGACAACAAGAGTTAGAGTCTCTCTTAGAGCGACAGTCTCATTTAGAGACGCGTTTGCAAGACCAACAGAGAGACTAGGAGGAAATAATACGCAATAAAGTCCAAGAGAAAGTGTAGTGGGAAATGATGGTGCAAATGGAGCGTATTATATCGTTGCAACAGAATCGCGGTGGGTGAGGAAAGAAGAGTAAATGAGTTTTATCAATTTTATCAGTGTATATAACTAATTTTAATATCTAATTTTGAAACTTTATAAGACATTGTTAGTTGTTAATTGATGGTGTCTAATATGATACAATTGGTACATTTCTTAATTTTATAAAATTAGTATTTTTGATCTGTACGTTTGAATGTAACTAAAAAACGTTCAAACATTGGTTCACATTCGAACTAATGTTTGTATGTAATTACACAAAATTATATAATAACATTCGAACGTAGGACTCAACGTTCAAATGTTTAAACGATTAACATTCGAACAAACCTCTAAACGTACCACTTGTGTTCGAATGCTTCTTCGTTAACATTCGAACTAACATCCGAACGTTATACTCTTTACATTTGAGCATTGGTCCGTTAACGTTTGAACGGAAATTTGAATGTTTATTACAATTAACATTCGGACACATAATCGTTTGAACGTAAATATATTACATTCGAACTATAATCAACGAACGTCAACTTCTATTATTCAAACGCCAATCGGTCGGGTTGATGTTTGAACGTTTAAATGGACGTCGGAACGTTACTTTTTGTGACAGATCTCAACCGTCACAAAAAATGGAACGTTTGAACGTTACACCAAAAGGAACACCTCCAATCGTCACTAAAAGTATTTTTAGTGACGGTTTAACAGTAAACCGTCACCAATTATTTTCTGTGATGCACATTAGATGACTGTGTGGTGACAGTTTCAAACCGTCACCAAATATCTTTAGTGACATTTTGGTTATTTTTGGTAACGGTTTCCTTTGTCACAAAAGACAAATTGTGTTGTAGTGACCAAAACATTTCAGTTGTTGCAGATAAAGAAAAACGATTGTTGAGAGACCTTCTAATATTTTTTGTGGGGTTAGGTTAAAAAAAAACAAGTGTTGTTAAGCTAAAAAAGAACAAGAGTTTTAGGCTGAACTCTTGTACTTCGAGATCATAGCTAGGTTGCTGCAATTAATGTGATTATGGTTTTTATTGGCCTGGACAACATCAAGATCAAATTATGGACTTGGTTGATGTATAGGTACAATGGTACTTGGACATGAGATATTGGAAAAATAAGACCGTTAGAAAATTATATTTGTTGAAATAATATGAATGTTAGAAAATTAATGTGTATTTTTCAATAAGAAATAAATATTCCAATTACCATTAATTAAAATGTATAAAGGAGAATTACAAATAGATTTTTAAATGGAATAGTGATAGATTCAAAAAATTTGTTATTTAGTGTTGTTGAAAAGTGGCTAACTAAACTAAAAGTGAATTTCTTAATCAGATTTTTGGCTAAAGAATAGCTAGACCACTCCTAATACTCTAAGCAATTCTCTAACCAAAATACCCCATTTTTGCAAAAGAATAGATATTATCTATTTTACTTGACCACTATTTACACTTTAAATATTTACGGTACCCCTAAAAATAACACTAAACTTTTAACAACACTTTTAGCAAAGTGCTCGACTAAATTGCAGTACTTTTAGCTATTATTCCAGGATATATATGTGAGACCGCAAATTGCTTGAGAGTGCATGGTTTAATATTTTTAGAAATATCAATTCCACCTGCATATTTTAGTCATTGTTTGGCAACACGCCACAAATGATAGAGTATGTTATTGTTATTATAATGATAAATCCAAAACTAAAAGAATTAGAAATTAGTACCGCATGCAGTATTAATTGTGAGATCTTATTTTGGAGTTATTGTATAATTAATATAGGAGAGATGATATTTACAGTCGTGGAGTGTGTAAGCGATGTGCAAACTCTTTGAAAAAAGTGAGTAAATACGGGACACATAAAAAAATTAATTTTTTTAATAGTGGACCCCACTCTTTTTCAAAAAGATTGCATAGTGTTTACGCATTATATGACTGTATCATTACTCGCTATATCGTTGTTTTAATACTTTTATAAATCCATTAACCAAGATCTTGATCAAAGAGTGCCAGAATCCATATATAATGGGTACAAAATTAGCCTATATATACAATTAACGCCTAGGAGGTTGGGTTTGATGAATTCATCCTAGAAATCTACAACTCTTACGAGAATTGTATTGGCCTGATCAGAGTCTCGCTATATATTTACTACGCAAGCTGCACTATAAGAAATTTTATTTTTAGGGATGAATTAAATTTCATCCCTAAAAGTAATTATTGGAGATGAAATCTAAAAACATGGTAGAGTTTATAAATTAGTTCAAACGATATATTTTTTTGACGAATAAAGTCGTCTAAAAAATGTAAAACTGTTTGAATGAGAAAAAATAGATTCGAACAAGGAATTAATGTCTGTTCAAACAATATATAATCTGTTTGAATAATTATCTTGGTAGGGAATTAATTTATTTTTCCCGAGAAAAGTTCATAACCGTCCGAGCAAATATATTCGAATGGAAAAGATTTGGTGGGAAAATGTGGTGGCAAGGTTGCTGGACCATTCGAACAAAACAAATATCGTTTGAACCAGTTCGAACACCACATTTATTCATTCGAACGACTAATTAGGTTGGGAATTATTTAAAAATTGTTTATCATCATTAATTTGTGTATATATATTTTCCATCAAAGTAATAAATATTTTTTCCATTAATTTGTTATCATTTTCAAAATATAAAAGATGTGTATATGTTATATATTATGATTTACAGTGAGTTAAAATATTTATAAATTTAGAAATTAATTTTATGTAATTATTTCAAAATGTTATAGTGATTTCTTTTATGTTAAATTTATATAAATATAACTTTAAATATGGTGTCATTTTTTATAACATGATGAACGGTAAGTAAAATGAAAAAAAAAATAAACAAGGTAGCAAACACTAAAAATGAAAACCATACATTAATTACATCCCAAATATATAATGTTCGATACAACATAAAAAAGTACAATAATAACTAAAACGATCTATTTGCTAAGTAGATCAAAATCTTCTTGGAACATTTTAATGCATCCATCCAGATCCTTAAACTTCTCCATGATGGGCTTAATGAACTCAACAAACAAAGCTCGTACCTGATCCAAAGTAACCCCAGCAGGCTGTCTCTCAACATCGTCAGTACTACTAGAAGCTGGATCGGTAGGCATGCCATTATGTTGTACTACTGCAGTCTTCCACAAGTGTCCCTTGCTCTTGCTAAATGTGATTTTGTTAAGGGGCCCCATCTGTGGTGGCCTCCGCTCAATCCCTTGCACTGTAACCCCTGATCGGAGTAGGAAGTTAGATATCAACAGTGCAAATGGTAGACTACCTCCATTGGAATAGTGTGGCTCCGATCGTGCGGTGGAAGAAATGCAATGCTAGATCAATCTGCTCCCCGTGCTATCCGCAACAAAAATCTGGCTTGCTTGATCTTGAAATTAGTCTTGCGTTTTTTCAGATCGATGTTATACCCAAATCAAATTAAGTATTCTGAAAAATGCTATATAGTCGGTCTGTCAGATCACCTTGCTCCCATCACATGGAGGAGCCGAAGGTTCTCGCACTAGCTGACGGACCTGATCATCTATGAGACCATCATTAGGTAGATCCTCGTCCTTACTATCATCCGAACTAGCATCCGGTTTTACATTCGGCGCGAGCGATGACGCAACTCCCTGTGTAGCCACGACAGGATATGCGTCGACCACGTGCGGAATATCAAGGAACTCAACAATAATTCTGGGAGAGAAAGTAACATTCAAGCCCTAGACCGCTAAGGTGTAGCACAAAGCATCAACTTCGTGCTCTCCCGTGGCACGGTAAAACTCACCAACCATCTCTGGATATGCAGTCTCCCCTCTACTGACAGATCGGTGTCCAGTCCCGATCGGTGATGATGAAGTGTATGCTCCGTCCCTCCCATGCAAGATCGTAGAAGTCATCCAGAATTATCTCCCGCTCAACAAGTATAGGCATCGTCTCCTAAGCATGAGCTGCTCCACTACTTTGGCCTGTCTAATCTGTCCCACATTTTCTTCCACTGGTTGCTATTAGTATATTGTTTAACCACAAGGAAAGTTAGAATAGAATTAAAATAATTTTGTAATTATATTATTGAAGAATTATACTATATTGAACTGAATTGAAATAACTATTTTGAACAAAACATATTATGTTCGAACTAACCATCTATAATGTAACTTCATAGTTTGAACTAGGAAAATCTCTATTCGAACGGAATGTTCTGTTCATTTGAACAGGAAATTTGTGTTCATTCAAACACATTTAATTTGTTCAAACAAAAATAAATTTGATTGGCATCTGAGCGTTCGAACGGATAAGATTCTGTTCGAACAGGAACACACCAAACAGCCATGGCTGAGTCGACTTAGCCCCGAATGAAAAAACCTAGGATTCTTGAGAATCCTTGGTTTTAATCAGTAGAAATGATTAAGGAGTGAAGCCCCATCATTTCTACCGATTATTTTGGTGTTAGTTGGCCAGAAAACACCAAAATGAGATCGGATTAATTTGAAATTCAACCCCCACAAAACCAACCCATTCGAACAAAAAAATAAACAATAGAATAGGAGAAAGGACCCATACCTCTTAGAAGTTCAAATGTTGGCTTGTTACGGCCGAGTGGTGGTGTTGGTGGCTGCGCGAGAGGTTTCTGGGTTTTTGAGTTTGATATTTACGAATGTGGTTCGAACTGGGTATAACATGTCTGTTTCGTCTAGTTCGAACCATAAAAAAGTCGGTTCGAATGGTTATTATATGCATAAATGTTGTTCGAACAGACAGGATATCCGTTCTAACAGTTATTATACTAATATATTTCTAATTATATTACTAATACTAATATATAATAATATTAATATTACAAAGTACAAAAGTAAAAAAAATAATACTAATATTAGTATTATAATACTTATATTTAATTTACTTATACTATTATTTGTAATATACTAAGTACTTAGTATATATTATAAATACTTATAATATATTTAGTATAATACCTAGTGTTAACGTCGTGTTTTGCACGCCCTTGGGCTAGGCTCCAACAACTCAGATTTTCATAACAAGGCCTGCATAGAGAAGAATGTAATGCGGCTTTGAGAGGGCGGCCTAGGGGTCTGGAAGCCTCCAGTGCCAAAGTCAGTAAGTGAGTAAGTGTTCATGAAATCCGGGTTCCCCGTACTGTTCACTATGTCAGATCTATTAAATGCGGCATGGCTCTGCGACAGCCCCATTAATGTGGCGTAGCTCTCCGACGGCAACATTAATGTGGCGTGTCGTCCGAGTGGGGAAGCTATTAATGCGGCGTGGTTCTCTAACCTTCTATTCTTGGTCTGCTTTTCTCCTGGTCCACTCATGCTTTCTCTGTCAGTAGATCAACGGTCCTCTGTATATCACGCCTGCTGTGTGGGTGGGCACTATATGACTGGACACTAGCCGAGGAATCTCAGATCAATGAGTGTCATCCCTTCCTGCAGGTCACGTACAGGGGATTCTCCTAGTGGGCCGAGTTTGTGACTTTTTGTTCCGGGCCCTGTGGGAATCCCCTTATAGTTACCCTGCTAATTCTCACAGAACGAGTGCGGTGGAAATTTTATCATGATTGGTGGTTTGGATTCAGAGATGTGTTGAGATGAGTTGAGATGGTTTGTGAATAGTAAAATAAAATATTGTTACAATATTATTTTTTAATGTTATTATTGTTTTGAGATTTGAAAACGATGAATTGTTTATTATATTTTGTGTGAAAATTTGAAAATGTTGTAATGATAAGATGAGATGAGTTGAAGTGAGTTCTGCCTTCCTCCCAAGGTCGAGTACTCTATTTAGGTTTTCTGTCGTCCGGGAAGCTCCTATGGATTGGTTACTCCTGATGTTGTCATTCCATGATAGGCTCATCTTTTCATCGCATCTTTTCAAAGTCATTAATGAAGGGATGTCAGGTGGCTTTTCGTGTTGATGTCGCTTCGTGAGTTGCATTTCCTGGAACTGAGGCAACGAGTACTCTAGTTGTGACGACTTATTAGAGTCTAACCATCATATTCTTTTATAAAATATAGGAGTGAGCCCTGACTTGCTTCTATTACTCTACGATTATCCCGCCCTTCCTGTCCCTTCAATTTTTCTTCTTTTCAACCAGTCTCCTCTATTACTTCACGCTCTGGCAGTGATGGAAAAATCTGTTCAACCCAGCGTTCCTGCCGACGTTGGGCTAGTGTTTTTGGCTAGTGGATGGCATTCATCTACTGATAAGTCTGGCTTCTTTAGCCTTCACCTATCGAGTGCCAGAATCCGTTGCCTTTGAAGTTCCTGGCCTTGACGAGGGCGCCATTAATGTAGAGGGCCACTCCAATAAGGTAGCCCTATATCCTTCTATGTTCTCGAGCGACTTGGGATTGCCATTTCCTTGCCCCATCTGCAATCTTCTGGACCGCCTTGGTTTCGCCCCATCTCAATTGCACCCGAACGCCTGGCGGTTATTTATTTGTTGCACCATTATCTAGCAATGATTTTTGTTGGAATCCTATCCAGAACATGCAGGCCTTACTGCCCACGAGTTTCTTCTTGCCCACAGAGTGCTGCACCTAAAGGTGAATGTATGCAGTTTCAAGGCGTCCCTTGCCCTGGTTACCTTGGAGCAGTGATACCACAAGGTAAAAGACTAGTCCCCCAAGTTCTTCTTTATTTTTGGCCGTGGTTGGGAGTTTCTGATGGGCCAAGTGAATCGCTGAGAGTTTCCCATATGGACAGATTAGGAACAGAACTGGAGGATAGGACCGTGCATCCAACAGCCACTCTTTACGAATTGACACATCTTGCGATCGTGGGAGAATGGGTGCAGAAACACCCAGATGGTGTTCATTCTGAGGTCCTCCTTTCGGATGAGAGTTTGGATTGTTCTCTATCTCCCCTGGGACACCTTCCTTCGGGTGATAGGTCGATGGTTATGCGGCCATAGGTCGGCAGGAAGAAAGCCCACCCGGGGGGGGGGGGGGGGGCGGGGGTGTGCAATCTGAGGACAGACCTCTTCCCGGGGTTCAGGACCCTTTGATGCACGAAATGACTACTTTGGAAGCTAAACGTTCGACTATTGAGGCAGCCTTTACGCTGGTCATAAGGGTGAACCGGCGGGTAGTTCCCCCGTGATACCTTTTCCCGCAACGATTGGTGAAGCCCCTAGGGCTGAGGCTAAGATGGGTAACCTCCTCGAAAGTATTTTTACGTCGTCCCCTCCTAGTGAGGAGCAGCATTCTTCTTCTTGGATCTCTCCCCCTTCCTCATCTCGTTCGGCCGTTGGGAGTCACTCTCTTGAGGCGTCCCATGAGGGGGAAAGAGCTTCCTCCAACGACCGTGTGGAGGCAACAGATCGTACAGGAGGTCCTTCTCCTATGCACGAGGAAGTCTTTGGGAGTATAATGAATTCTATTGCAGACTCTCTTGTTTTGGCCAACGATGGTTTGAGGAGCCCGGTCATCGTTCAGTTAGTCCAAGTTGAACCTCTTGCGAGTGGTGATTCTGTAGATGATGCAACCGGTGAGGGTCCGCATGAGGAACCACTCACCCAAGCTGAATGTCCAATAGTGGACAACTTTCCTCCGGATGCTGCAGTCGGCCCCCTTCCAGAGCATTTGAGTAAGGAACTGCCCTCTCCTCCCGAGGTTTTTGGGAACCCCCTGAATTCACGGGTCTTGCGGAGACCTTCCTTCTTTGTCCCAGTTAGCCATGGAGGGGAGCCGGGAGGAACCTGTTGGCCGGGTTGTCGAATGCCTATCGGCTTTCTTCCATGAGGTTTGATCGTTCCTTTCTCGCCTTTTATTTTTCTCTTCTTGCCTCCTTCCTTTTCTCAGTGTTGCTTTTACGTCGTTAGGGCGCCTCTCAACTTGCAGCGTGTATTGTGAATGATCAGGAGACAGCCGCCCAGGAGAGCTTTGACCACGCTCGCAGCGACAAGGAAGAGAAAGAACAGCTGAAGTTCAAACTCGAGAAGAGAAGACTTGACTTTTCTAGCGAGCGCAAGAGATTGAAGAGGGTGGAGCATCGTCACAGGAAGCACAAGCTGAAGTGAGATGAAGAGAAGACCCAACTAGAGCAACTCAATCAAAGTCTCTAGGATGACCCTCTATTGAGAGTAGGAGGAGAAGAGGCAGTTGCGGGAAGAGATTGACCGGTTGGGGCACCTGCACACAAATCTCCAAGATGCCAACCTCTCCCTACACAAGCAGTTAAGGTGGTTCCCGATGCTTCGTGATAAGACATGGGGACACGGGATCAATGAGGGCCGCAAATTGATGCGGTCATTTCTTCTTCAGAGTCCAGAGTTGCGTTCAAGGTCTTTCATCAAGTACCTTCAGTGGCTTGCGCTTGGCAATATCCTCACCAGTGAGGCACCCTTTAAATCCAACCGTGATCTGGGAGGGAAGAGATGCCAGCCGCTTTTGTTGCTGTTGCTGCCGAGATCGGTGTTCCTGGTACCGAAACATAGGGATTTTTATGCGCCTCGTTGTACTTTTCTCTCATTTCCTTTTATTCTTTTTTTTGTAACATGTATCCGCATTTTGTTGTTTAGTGGCTTGTGCGTAGAAACACACTGATTTAATGCACATATCTTTGCTCGCCATGCCTTCACTTTTGCCTCCCCCCCCCTTTTTTTTGTTCTTGTTATGTGGCCAACCTGGGGAATCGGGATAAAAGGGTCCGCAGAGCCCCTGCCTACCCCGCTTAGTCAGTTGTGTTGGGCTTGTTTATCTTCTGTGGATAGTAATTCCTGGAATGCGGCTGTCGTTGTAGTCATTATTTTGGTGGTTGTGTCCAGTTGTATCTTTGTATTTCTCCCGGTCTACCCCACTGGCTTCCTTCTGTTCATTGGTGAAGATTCCGCTGATGGAGATTTTGTCCCCTGGGTGGCCAAAGGCCAACCTACACTCCTCCATGAGTGGGACTAGGAAACCCTCCAGGCCTGTTGACTTCGCCTACTAAAACAAGTTAATTTTCGCGCCACAGAAAATAATTGCGTTAGTGAAACATAATTTACACAAGTTTTTTAGGAAGCAAACCAGAGTGTTTAATTGCTGCGGCTAACGTGAGTTGTTGGGTTGACTCCTGGGACGGCTTGTCTTTGTTGATTATTCAATGCCCCCAAGTCGGGTAGCCCTTAGATAGAGTAAATCCCTTGTAGTATGGTTAAACCACTAATTCTTTATGGATGAGTCAGGGAAGAATTCTTCCTACGCCCTGGCAACTTCCCGACTTGTTCGGTCATGTGCTGGGTGATTGATTGTCAAGCTATTTTGATTAAAATATATGCATACAAAAGAGTAAATTGAATATGAATTGTTCCAAAAATGAGATTGAAAGTGAGTTTTTAAGACAAAAGCCTTGACCTTTGGATTTACAAGTTTAGAAGAACAAATCCATTATTTACTTAGTTGCTGATGGATTAAACGGTTTTTGTTTTATCTATAGGTGGAAAGGCCCAATCCTGTAAGTTAAGCCCAAAAGGCTCATCAAACTTACGGCCCATCCCCAAGCTCAAAATCGATGTAAGGAATCCGTTCCGGCTTCTCCTCACTACAACAAGAAGAATCGAGAAGGATCCCATCCTTTAGAAGGTAGAAACGCGAATCGAAGAAAAACGATAAGAAGAGAGGGAAGGAAGGAGATAAGGGGATAGGAGAAGAGGTACACGAGAGAAAGGGGGGGTTCAGAACCACATTTTACAATGTTTATTCTATTTTTGAATTTTCAGAACAATCGTGGGTTTTCTTTTTGTTTGTTGCTAGGGTTTTCGAATAATCTATCACATGATGATTCGTGGCTAATTTCTATTGCTAGGGTTTAGAGGAAAGGGTTTTCTTTCACCATTACAGATTATCTATTGTTGTTGTGTTTAACCTAAACTTGTTGCAGTATTTTCATGCCTTATCTGCTATCAATTTGGAAGGATTTAGTGTTCTTGACCTGTTGTAGACTCACGGCACAACAGGACCTTGAACTAATCAAGGATCTGTCAACCTTTGAGTCTTGAGATGGAAGTGGATGACAATACAGTGAGGGTTTTATTTCTATTGGTGTTTTTAATCTGAGTAACAATGTTTGTTTGGTTTTAAAGTGTTAATTTCTTGATTGAATTAGCATAAGCAGATGCACCCAACAATTATAACCTAATGGAAGAGGAAACCCTAACCCTGTACTCCTAGTATTTACACTCTTTGACAAATTCAGTTTCAATTTATGGGATCTGGAAAGTTGTTTTGTATTCTTACTCACCTTGTTCCAAATATTAAGACTGCAATTCTGGTTTTATATTAATGTTTTCCTTAGGTTAATTACAAACCCTTGCTTCACCTGTCAAACCATTACATCATCCCACATTTTGTATAAATTCAGTGCACGCGAGTCACTTTTGATCTTTCAGAAATTGAGAACAAATCAACTTCACAAAGGAGATTTGTTTCAGCATACTCTACTTCCTCTTTGATTGAATTCATTTTATTTGTTGGAACTTTGCTGAAATATGTTGATATAGTCGTACCTGTGGAAATGACATTGGACACTCCCACTATACTCTAAATCTACTTTTATACTTGGAGGCACTATTTTGGAGAGTATCAAGTTTTTGGCACCGTTGCAGGGCACGACTAGTGAAACATAATTTTTATTGCAAAAAAAAAAAAAAAAGAAGAAAAAAAAAGCAAGAGGAGTGTATCTGTGAACCTCTTCACAGAATGGGTAACAACTCTCACCCTTTTTGTTAAATAATTTTGGGTCTGTGTGTTTTGTTTCCTTTAAAGTTTGTCTTACACTTGTTCTTAAATTTTCCTTTCCTGTTTAGAATGTACGTTTGTTTGGACAAGAGACCAATCATCACGGCTGGCTAGGACTGAGTCATTTTCATCCACAAAGTCTGCATCCATATCCTTTGAGTCGTCTTCTGAGAATCTAAGTATCATGGGGGAAAATGAGCATCGGGAAGTCTTGAATCAAAATAGGACATTAAGGGAGTACTTGCAGCCTGTTAGAACTAGCCCTCCTTTATGCATTATTCAACCTTTAAATGCAAATAACTTCAATGTTAAACCTGGAATGATCCCATTGATCCCACATTTTCATGAAATGGAATCTGAGAATCCTTACTTGCATATTAAAGAATTTGAAGAAAAATGCTCTACAGGACATGTACTGAGAAAGTGATTTGGTTGAAGCTGTTCCCTTTCTCTCTTAAGGAAAGCCAAAACATGGCTGAATTATTTAAGGCCTCGACCCATAGGAGCTTGGCAAGAGATGCAAACAGAGTTTCTTAAAAAAACTTTCCCTACGCATTGAACAAATGCCCTAAAAAGGCAGATTATGAATTTTGGGCAAAAAGACAATGAAACTTTTTATCAATGCTGGGAAAGATTTAAGGACTTGTTGAATGCTTGTCCTCATCATGGCTTTGGACATTGGAGATTCATTAGTTTCTTTTATGAAGGCTTGCACCCCAAAATGAAACAGTTTGTTGAAACCATGTGCAATGGTGAGTTTCTTGGTAAGGAACTTGATGAAACCTTTGAATACTTCAATTATTTGGCTGAGAATGCTCAATCATGGGATGTTTCTGATGTTGGGGATAGGTCTAAAAATGTGAGAACTATAGTAGGGGAGGGGGAAAATATAACCTCAAAGAGGTTGATGATTTGCATGCTAGGATGGCTCTGATTTCCAAGAAATTAGAATCTTTTGAACTAAAAAAGATTAATGAAATGCATGTTTTACCCCAAAATGCTGATAAATGTGGGATATGTGAGGACCAAGGGCGTAGTACCAATGCATGCCCCACTATACTTGCTTTTAAGGAGGTGTTGTTAGATCAACCTAATATTGTGAATATGATTGCTAAGAATTACTCAGGGCCATTTTCTAACACTTACAATGCAGGTTGGAAGAATCACCCCAATCTCAGTTGGAGAACGGATCAGCAAGCTTCTTCTTCCACAGCACCCTATATGCCTTATACAACACCTCCAAGCCCTTCAGATTACCCCAACCAGCCTCATTTTACCCAGAAAAAGAATTTGGAGGAATCTATAAAGCAACTCACTGTTAACCTCCAACAGTTCATGCAAAGCCAAGCAACCATAAATAACCAATACTCCCAAGCCATAAATAAGATAAGAGGAACACTCACAAAAGTGACCACTTCTTTGAGTGCTCAGGAAAAAGGAAAGTTTCCAGCTCAACCCCAACCCAATCCACAAGGTCAGCAACATCAGGCAAAAGGGCCCAATGTGAAGGCTGTGAAAGCCATCACAACTTTTTTCACAACCTTGAGGAGTGGTAAGATTTTGGATAAACCTGAACCTAGCAATTGAAATTCAGGTAAGGACCTTAACTCAAAACCAGATGGTGAATTGCATGCTGAAAATTCTGAGATTCCTGTGTATATACCTGCTCCATTTCCTTAAAGGTTGATTTCTGCACATAAAGAAAAGCAAAATTATGAGATTCTGGACATTTTCAAATAAGTCAGAATAAACATTCCACTTTTAGATGCCATCAAACAAATTCCTGCTTATGCCAAATTTTTGAAGGATTTGTGTACTGTCCAAAGAAAGTTAAATGTTCAAAAAAAGGCTTTTCTCACTAAACAAGTTAGTGCCATCATCCAAAATCACACGCCCCCTAAATACAAAGATCCTGGTTCACGCACTATCTCCTGCAAAGGCCTGAATTGGCCAGGCTTTGGTTGACTTAGGATCTGGGGTGAAACTGTTACCCTATAGTGTGTATGAACAACAAGGATTGGGTGAATTAAAACCAACTTCTATAATTTTGCAGTTAGCTGATAGGTCCATTAAAATGCCTAGGGGAGTTGTAGAAGATGTATTAGTACAAGTAGATAGATTTTATTATCCTGTAGACTTTGTGGTACTGGATATGATATTAACTACTCCAATTAATGTCTCTTATGCACCAGTGATCTTAGGGAGACCCTTTTTAGCAACCTCTAATGCTATTATAAATTGTAGGAGTGGGGTTTTAAAACTGAGTTTTGGCAACATGACTTTAGAGCTGAACATTTTCAATTTATGCAGGCAGCCTCAAGAAGTAGAAAAAGTGCAGGAAGTCAACTCTTTGGAAGCATTTCCCTTTGAAGATCTTTTCTTTAATATTGATTATGTGGAAACTTTTCTGTCAACTGATGCTAATAATGTATCTACTGTCCTTGTTGTAGGAAGCCCAAGTAACACCCAATGGAGGCAAAAAATCGAGCCTTTGCCCCTCATTCTAGAATCTGCTAAGTCCTAAAGTGAGGATAGCCCAACTCTGGAACTAAAGCCCTCCCAGTGGAACTGAAATATGCTTATCTAGGTCCTGAGGAATATTTTCCAATGGTAATCTCATCTCAGCTCACTGTTGAGCAGGAAGGTAATTTTTGCTTGAGGTACTAGTGCAGCACAAGTCTGCCATTGAGTGTACCATTACTAACATGAGAGGTATAAATCCCTTTACTTGCACCCATAGAATTTATTTAGAGAAGGGAGCTAAACCTTCTAGGGAGATGCAGAGCAGATTGAACCCTACATTAAAAGAAGTGGTTAAGAAGGAGGTCCTGTAACTGTTAGATATAGGTATTATTTACCCTATAGCAGATAGTCAATGGGTAAGTTCCATTCAAGTGGTACCCAAGAAATCTGGTGTCACAGTGGTCAAAAATGAAAAAGGGGAGTTAATATCTACTAGAATGACAACTGGATGGAGAATGTGCATAGACTATAGGAAGCTGAATGCAGCTTCTAGGAAGGACCACTTTCCTTTGCCTTTCCTTGACCAAATCTTAGAAAAGGTGGCTGGGCATGAATTTTATTGTTTTTCAGATGGTTATTTTGGGTATTATCAAATTGAAATTGCCCCTGAGGACCAAGAAAATACTACATTTACTTGCCCTTTTGGGACTTTTGCTTTTAAAAGGATGCCCTTTGGCTTATGCAATGCCCCTGCCACCTTTTAGAGATGTATGTTAGGCATTTTTAGTGACTTAATTGGTGATACAGTTGAAGTTTTTATTGGTGACTTCTCAGTGTTTGGAAAAAGTTTTGACTCTTGTTTGGCTAACCTTAAAATTGTTCTGGCCAGGTGTGAGGAAAAGCAGTTACTGCTTAACTGGGAAAAGTGCCATTTTATGGTGCAACAAGGAATAGTTCTTGGGCACATTGTGCCTGAAAGGGGTATTAAGGTTGACAAATCTAAGGTGGAATTGATTGCAAATTTACCTATACCTAGAAGTGTGGAAGACATCAGGTCTTTTTTAGGCCATTCTGGTTTCTATAGGAGATTCATTAAGAATTTTAGTTTAATCTCAAAACCTCTATGCAAGTTGTTGATGCATGATGTCAGTTTCACTTGGACTGAAGAATGTCAAACTGTTTTTACCCAATGAAAAGCTAACCTCACTACTGCCCCCATAATCCAACCCCCTGACTGGACATTACCATTTGAAATAATGTGTGATGCCAGTGATTTTGCTATTGGGGCCTATTTTGCTATGCTAGCAAAACTTTAAATGATGCTCAAAAAAATTATTCCACTACAGAGAAGGAATTGCAAGCCATAGTATTTGCATTAGAAAAGTTTAGGGCCTATTTGCTTGGTTCTCCTATCATAATCTTTACTGACCATGGTGCACTGAAATTTCTATTAACTAAGAAAGATGCAAAACCTAGGCTCATCAGGTGGATCCTTTTGTTGCAAAAATTTAACATCACAATAAAGGATAAGAAAGGAGTGGAAAATGTTGTAGCAGATCATTTATCTCGACTTACATTGAACTCAACCATTCAAAATCACCCAATTTATGAATCCTTTCCTGATGAGAATTTGTTTTCTGTCCATGTATTACCTTGGTATGCTGACTTGGTAAATTTTATGGTGACAGGACAAACTCCAACCCATTGGACAGCACAGGACATTAGAAGAATGAAAGCGGAGGCTATGTTTTTTATTTTAGTTTTTATAATGAGCCTGTAACGCCCGTCCTTGTGGTGGGACTTTTTCCAAAATATTTTTAATAAAAGGACGATGGGAATTACCGTCCGATTTAAAACTTTTTAGTTGCATACCCAGGGTGCAAGACTCCACGTTCATAATTTAAAATGTGATTTTATCATAAAAGAGGTTTACAGCGGAAAACATAAATCTTGAAATAAAAAAGCTTCTCGTACGTTTAAAACTCGTGCCTAGACTTCCGTGCTCTTCCTCATGGGCCGTGTCCGTCTTAATCGTGCAGGTCCTATGAGGGGGAGGGACATGCATAAAAACTAAAATGAGTCGAAGACTCGTAAGCATTACTTCATACAGTTAAAAAATAACAACATAGGTTTTCAATCATGCATTCATCATTCGTACGTACTATTACGTTCGTGCATACGTGCGTTCGTTTGAAAACTTCACTGGACGGGGTTTTTCTCTTTTAAACATGGGCTTCCTTTTTGTAAAACGTTTCTCCCGTCAGTGCCTTCATTTCTGCAAGAGTTCGTGCATGTTTACGTGCGTTCTTTTGAAAACGTTACTGGACGGGACTTTTCTTTCAAAAGACTTTCCTTTCTTTAAACACGTGTCCCCCGTCAGTGCCTTCATTTCTTAAAGATTCATGCATTCATGCGTTTGTACATACGTGCATACATCCATTCGTTCTTATCACTTTCATAGCCCAGTACACACTGTTATGCCCCGTGTGTTTGGGTTAGCGGTCTTCCTTTGGACCCAGATTCCTCCCGTGGCCACGGGTGGGGAATCCCTTTTCATAGGGGGCAGCACTGGGTGCACTTCCAGTTCTACTTACCCGGCATTGCAATCTGCCCATTCATTGGTACCCTTTCCTTTCAGTCATGTGGTCGTTACGTATCTTCATACATTTATGCTTTCGTTTCTTTCTTTGCTTTTCATTCGTTTGTTCATGTCAGCTCGAAAGAGCTGGAGCTTTCATTCAGTTCATTCTTTCATTCATCGGTCATTTCTTTTCATGAGAAAACATTTCTTTTCATAAGAAAGCATTTCTTTCCATGGATAAACATTGTTTGGGGCGTAAGCCCAAAAATCGTCTTTTCGTGTTTCAGTTCTATCTTTTCTTTAACAGTTCGTTCTTGAAAAAAAACTTCATTTGAGAACATACATGGGCTTAAACGTCGGCTTTCATGACATCCCATAAGCATCACCTTTGAACGTCGTCTTTCATGGCATCAACGAGAGTCACCTCGTGGTGCACATGAGAGCGTCGGTTCATAGGATCCACAAAAGCATCCGTTGTCATGCCCTTCATGTATCTTCATCAGTTTATGGATTTTCTTAGAAAATACATACAATAGATACAACGTATAGTCACCCATTCACATGCGTATAATTAATACTTTGGTTGCGTAAAAGGGGCTGCCAAGGAGGGCCCGTACATACTTATACCTTTTAACAATTAGCATTTCTTTCTTAAAACGTCTTTCGTTTCTTTTCATGAGCATCTTAAAGAAAAAGCGTTTCTTGTATCTTTGAAAACTCTAGAAGGGTATGAACGTAACACTTACATGGACTCCATGCTACTTGCATGTCATTCAGTCCATTATGCTTGTCAGATGGTAACCTACATGCATACACAACCTTAATTTCATTCTCTATCTAGTACATAAGCAACTTGAACTATAAATAGAACTATGCTATACTTGGAACACTCTCCTTCTATCCATGCACTTACGTGCCCTTTACTATGTTAAAACCTTCGGGAACCCATTACGGTTACCTCATCTTCCAACTCATGTCTTGCCTCAAGTGCTCATCCACTAAAGTGAACTCATGATTCACCTTAGGATTAAGACACTAAGGCCTCTGTCTCATTCTTCTCATTAACCTCATTCCGATGCATGACTCAAACCAACTAAGTCACGCATCTCGTCCTTAGACAGTACACCCGTCACTTTCTTCATGCATCTTAGCCCATACAAATCCTCATTCCCATCCAGACAAGCCATACGGCTCTAAGCCAACTCTGAGGCTTAAGCACCGTGTAACTATACTCAGGATAGATTACCCATTACATATGGTGAATCTATCCGGCACATGTGTCTAACCAGACTACATATGTACTCTACCCCTTATCACCTAAGATCAACATATATAACACATTGATCACCAGCTTCGAGGGACAAGGGTCATACTCTGATACCAACCTTCTCTTAACCCGACTAGCATGGCTCCTCATGCTACTCGTCCCTTTGACAGTTCATCCCAACACTTAACACGACAAGACTCCAATCATAACCATGTCTTATGTCACGTCATACAGCTCGAGACTGCTCCCAAGCTACACCGTGACCTTGTCGCGTTACCCAACACTCTGGTACATAAATTCCTAACTCATCACGAGTACGATTCCTTACGTACTCCCGACACAACGTGACATTTTCTCACGTTCCCATTACGCCATTCATACCCTATCACTTCACCACATGGCAATCACGACTGTCAGTAACCACGTCACCTCGTGACGTTGCCCAGTCATGCTTCCGCTGCGTACTCTTACACTTGTTCCACTACTTCGCCCATCCTTATTTCTACGACATGCCACACGGAGTGTCGCTGCCACGTGGAGTACACTCCACGTGTACTCCCTTCATACATACCACGCCACATCACCGCTATGGCGTACCCACCATATGGTACATCACTATACCACATGGAGTACACTCCTTGTGTGCTCCATCCACATGCATTACGCCACATCACCATTAGGGCATATCCGCCACATGGTGCATCACCCCACTACATGGAATACACTCTACATATACTCCATGCACGTTACGCCACATTACCACTATGGCATACATGTCATATGGTGCATCTCACCATCACATGAAGTACATTCCACTTGTACTCTCCACATACGTTCCATCACCACTATGGCATACCCGCCATATAGTGCATCACTATATTACATGGAGTACACTCCTCGTATACTCCCTTCATACACACTACGACACATCACCATTATGGCATCCTTGCCATATGGTGCATCACTCCATCACATGGAGTACACCCCACGCGTACTCCCTTTATACACACTATGCCATACAGAGTACACCTCACACGTACTCCATACACATTACATCACTACACCACTCAGAGTACACTTATCGTGTACTTGTCCCACTCCACATTCACATCACCATTATGGCATATCTGCCATATGGAGTACATTCCACATACATCCCCTTCATATATCATACCCCACACAGAGTATACTCAGCGTGTACTCTTCCCGTTCCACATACACCACGCCACATCACCATTATGGCATACACGTCATCTGGTGCATCAATCCATCACATGGAGTACATTCTACATGTACTCCTTTTACACGCACTACCCACAGAGTACACTTCTCTGTGTACTCATCCATTTCTACCATATGCCAGGAGGGTATATTTTACATATACTCTCCTTGTCTCACATTATGCCATACATAAAGTACACCCAGCGTGTACTCTTCCCATTCCACATACACCACGCCATCTATACAACACATGCCCCACAACTACACTGCACAGCACAACCACTCCAGAATTACAGCACAAACCCCACAACTGCATTACACAGTACAATCCACAACACTTCACAATACACCCAACACTTCACAGCACACTACACGGCACAATGCACCTCCATACAACACAGATAAGCCCAACACTTCATCACACAACTCCACATCACAATGCCACAACTCCATTAATACTAACAGCACAGTCCACAACTTAGTCAACTAATCAATATCTAACATAATTAATGAGGGATAGAGAGTTATACCATCGACGGGATAACCCGTGCGTTGCTCGTTGACCGTCATAGTCGATGATGTCGACAGTGTCGTACGTGGTGGCTGACCCACGTACGTTACTGTTTAGGCGTTTGGATAGCTAGGTGTGGTCTTGGAAGGGCTCGTGATGGCCTTGTGATGGCGGTGAGGGGCATAACACGGCGGCTCTAGCCGTGTGCAGTGGCAGTCAACCACGCGCAGTGGCTGTCCATCACGTGCAGTGATTACCCATCATGTGCAGTGATTACCCATCACATAAAGTGATGGTTTGGACTTAGGGCTTGGCTAAGGGAGGTGCGGTGAATCTCGTGGTGGCGTCAGGGTGGCGCCACGGTGGCGGATCTGGCCATCCCGTGGAGGAGAAGCCGTGGGAGAGTGAGAGAGAGTGTGCTCTCGTGGGTGGCAGATCGGGGCAGTGGGAGGTTGGGTTGGCTTAGTGGCGGCTGGAGGTGGTGGTTACTAATCGTGGGTGGCGGTGCACGGTGGTGCGCAGTGTGCAACCACCGTGAGGTGGAGGGAGAGCTTCTGGCCTCAGGTCACGTGGAGGAGGAAGGGGAAGGAAAGAGGAGGTCCATGGCGTCGCATGGTGGTCGTGGGTGGCCGCGTACTGCGACGCACGGTGGGAAATGGGTTAGAGACCCATTTCGGGCACTTGCCGTGGAAGGAGAGGGAGGACTGCATAATAGGGGCTGGCTTCGGTGGAGGATGATGGCCTGTGGGAGGGGAACTCGCCGTGGGAGCGGTGGAGCCATTGGGCGGCGCACGGCGGCGCGGTGGCCTTGAGCCCGTTCGGGCTTCACACTTCTAAGGAAGAGGAAGAGAGAGCGTGAGAGGGAGGGGCTGCCATGGTTGAGCTCACCGGAGGGAGAGAAGGCCAATGGTGCCTGTGGTGAGAGCTACCGACGCACGGCGGCGCCGGGCTGTGAGGGAGAAGCTTCAGCGTGGAGGAGCTGCGTACTACGTACGCCGAATGAGGGAGGGAGGAGAGAGAGGGTTACGGGGAAATGAGAGGGAAAGAGAGGGGGTCTGGGTTTATAATCCAGTCCCTTCATCCGGGGATCCACGTAATGATCTAACGACGATGAATTAAAATACTGATTTGAAGATGCGTAAATGTTAACTTAATTAAAAGCACTTAAAGAATTAAGGTAAATATTATTTTAAACTAATTTTAGTTTATAAATAATATTTCTTCATCATTAATAAATGATGAAGTCTCACTTAACATATTTAAAAGGGTTAAACCATTTAATTAATAAAAGCTCTCAACATAATTTAAATCCCATAATATCTTAAATAATTGAAATCATTTTAATAATAATATTAAAATGATTTCCGGCAATTATAATATTTTTGGAGCTCTTCAAGAATATTATGATTGTCGTATTTAAGATCAAATCTTAATTCAATAATAATGGAAATACTCCTTATAAATATTTCCAGCATATATAAAACAATGGGCGTGCCCTAGAAGTCACACGCTATCATGGTTCGACATGCATAACGTGACTCGCAGTCGGTAGTGAGAAAGGCAGATGATCACATAATCTCTACCTTCGGGATTTGCTTACGTCATAAAGATGAAACATAGGTCAGAAAGAAGAAGCGTACGTAAGAAGAAGGAGCTGGGTATTACAGAGCCTTACCTGTTTAAATATTGTTCTAACCAAATAATTAGGAAATGTGTTCCTAATAATGAGTTCTTTGCCATACTCACTTTTTGTCATTTTGAAGCCTGCGGTGGGCACTTTTTTGCCCACAAAACTATAGCTACAATTTTACAAAGTGGTTTTTATTGGCCAACAATGTTCAAAGACACTTACAGTTTTTGCAAATCCTGTGAACCTTGTCAAAAATTAAGGGGGATTACCAAAAGAAATATGATGCCAATGCCACCAATTCTAGTTTTAGAAATCTTTGATTGTTGGGGCATATACTTTATGGGGCCATTTCCCTCTTCTTTTGGTTACCTCTACATTTTGCTTGCTGTCGACTATGTGTCAAAATGGGTTAAAGCCATACCATCCAGAAATTGTGATCATCACATTGTTTTAAAATTTCTCAAAGAAAATATTTTTGCACGGTTTGGTATGCCTAAAGCCATAATCAGTGATAATTGAAACCACTTTTGTTGTTTTAATGAAAAAGTATGGGATCCATCACAAAGTGTCCACACCTTACCATCCACAAACCAACGGCCAACCTGAATTAGCCAATAGGGAAATAAAACATATTCTTGAGAAAACTGTTAACCCTAATAAAAAGGAATGGTCTGTGAGGTTAACTGATGCACTTTGGGCATATAGGACTACTTACAAAATAATTATGGGAATGTCACCATATAGATTACTCTGTGGTAAAGCATGTCACTTACCTGTAGAGTTAGAACACAAAGCATACTAGGCCATTAAGCAGTTTAATTTTGATGCTGACCAAGTTTGTTCATCTAGGAAACTGCAGATTGCTGAATTAGACGAACTTCAAAGGGATGCTTATGACAATGTTAAATTTTCCAAGGAGCGTATGAAGCACTTTCATGACAAATACATCCAAAGGAAGTCCTTTCACCCAGACCAGCAAGTATTGTTGCACAACTCCAGACTACATCTTTTCCTTGGAAAGCTGAAATCTTTTTGGAGTGGTCCATATTTGGTAAAAGCTGTTTTTTCTCGTGGAGCTGTGGAACTTCTTAACACTGAGAATGGCAACACTTTTAAAGTTAATGGCCAGTGACTCAAACAATTTTTCACAAACTTTTCACTCGAAGAGACCACCTTGAGTCTCCTTGACCCCATTTCTTTTTAAATAATTGCCTGAACTCATTAATAAGGTTCTCCCTTTTGGGTGTAGTACTTTTATGTGCTTATTTCCCTTTGAACATTCCACAATCAGGCACTTTTCTATGCTCATTCTCAGTTTCTTTTATTTTTATTCTTTTTCTATTCTGCACCATTGACGACAATGCTTACATATAGTTGGGGGAAGTAAGATTCAATTTCAGTCTTAAGGGATAATTCATCTTAGTTTTGCACATCACAATGAACCACCAGAGGCTTTGTCAATGATTGGTTTATAAATAACAGCTATAGCTCCCTTTTATACTTTCTTGGGAAGCATGATCAGACTTGATGAAATGAAAGCTTGTAGAAATTTGGGTCAATAAAGGGGTTTATTTATGTTAACATGTCTCTTAAACCAAGAATTTGTATCATGTAAGGAAGGGATTTTTGCTGAGTGTTGACACCACTTACACCTAGACAACTTGGAATGACACTTCATGGTTATTAAACTAATCAGACTAAGCAGTTGCTTAAGGTCTCTAATGAACCATATCCTATTGGCTTAGAAAGAGTGCTAGTAAATTATTTATACTTGAGAAAAGGGACAAGCTAGGGATCTGGAAAAAAAAAACAGAAACCCAATTTAATGTAATAGAAAAGGCTACCTGCTTCTAGGACTCTTTGTATGAAAAGATCTTTTAAAGTGTAGTAGCGTGAAAGCTACTATTACAATGGTTTTGAATTAGAGAGAAACTTTTAGGGCTCCACTTGAACAGCTGCTATGGATGAGACAATTAATGACTTCTGGTGGTAAACCTTGGAATCTACACTTATTGTTATAACACAGTACTCAGCAGTACTCACCTTGCTTGGATGTATACTTTGGTTATTAAACAGTTCACTGCATAAACTCCCTTTTAGAACTAAAATGTCTATTGCATTTTTCCTGAATTATGTCTGATTGGTGACTTACCTCCATGAAGGGTAGAAGAGGGGTTTTGAAACATCATGGTTTGTAACCAAACATTACATTTGCTAAGAGACTAGCAAAAGGTAAGCTGGGGGGTGTGATTGTCAAGATATTTTAATTAAAATATATGCATACATAAGAGTAAATTGAGTCTGAATTGTTCCAAAACTAAGATTGAAAGTGAGTTTTTAAGACAAAAGCCTTGACCATTGGAAAGGCCCAGTCCCGTAAGTTAAGCCCAAAAGGCTCATCAAACTTACGGCCCAGCCCCGAGCTCAAAATCCAAGTAAGGAAACCACTCCAACTTCTCCTAACTACAACAAGAAGAATCGAGAAGGATCCCATCCTTCAGAGGGCAAAAATGTGAATCGAAGAGAAACAATTAGAAGAGAGAGAAGAAAGGAGATGATGGAAAGGGGGATAAAAGGAGAGGAGGTACACAAGAGAAAGGGGGGTTCAGAACCACATTTTACAATCTTTATTCTGTGTTTTTATTTTCAGAACAATTGTGGGTTTTCTTTTTGTTTGCTGCTAGGGTTTTCGAATCATCTATCTCATGATGATTTGTGGCTAATTTCTACAGCTAGGGTTGCAAAGGAAAGGGTTTTCTTTCACCATTACAGATTGTTATCTGTTGTTGTTGCGTTTAACCTAAACTTGTTGCTGTATTTTCATGCCTTATTTGCTATCGGTTTGGAAGGATTTCTTGTTCTTGACCTGTTGTAGACTCACGACACAACAGGACCTTGAGTCTGGAGATGAAAGTGGATGACAATACAGTGAGGATTTTATTTCTATCAGTGTTTTTAATCTAAGTAACAATGTTTGTTTGGTTTTAAAGTGTTAATTTCTTGATTGAATTAGCATAAGCAGATGCACCCAGCAATTATAACCTGATGGAAGAGGAAACCCTAACCCTGTACTCCTAGTATTTACACTCTTTGACAAAGTCAGTTTCAGTTTATGGGATTTGGAAGGTTGTTTTGTATTCTTACTCAACTCGTTCCAAATATTAAGACTGCAGTTCTGGTTTTATATTAATGTTTTCCTTAGGTTAATTACAAACCCTTGCTTCACCTGTCAAACCATTACATCATCCCACATTCTGTATAAATTCAGTGCACACGAGTCACTCTTGATCTTTCAGAAATTGAGAACAAATCAATTTCACAAAGGAATTTTGTTTCAGCATACTTTACTTCCTCTTTGATTGAATTTATTTTATTTGTTGGAACTTTGCTGAAATATGTTGATATAGTCGTCCCTGTGGAAATGACCTTGGACACTCCCAGTATATTCTAAATCTGCTTTTATACTTGAAGGCACTATTTTGGAGAGTATCAGTGATAGTTTCTATTTTATGTATGTGGTGATACAATGCCAGTTATGTTTCACCATTAAATGGCGTCCCTTCGATTTCTGCATTATGGCTCCATTCTTTACTGGCATTAACTTCCTACGTTATATCAACAGATACATTCTACGGCGGTTGCGATAATCAAGAGATTCTTGATCTCTAGGGAGGAGACATGTGGTGTCTGGTTTTGATTCATGGAGTTTTGATGTTTGGGTAAGTCAAGTGCACATCCCGCCTATATAAGGTCCCTTCTCCTAGTTAGAATTTCCATCATACTCACTTCTGAAGTCCCTTCATGTCTTTCTTTTTATCTTTCATAGTTCTTATGGGTTTTGCACTTCCTAGTTGGTGACAGGTCCTCTGGTGGCACTCAGGCCACCGCTAGTTGTGGTGGTCCTTGCGTCGGAGGGTGGAGCCATCCACCCTCTGTTGTTGGGGTCTTGGACCCTTTGTACTCGTTCTTGCCCTTTTGCTTATTGTCCTTTCTCGTTCTCGCCCCTTTGCTTATAGGGCTCAACTTCAAAAGCTTCTCTGGATATCATAATCTCTTCGGATGCCTACACCCGAACTCATTGCATGCTTGTTCACAGTGGATAAGTGCTTTTGTTGTAGTGGCGAGTGGCTCTGTCGTCGTGGTGCTCTGATTCTCAGCGTTATCTTCGTCGCTGTCTAGAACATAGACAGCTGCATTTTATCGTCTGGTTTCCTTGCGTCCCTGAGCACCTTTCCACTAGAACACTTCTCCTTGTAGCGAAGCTATGGTGTAACTTGTTCCTTGTGTTTCCTTTTGTCTAGTTTTCTTTTTGCTCCTTGCCGCTTTGCGTCCTTATGTTGTAATAATTCTCTTCTGCGACTTCATGATGTAATTTGTTCCTTGGCACATTGTGGCCTTATGTTGTAATAATTTCCTTCTATGACTTCATGATATAATTTGTTCCTTGGCACTTCGTGATGTAACTTGCCTTTGTATTCCGGCTTCATGATGTAATATGTCTTTTGTAATGATGTGTAGTTAATAAAATGATTTTGTGTATACGACTGTGTCGTTCCCGCATTTTCCTTGTCGTATTGTTTCTGACTTTCCTTATTGTATTGTTTCCGTGTTTTCCATGCTGCATTTCTTCTTGCACTTCCCGACCTCCTTTTTTTTTCGTAATCCTGCATAAGTAATAAATTAATTATGCGTATCCGACTGTACCTTGTCCGTATTTTCCTTGCTTGCTGACGCTTTGTGCGGTCTCTTTTTGCAGCACTTTGCTTCTTTTCTGTAAGACTTAGACCCTCACTCCATTGGGGAGGGGTCGGGCTACCTCAAGTTAGCCTGCCCCTTTTTGGTTCCCCAAGGAGGTAACTTCTTCGGGCTACCATTGGGGCAGTTCGCTCTTTCACCATGATAGGAGTATGGGTAAGTTTTTCGGGTCGCCTCGTTGGTGAAACCCGCTCTCCTCTATGGGAGGGGCAAGGTCGCCCTTAGGCCTGTCTTCCCCTTCTAGTCCCGCAAGAAGGCAGGTTATTCGGGCAGTCTATTATTGGACCCTTTCCCGCTCGTTGACATCACAAGAAAATGTAACGCTTTGAGCGAGGGTGGGACTAGACTCACCGCGAGTGCACAACCCGCTCTCCTCTGCAGGAGGGATATGGCCACTCTGGGCCGACCTTTCCCTATAGTATCCTGTGGGGAGGTAAGTTTTTCGGGCAGTTTGTTACTGTACCCGCTCCAGCCTGTTGACACTCACGAGGAAGGTAAATCTTTCTGATGTTGGGTAGCTGAGGACTAACCCACACTCCGTCGCAGGAGGAACAAGGCAACCTTAAGCCTACATTTTCTTATAGTATCTCGCGGGGAGGTAAATTAAGACACTAGTTGGCTGACTGCTCTTCGCCGTGATAGGAGTTGGGGTAATTTTCGGGAGGACTGTGTGTCGGTCTCGCTCTCCTCTGCAGGAGGGATAATGCCACCCTTGAGCCGACCTTTCCCTATAGTATCCTGCGAAAAGTAAGTTTTCGGGCGGTCTGTTACTGGAACCACTCTCGGTTGTTGATATCACAGAAAATGTAAGTGTTGGGTCAGGCTGGTGCTAATCCCACTTTTTGTTACGACAAAGGTCAGGGTAATGTATTCTGGAGGGTTGTGGGCCGATCCCTCTCTCCTCTATGGGAGGGATAAGGCTACCCTTGGGCCGACCTTTCCATATAGTGTCCTGTGAGGAGGTAGGTCTTCGGGCAGTTTGTTACTAAACCCGCACCCGCTTGTTGACGTTCGTAAGGAAGGTAAGTTTTATCTTCGGTCTACCATCGGCTAACTCACTCTCCATCACAGGTGGGATAAGGCAACCCTTAGGGCTACCTTTCCCAATGGTGCCCTGCGAGAAGGTAAGTTGTTGAAGACCTTGTGGCCACTTTTTTTTTTGTTGGTGCCATACTGGTAATTCGAGAGTGTGTAGCAGATGTTTTGTGTTGTCCTGAAAAATTGTCTTATTAAGTAAAAAGAAATGTACAAGTTCAGTGCAGAGACATTGCAAAATTTAAAAGGCTCGGGTTCCCACTCTTGGGAAGTCATTGCCCGTCTTCTTCTCCAAAGTCGCGCACCATCCCTTCCCCCTAGAAACTAGGCAAGGCGGATCGTAGACGAGAGCCTATTGTTGTTTCTCTGGTGGTGCCTGAACAATTTTGTCCCCTTAGCGTCGCCCGAGGCGAGCTCTTCATCTTTCTGCTATAACTCCTGCATGTACCACTCCCTTACTGACACTTGCTCCCCCCGGACTTTCCCCACTCCATGGGGAGTAGGGAATTTTATTTTGAGGTGGTAGGTCGACGTGATGACCCTTAAAAAGTTGTGGGTGGGCCTCCCTATGATGGCGTTGTATACCGACAGAGTTTTTACAACCAGGAAGTCGACCATAACAAAGGTCGTGTAGGGGCTACTTCCCACCAGGACTGACAACGTGATGGTCCCCACTGGCCGGACGATGCCTCCAAAGAAGTCTTTTGAGGGCATAGGGACGGGCAGTAGCCAGGAGGTTTCGATATCCATCTTGACGAAAACTTCTCAGAACAGTATGTCTGCGGAGCTCCCATTATCGATGAGGATTATGTGGGTGGTGAAGTCGGCAATGAGTATGGTGACCACCAGGGTGTCATCGTGGAGATACAGGACCCCTTCTTCATCGGCCTCCGCGAACTAACTTACCAAATTGTGGTTGCCACTTTGTTGCTTGGTGGGGTGATACTCAGCCGAGTACACCTCATAGTATTGGGCCCGACGAGGTGATGCCCCTGCTCACGAACCCTCCTGCTATGGTTTGAATCTCCCCAAGAGGGGGCTGCTGCCTTGGTGGCGATCGGGGTGGATTCAGCGGTGGCCCCTATCTCCAGCCTTTGAGGGTTGTTTGCTCGTCGGTGCCGATGATTCCAATCCTGGCTCATTTTCCTCGATCTTCTGCTTGACTCTTGCGCTCGTCTTCTAGCTGGGGAGTGGCAACGCCTCTGTTGTTCTGCATATTCCTTCCTTCCTCCTAGGGAGCAGCAGTCCTTGGTGTTGTGTAAGGTCGACCGATGGTATGCGCAGTATCTGCGCATTGCTCACTGGTCGTCCTTCCTTGAATGGTGAATGTGGGCCGGTCGTATCGTGGCCTCGTTCCCTTCGTCGGGACTTCCTCTTGTTGCTTCTGCTGGGAGTCACTTTCCCCTTTCTCATGGGGTTTGGTCTTAGCTAGGGCCTTCCCATTTCTTTCCACACGCCCTATTTCCTTCCTTCATGGCTCGAGCTAGGTAGGATTTCAGGCTCTCGTCCTCTGTTTGTTTGATAATGAGGAGGTATATGGCCGGGCGCCACCTCCTCCGACTAGACATCAATTGGGTTAGGAACAGCCTGGCTAGCTGACCGAAGCTGTCCACTGATTTAGGTGCCAATGACCCAAACCATGCATGTGCTGAACCTTTTAGAGTCAGCAGGAATGCCCTACAAGCAATTTCCCCAGGGAAGCCATGCATGTGAGCCCTGAAGGTTTCCAGGTGCTCAAGAGGGTCCCTGCTTCCGTCATACATCTCCATAGTGGGGATTCTGAACTTCGGTGGTAAAGGGAATGTCATTACCTTTTCAGTATAGGGTAACTTCTGCTTGTAAACAATTGTTCCACCATCAACAACGTACCCACTTTCCGAACTATCTCCCCGTACTTCCCCTTGAGGCTGCGGAGCTCATCTTGCATGTGTTTTTGCTCCTCTTCCTTCTTGGGTCCCGCTTACTTGTTTTGGACCCCACTTGCTCAGTGTCACTGGCCTCCCAACCCTCTTGGTCAAACTGGGGCTTCTTGAGTTCCAAATTCTCCTTGCGGAGTGTTTCCACCTCACCAGTCAGTTTTATCACCGACTCCTCCATGGCTTTTAGCTTTGCTTCCATGGCGTTTCCCACGTTTCTCCTGAGTTGTTCGGAACGAGTTGTCGCAGGCATGAGAAGGACACGTAAGATCTATTACTATCCCACAGAAGCGCCACTGTTAAGAGAACTCAGGTCTTCACAATAGGCCCTACACAGAGAAGAATGTAATGCGGCTTTGAGAGAGCAGAGCCATTAATGTGGCGTGCCGTCCCGGTGGCAGAGCCATTAATGTGGCGTGGTACTCCAACCTTCTCTTGTTGGTCTACTTTTCTCCTAGTCCGCTCATGCTTTCTCTATCAGTAGATCAATAGTCCTTCGTATATCATCCTTTTGTGTGGGCAGGCACTCGATGACTGGACACTCCCCAAGGGATCTCAGATCGACGAGTCACATCCCCTGCTGCACCATCCCTCCTGCAGGTCACCGTATAGGGGATTCTCTTGATGGGCTGGGTTTGTGACTTTTTGTCCTGGGCCGGGTCTAGCTGGGCCTCATGGTCCTTGGGAGGGGGGGGGGGGGGGGTGGGGGAATCCCCCTACACCTACTATTACTTATAAGTATACTTATACTATTATTTATAGTGATACTTAGTATATTATAGAATATACTTAGTATATTAATAGTATCTTCTACTACTACATATATTATATGTATATTTTAAGTATTCTATACTTATATAGAATACTTAGTATATTACTTAGTATATTAGGTAACGATTCATTGTCATTATTTAAACTAATGGTTTTTTCTACTGTTTTAATAGGATTATTTGTAAGAAATGATAATTTAGAAGAAAAAGTAGAATGTTTGTATATTTGACTTTTTGGAACATTAGGAATTGTCCAATCTTGTAGATTTATTTCTATATCTATTATATTGTAATATATTTTGTTGATGTTGGGAAAAAATCTCTATTTAATAAGAAAGTTTTATCGTCCTTATGATCCGCCGTATTATGATTATTATGATTACCAGTAGGCATGGATTAGAATGTTCCTAAAATAACATAAAAATTTGCATTATTCGTGGTTCCTTCATTTTGACAAATTACAAGAAATCAACATACTCCCAAAATGGTTCTCACTATGGCGGGACTATTATGGGCCCGAACCTCTTCTCCTTCCTCTCCCCCTCCAGGAAAGTCTTCGGATTTTTACCTCACAAGATGATTAACCACCAGCATTAAGCCATTGTCCACCACTTCTTCTGTTCTTCTTCAAGACAAAATCAAATTGGATTATGAAATGTGAATACATTATCAAACCTCATCCATCCCTCAAAAACATTATGTTCCTAGCCCGACAAGTCTCTGTCAAATAGTGGAAAACATACAATTATGATCATGTCTTAAAAATATTTACAAAAATTACCTAAACTCCAGAAGTTCTAGTCCAACGGAGCAGATTTCAGGCACAATTAGAATCTATTACCAACAAGAAAGACTTGAAAAAATTAGCCGAAGAAATGTCACAAGTTTCAGATAGCGATGATGAAGAAGAAGCATAACATCCAGCCAGATCATCTCCATTACTACAACCTGCATTATCACAGGTCCATCAGGCCTCTCCTTCTCAACGGGCCTCTCATTCTTAGGGTAATTCAGCTGCCTCACCTTCTTAAGATTACTCACCCTTTCATTTGATGGATTCCCAAGACCCGTTCGATCTGGAATTAGCAAATTATGACCCCCAGATTATGTGATTTTAGGAGATTACTACTTTCTCAATTAGTCAGTATGATAGATGGAAGTTGTCAGATTATTGTCGCTACCCAAAATTATTAACTAGGAAAATGACAAATGACTTTGTAAATACTCTTCTAGTTCACGTGTTGATACTGTTCATGTATTATTACTGTTCTGCACTGTTCTAGTGTCAGTTGATATTGTTCCTGTATTATTTATAATATACTTATACTATTCTATACTTATGTAGAATACGTAGTATAGTACTTAGTATATTAGTATTATAATAGTACGAATATACTAAGTACTATACTTGACTTATTATTTATTATTATTAGTATTATAATACCTAAGTATAATAATACTAATATTAGTTCGAACAGAATAAAGTCTCGTTTGAATGGATTTATCTCGTAGAATGTGTTTGGAGGGAAATTTCGTGCAAAATACTAAGAAGATTCACTTATTTGAACGTGAAATACCCATTCGAATGCACTTGTGGAATTTGGTTACGAAAATACCCTTTGGTCTTCTCTACATTTGAAAAATATGCTGAGGAATATTCTTATTTGTTCGTTTGAACTACTATCTTACCCGTTTGAACGTTAAAAGTTGAATTAAATCGCGGCAGAATTTGGCAACTTTTTAAAATTTTTGTGTTCGAATGCGTAAATTACTCGTTCAAACGGGACTTCACAGATTCAAATACCTATACCTTCAGTTCATTTTCACGCACGAAGGGAGATTTGGAGGCAGAGTAGAAAGAGCAGACACAAGGTAGTGATTTTGTGTGAGTGAGAGAGTGTTGTGGAGAGAGAGGAACAATTCTAGTGAGAGAGAAGGGATTCTTGAGATAGATGAGAGGTTTCGAAGAGGTAGGCATTATTTTTTTTTAATTTTTTTTTGTATTTCGAGTTTAGATATTTTGGTTTATTGAATTTGATTTAGGGTTTTCTCATAATGTGTTTTTTCTCATATAGTTTTTAATTAATTATGTTTAGAAGTTGGTATATTTGTGTTTGGATGTGGAATATGAAAATATATTTGTGTTCATGCAATCCCATGTGAAATGTTGGATTCATATTTCTTATTGGATTGCAAAAATTTGAGGGAAGATTTCTAATTTTTAGTGATTTGATAATTTATAGTTTTTAATTAATTATGTTTAGAAGTTGGTATATTTGTGTTTGGATGTGGAATATGAAAATATATTTGTGTTCATGCAATCCCATGTGAAATGTTTGTGAAATATGCATCTGAGATTGCGTTTCCATAAATTGTGTTTTTTGGTTTAGTGTTTTGTCTCTGTTTCGTGTCTGGAATCTGGGTTGGTCCCATTAAAACACTATAATCTTTGTTCGAACAGACTAATAAATGTATGAACAGTTGTACTCCTATGGGTAAAAATAATATATAAAAATAATACTTAAAAGATAATTAATTAAAAAACTATAATGTATAATATAAATTTAGTGAAATTAAATTATAATTAATACTTAATAAATAAGAAACATAAAAATGATTTGTACTTAAATTAACAATAATACTTAAAAGATAATTAATTAAAAAACTATAATGTATAATAAAGATTTTAGTGAAATTAAATTATAATAAATACTTAAAATAAGAAAATTAAAAATGATTTGTCCTTAAATTAAAACTAATACTTAAAACATAATTAATTAAAAAACTATAATGTATAATAAAGATTTTAGTGAAATTATGTTATACTTAATACTTAAAACATAATAAACTTAAGAATTATTAATACTTAAATTAAAATTAATACTTAAAATATAATAAACATAAGAATTATTAATGCTTATAAAATAATAACAATATTGGTGATTTGTAATGTGATTTTACAATGCATTTGTGATTTAAAATGTGATTTGGAATGTGATTTGATTTCAAATTTAATAATTGTAGGAATTGGTTTACTAGTGAGTTGGTTTACTAGTTAGGTGCTGGATTTTCGAATCATTTTTATACACAATTGAACCTTAGACCTGTTCGAGAGTTATGGCCAAATATTCTCTTAAACAATATTTAGGTACAACTCTTGAATTCTTCAAAGTGGACAGTTTGTGATTCTATCATTTATATGACAGATATATTCAGTTTAAACTCTTGTGTTAGTCATTTAAAATTTGGTTCAATGTTTCCTTACATTCTTCAGGTATGTGGTCTGTACGTTTCTCGGCCCATGAATAGGGAAATGCCGCCGAAAGTTTTACTAACATTAGAGTTTTAGACTGAGTACATATGCAATATAGATGATAGCCTCTCGAATGGGATATGAACAATTACCTTATAAAATAGATGGTAAACAAGTATGAATATACTCTTGATAGCGTTTATCCCATGAATTGGATTTTTTTGATAGACAGCCGATGAGTAACAGAAATACAATGGATAAGAGTTGGATGCTATTGGGAGATAGACTTGGGCGAGACTATAAGGAGTATGCACAAGGGGTGAAGTGTTTTATAGAGTTTGCTCGCATGAGTGTTGACAGTCGAGGATTTATAAGATGTCTGTGCAAGAAGTGCAAAAATCTCAGTTCTTATAATGTGGTGGTACTGGAGGATCATTTATTTGGAAATGGAATCGATCCTTAATACTCACTTGGGTCTTACATGGTAAACTATTTCCTAAAGGAGTTAGATTTAGCAGTCAGTGCAATCAAAAGGAGAAAGGTAACGACATCGATATGGACGACATAAATGTGGATGCTTCTAATGACAATGATGATAATAGAGAGGATATGACTGAGATGCTAGGCGATCTGGGTGTAGGAATATTTGAGACAAGGGATAGAGAAGATATATATGCATAATCATTTCAGGGAAATGGAAACTTTGGAAGACTGTGAGAGGATGCACAACAAGAGTTGTATGAGAGGTGCACCTGACATTGCAAGTTGTCTTTCATGGTGAGGTTGCTCCATATTAAATCTATTTGTCATATTTCTGTTAAGGCCATCGAAATGTTGCAAGAATTATTTAAAGAGACTCTCCCTCAGGATAACGTAGTGCCTCGTAATTTAAAGAGGCTTTCATGGTGAGGGCTAGGATTTGATTATAATATCATTCACGCTTGTAAAAATGATTATGTTCTCTTCTGGCAACAATATGCAGAATTTGATTCATGTCCAGTGTGTCATGAGTCAAGATGGATATTTGATAAACGTAATGTACCCCAAAAAGTGTTAAGACATTTTCCATTGATTCCTCAACTTCAAATATTGTTTACGTCTCGGTTGACTACGAAAGATATGTCTTGGTATCACACAGAAAGAGTCTAAAATGAAAACTTCCTCTTGCATCCTGCAGATTCCTTACAATGGAAGAAATTTGATGTCGCGTATCCATGGTTTGCCGAAGAACCTCGCAATGTACGTGTTAGTTTAGCGATGAATGGTTTTAATCCATCTGACAACATGAGCACTTCTCATAGTACTTGGCCTGTCCTATTAATGACCTATAACTTGCAACCTTGGAAGTGTATGAAGCATCCGTATTTTATGATGACTCTACTGATACTAAGGCAAGGTCACTAGGGAATGAATTAGATGTATATCTGTAACCATTGATTGTAGAGTTGAAAGAGTTGTTGGATCAAGGTGTCAGTACATATGATGCAGCCTCGACACGGGAGTTCAAGATGCACGCTGCAGTGATGTGGACAATAAATGATTTCCCAATATATGGAAACTTGTCTGGGTGGAGCACAAAAGATAAATTGGCTTGTCTTGTTTGCAATAAATATACATAGTCTCAGTGGTTGAGAAATGTAGAAAATTATGGTTCATGAGACACCATCAATATTTACCACATGATCATAGATGGCGTTTAAATAGAGCGATGTTTGATGAAAGGGTTGAGCGCAGGTCATCACTGCCAGAGTTGTCAGGGATTGATATTATCGTGCAGTTGGGGGATGTTTCAGAAAACAGATTTGGGAAAGATGCAAGAGTTTGAAAGAGAAAACGACAAGCAGCAGAGTTGAATTGGACAAAAAAAAAGAATTTTTCTCGAGTTGTCATACTGGTCTACCTTGACACTACGCTACAATCTAGATTTTATGCATATTGAGAAAAATATATGTAAGAGTATATTGAGCACTCTGATGTCAATAGAAGGGAAGGCAAAATATACAACTAATTCTCATAAAGATTTAAAAGAGTTGATGATAAGATCGGAGTTGTATTTGTGAGATAATGGGTCGTCAGCCTATATGCCCATTGGATGGTATACGCTTTCAAATGATAAGAGAAATAAATTCTGTGATTGGTTCATGACAATCAAATTACCCGATGGCTATGCTTCAAACATGTCAAGATGTGTTTGAACACATGATTGGAAGATAACTGGTCCGTTCAAACAATAATTTATTACAATTTCAAACAGATATGTCTTCCAAACACAAAGCAACATGTGCGCCATCCCCATCCATTACCGACTCCCCGTGTGGCTCACCTACCATCAATAGTGGGCCAACATCACTAGACCTAGAACAAGGTATTTTATCAAATTAAATACCACATTTAATACTCAATTCAAGTAATATATATCTATAAAATAACGTAATTTAATTAAAATATATGCTTTAATTACTGTATATATAGCTGTTGGAAGCCAACGTCGAGGTTGAGGCACTGCGAGGGGTGTGCACATAGAGAAAGTAAGGAAAGTGGGTAAAACTAAAGTTGATATTCTTGATTATAACACTGGTGGCTCCAGAGATTCGGCAGCGTGACTTGCTTCTTATGTTGGTACACTTACTTGCATGTATGCACCGATCCAAGATGTGAAAGATCACATTAAAAATTGTTACTTTGTAATAAGCTACATCCCAATAGACTAAGTATAACATGTTAATTTTAAGTTATTTTGTATTTATACTAGTTGTTTATAATTTTTGAAAGGACGAGTTTGAACTTAATTTTGGCCGACGAGAGGATCGACTAATGGTTGAGGAATTGATGTCGAATGCATTCCGAAGGTACATAGGTCGATTCGATGCACACTACAAAAGGTCAGTACTAAAACGGAGGCGTGAAAAAATTCATTCCAAGCAATGCCACCAATCAAATGGGAGAATGTTTGTGATATGTCTGAAGATCCTACTTATCAGGTAATTTTGCTGCTATCTTTTTTTAATAGTATATGATAGGTGTATTAAACATATAGACATAATATTTTTTTTAGCATCGAAGTACTGTGAACAAAGCAAATAGATTAAATTTAATGATACACCATCATGATATTTTTTTCTAGCATCAATACTAGTCCCCTTTAAGTTCTAATATAGATTTTCTTTTTGTAGGAAAAAGAAAGTCCTGTTGACTAATGTGCCCCAATTGTATGCTAAAGTACATAAAAATCGTGATGGTGTTTGGACCAGTCCCAAAGCAGAAACAAATTATGTAAGTTTAAATTTCTTTAATTTCATTGTCTAATACTATTTTTGTTACTTATACTAACTTTAATATATTTTTTTGTAGGATAAAATGATATCTTTAAGGAGACTGTTGCGGATCCATCTGATGAATCATTTGTCAAGGATACTTAGATCTTTTCTCAAGTTCTTGGATCGCGTTCTGGATATTTAAAGGGTTTAGGACGTTACGTGAAGTCATCCTCAACATCATCATCCTCTTCTCGAGGCAGATCGAATGACGACAAGACTATGGAATTGGAGGAAGTAACACTTGATATAGACCAATTGAGATCCAAGAAAAAAGAGTTGCTGACCTGATTAGATCAAGTAGTGAATTTTGAGATGAGATTAGAAGAGAATATGTAGAAGAGATTGGGGACGGAGGTACAAAAAGTGTTTGAAAAGTTGCAATGAATGATGTCCTAAAACTCTATGCCGCCACCACAGTCTTAAAATTTATTATTATTTTTAATTGTCTTTCTGTTATGATGTTTCAAAATATTTGAATAATTGTATTGTTTGAATTACAATTTGTGTAATATTAGTATGATATTTTTAATTAAATTTTATTTTGTATGATTAATATCGTTCGAATGGTAAATAACTAGCTCGAACGGTAAATTACCATTTATATATCATTTCGAACAAAAACAGACCCATTCAAACGACAACCAAGAAATACAGTACGTATAGATGTTTTGAACAATAAAATATTTCTTCGAACAACATTAATATGCAAAATCTCGTTCGAACGGATAGAATTTCTGAAAATAAAATGTATATTTGGATGAACAAAATTTATGTTCGAAAATAAGTCATTTGAAAAATTTATTAGTTCGAATACATAAAATTTGTTCGAACACTCCGTTCGTTCGAACATGATCAAATATGGTTATTAGTTCAACGCAAGATCTCTTATAGTTCGAACGGACGTGTCGATTCGAACTGAAAGGATTACATTCGAATTTTGTTTTTAGACGAAATTGGTTCGTCTAAAAATAAAGCCCGTTCGAATAGTTTCAACTAGCTAGTTCCGCCCAATTTCGTCCCTACAAATTATTTTTTGAGACGAAAATATTTGTCTCCAAAAACCTTTTGAGACAGGCTTTTCGAGACAAAATAGAGACAAAAAGATTTAGTCTCCAAAAAAATTTTGGGACAGAAATTGGATTTTTTGAGACAAAAAACCCAATCTCTTGTAGTGCTGTCATATGCATAATTATTTTTCTGTATTTAATATAAAAAAAAATTCATAATTTTAATTGCTAAAACAATTAAGCAGGAGAATGTTGGTGCATTTTGATATATAAAACAGGTAAATGGACGACTGATGATCAACGTCATATATACAAGATATATGTACATGATGATAACAATTTGGCTGATTAAATGAGAGAAATAATTAGCATTCAGTCTTATATATCCATAATCTTCTCGTTAAGGATAATATCTTTTTTTGGTTGGAACCAGATGCTATTAAGTTTACTTATAGACAGATCTCATGCAAGAATATGTCTATGCACATCATATACAAAAGTGGGAGATAAATAGATCGTATGGATATAAGAAGTACTGGGATAGATTTATTTTATATTTAATATATTACCTTAAAAACCCACGCATGCAACAATATTCTTTGTACCGTAGGGATGGCGAAGTATTTCATGTATATATCTATCTTCCACTTTCACTTGAGACTGTAAATTCAAAAAGATTTTCTGCCGTCCTGGTGAATGACAACTAGCTAGCACACAAGGTGCCCTTTTCTAAACATCATAATTAAGGTGGAGCCTCCATCTGGTAATTAGCCATCCATGAAACTATATAGAGGAATGTTATAGCGATAAATAGATTATATAAAAGCAATTTCACAAACTGATGTAGTTTCATATGATTCGTTAGATCTACTTTACAATAAAAGTAACTTTACAATCTGACGAACCATATGAAGCCACGTTAATTAAATAAATTACTTTTGTATAAACTATTTGTGCTAAAGTATTTCTCAACTATATGTATTATTTATTTAGTCGCCAAACCGTTGAGAGTTTGTAAGCAGCCAATATATATATATTTTAGCTTCCGGCCACATGAATTAAATCATGACAAACATCTGATATTGTCGATAGAATTGATAAAGTATATACTAATTTTGAACTCATGTTGATAAACGTTGCAACTAGCTAGCGTGGATAACGTGATAAAAAAATCATGAAGGTTCGACTCATGCAGATATACAGGCCGATCGAGTACGTACGTACGTTGGAACCAATTCGCTCATGCATCCAGCTAGCTAATAACCAAGATATGGAAAAAGCTATTATGCCCGCTAAACTTGACCGCTCTACTTGACTGCTTGATAAAAAATAAATTTTTTTAATTTTTTTATTTAATGATTAAAAAAGTGATTTTAAGTTTATTGGTGTATTTTTTTATTTTTTTAAAATATTTAAATATATTTAAAAAATGTGAATAGAAAAAAAAAAAAAAAAGTTACAAAAGTAACTAGCTGTATGAATGAGTGGTGCTACTCACTCGCAAGATATATATACCATCATCTGATTAATAATCAAGCATATGATTATAACTATAACCAAACAACCCTACTACAGAGTAATATTAGGAATAGCACTACAATATCAGAGCCTGAGCATGTAACATATATATATATATGTATGTATGTATGTATGTATGTAGATATGTAAATATCGTGCATATAACTTGTAATGCATCTGCCAAATATTTAAATACTACTACAGATGTTTACCCAGTACTTCCATTAATTCACACCACCATTGCTACCGCCACCACCAAAGTTGTTAAAATCCTCCCTAGGGATGTAATGATGGTTGTTTACACTCCTTACAGCAGTACCATACCCAACATCTCCTTTTTCATTTTGTTCACTCAGATTTCTATCTTCGGCCTTATTCAGGATCATTTTGGCCATTAAAACCTTCCTGTCGGCAGCCAAGCAAGTGATGATAATCATCATAAGGAAAAGGGCAACTGCTACAAACCTCGTTATTCTTGAGCTTGATCTTTGCTTTCCCTGTTTCTCAAGAAAAAATAAAATCAGGTCAAAAGGAATTAATTAATTAAACCCCCCATGCAAAAAATCGAATTCGTGCAAGGGATCATCAGAGAACTAGCTAGCTAGCATATATAATTTCACAATTATTTTGGTAAAACAAACTGACAAAAAATGAAAAAGAAGAAGGGATTTTTACCGTCATATCTATACTATGTGGGAACCCGCGAGTGATACTCCGAAACCTTCTTACAACAGCAAGAGAGAAAAATGGTGCACAAGTTCACGAGGGAGGTAGGAGAGATTTAAGCAATATTTGTACGCAGTAGGAATATTAATAGGGCTATGTGACTGACAGTAATCAGATCTATATAAATTTAATGATGGGGTCTCCACCAAAGGAGGCAGCGTTAAGTGGGATGCATATATACCATTCATTAATATTGTTTTAAGAAAAAATCATGAAGTTGGTCCTTAGTGGCATCATAAACAGGAATTCCACCTTAGCTAAATTAATTAGCTGGTAATAATTAACAGAAGAAAATTTACCTACCTAGTTAAAACCAACAGAAATAAATCAAGTACTATAGTTGTGTAATTCCTGTTGTATTGCCTAAGTTAGCTAGTGACGTTCCAGCATAGTAATAAATGTTTAGATTTTCTGCAAAATTTACTTTACATGATGTAGGTTAGTACTATTTATGTGTGAGATATATAGATCAAATAATTCTGATGGATTTAATGGTTTCGTGGGTTCTGAATCATTTTTTTCTTAGCACTGATCTGAAACCAATAACTGCTTCTATGACTCTTAGCTAGCTAGCTAGCTAGCTAGCTAGTCGACCACTTGTAGCTGCATTATATCCAAATTGACGAAGAAATAATATATGTGAGAACCTAATGCAAGTGGCAAAGTGGCAAGTGATGGCAAGGGACAGCATAGATTCTCTAGTTTCTTCTTCCCTCTTGATGAGAAGACATCATGCATCTCCATTGCTGTTGTTGCTTTCATGCCAATATCAAGAAACAGCAAGAACAAACCCCAAATGATGACTTATTTATTTTCCCACTTAAAATAGCCTCAAATGATTTATATCATCCTATGGTCTTTTTGACAATGTTAATGTATCAAATTAATCTCCAATCGCTTGCTGATTATATAGGCCGGCATAGCTGCAAGGCAGAAATAAAGGCTTGTATCCTAAAATAATAGTGCTCAACTGTTACTGGAAAGCAATTAATATCCACATACTATTTGCGTCGATATATATATATATCATGGAAGCTGCTACTGTTAATGGAATGATTATTGCAGACACCCAAGTTTCGCGATAAGCTTTTCAGGTTGCATCTTTCCCCTTCTAATTCGTGGGTCCATGCGATTTGTCGACTTGAAAATTTTCTTCCACTAAATTAGATATATGCACCAACTAATTCATGAATCTATTATTTCAAGGGTTGTTGGCCATTGCCAAGTAATTTCAGAATTCTAGATCTTTTATCATTTCCAGGTTGACTTCTATAGAAACGTGCTGCGATCAATATAAAAGTAAGGATCAACACCAAATCTAACATTAACGAACAAGTTATTCAATTGCGATAAATCAAAATATATAGGACAAACTTTGGTTAGGTACGTCCACGCAAGACAATCTTAGACAGTTCAAATTATAAACAGACGATCGAGATGTCCTTTTGTTAGAATATTTTAGAGATTATTATAATACGAGCTTATAATCAGTGCAATTAATGTTTTTATATTTTCTTACTTGGCCGGGTTGTTGATTAATTAGTACTCATCTCTTTAATTAATTATATTTTAAAAAATTTTAAATCTTTTTTTAAACTGCAGACAAACTTCGATTATGGAAACGATAAATAAATAAATAACGTACGTGACCTCGATCTTTTTAAGTTTTTGCAGAAAACTTCATGTGAACATAGATACTACATTCTATTAGTCCAACGAATTATTATAGAAAATTTCGAATGAAGTGTATGCTTTAAATTACAAAAGAAAAGTCATCATGTACGTTCGTAGTAAAGACTCGAAACAAATCAACAGACGACGCAACTAAAAAATAACAAATAACATATTATTCTAAAGTTTTAACAAACATAAAATTAAATAGTGTGAATCACATTAATTGCATGAAGCTACAATGCAAGCCATGCATGCACCTGGCCAATTCTATATAATTACAAAGAGGAATTCTACATATCTACTAGCTTACACTCTCTACATATCATACACTCAAATTTTTTTTTTTTTAACTCAATACACTAAGAGTGTTAAGTGTGTGATAAATAGTAGAGTGTGAAGTAGATTTTTTCAATTCCAAAATTATTATAGAATAAAGGCCTAATACTGTTGCATGTTGTCCTTTTAAAATATATGCATCATCGCGTATCATCGGATCTCCAACATGCATGTCATCTCTGTCAGCTTTTTTGACATCGAACACTAGTAGATCTTTGCTGTAGACTAATATTGTGATGAAACCTAGTTCTAGGTTCAGTCCAATAATACTGCGAGAGATGCACTGATCTACATTTTCATAATTACAATGATAAACCTCTGGCTTTGTTTTCTTCCTGTTTTTCTTTTCTTTAAAAGCTGCAATGTGATCTTGCTAATTAATTTTGACAAATGATTTATTCACAATATTTTATATAATATTAATTTTGAGTAATGATTTATTCACAATATTTTATATCATATATGATAAAATAAAATGTTAAATGAGAAATATTTTTATAAAATATCTTATAAAAATAATATAATTTTATAAAAATATTTTTCATCTAATACATTATTATACAATATATCGAATAAAATATCATAATTACTAATTAATTTTATCTCTTTAAAACATAACGGTACGTACCATTAATTTAGCACCGTCATGATAATTCTTCCTCAAAAGCCAGCGCATCAGCCTAAAAATCTTGTGTACCTCTTACGTACGGAACATGATTCATAGGGGTGAGAATCGGGCGGTCCGGACCGGAAAAACCGACCGGACCGGTCAATTCGGTCCGGACCGGACCGGACCGAGAGTGTGTCCGGTTCGGTCCGGTCCAAAAATTAAAGGACCGAATGAATTCGGTCCGGTTCACGGTCCGGCGGTTTTCCAGACCGGACCGGACCGGACCGGACCGAATTAAATATATATATATAATTTAATAATTTATATATATTAAGTATATAATTTTCATTTGACTAATTAACCTAATCCTATCACTAATTCATCATTAAGTAATTATTAACTAATACTAATATTTATAATTTTATACTAATAGTAAATTAGTAATATTTATAATTTTATAGTAATACTAAATTATTAATATTTATACTAATACAAGTATTATATTAAATTATTAATAGTCTAGACTCTACTTCTAGACTCTAATATGGTTTTAAAAAAAATATATACTAATAGTATATAATGTATATTAGTAAATTAGTAATAGTCTAACATAGAGTAAGAGTCTTAAGACAATAGTTAATAGTATTAGTAATTTAGTACTAGACTATTAGACTATTAGTATTTTTTTTTTTAATACCATATTAGTCTTATTAGAGTCTATTACTATACTAAATTACTAATACTATATATTATATAATAATACATTAATACTATAGACTTATAGTGATTAGTTATTATCAATCATGATTAATATAAGTTATAACTATATAATAGATTAATAGTATTAGTAATTTAGTACTTTTAGTAATATTAAATATTAATATAGTATAGCTATATCATATATGTTAGTAATAAACTAATATTAGTTATAGTGATTTAAGACAATAGTTAATAGTTATAGTCTATAGACTTATAGACTAATATTAGTTTATTATATAATATATAGTATTAGTAATTTAGTATAGTAATAGACTCTAATATGGTATTAAAAAAAAATATACTAATAGTCTAGTACTAAATTACTAATACTATTAATCTATTATATAGTTATAACTTATATTAATCATGATTGAATAATATATAGTATTAGTATCACTATATCATTAATATATATATATATATATATATATTATATACACACACTATAAGTCTATATAGTATTAGTATAATAATAGACTCTATCACTCTAATATAGTAATATGGACCTATGGTATTAAAAAAAATTATACTAATCACTATAGTATTAAATTATTAATGTATTATTAATATTAATATATAAGTCTATACTCTATAGTATTAAATTATTAATGTATTATGTAATATTAAAATTAATACGTACTGGTACTGTATATTAGTGTATAACTCAACTGCCCACTGCCAAGAAGCCGAAACGGCGCCGTTTAGTATAAAATAGGACCTAAACGGCGCCGTTTAAGTCCAGGAGGGGGCGGGATTTTGAAACTGAGTTGCGTGAAACGGCGTCGTTTCACGCAACTCAGTTTTTTTTTTAATAAACCGTATGTTGAAACGCCACCGTTTGGATCCAATTTCAATCCAAACGGCGCCGTTTCAACATTAGTTTCCCCCCTCCCCCCCCCCCCCACTTCCCAGATCCTCATTTCGCCCCCCTTCTCCCCCGATTCCCCCCGAAAGGCGATTTTGGCCCTTTGAAAACCCTAGCCGCCGCAACTTGCATCCACCCTCCTCCAGCCCTCGATCGCCTCCCTCCGTCGAGATTTTGGTGCTCTCTCTCTCTCTCTCTCTCTCTCTCTCTCTCTCTCTCTCTCTCTCTCTCTCTCTCTCTCTGTGGTATTTAATCTTCGCATATGTTGGATGTTGAGCTTGAGACTTGAATGTTGATTTTGGTATTTATCGGCGCTAGATGCCGTTTCTTGTGGTTCTGGGTTCTTGCTTATTTCTTCCAGCACCCATGGAGGTAGAGGAATGCATTCTTCGCATATGTTGAATGTTCTTGCTTATCGGCGCTAGACATGCATACACATGACGAATCTGTATCAGAATTTTCTTTTAAAATGGAATAATGTATTTATATAAATATAGGAATCTGAGATATATGAGATAACAGATAACACAAGACCAAATTTAAATGAAAAATAAATCAAATATATGTATCATGTATGTAATATATATATATATATAGGAATATGAGATGAGCATATCAATATAATTATATATGTATCATGTATGTAATATATATATATATATATAGGAATATGAGATGAGCATATCAATATAATTATATATGTATCATGTATGTAATATATATATATATAGGAATCTGAGATGAGCATATCAATATATGTATCAATATAGGAATCTGAGATGAGCATATCAATAATGATGATATTTGATCTTGTTGATTATTGAGATGAGCATATCAATAATGATGAGCATATCAATAATTGTTGATATTTGATCATATCAACAATGATGATTATTAAGCATAATCTGTATTCATCAGCCAAAATCCGAATTTCAGCATAATCTAAAGGTGCATCAGCATCTATTCCACCCTCCATTCATATATGTATAATATATATATATGAGTTGTGATTTTGTGAATCTGTGATGCATATAATTTGTAGAAAAATATAACTCATATAGTTCTCAATCTGAGATGCATATAATCTGAGATGCATGAATTTACAAGGCTTTAACATTATATATTAATGCTTGTTTTCTAATTCTTTTATTCTTTTGTCTTGTTTGTCCCGACTCCATTTTATAGATGGAGTCTTCTACAAGTGATGTGCAAGAGTCAAGACTAAACATGCCTCCACCTCCACCCCCACCCCCACCCCCACCCCCACCTATTGTAAGTGATCAATCAGTTGGTGGGTCACAAAGAGGTAGAGTTAGGTCTTTTGTTTGGGATCACTTTACAAAAATTTCAAAAGGTGATCCAACTAAACCTAGGGCTGCATGTAATTATTGTGGTGCTTCGTATGCATGTGATACGAAGACCAATGGTACGAAAAATATGAAGTATCACATTGAGCACCAATGTAAGAAATGTCCGTTTAAGAAGACGGATAAATCTCAGACGACTCTAGCTTGGAAGGTGGAGGGAGGAAGTGGTAGTGGTAGTGGGGGACTTGTGTCTATTGCATTTAGTGTTGAGGCTTGCCGACAAGCCTTAGCAGAGATGATTATTCTTGATGAGTTGCCCTTTAGGCATGCTGAAGGGGAGGGTTTCAGGAAGTTTATGCTTGTGGTTTGCCCTAAGTGGGTAGGAATTCCATCTCGTATGACGGTTGCCAAGGATTGCTTTAATTTGTTTTTAAAAGAAAAAGAAAAGTTGAGAAATGCTCTTCGAGGGCAACGAGTTTCTCTCACCACGGACACATGGACATCCGTGCAAAACCTAAACTATATGTGTCTCACAGCACATTTTATTGATGATGGTTGGAAGTTACACAAGAGGATTCTTTCATTTTGTTTGGTTGAAAATCACAAGGGTGATACCCTTGGTAAGGGCATAGAGATGTGTTTGCATGATTGGGGGCGACCAAAAATACTTGCACTGACACTTGATAATGCAAGTTCTAATAATGGAGCTGTTTCTTATTTGAAAAAAAAAAACAAAATATAGGAAAGACACGATCTTGGAACATGAATTCTTGCATGTTCGATGTTGTGCCCACATTTTGAACTTAATTGTTCGTGAGGGGTTAAAAGAATATGATGAGTCTATTGCAAAGGTGAGGGGTGTTGTGAAGTATGTTAAATCATCCCCTCAAAGGTGGAGTACATATCAGAAATGTGTGGGATTGGAAGATATTCAATCTAAAAGTCAAGTTTGCCTAGATGTACCGACTAGGTGGAACTCCACCTATCTTATGTTGGAGAGGGCTTCAAAATTTAAAAGGGCTTTTGATCGGTTGGAGGAAGAAGATCCATGCTTCCTTAGTAGTATTAGAGATGATGATGACGACGATGTCGATGATGAAAATGTAGACCATGTGGTGAATACGAGAAAGTCAAAGAAGTTAGGGCCTCCCAATGCATCCGATTGGGCGAAGGTACAGTTGTTTGTGAGGTTCCTTGCATTATTTCATGATGCAACTTTAAAATTTTCGGGGGGTGAATATGTAACTTGTAATATTTTTTTCCCGGAGTTGGTTATTATTAAAGATGCCATTAATATGGAGTGTGAAGAACGAAACCCCGTGGTGGGATTAATGGCCACAAATATGAAGAGAAAGTTTGATAAGTATTGGGAGAACTTGGAAAATCAAAATATGTTGCTTTATGTTGGTGTTCTTCTTGATCCTCGCTACAAGATGCGATATCTTGATTTTGGGTTGGGGAAAATGTATGCACATGATCATGCAAAAAAACTTGATTTTAGTTGGAAAGTAAAAAATGCATTTATCCGCATATATGATGCATACATGGAAAATGAAGAAGGACATTCTCCTCAGCGCACAAGTTCCCAACATGAAGATGTAGGTCTTTCAGCTGACAATGTGGCTAGTAGAAAGGCAAAAATTATGGCTGAATTTAAGCAACAGTTGCAGTCAGAAGATAGTTTGGGAAGTAAGTCAGAGGTTGATAGATATCTAGCTGAAAGATGTGAGGATGAAGATGATAGTTTTGACCTTCTAACTTGGTGGAAGGTGAATTCAGTTAGATATCGCGTACTTTCAAAGGTTGCACGTGATGTTCTTGCAATACCGGTATCTACTGTGGCTTCTGAATCTACATTTAGCACTGCGGGTCGTGTACTTGACCCTTTCCGAAGTAGTTTAAATCCAATGAGTGTTGAGGGTCTCATATGTGCACAAAACTGGCTTCGTTCTTCTTCTACTCCAATAAGCCTTAGGACTTTAATGGATGAAGTTGAGGAATTTGAGAAGCAACTGGATATGGGTATGTAATAAAATTATCTTTGATATATTTTGTGGTTTATTTTGTATTATCTTTTATGTTATATAACTTTATTTAACTTGTTTTGTTTTAAATTTTTATGGATAGAACTTGTTGGGGACCCGAGCTTTGCTGATTCTGTGGAGGGGTCAAATTCAATTCCTACTGGCCCTATACCCAATGATGATTAAAGACTAAAGAGGTGAGAAAATTATAATCTCTAAATTTTATCGAAGTTGTTGATTATGCTAGTTTGGATGTAGCAGCTAGAATTTTGATTCCTACTTGATAATTTTTTTTTTCTTTTTTTGTCGCAGGCCTACTTGTCCTAACTCCTGAGTAACTGAAGTTTGAGTTGAAGATTAGTAAGCTGGATGTAGCAAGTAACAACTAGAATTTTGGTCCCGTTATATGTCAAGTGTTTAAGTTGTTAATTTTGGATTATAATTTGTAATTTGTAATAACTTCTGTATTATTATTATTTTTTTTTTATATATAGATTAGTTTTAATTTTTTTTTTATCATTGTATTTTTCAAAATCAAGTTTTTTAAATAGTTTTAGTTAAAAAATGTACCAAATTTGAAATAGGCCGAAAATAATTGAAATTGGGCAAAAAAAAAAATCACATTTAGATGGGCTGAATGGCCCATTTTAGGCATGTCCAGACCGATTGGACCGACCCTGGACCGGACCGAACCGAAATGGACCGGACCGGACCGGACCTATATGTGACTCGGTCCGGTCCAGGGTGGAGAAATTGTAGACCGAATAAGTCCGGTCCGGTCCACAAAATGGCCCAAGACCGGACCGGACCGGACCGATATCAGCCCTAATGATTCATGTGTTGCCACATTATGTTGAGGATGAACGTCGAACATCTAGAATTGATCTAGGTGGCGGAATTACTTTCCGGTGGTTGGCCGAAAAATGATCGGTTCGCGATTGATTAGGGTTGAAAGATAAGTTCAAATGGTTTCTGAAAAATAAAATAAAAAGTTGAATTATTTATTATATTTTGTATGAAAATTTAAAAAAATTATAATGATGAGATGAGATGAGATGAGATAACATGAGTTGTGGTGAATTTTAAATACAAATGAGTACCAACTTGAATAACCATCTATCTCATATTTCAATTAAGCATCTAAATTCTTAACCAAGAAAATTTCTTAAGAACAACCAGATATTAAACCAAATCTCCATAAAACCAGAAAATTTCTTCATGTCAAGGATCATAACCAACCCAGATCAAGTCCAACACATCTCAAGTACTTCATCAAGTCTATAAGATAGCAGTCTATTAGATAAGATCAGTACTTAGGCCTTGTTGGATGTTGAGATAAGATGAGACGAGATAAGAAATCTGTAAATAATAGTGAAATTGAATTGTAATGAAATAGTTTGAATTAAGTTGTTTTATTAGATTTTGGAAAAAGAGAAAAAAAAATTGAATAACATATTATAAAGTTAAAATATTGTTTTAATATATTTTTTGTTTTAGAATTTGAAAATGTTGATTTTTATTTTTATTTTTGTAAAATTTGAAAAAGTTTATTAGGTAATGATTAGATGAATAAACTGAAAATTTGAAATTGAAAAGTATTTGTATTTGAATGATATTTAAGAAGTAAATGAGATGAGATATACTGAGAACTGTATCCAAACGAGGCCACACCTATTGTGTTAAGCCAAATTCATTAAGCTGGTGTGTACTTTGACATGCATGGTATCACAAGCCCTCTAAGGGTATACATTTGATAAATGAGATGAGATGAGATATTCTCAAAATTTCTTATAATTTTATTCACACATATCACCAAAACACAAAACACTTTTCAAACTTAAATATTCAAGTTTCTCATTTAATCATTATTTAATCATTACGATTTTTATAAAATTCAAAACAAAATATAAAAATCAATACAACTTTTTTAAAATTCAAAACAAAAATAGTATTAACCCCCCCCCCCCCCTCCAAAAATAATATTCAATATTTTCTCTCTCATTTCTCCACTTTTTCACTCACATTTTCAAATAAGCATGCATGCACTAAGTATAGTAACATTAGTTTTTTCTGCAATGGCAGAACCTCCCTCCCCATCTTCCAAGTCACATTTTGCCTCACTTATAACTTTCACTCGCCAGCATCAAACTTACACGGGACAATTATCTAACTCTCCGCAAGTCTAGAGTACTCTCAAACGCATTTTTACGTCCACCTCAAGGATCAGATCTATGAATCTTCATTATCAGCTTGCTATGCTTAAAAAGGCACCTTTCTATCATGGATTATTTTTACAAGTTTACGAGTGTAACCAATACCCTTTATGTTGCTAATTATTGAAAACAGTTCTAGTGACCACAACAAGCATGTGATAAAATGTCAAAGAGAGAAAAAGTTTTGTATTTCCATGTAAAGCATCATTGTTTTTCATTACGTTCTTTCACTACAGTGTACAGGTATTTATAGGACAAATTCAAAACAAGTGTTACAATGAGATTTAGCCACGTCATTATTCTGTTGGAGATTTATATTCCTTGAATATTCTTCTAGCTGGTGAGTACTGGGCAGAGTAGTGAGCAGTGGGCAGTTGTTGTTCTTTACTTGTGTGCATACGGGAGGTACTCAAGCCATGGTTTTCATCCTTAACATCCCCCCGCGATTCAAGCGGCACTTGAGTGAGAGTGAGGCTTGATCGGAGTTGTGAGAAACGAGCTAAGGACAGAGGTTTAGTAAAAATGCCAGTTAGTTGATCTTTAGTTGAAATAATAGAGGCTTGAAGTGTTTGGTAGCCACCCTCTCCCGGACAAAATGATAGTCGAGCTCCACATGCTTAGTGTGAGCATGTAAGATAGAATTTACAGAGAGATAAGTGGCTCCTAAATTATCATACCATAGTGTGGGTGCTTTAACTAGAAAAAACCAAGTTCTTGTCAAAGAGATTGAGGCCATAGGACTTCACAAATAGCATTTACCATAGCTTTATACTCGACTTCAATGAAAGACCGAGCTATAGTGGGCTGTTTCTTAGCCCCCCAAGAGATCAAGTGAGATCCAAGATAGATGCAAAACTCACCAGTAGATTTATGGTCATCAGGGCACCCGGCCCAATCAGTGTCAGAGAAGGCACACAACTTAATGGGTGAGTCTATGCAGAAATGGAGACAAAGTTGTTTAGTGAAGCTGAGATATCGAAGTATGCGTTACGGCTTGCCAGTGGGGCAGTCGTGGATAATGCATGAACTGACAGACTTTGTTGACGACGAATGCAATATCAGGGGTGGTGAAGGTCAGATATTGTAGATTACCAACAATATTACGATACATGTGAGGATCCTTAAATGTTGGTACATCCAAGTTGGTCAATTTTTTAGAGTCCAAGAGGGGGTTGACATTGATTTAGATTGATGCATGTTGGTTTTAAGGAGAAGGTCAGACACATATTTAGATTGAGAAAGAAAAATACCAGAGTCAGTATGTAAAACTTCTATGCCCAGAAAATAATGTAAAGATCCAAGATCCTTCATAGCAAGGTAAGCACGCAGAGCATTAATAAACTGAGTTAATAAAGCAGGATTTGAACCTATAACAACAATGTCATCGACGTATATCAGCACATAAACACAGTCAGAATGATTTATAAAAATAAACAATGAAGTATCCGACTTAGAACCAGTAAAAATGAAATGAAGTAATCGATCTGTGAGCTTAGAAAACCAAGCCCGAGGGGCTTGTTTCAAGCCACAGATCGACTTCTTCAACTTACAGACATGTTGAGGAAGATCTGGATTGACAAACCCCAGAAGTTGCTGCATGTCCACGTCGTCTTCAAGGTCACCATGTAAGCATGCGTTTTGAATGTCCAATTGGTGTAGATGCCATTTTTGAGTAATAACAAGGGAAATGAAGAGACAAATGGTGACCAGTTTTACAATCAAACTGAAAGTTTCACCGTAATCAAGCACGGGTTGCTAGTGAAACCCCTTGGCAACAAGGCGAGCCTTGCGGCATTCAAGGGAGCCATCAGCCCATCGCTTGGACTTCAGGACCCATTTTGATCCTAAAATGTTGAAAGAATGAGAGAAAGGGACGAGGTCCCATGTTCAGTTTTGGAGAAGAGCATCAAATCCGTCAGTCATTGCTGCTCTCCACTCTGGAAACTGAGATGCTTCAGTGAAATTTGAAGGTTCTTCCGGAATGACGATGGAAGATGGGGTGAATGAGAGGGACAGTTTGTATGGCCACGGTATTGTTCCATCGGTTCGGATGAGAGGGCAAATGGTTTGTGTTTTGGCTCTAGTGATCATAGGGTGATGAGGGATAGATGTTGAGGTCGTTGGAGAGGAAGGGATGGATGGAGGCGCCGATTAAGTGCTAGGGTTAGGGTTTGAAGGTTGGGAAGAAGATGAGTATGGCGACTACGTGTTGTATTTTCAGAATTAAGGGTATTTGGCTGAAGTGTGTATTGGGCTGAGTTGGATGGGGATGCATTTGGACAGGGTGGCGTGAGAGAGATGGGCCGAAGGTTTTGAGGTGTTTCGGTCTGGCATGGGGACTGAGGTGTATCTAGGTTATGGGGCATGGGTTGCATGGGAAGGGGATCAGTTAGACTTAAGGAGATGATTTGGACCAGGTTGGGTTGAGACGCATTTGGGCTAGGAGAATGTGGACCAGAAATGAGAGAAGGGTCCGAATGGGCTTGAGAGATAAAGGGATAATGTGTTTCATCAAAGATAACATCTCGAGATATATAAGTGCGGCCCGCTGGCAAATGAAGACAACGATAGCCCTTATGATCAGGGCTATAGCCCATAAAAACATAGAGTTGTGAACGGAAGTCCATTTTGTGGCAATTGAAGGGTCAAAGATTGGGCCAACAAGCCACACCAAACACAAGTAAAAATTTGTAATCTGGGATTTTGTTCAATAAAATTTCAAATGGTGACTTATCACCAAGAATTGATGTGGGCATTCAGTTTATTAAATACACAGATGTCTGAAAAGTCTCGGACCAGTATTTATGTGGAACTGAGGCATGCGCAAGTAATGAAAGCCTAGTTTCTACTATATGTCTATGATGCCTAACAACAATACCATTTTGGGCATGTGAATAAGGGCACGTAAGACGATGAGAAATGCCATAAGAGGTAAGAATCCGATTAAGAGGATGAAATTCGCCACCCCAATCAAATTGTACTGAAATGACATTAGTGGAAAAAGTATTAGAAACATAGCGTAAGAAATCAACAAATATAGTGAAAACATTAGACTTTGTTTGAAGAGGAAATAACCAAATAAATTTGAAAAAGTCATCTACAATGGAAAAGTAAAAGGACAACTATTTGAGGAGAGCATAGGTGCAAGTCCCCTAACGTCTAAGAAAAGGAGTTGAAAAGGTTTATGATACCTAGAGGGAGATGACGGATGAGGTAAAGCATGACAGATTGAAAAATCGCTCTGATTTTTCTGATAACACGTTTCGATATGTGCATATGAAAATGAGGTGTTTTATTTCTACATACAAAACTTTTTAAAAATAGCTCATGTTTACATTCTAGTATATGTTCCCTGCTTACTGAGTTTTAGATAACTCACCCCTTATCTTCATATATTTTCAGATGACATTGATTTCTCAGCTGGGGGTCAGGATTAGAAATTGGAGCTTGGCTAGATATGGATAGAAGGTCGATTCCTGTTGTTAGTAGAAGAGTATAACTTGAGTATTTGAAGTACTTTGAGTTGTTTGGATCTATTGAGATTTAAAGATGTATCTTTTAATTTCGTTGAGATTAGTGAAAAATTGTGAACCCCTTAATTTATTTTATTTTGAAATGATGATTTGTGGAGTTTGTATTATGGTTATTTGAAAAATATGAGATTGTGTGCTATTTGTGAAGTCCTTGGAGTTTTAGGTGCTTTGAGTGACAGGTTTATAAGTGACAGGTAGTAATTCTCCGTCCCTTCCAAGTACGGGATGTTACAGTTGGTATCAGAGACAGGTTTGAGATTCTGTAGACTTTATGGATTGCGATTTTGAGAATTTAAGGTTTCATATTTGATTGGTTTACTTTGAAGGTTGTAGGACATGACTTGAAGGTCTAGATTTTGATGTTTACATAAGTTTGACCGAAAGCCAGGTTAGAGGTTCTGCAGACTAAAGTATGTGAGATTTCAGAGTATAGATAGGCTTTAAGAAATCGTTTTCAGATTTGATGTGATAGTGGAGCAGAATATAAGGTAGAATATTATAGGTATTCGAGGGCTTAAAAGGTGCAGACTTTAGGAATGATTTTGATGTGTAGGATTTTACAGGTCTATGAGCTGAATTCTTGTTGTTGGTGGTCCGGTCTGCTTCCACAGACTTTTTAAATAGATTTGATGGAGCTAAATTTTTAGACTTTGGAGATTAGTCATTTCTATAGTTACGTGTACTTCTTTCCTCTTTATTGTAGGTACCATAATAACTCTGAGATATTATATATATGTTTTGTTTTTACAGTTACCACAAATTATTTATGTTTATAGGAACGCTATAAATTTTGAAACAAATGTTAAAAATCCAAGTTATTTTGTCAGGATGCCACCTGTCATCGAGAACGAAGGATGTCGGACTTGAACGTAAATGAGAACGAAAAGGAAGCAAACCCGAGTGCTTCTGAAGTACTACGAGCAGCAGCTCATCAGTTAATAGATGATCTCGCGCAGAATCCCTTGGGTCGCCAACGCAACTATAATGAAGGAGGTTGTACCATAGAACAGTTCAATCGGATGCACCCCCTTCATTTGATGGGAAAGGCAAACCAACCCTACCAGAAGATTGGGTTCAAGATATTGAAGAGATATTGCGAGTGCTAACCTGCATAGATGAACCAAAGGTGGCATATGCAACATTCAAACTGACCGGTAAGGCAAAAAGATGGTAGATCTCAGAAAGAACTATCCGAGAAGCAGGGGACATAAATAGTCAATTGGCCACATTTCAAGCAAATTTTTCTTGAGCGATTTTTCCCAGGCTCGAACCGAGAGGATAAGGCAATAGAATTTGCCACTTTGGTGCAAGGAACCATGACGGTGCACCAATATGCAATTAGATTCATTGAATTATCCCATTTTGTTGCGTATCCGATTCCTGACGAAGAAAAGAAGGCGCGTAAATTTGAACAATGGCTGAATGAAAGACTTTATGAATGAGTAGTGGGCTTCCAGATTCAAAATTTCTCAGAGTTGGTAGATAAGGCCACAGTTTTTCAGCGAAGCCTTCAAAGGAGCGCTGCATTGCACGATCAAAGGAAGATGACTATTTCATCGGGGCCTCATTCTGGTATGGACCAAGGATCGTGGAAAAAGAGAAATGAAGGTAGTGGCTCGGGTAAAAGGCTGGTTCCGGGCACCCAACAAGCATATCAATGTAGGACTTGCAACCGAGTACATGCTGGAGTATGCAGGAAGGAAGCGGGACTATGCTACCGTTGTGGCAAATTGGGTCACTATCTCAGGGACTTCCCTTTGCGATTGGATAGCAACAGGCCAACCACCACCACCTAGGGCAGAAGGGACAGCGCGAGGCAACATCCAGCATATTACTGCGCCTGCAAGGGTTTTTGCTCTGACACCTGGAGAGGCTGAGGATAGGAATGATGTGTTCACGAGTATGATTTCTTTGTTATGTTTTAAGATATTAATTTGTGGATTGAGGTTAGACTTGGAAATTTTAGTTCATGAATGATGTTGATTGTGACCACATGTACTCTTTCTTTGTTTTCTAATAATGCCACTGTGTTATTTGATTCGGGAGTGACACATTCGTTTGTTTCCATGACTTTGCTCGATTTTGCACCTTAGAAACCGAAAAGTTAAAGTCCAAGTTAGTGGTCACGACCCCAACAGAAAATCCGGTAGTCTGTGATGAGTTTCTACCAGGGTATCCTTTATCAATTGAGGGAAGATTGATGCCAGCAAATTTGATAGTGTTTAACATAATCGGGTTTGATGTGATTTTGGGTATGGATTGGTTGGCTTACTACCACGCCAACATAGATTGTTTTAAAAAGAAAGTGGTATTTAGATCCCCAAGAGAAAGTGAATTTCGGTTCACAGGTTCGAAAGTGAGGATGCATCCACCCATCATATCTGCTGTTCAAGTTGGGAAATTGTTACGAGATGGTTGTCATGGATTCTTAACCTGCGTGGTAGAAGCACCAAAAGAGGAGTTGAAGTTAGAGCAGATAACTGTGGTGAAGGAATATCTAGAGGTTTTTCCAGAAGATTTACCTGGATTACCGCCCAAGCGGGAGGTAGAGTTTACTATCGAATTAGTCCAAGGCACGACACCCCTTTCGAAAGCACCTTACCAGATGGCAATGTCTAAATTAGTGGAACTCAAGGAAAAGTTGCAAGACCTGTTGGATAAGGGTTTTATCTGGCCCAGTGTATCACCTTAGGGAGCTCCAGTCCTCTTTGTGAAGAAGAATGATGGATCGATGAGAATGTGTATTGACTATAGGGAACTTAATCGTGTGACCATAAAGAATAAGTACCCGCTACCCCGTATAGAGGATTTGTTTGACCAGCTCTAGGGTGCTCAGGTATTTTCAAAGATTGATCTTCGATTGGGTTACCACCAATTGAAGATCAGGGTAGAGGACGTAGCTGAGACGGCTTTCAGGACCCGTTATGGTCATAATGAGTTTTTGGTCATGCCTTTTGGCCTGACTAACGCCCCAGCAATATTCATAGATTTGATGAATAGGGTGTTCCATGAATTTTTAGATAAGTTTGTAGCTGTTTTTATTGATGATATATTGGTATACTCCAAAAGCAAGACTGAGCATAAGGAACATTTGAAACTGCTACTTGGGACACTCGGAGATAAAAAGTTGTTTGCTAAATTGAAGAAATGTGTATTTTGGATTGATTCAATTGCATTTATGGGGCATGTAGTTTTGAAATATGGCATTTCAGTGGACTCGGGAAAAGTGGAAGCAGTGGTTAATTGGCCGACACCGAAGAATGTTCATGAGGTTATAAGTTTCTTGGGATTTGCGGGTTATTACCGTCGATTCATTGATGGTTTTGCCAGGAGAGCAGTTCCTCTCACAACACTCACCAGGAAAAATAATAAGTTTGAATGGACATCAAAGTGTGAAGAAAGCTTCCAGGAGTTGAAACGGATATTAGTGACAGCTCCGGTGTTAACAGTCCCCACTGCTAGAGTTGGATTTGTAGTTTATAGCGATGCATCTAGGCTTGGATTGGGGTGCGTATTGATACAACATGGGAAGGTTATAGCATACGCCTCACGCCAACTGAAAGCGTATGAACAGAATTATCCCACGCATGATCTGGAACTTGCGGCAGTCATTTTTGCACGTAAGATTTGGAGACACTGTCTGTATGGGGAAAAGTGCGAGATTTATACAGATCACAAGAGTTTAAAATATTTATTCACCCAAAAGGAATTAAATATGAGGTAGAGGAGATGACATGAGTTGATCAAGGATTATGATTGCACCATCAATTATCACCTAGGCAAAACTAATGTTGTAGCCGACGCCTTAAGTAGGAAGTCTATGGGACCGATAGTTGCAGCTCTTACCACTCAACATAGGTTGTTAATGGACCTAGAAAGAGCTGGTATTGAGGTCATCACTAGCAATACAGGTACGTTCATGACCAGTTTGATAGTTCAACCAATCTTAATAGATAAAATCAAAACTGCTCAGAAGGTAGATTTAGGGTTGGTGAAGCTAGTGGAAGAAGTCGGGAACGGGGACAAATCTGACTTTAGCGTTTCCGAGGATGAAGTTTTAAGATTTAGAGGTAGATTATGCGTGACAACTAATGAAGAACTGAAAAGGGTAATTCTTGAAGAAGCACGCCGTTCCTTATATACAGTTCACCTAGGAAGTACTAAGACGTATCGGGACTTGAGAGAGTCTTTTTGGTGGAATGGTATGGAAAGAGAAATTGCTAAATTTGTGGAACAGTGCCTAACTTGCCAACAGGTGAAAGCGGAGCATCAGAGACCAGCAAGATTATTACAACCACTTCAAATTCCAGAGTGGAAGTGAGAGCATATCTCCATGGACTTTGTGACAGGCCTACCGAGGGTATTGAGCGGACAAGATGCTATATGGGTGATCGTGGATCGCTTAACAAAAACCACTCATTTTGTGCCCATTAAAGTTTCTTATAAACTGGACAAACTAGCTGAGTTGTATGTGCGGGAGATAGTGAGGTTGCATGGGGTACCCGTATGTGTCGGATAGAGACCTGCATTTCACCTCCAAGTTCTGGCGAAGCTTGCAGGAGGCAATGTGTACTAAGTTAAATTTCAGTACTACATTTCACCCTCAGACAGATGGACAGTCAGAAAGAACTATTCAAATCTTGGAAGACATGTTGAGGGCATGTGTGATGGATTTTAAAGGAACTTGGATGCAACATTTACCATTGGTCGAGTTTGCTTATAATAATAGTTTCCAAGCTAGCATTGGAATGGCACCCTACAAGGTTTTGTATGGCAGAAGGTGTAAGTCTCCATTGTATTGGGTTGAAGTAGGTGAAAGGAAACTTTTGGGGCTAGAGATTATCCAGCAGACCACAGAGACGATTGGGCTGAGATTGTTTTTAGCAAGCTAAAGTTTCACTGTTATAAATATGAGTAATTGGACTCAAATCCTTTTTATAATTATATTATATAGTGTTAGATTTTATAGTTACACTTTAATAGTAAGTAAGTTGGATTTTTTTTATGTTTTAGTCGAAGTTATTAAAGGGACATTGATGATTTTAGAAAGTGATGATATATTTTGAAGTTATTAGAATTTTAAGTTTTGAGGAATTAAAATAAGTTATTTGAGAAGCTTAGGTTTAAATATTGAAATACATGTTCATTTGAAATTTACAGGAATTACGTGATTACCTTATAGGTGATGATTAATAATTGTTCAGTTTGGAAAAATTTTTTAGAAAGCTAAGAAGTCCAGGTAAGCCGGGTTCCTATGCTAGATTTGCATAAAAAAAAATGAACTGAGGTTGGTTTGTAAAATTGTGCATGTTATTTTAAAAAGAAAATGTGAAAAACAACATCAGTATATGTTTTGCATTCACTCATGAAATATGTATGAAAGATTAAAGAAATGTTTTTGACATGAAAAGTGTAGACATGAGTAATATTTGACATGTTTATGAAATGTGCAAAAGAGCGAATATGAAAATTTAGATTTTTATACATGTGATATGAAATATTTTGGATCTGTTATTGATCATTTGAAAATGGTATGAATGTATTCAGCACGTAGTTTGATATGATATGGATGTGAAAACCTTTGGCATACTTATCTGTTTTGATTCTGATTCTGAACTTGGTTATGATAAGATGGTATTGGTTCACGTGATATGATTGGTACCAACATGATATGATATGATATGAGTGCACACTTTGGAAATAAAATGGTCTTTTATGTGTTCTTTCTTGTGTGCACAATCGGGACTCCGAGATTGAAAAATGGAAAGTTTTACAACATGATACTGTCTGGTTTGGCCAACGGAGATAGCACAACCCTATTATGGGGGTTAAACATGGTATATGACATGGTACGATACGATATGACATAATAAGATAAAGATGTGCAGTTATGTTATGCCAAAGCGGTTTTTGAATATGAAAATGGTTTATGAATATGAAAAGATTGAAAAGTCGCTCTAATTTTTCTGATAACAAGTTTTGAGATGTGCATATGAAAATGAGGTGTTTTATTTCTACATACAAAACTTTCTAAAAATGGCTCATGTTTACATTCTAGTATATGTTCTCTGCTTACTGAGTTGTGGATAGCTCACCCCTTATCTTCATATATTTTTAGATGACATTGATTTTCCAACTGGGGGTCAGGATTAGAAATTAGAGCTTGGCTAGATATGGATAGAAGATCGATTCTCGTTGTTAGTAGAAGGGTATAACTTGAGTATTTGAAGTACTTTGAATTGTTTGGACCTATTGAGATTTAAAGATGTATCGTTTAATTTCGTTGAGATTATTGGAAAATCGTAGACTCCTTGATTTATGTTATTTTGAAATGATAACTTATGAAGTTTGTATTATGGTTATTTAGAAAATATGAGATTGTGTGCTATTTATGAAGTCTTTGGAGTTTTAGGTGCTTTGAGAGACATGTTTATAAATGATAGATAGTAATTCTCCAACCCTTCCAGGTACGGGGCGTTACATATATCCCATAAAAATATACTTGTATTTTTCTATTTTATCACCTAAGATCAACATAAAATCCATTCAAAGCACCCACTTGGTTTACAAGTCTCATCTAGACACAAGACACTTTATATATACAATCACTCCAATCTAGGGGTTTAACCGGTCCGGTTTTGGACAAAATATAGGACCAAATCGGTATGTACCGGTTTTGTAGTTTTCAAAACCGATTACGCCTTGGTTACCCTCCTAAATCGGTACCTCCGGTTTTACCCGTTCCGGTCCGATCCGGTCCGGTTTTCCGATTTCTTTTAAATGTAAAAAATATATAATAAAGTATTACTTCTTATGATAAAATGTTATTAATAATTTAATATATATATTATGCTTAAAGCATATGATCAATTAAATTTTCATCTTTAAGATTAAACTTTTATTTTATAAATTATAATAACATTATCTTATATATAATTATATTAATAATATATGATCAAACAAATTATAAATATTCATATTTAATACTAACATTTTATGTTATAATTTATAAATTATAATATGAAATTATTTCATATATGATATATAATTATATATATTATATATAAAAATTTAACATATAATTATATATTATATATAAAAATATTTTGTATAATATATAAAATTAATTTATATATATATATTTCCAACCGGTCCGGTTCGGTTCTGTCCGGTCCCGAAAACTATGGAACCGAAACCAGACTGGATTTGACCGATTTTCATAATATAAGAACCTGTTTTGGTGTTTGGATAGAAACATCAGGACCTTGAATGGAATCTTGCAAGTTTGTGTTATATTTGAAAATCTGGGAATGTGGTTATATTGTTGAATGGCTTGGTGATTGAGTAGAGTATATGCAAGGTTTGGATTTTGAGTAGTCACGAATGAAGTTTGTAAAATTTTGTGATGAATACCTCACACGGCACCATCAAACCACATGGATATTCCCACACTTCATATGGCTTCCATCCACTTTATAAACTACAACATTTATCTCAACACTTCACACAAGGCACAGTTCACAACACAACTACATATTTCATCCCAACACTTCACACATAACTTCTTCTCAGTTATCACATTCACATAAATGTAATATAAAATATGTCCATGTTGGTGGGGTGGTGAAGAGCGAGGCTGGCTTAAAATGGTTTTTACTGGCGGTGGATAGCCATGTATGGTGGAGATAAAAACAACAAAATAAAGAAATAAGGGAGAGACCGAGAGGGTGGAAGTGAGAGGGCTTCTTGCAAGGCGATGAGGAGGTCGACGCCAATGGCTAGGGATTGCGGAGGCTTACAGCAACGCTAGGCTGTGTGGGTGACTCATGGCTAAGATCGGTTGGCCTTGATTGAAAGAGAGAAACCAAGATTGGGAGAGGACTAGGGATCTAAGAAAGGAGAAGATCTGCTCGGGGGTGGTTGGCATTGCCACCATTGGTGGCTGACTGTGGCAGGAAGGGCTAGGGAAGGCTAAATCTACAGCCTTGCATGGGACAGTGGTAGATCTAGGTAGACGAGCACAAATTTGCTCCATTTCAGGTGGCTGAGCAAGCGGTAGCAAGCACAGTAGTGGCAAGAGACGATGGCGGTGGGGGTAGGGCTTGGGTCACGATACTGACGCACAGATTAAAGGACGGGGTAGGTTGTTCAGCGCAGGGGAAATGTGAGGGAGGGGTCGAGGAGCTGCTGGTAACACAGAGTGTCGCGTCGTGAGGGATGGCGACAGAGGCCTGAAACGATGGCGTTGCTAGTTAACGTGTGGGTTTGCTAGGCTTAGTGTGATAAAGGCGGGGTGCATGATAGTGGCTTGCAGGGGTTTAGGTTGAGAGTGATCGCCCTTTAGCAGCTGGTGCTGGGTTCCGATGGGCATAGCTAGCTGAGAGAGAGAGAGAGAGAGAGATTCGGGAGAGGGAAAGGGAGCCGAGAGTAACAGCATGAGAGAGTGATCTGAGAAGGGAAAGAGATATCTGAGGGAGGAAGAGAATCGGGAGTGGGAAGGTGGAAAAACTGAGAGGGAATCTGTGGAGGCGATTCACGGGGAGAAGAAAAGAGAAAAGGGAGAGAGAGAGACGTGAGGGTTAGGTGTGTTAGGTGAGTAAAGAAATCAGAGGTGACGGAGGGGAAGTGAGAACTATTTTCGGTCAGCGTATAGGTGTTTAGAGCTTAGGCCTTGGCTTCTCTTGCACACCAATAGACACGTGGCATTCTCTTATTGGTCCACTTGATATCCAGAAATCAAAAATATTATTATTACATCATAAATCTCTAAAAATTCTAACTAAGCAATTCTTTTTGTCTAAAAAATATCCTAAGCACGTAAACAAAAAAATTCAAATAGTTTTGGGTTGTCTTTAAGAATCACAAATTGACTTAACTCATTTAAATGGAAATTCCAACTAATAAAATCCATAATATTCATGTATTGCAGTAATCCAAAATTATTAGGAGTTTCTCCCAATATTGCCTACTAAAACCATCTAAAAATCACACGCTTAACCTTAATTGGGCCAAACTAAAATTTTAGGCCTATGGGCCTAACTAAAATTCTAAGTCTACCTTAATAATTATAAATTCATAGGTTCACCCAATGTTACAAATTAAAACTAATTTAGATCTAATAAAATTATCCATCATGCTACAAGAAAAATGAACTTATGTGGCCATTTAATTGCGACAAAAATATTATTTGTGATCAAAATAGACTCATTTTAACTGTAAATAATCATTTCGCTAGAATTAAATAACTACAAATAAACAGTTTTCTTGTAGTGATCGATCATTCATCTCTAACATTTCGAGTTGGGGTGTTAAATATTGACCCAACCATCATCATATTCATCAAACCCGTAGCTCTCTCTCCAGCATCATCCTTAACCCCATTTCTCAATACCCCACCTTTGCCCTTATTACTTCCATTCCCAACTACCCCTCCACCACCTTGCATGGCATCCCATGATCACGCGTTCCAAGAACTATATCTCCAATAGGACTGTTCAACTGGGCTGGGTTTTTTCCCGGCCCAGTCCGGAACCCGGAAAATCGGAATCCGGTTCCGGGTTTTGGCCCGGATTAAATCCGGGCCGGAATCTGGATTGAAAAACCCGGATCCATCCGGCCCGGATACGGGTTACAAATCCGGGTACCGGGTTTTAAACCCGGTAACCGGGTCTAAACGAAAACAACAATGGACCCCCTCCTTCCCCGAGTCTGTTTCTCTCACTATCTCTCTCTCTCTCGTTACGCTTGCCGCTTGCGAAAGGAGAAACCCTAAATCCGTGCCTTCTCGCCGCGACCCCATCGCCGTCGCCGCATCTTCGTCGCCGTCACCGTGACCCCGTGAGTCTGACTCTCTCTCACTCTCTCTATCTCTATCTCCCACTCTCTCTCTCCATTGGATTTCTGGGTTTGGATTATTAGAAACTATATATTGTTGAGTTTTCCATAAGCGGGCTTCTGGGTTTGGTTAATCTCTGGCAAGTTTACTTCAGAGAGAGCCCGATTCTAGGACTCGGCTTGATCTGGGTTTGAATAAACTTTTGACCGTCCGAAGCTAATGATGAAGGAATTTATCACAATTAGTTTCGGTTTTAGCGTGCCCTAGTTGTCTTTTGGTAGACCAGTACTTATCGACTACCTAGTATCATGTTTTATTTACTCTAATGGGGAGAACAATATTTATGTAGATTAATTTTTGAATTATTCTCGTAGACATGTAATGATTCAGTGGCACTTATGGTTGTACTTGTGACTTTTGGATGCTGCTATTATTGATACAGTGTTTGAGGTTTAAAGGTGAACAATGGTGTTATTTGTGACATGTAAGAAGATCTCTAGTGTTTCGAAAGAAGTGAACCATATAAAAGAAGTTATTGAACTAAGAATATTAATTAGTGGTGGAAAAATGAATGAATATTTGTGTTGGAGTAAAATCATGTAACATAAATCTTACACAAATAGACTTACAAAATGACAAGTAGTAGTAGTGGCTATAGCTGTTGGTTGGAATGAATCTTATTTTCTATTTGGTTTAGAAGTGAGAGGATGGTGGAAATGGAGGTCTTTTTTTATTTTGTTGCTTGGACATTAAGGCCGGCCCTTTGTGGGAACCTTGGTATGGTTATATATATGTAGGCTTTTTGACTCAGAGAGAGAGAGAGAACCCTAATTGCTTCTAGATGTGAGTTGGTGAGACAGGTTAGAGGGAGTGGCTGGTGGCATCATCAGATAATAAGTTAAAAAGGAACATTAACTATGGGTTACCTTCAGGTAGGTGTAAAGTAAGGTATATTAATGTATTGGGAAGACATGGTGTGAGAAAACTCTCAAAATCTAAAACTCTGGAGCACATCACAACAATTATGTTAGTTACTTCTCAAAATCTTCTCCAACTTGCTAGACAACATGTACCACAATACATAATGTACAACTTATAATTTATTATGTTGTTTAAAATCACACCCATTTCGGTTTTTTTAGGTGAAGGTCTACCCAGATTTTCCATTGCGTGGCCACTTACCCCTTGTTCTTCTCCTTCTAATTGGCTCTGCTTTGCATCTAAATATTAAGATTGCACACTTTTTGTTAATTTTCTTATTGATTTTTATTTTCTTTAGGGTGTTTTAGTACTATTTAAAGCTTAATGGGGAGATTGTTTGTAGATCTTCGATGGCTAGTAGATTATTTGTATAATCTATTTTAAAAAAATTGTCATCACTTAGATGAATACATGTTTGTTGAAGATAGTAAGCACAAAATTACAACTTAAAAAAAAACCAGGGCCTGAATGAAGTGAGTTGGATTAATATTATGGAGAGGAAATATCTAATCTTGTCAGTTTTGGTCGGTTAGTTGCAGTGTACATCTAATAAAGGATTGTACAAATGGTTTATCCATTCTTGTGTGCAAGTATGGAGATGGTAGTTGTGGATCTCTATTCTATTGGTACCCTATCATGAATATGAGAGAGAGAGAGTGAGAGAGAGAGAGTGAGTTTCTAGAAGGGTTGGAGGTTGGGTTAAGGGAGGATGATGAAAAAAAGTGGAGAATTGGAAAAGACCATGAGTGTGGTTGTGGTTGTATGTGGGCTTTGGTTCACCTTCCACTTTTTTCTCCCAACCATGGTTGTGGTTGTTACCCACCACTTTGTGGACTCTCTCTCTCTCATCATGAAAATCAAGTGGATGGTAAAAAAGCTTAGGATCATGGGCACAAGTTGTTTTCAAGTGACTTGTATAGTTTTATCTGGGTGTATTTCACCTACCTTTTCAACTTTCCCTACCACCCTTGCCTCTAGTTCAACTTTGGCTTCACTTTGATGTTGAATTGGATTAAAGCTTTACCAAGTACTTGGCTTATCGGCTCAACCCCATCTATAAGGTTATCCATATATTTTGCTTTCAAAACATTAAACAAACAACAATTGGCATTAATATTATGACTAAATTACTATGTTATTGGATTTTAAAAAAAAAAAAGTGTTATATCTATACAGAATCTTATACAAGAAAGTTACAAGCTAGCGTGACTTAATATCTATACAAAACTCTTAAACAAGAAATTTAAACCATGTCATTTTGTAAATCTATTTGTGTAAGATTTATGTGATGGTCAAACAAGTTATTATCTGATGATGCCACCAGCCACCAGCCATAGGCTCTTATTAGTTTCTTTCTCCACTTAAAAACATGTAACATATAATATTGTAATTGTTTTAAAATAAAATTCAAACTGCTGAATTTGCTTTACAACATTCTCGACTTGATTTTGATTTACAGATCTTACACAATTTAGAAAAATGATTATGATGGTTTGCGAAGAGGTTTTCTTCAAACAAAAAAGGCACAAAACCCCACCCCACCCCACCCCACCCCAAGTTCCCATCTGTCCATTTAATTAATCTTTGCACTCTAGTGAGAGTGTAGTTATCATTGTTAATTGGCAGCGTTGAACACCAGATTTGACTGTTTGAAGTCAAACCTTAATTAGACCACACACGTGCTATTGGATTACCTTTTTTTTTTCTTTTTTCCCCTGTTTTAGTAAATAAAGGGTGAAAACAGATGCATGCATGTGAAACAAATGCAAGAAACATGGATTATTTACGTTTGAGTTGATCTATCATCAGTTGTTTGATTTTCTTTAAAATCTATACAAGAATTGGAATAAAAGGAAATCCCAATCATTGTTTATCAGTGAAATGATTATTTATATGTGGGGGGCCATTTCTCACTTTCATCAGATGTGCATACGTGATCTGTTGACATGCAGTAGACCATGGAATGCAGGGTCACAACACACAAAGGAAAATGTCTAATAAACCAAATTAGACATTTTACTTAAAATTACAGTTAGAATATATTATATTTTTACACTTAGAATATGAAAATGAAAATGTATATTTTTTCTTCTTCTTTCTTTATTCTTTTTCTTAATTCTTTTGTTTTACTTTGATATAGCATTGTTTTAAAGTTGGGATTAGTGTTTGATTATTTATTATATTGTGTTTGGTGTTTTTTATTACTCAATAACAGATGGAAGAAAATTCTGTGAGTTGTAATATTGGTACGACCCAAGGGGTTGGTGGTGACTCCTCGTCTATTCCAGTGGATGTGGAGGAGCATATGAGTCTTCCAACTCATTCATCTACATATACTCAACAGACTACCCATTACATCCCACCTTTACCCAAGAAATAAAAAAAACACCTAGTAACCAATCAGTGGTTTGGGAACACTTTACTAAAGTGCAACCTATTGACCACGATAACCCAAAAGCTCAGTGCAATTATTGCGCTAAGCTATACAGTTGCCACTACAAGAATGTCACTTCATCTATGCTACATCACCTCCAGATGCATGTGAAACTTCCCCTCTTAGACTTAAAAGAGTTGGAAAAAGTCAATCTAGTGTTAAGAGGGATGCGCAGGGAAGAGTGTGTAGCCCACAAGGTATAGTGAAGTATGATGCAGAAAAACTTAGGGTGTCAACCGCTAAGTTTTTTATTAGGTGTGAATTGCCTTTTAGGCTAGTGGAGCATAAAGGGTTTGTTGAGTTTGTGACTGATTTAGAGTCTCGATTTACTTTGCCATCCCGAATTACTTTAAAAAGGGATTGTATTAAATTGTATAACGAAGAGAAGATACAATTAAAGAAATTGTTGGATGGTCAAAGAATTTGTCTTACCACCGATACCTGGACGTCGGTGCAAAATATGAACTACATGTGCATTACCGCACATTTTATTGATTGCAATTGGAGATTGCATAAAAAAATACTTAAGTTTTGCCAAATTCCTGACCATAGGGGCGAAACTATTGGGAGGGTGTTAGACTTGGGATTGCATGAATGGGGTGTTGATAAAATTTTGACCATCACAGTTGACAATGCCTCCTCAAATGATGTTGTTGTTGATTACATGAGGAGGAGAATAAAAGACAATGATTGTACTATATTGGGTGGTGAATTTCTTCACATGTGGTGTGCTGCCCATATATTGAATCTGATTGTTATGGACGGCTTGAAGGATGTTTATGAATTTGTAACAAAGATTAGGGATGCCGTCAGGTATGTGAAATCTTCGCCGTCAAGATTTGCGAAGTTCAAGGTTTGTGCGGCAAAGGAAAAGATCATTGGGAGAATGATTTGCTTGGATGTTCCTACTAGATGGAACTCCACATATTTGATGTTGAGTACCGCTGAAAAACATAAACAAGCATTTGATCAATTTGTTTTTGTGGATGAACATTTTGTGAACCCCACTAGTGATGATTGGAAAAATGCACAGATTTTTGTAGAGTTGCTGAAAACTTTTTATGATGTTACATTGAACATTTCTGGTTCTTTGTATGTGACTGCTAATGTATATTTTGAGCAACTTTGCACAATTGAAGATGTATTAAATGATATGTGCTTGAGTAGTGATATTATCACTTGTACTATGGGCATAAATATGAGAAGTAAGTATGACAAGTATTGGAGTAACACAAATAGGTTCAACTTAATGATATATGTCGCTTTTGTGCTTGATCCACGACTCAAAATGATGGTAATGAAGTTTTGGTTGCAAAAGTGCAAAGGGTATGAGTTGGCGGATAAGATAGAGGACAAGGTTAAACTTCTTTTAGGCCGCTTGATCGAGCAGTATAACACATTTCGTGTGGCTAGTGGAGGGAGTTCTAATGTGGCTCAAGAGAGGCCAAACACTACGAGTGGGGGGAGTTCTAATGAGCCAACACTGCCTCTGACTAAATTTCAGATCATGTTCACCAAATTCCTTGAGGAGCAGGGTGTTATAGATCGGAGCTAGATAAGTATTTGTCTGAGGCGTGTGTAAATAACTCGGTCGGTTTTGTTCTCTTAGATTGGTGGAGAGTTAATGCCGCCAATTATCCTGTCCTTGCTGAGGTAGCACGTGATGTGTTAGCCACCCCCATTTCCACTGTTGCCTCAGAGTCTGCATTCAGTACTGGAGGACGAATATTGGATCCTTTTAGGAGTTCATTGTCTCCGGAAACTGCCGAAGCCCTCATTTGCACCCAAAATTGGTTAAGGACCAAACCTGTCGACATTCGGGAGTTGGAAGAATACGTACAGTCGATGGACCTTGAAGGTAAGTTTGAAACTTGAAATATTTTTTTAATATCTATCTATCTTGGTTTATTATCTATTTAACTTATTTTTTAATATTTTTTTAGATGATCATCTAGCTTCATTTTCAACAGAGGATGCTGTGAGTCTCTCTTCCCATTGATGCTGAAAAAAAATTTAGAGTAAGTACTTTCTCCTTTCATAAACTCAAAGTAGTTTGAAATAGTGATACAACTTTCTTATTTATTTTAATATGAAGATAAAAGGTTGAGAGCTCTTGAGGGTACAGACCAATTGATTCAAAACTTTTGCAAGCACTTGTTGGGTGAATACTTGCCTCTGCTCAAAACATGCATTGCAAGCGTCTGTAACCTGCTCAAAAAATAACATCACTTAGTTATGGACTAAGGCTTTTTGGCTAGGTTATAAGTGAAATAAACACAAAACGAGTCGTGCCTTCTTCAAGGGAAATTCCATCTTTTTCGGGGTCAATCCCATGGATAGCAATTAGCACTTCAGCTGGAGTGAGCACTGGACCCGAATGAGACAATACCTGCATATATGTTTTTGTTATATTATGCATATTCCTCTGCCTGACCAAAACTATATATAAGGATTGAGCAGTTGGTACGGATATGCATTTACAAGCTATTTATATGTCTGCCTCCTTTAGAGAAGATAAGCTGACAAAAATAAGAATAACAAGACATCAAGCATGAAGTGAAAAAAAAAGAAAGTAATATCGACATTTGCAGACTCCCGATTTCTGATATTTCATTAAAATGGCAATTGTTTATTGTTTGATAATTTTTGAGACAAGCTCTAATATGATGGAGTATGCAGAAAAACCCAGCAAAGTCACTTATACAATGGATAGCCTGATGTTAGCAAAGTGCAAGGAATTGGAAATAGGATACAAAAGACCATATGATCAACAGTTATCAGAGTGCATTTTGTAATTTTCATATATTATAATTTTGTGTTTTGTAATGTAATGTAATGTAATTTAATTTAATATGTAGTGAATTACATTATTGCATGCATTTTATGTCCTTTTTGAGCTTTATTTTATTTTTTTTGAAAAAAATAGATACTGTAGAAAAAAAAAACCGGTTGAAGCTGGAATATATTATATTTAAAATAATATGTCCTTTATTAAAAAAAAAAAAAAAACCGGGTTGAAGCTGGAACCCGGATTTCCGGGTTGTAGAAACCCGGGTTCATCTGGGTTCCGGCCCGGTTCATAACCCGGGTGTATCCGGGCCGAAACCCAGCCCGGGTTTGAAGCCGGGTTCCGGGCCGGGTATACCCGAAAATCCGGTCCGGAACCCGGATGAACAGTCTGAATCTCCAAGTCCAAATCCTAACATGATGGTTGTATCCACTACGCAATCCCTAAAGCCCAATATGCAACCTTTGGGACCTCTACTATTGAACCAAACTGCTACTCCTTGATGGACAAGTCACCTGAATGGCATGATGTAATGAACAAGGATTTCGATGCCGTTGAAGAATGAAACTTGGACCTTGGTTCTTGCCGATGCCACCCGCAATGTTATTGGATCAAATGAGTATTTAGGATTAAATGAAAGGCAAATGGAGAAATTGAATGGTGTAAAGCTCGAATCACCTGAAGGGCTTCTTGTAATAATAAAGGATCAATTACTCAAAATCTAATTGTCCCGTTGTAAAACCGACTGAGATATGAACACTTCTTTCTATTGTTATTTCTAATGGTTGGCTGATTCAGAAATTCGATGTTCGAAATGCTTTTTTGCATGGCTCCTTATCTGAAGAAGCATTAATGACAACCTCCTAGTTAGGAGAGAAAAAATAAAAACAAAAACACCGGTTGAACCGATCGAACCGATACGGTAGGTTTGGTCCATTTCGTAACCAGAACTAGTTTTTATGTTTTGAAAATTAGTTTGGACCGAATCGAAGCGAAATATATATTTTTTAATTTTTATATTATATACAAAATATTATATATATCTATAATTTTTTATATTATATATATATTATTTGCTAATTAATATAGTATGAAATTTTAATCTTATTATTCATATCTATTAATCTTATAGCATAAGAGTAATATACCATTTAATATAATATAAAATTAATCTTATTAATGTTAATATAATATTTGATGTTATATGATATTAAGACAAATGAATCTAATAACATTTCATATAACATATAAATTTTTATTTTTTAATTGAAGTATTTGTATTTTTAAGAAAAAAAAAAAGTGGAGTAGAAATTGGAGTTTGTAGCCTTCCAAATTAATAGTTTACCATCCTTGAATAGAGATTGGAGTTGGACAATTAAAAAATTGAATCACACCTATAAATTGAACCAAACCAAACCAAAATGAAACCGAAAAATCTGAAAGTTTTGGTTTGGGTGATAAATCAGTCAATATAGGTTGTTAGATTTCCAAAATAATTTTATATTGGTTCGATTCTAAAATATGTCCAAAACTGGACCGAGCTGGATTGGTTATGCCCTTACTCCCAATTAGTCGGCCTTGACTTCCATGGCTCTCAGTCTAACTCTTATTTATTTATTCGTATTTTATGTGGTTTGACTATATATGTCTTTATGAAACTAGGGGTGTTGAGCGGGTGCTCGCATTTGGCTTGCTCGACCCCTGCATCAAATTGGTGAGTCACGCTCGCCCGCACCAAGTAGGTTGGCGAGGATCAAGTATGGATACCCATCTGCCCACTCACATATTTATATATATAATTTGTTATATATAAAAATTATATATATATACACACACACACACAAAACGTGCATCGTCGTTTAGGATGTTTAAGACTTCCTAAACAGCTTTGTTTTGCACTATTTTGCGATCACTATATAAACAAAAAATCCTAGATTTTTCTCCACATGACCTAACATTTTCTCAGCCTCCTCTCTCTTCCCTTTCTCTCTATTCTAGTAAATTTCATCTTTACCCTCCCTCTTCTCCTTTCCTTCTTTTTATCTCTTCCTTCTTCCTCTTTTATTCTCCATGACCCCACTACTACAAAAAAAGAGCTATTGGGATGATTTTTCTTTGGAAAAAATTGAAAATCGTCCCAAAAAATGAGATGTAGGGGCGAATTTAAAATTTCATTCCAAAAAAATGACAGAAGGTCTTTTCCGTTCGAATAGATTATTTTGTAACGAAAGATTTTGTCCCTAATAAGATAACCGTTCGAACATCCTGAAAATATGTTCAAACGGACTAAAATGAACATTCAAACGGAAATTATATACAATCAAACGTTAATTTGGCGCATTTAGTGAGAAAATTAATTTTGGCGGTACATTGACTTACCGTTTGAACATATTACAATACCGTTCGAATGGTTAGTTAATCTATTTTCGAATGTAAAATAAAGTGTTCAAACGGTAGTTAGAGGAATGCTAATTTACATATTTTAAAATTATTTTTTATTATTTATTATTTTTTTAATTTTAATTTTAATTTATTATTGTTAAACTAATTGAGTTGTTCTACTTATCATCCATACATCACATAACATAATTCAATAATTAATTCAAAACATACAAAAAAAATTAATTCATAATTAAATCAACTTACATAACATCAGATTATATTGTCCATATCAAAAATAAAAAAATATAAATAAAAGATAGAAAGTATTACTACGATTCTAGCTCTCTGCACATATACTCGGTTGTAACTAATTTTGTCTCTAACTATGTCAGTCGAGTACTGAGCGTAACCCGAGTCACAGTAATGAGATGAATCTTTGTACGTAACCTAGAGATGCTCGCATTAATCTCTGTACGTAACCCAGAGATGCTAGTATTAAGCTCTGTACACAACTCAAATATAGCAGTACGGATTGCATCGATCACCGTTGATGTGTGTCTGCCGATTTTTGGACCCTGTATGTCAGCCATCTCCTCACGAGCAGATGTGCTTGATGCCTAGGCCCGTGTGGATGCTTCACCAACCGATAATCCAGGATCTCTCGGCTGTGCATCTCTCTGAATATCAGCTTGGTCTAGAACAGGTCCACGAAGACGAAGTCTTGAGTGTCCCGTGCTTCATGACAGGGTGGTTCTGTTAATCAGTGCCAAGTGTTTCCCATGCTCGGAAACATTTGCCACGACACCAGAATATAGCAGAAATCGGGTTATCAGGATCCCAAATAGCAGTATATCTATCTGTCATAATGTACTGGGTCTCTGATCAAATCCTCTCAATATATACCCCCACAAGGTTGATAGGAATGCCGCAAGCGACCAGTATCATAAATTTGACTTGGTCCGTGCCAACTTCGGTCTTGTGCTGCCAATGATCAATATTGTTGGCAATTATCAGATTTATGATCTTGAAAAAAGAAGATAAATCTGTCTATCTCATGCTATTCATCCCATCATACATAGAAGCATCTATATATTACAATAATAGTATATATTACTAATATATATGATACTATATATATGATTCTACATAATAATTAAATGATAATATATATATTTTCATTTATACTTTACTATACTATAATATATATATATATATATATATATGATAATATAATCTGTTTTAATTGAAACTTATAATACTTAAAAAATAATAAACTAATGTATAATAACTATTGTATTAATCATATAAATTTTATATAAAAATATCTTATATAGTTAGTTAAATTTAATAATAGACTAGCATGTGCTAATTATTATAAAATAATATATTTATACTATAATATATATAGACTAAATTTAGTGTTTGTAAACATCATACTATTACAAGATTAGTACCATGTAACACTAAATTACTAATATATAAATATAATTACATGTAATACTAATGTATAAACACCAAAACACATAATAACATGTAATACTATTGTATAAAAACATGTAATAGTAATGTATAATAACTAAAGTATAATAACATATAATAGTAATGTATAATAACCAATGATCCAATATATATATATAATAATATGTAATACTAATATATATAAGAGAAAAGATACTTACAACCGTGAATTGTGTAACCGCCGCGTAATCGCTTTGAAAAAAATGAATAAAACATGGAATTCACATGAAAAAATTAATTTTTTAATAGTGGACCTCACTCGTTTTCAAAGTGATTACGCGGCGGTTACGCATTTTACGGTTGTATATAGAATTACTCTATATATAATAACTAGTATATAATAACATACATATTTTTTTTTATAGGAAGTAGACTTCATTCATTTATGAAATCGAAGTTATATCTGTGACCTAATACATACCAGGAAAATCCCAGATTACAAGTCAACTACTCACGGTTGGAGCTCCACCAATACACAAATTCTTTTGTGACTGGTATAGTCTTAACTTCTATAACTCTCTACAGATAACTGTCTGAGAGATCATACTTTGTCTAAAGTAGAGATTTCAAACCTCACCTTCAGAGGAGGAGAGGACTTTCACTCTATGGACAAAATGTCCAAGAGACTATTTCTTTTTTATTTTAACCTAAACAAAAGGAAATAACAATAAACATAAAGATATATGTGAAAATGACGGATTACAATTGTAGATCTGAATTTCCAACTTGAAGGAAAGCAAAATTCAAGAAGCAAAGAAACTGTGGTGACGCGTGAGGGACACGTGCTACGCTAGGAGTGTGGCGGCCAGTCGAGTCTAAAGAAACCGAGGTCCCTGGTCCCAGAAATGTCGTGCGTGACGGCAGTAGAAGCTGCTGGTGCGGTGACACATGGATCTCGTGCGCTACTAGGACTCGCGGTAACTCACGCTCCGCTCTGTTAGGTGAAAGCCTTCGGTCATCCAAAGGATCAGCAGACTGGGAATCCTGCGAATCAGGGACACGTGATGGTCGTTGGGTTTCGAAAATCAGCAGATTGGCATTTCGCCATACTTTGGACGGAAAAACAAACAAAACTAGAAAAAAAAAAAAAAAGAAAGGGCTACACTGTCTCTGGTCTAGCCAAATGAGAGGAGGGAGGGGGGAGCCCCCTCCCTGGGTTAGGTTTTTGCTGGGGCGGCTCTTGGTGAGAAAAGGGAGAGCTTTTTTCAATTTAAGATGAGGTAATTAAGGCTTCGTTTGGAAGTTGAGATCATCTCAACTCATTTCAACTCATCATTACAACTTTTTCAAATCCCAATATAAAATATAATAAATAATTTAACTTTTTCAAATCCCAAAATAATAATAATAATAATAAACAATAATATTCTAACAATATTTTATTATCTTAACTCAACTCACTTCAACATCCAAACTCACCAAGTGACTGTACTGTTATCGAAAGCTTGCATGCATATAAAAACACAACCAAAACGATACAGAACCGTATAATAACATATATGATAGTATATATTACTATATATATGAGATTATTGATTATTAAAATATATGATCTTACTCGCAATACTTTACAGTACTATAATATATATGATACTATATATGTGATAGTATATATTAGTATATATATGAGATTATAGATTACTAATATATATGATCTTACAAATTCCTCTATACTTTACTATGCTATAATATATATGATACTATATATATGATAATTTATAATATAATATATATGTCTATATTATATTATAGTATACTATTACTTAATATGTATAGTGTAAAAATAAATATAATTAAACATTGAGTAATGAACGTTCAAATGGTATTTACACATTGTTCAAAGGTTATATTAGCGATTGAACGTTTGAAGAAAAACATTTGAATAGTTTCTAGGGTTTTTGGCGCCTCTGAAATACTACCATTTGAACTCTTTCATGAAACATTTTAAAGCGGGAAAACATGCGCACCGAAATATTTTCACATTCGACCGTCAAATATTTCCATTTGAACGATAAATGAAAGGTTTAAAGACTTCCAGCTCGCCGCCAGTCCCTCATTTTCTCTCTTCTCCTTAGTCCTTCGCACAGTCTCTGTTTTCTCTCCAAAATCCTCATTTTCTACACACAATCCTTTATTTTATGCACATTACAAAGAGGGTTGCATACTTGTATTGATTAAAGGTATGGTTTTTGGTTTCTATCTTGTACATTAACTAATTTCAAAACAAATTATTGATTTTATAGTTTATATATACATTGTGTAGGTGTTTATTGGAGTGTTTGGAGTTGCTATTTGAATTAATTGAAGGTATATATGTTCGTCATGATTTGTATATATAGTTGCTATCTATTTTCTGAGATTGTGCTTCTGAGATTGTGTTTGTGTTTTGTCTCTATTTTGTGTCTGGAATTTAGGTTGCAACCATTCGAACACTATAATTTGTCGTTTGAACGTATTTTCATGTTCTAACAGACTTTTATGTATTCGAACGATTGTACTCCTGAGTTGTAATATCTATATTAAAAATAATTAATTAAAAACTATAATGTATAATTAAAAAATAACTAAAATTAAATCATAATTAATACTTAAAAAGTAAGAAACATAAGAATTATTATTACTTTAAATAAAATTAATAATTTAAAGATAATTAATTAAATACTATAATGTATATTTAAAAAAAAAGTAATACTTAAATTATAATTAATACTTAAAAAGTAACAAACATAAGAATTATTAATACTTAACATAAAACTAATAATTAAAAGATAATTAATTAATGGGACTTCTAGGTACAAGCGGTTTGACGCACCAAATCGCATACCAATACTCACATAGCTACAAAAACTGTTAATTGTATAAAATAATAATAAAAATACATAATACTTAAAATACATTTTGTTGCATTGTAACTTTGTATTCTTGTATCTTGCATTGTTATTGTGTGATATTATTGTATCTTGTATGTCGCATCGAAATAATCTTTAGACCCGTTCGAGAGTTATTAATCTTGTTGAACGGTTGATTGATAACTCTTGAATTGTCCAGAGTGGACAGTTTGGGATTGTAAGATCATTATCGCAAACTATCAAACTGTATATGTTGCTTCCGACATCATGATTTTGGTAGAGTCTTCCAATATTGTTTTCTGGATATGCAGTTTCAGTTCTAGTGCATCGACATATTTGAATATTTGTGACGGTATTAATTATTTGTGTTATGTGCAGGAAAAAATGGTTGTCCTACATGTTGAAATTGCGTCAGATCAAGATTCCTCAACAAGTGATGTTGAAATTTTTATACAAGTTCTGAGTCAGCGTTCAGGATATTTGAGGGGTTTGGGTTGCTGTGTACAACCTTCTAACTCTTCCTCAACGTCAAGTACCGCTATAGCATTAAACAATGTGAATTCTAGGATCGAAGAATTGACAACAAGACAGCATGAGTTAAAGACTCAATTGGCAAAACAATGAGACATGGGGATGCACATGAAACAACAAGAAGAGCTTAGGAGAGAGGTTCAACTCCAAATATAGATGCCTATGCAACAGTTCAGGCATTGAAGCAACTGATTTTCATGTTTTGCATACATTTTGTGCTTTAATTATAAAATTATGTACGGATTATAGTGTCAATACTATTATTACTATTTTATTTATATAGTTTTACCTTATGACTAGTTTTATTTGTATTGAAAATTTTGTAATGTATTTTTTAAAATTTTATTCAATTATGTCTAGTTTGTTTTAAATTTTGGGTTTGAATAAATAATTAACCGTTCGAACGTCCATTGAACGTTCAAACAGAATACATCGCAAACAACCGTTCAAACATCCGTTAACTGACAAATCGTTCGATCCTTTCATTATACGTTCGAATAGCTTACTCAATCTGTAAAATTGAAAAAATATAATTTCTGTTCGATTATCAATTTGTTTGTTCGAACGTTCCCTCATGTCTATTTGGTCGAATGGACTAGTATCGATCGACCACCCATATAAGATACATATCCGGTTGAACGGTTTTTGTTGGCATTCGAACAACTTTCTAGGACAAAATTCAGATGTCCTAGAAAAAAATGGCCGTTCAAACAGGTTCGAATGATCAAGCAAATTTTCATCTCAAAAGATATTTTTTTCGGACGAAATTGTGATTTTTGTCCCAAAATACCTTTTGGGATGACCTTGAGACGCTTTAGTTTCGTCCCAAAATATATTTTAGGATGAAACTTTTGGTCCCAAAAGACCTTATTTGTTGTAGTGCCCACGACCATGACGTAGCCATGACTCTGCTAAGACCATTGTTCAAGGCTTTGACAATCTTTAAATTCACATTTTTTTTATTGTTTGTTGGATTTGTGGTTTTTTGTTTAGATCATCTATATTTTTTGTTAGGTTAGTGCGATTTTTTGCTAGATCCGGGTTAGGATGATAGTGTTTGCGGTTTGGATCTCAGTCTCCATCTCTATCTCACTCTTTGTCACTTTCTCGATCTCTGTCTTGGGTGGCCGGACGGCCTGTGGGCCAATCCACCTACAAAAGATGGGGCTAGGTAACGGTGACAAAAAGAGGCCCCCCGTAGAGGCAGGGGTGGAGGTCGGGATGGCTAGTTGCCCGCTCGCATAAGGAGGGTACGTAGCAGGCCTAGATCATGAACTTTCTAAATTGTTTGCATTTGGATATTCCAAAGCAGAAAATTGATGGACATGAGACAAATGTAGTCAAAGTTTGCAATACCATTCTGAGTAATTCGATTGGGAAGGCCATCTATTTGAAAGAAAAGAAAAGTGTTGGAAATGTGAGACATGATGATAGCTGAGAAAGACCTCTCTATCTTCCCATTGGTTCTTGTACCATGAAGAAGTTTAAGAAATAGTACCATCTCAAGGGATGAGGTAGCTAGAGAGTCATTGGTGCATGGTGTCTACAATAGAGAACCGGTATAGATCACACTAGTAATATACCATCATTTTACAATTCCACAATAAAATACTAGTTTTGTAATTCAAGCACACCAAAATCAAAGCAATAGGCAAAATTATTTGAAAAAATTAACATTTTATTACGTAGTGCAAAAATTATACAATTAGTTGTGTCCTTACCATTTTTGTTGGTATTCTTTTTTTTTTTTAAAGGGAAACTGTCATTATTCATTCATTAGGAAAACTTACATCTATGATCAGATACAATCTGGAATATCTCCGTATCAAACATGACATCATAAACCAAAACAATACACTTGGAGCTCCACCAATACACTATTTCCTTTTATGACTGGTTTGGTCTTCACTATTATTAATACTCTCTACAGACAAACATTCAAGAGATAATACTTTCGGCCTAAACAGAGATCTCACCCTTCATAGAAAGAGAGTACTCGACCTCTACAGACAAATGTGCGAGAGGCGAACTCTTTTTTATTTTAATTAACAATAAAGAAACCAAAAAGGAAAGTAGTAAGATAGATGCAAAAAATAACGCATTACAGTTTGGACCAACTTCGGTAGACTTCGAAATCTATGATGGCCCGTAAAGGCAACACCGTTATCTCTTTTCAGCCTCAAAGGTCAGATTTGAAGGCTTGTGTGTCTAGAAGAGCTGTCGAAATGGGTGGTGTGTGAGGACCATGCACAGATGTGGGCAGCGCGTGAGAACCACGCACGATGATTTTCACAAAACTACCACTTTCTTTTGAACGATTTTTGACTTGTGAATCTGCTTGTGTCTTGCATGTTTCTTGGAAGTTGTCAGAAAGTTATAGATTTGTCTTTCTTGACCTTGAAGAAAGCAAAATAAACCTTGATAGACAATGTGGGTGAAAGGAGGAAAGAGAGAAGGAGATGGAGGAATAGGAGGAAGCCGATGCCTCTTCCCCCTCCATTGAAAATCAGATCTAGAGCCCTTGATTTTTTAAGAGATAGAGATAGGGGGGGGGGGGGGAGGCGTTAAGATTTTTTTCTCCAATGATAGCCTAGCTGATCAAGAAACATTAATAGTTGACCGATGGTTAAATTAAATTATAATCTTTGATAGAATTATAATTTTGAATCTTGTATGGTTAATTTTTTGTTGATATTCTTTGATAGAATGGTTAAATTATAATATTGTATTATGACAAATTGCACAGCTAGACTTTCATACATTAGCGTAGACAATTTTTAATTTTTGTGACAAAATAGCCCCTTAATTATGATCTTTTAGACCAAGCCCTCACACGAGTCGAAACGTTTTTCAAACCTCTCGAGATCAGGGGGGATGGATTTTCTTTTTTCTGTTTTAAGCTAATTAGGCAGGTTTGGGATGGATGAGATAGAAAATTTTCTTTTCATCTTATTTTATTATTATATTTTTTTAAAATCTTCATATAAAATATAATAAATAATTTAATTTTTTTAAATCTCAATTTAATTTTTTTAAATTTTTAAATAATAATAATATTAAAATATAATATTTTAAATATTAAAATAAAACACAAAAATCTATCTCTTCCCAAACCTCAGCTATTTATTTATTTCTCGTGAGACTTTAGGGTCTACTACTGCTCCCTCGTTTCCAATTTCCATGTGGCTCTGCCACTTTCTGAAACACATGCAGGCGACAGGCCGACAAGAAACAACGAAAGGCAGAAATTAATCGTAGTCCAAAGAAGTAGCTAGGGAAGGACAAACACCCATGAACACGAATTAGTTAAGGTAATTAGAGCATTGGTCTATACATACATATATATATATATATATATATATATATAATTATTTTTTTTTTATATATCTATTTTGTCATTTAAATAAAATTTTTACATTGACTTAGGCATATTTGAGATAAAATAATAATAAAATATTATTATTAATTTTTTGTTAAAATCAATTTTTTTATATATATTTTACAATTAGTATCCACTACATACATTTGACATTAGGACGCCTCTACAACCTCCGCTCTCGGTTCTGCTCCCAGTCCCGTTCAGTGTAAAATCTTATATTTTTTTATTTCACTTTTTTGTACATGCATTTTTTTAACATTGTAAAATATTTTTTTTAAAAAATAAAAATATTATAATATTATTAAAAAACACTTACTTAATTACTAAGTAAAAAAAATATTAAAAAAATTAAAAAAATGTAGCAGGATCGGGAACGGGAACGGGAGCGGGAGCAGGAACTGGGGCTTTAGCTTTATCCTTGACATTAATAATACAAATGTAATAATAAAAAATATAATTTTTTTTGTATATTATATTAAAAATATAATAAAATGAAAAAAAAATATAATTTATTATAATAATAAAATGAATGTGTAAGTGAATGTTTGTTGTGTTGTTGAAAGAGAGAGAAAATGAAAAGATTGTGAAAGAGAGAGTGTGAGGAGAGAGAAATAATAATTAAAATATGATTTGTAAGGTGAATAGTGGTTATACAAATTTGGATATGTACTGTTCATAGGTAGCTAAATATTTGGATATACATAAGTCAATATAGAAGATTTTAGGATCATATTATGTAAATATGAGTTTGTATATTTATATACATAGATTAATACTAATGCTCTTAACAGGAAAATGGGTCTAGCTCATGATCGGAGACAGCTCTATATGCTCAATTTAATTGTACGGTACCAGATCTCTCAAGATAATAATATTTTCTAATTATTTATTTGAAACGGAGAGTATGAATTTATTATGAATTACATACGTTTTATTATATCAATTTTTTTTTTTAAAATAAACATACAATGGCTAAGTACTGTAAATGTTTTACTAAATCAACGCTCAATATTTTTATAAACATACGTGTAAATCGTTTCTTTGGAAAGTGATTTTTGACGTGCCAGAATAAACCAAAAAACTTAGCTAGCCTACTACATATAGCCAAGTACAAGAAAATTAACTCTTATGACCCTAAAAACACGCAATATTGCACGGAATAAACGATTCAATTTTTTGTCAGCCACTCAATAAAATATATTCAAGTTCAAATCGGTTCCGCGGATCAATATAATTTAGATCAGACCAGTCAAAATAATAATCATTTCTATTTTATCCGATTAAAATCGAGAGTATTTAAAATGAAAAAATATATTTACAACTGTGAATTGTGCAATCGTCGCATAATCATTTTGAAAAAAGTAAATAAAATATAGAACCCGCATATAAAAAATTATTTTTTTAATAGTAAACTCCACTATTTTTCATAACGATTACGCGGCGGTTGCACACTTCACGGTTATATGTAGAATTACTCATTTAAAATACACAATTACAATTTTTATGTGATATATTTCATCTAATTTATAATTTATAATAAAAATAATTATACAATCCCACATGTCAATTTATAAATTTCATTTTATTAAATTATTTTATTATTAAAATATTTCTAAAACAACTTAACCTAGCTAGCTACTATATATAATATATTATATAGCTACGAGAAAATAACTCTTCCTACCCTACAAAGAAAACATGCATTACGCAGAAAAGGCTTGATCAGTTTCTTGTCAGCCACTCTTTAAATTTTTTTATTCAACTTAGAAATTTGGGGAGCATACCAGTGAAAATTTGGAATGGACTTTATTTTGCCAACTCATCCATGCATGCACAAAGACTAATTTCAAATTATAACCTTTAAAAAAATAATAATATTAGTATATCCTTTTATTCTATCTTCTCATTTTAATCGTGTATGTATTTAATTTTTTATTAATTAAGGAAGTAATTAATGTATTGATTTTTTTAAAAACAATTAAAATATTTAAAAGATTAAAAAAAATAATAAAAAAGATCATAAATTCTACGCGGCACGCACAGCGATCACCGATCCTTAATTGCGAACTGTAATATATATATATATATATGGTAACGTCCTACGTACGTGTACGGTGTACATGTGAAACGTGGAACTGCATATAACACGCGTTTTAAGAAATGAGTTCCACGTCTTTTTGTGCACAAACGTGGCATTTTCCATTTATCTAAAGCTTCCAGTACTGCTACTTCCAATATGGCTTCTTGCTTTCGGGTTCTAGAAAACAGCCGGGGATTGCTTTTCATCATCATCTGGTTTGTCAAATTATGAATCAATGCTTCAGCTCTTATTTTTGTTGAGTTTTGGTGAATTGATTCATATTAATTTGAAGGTGCCAGCTTAATTTGGTTGTTTCTTAAAGAAATTTGAGTAGTACTGTTTATGATGTTATTATTATTTAATGATAACATCACCAAACAATATTATGTTTGGTGAGGCCAATTTTATCACCAAACGTCTTGAGAATTCTTCATAATCTGTTTGAAACAATATTATGTATAATATGCATTAGAAAAATAATGGTCATGGTAAGATTTTCATGTGATGCATTAATGGTGAAATGAAAATAATAATAATACTTTTATAAGTTATTTCAATATGAATCAAAATAAAGAAAAATATCACTTTAATAAATATTAAAGTATTTTTTTTATCAAAATTTTGTGTAACCACCATCTATTTAAAACAGAGTTGTAAAAAAAAGAAATGTTGTTAATTCAATGGATCGAGGCCTCGTTTTGGATAGTGAGATGATATGACATGATTTATGAATAATAATGAAATGATTTGAGTTAATACGTTTTATGGAGTCTTAAGACTTGAAAGAGAAAAACTTGAATAAAAATATGGTAAAATTAAAATATTATTATAATATAATTTTTTTTATTTTTTTTAAATTTGAAAAAGTTAAATTGGTCTTGTATTTTGTTTTGAAGTTTGAGAAAGTTGTAATGATTAGATGAAAACGTTGAAAATTTAAAATTGAAAAGTGTTTATGTTTGTGATGCTTGGATATTGAGATGAGAGGAGATGAAATGAAATGAATTGTGAGGACTTTACTATCCAACCCAGGCTAGCCTGGAGAAACAAAAGATCGACCAGTGTCGGTAAGTAGTTCAACTATAAGAGCCTATGTTCGGACTTAACGCTATATTTTTAAGAAAAATTCTTTTTATCAGCCGTACGTATTATTCACTACCCCACACCCCACGCCTCACACCCCACACCCTATGAAAAATAAAACTGTAGGTGTGGAGTGTGAGAATGAATAGTGACTGATGAGTAGAATTCCTCTATTTTTATTACTACGAATGAATTGAATACAAAGCATGCATGTCCCTATCTATTAAAAAAAGGTAAAAATCCATAAAATAATTGTGATAAATATTATGAAATTATAAAAGTTATATCCTTAATAATTAAATTAAATTATTGATTTGATTTTATCGGATGTATTCCATTGCATACGCCATATGTAATGAAAGGCCTAAGACAAAACTAATCAATAATTATACAAGTACTGTTGTCAAATGACTTAAAGTCAATTTGCCCACCAAGATATATAGAAATGTTGATCGTTTGGGGCGGGTCGTTGGAGACTTAAAGGTGTATATAGATCCATAAAATTTCAACCGGCCACGAGTTTCTTTTTAAGGAAAATGATTTGGCCATAAAAGAATATATAAAGTATGAGAAAATATATATACAACTGTGAATTATGTAACCGCCGCGTAATCGCTTTGAAAAAGTGAATAAAACATAAGACCCACATGAAAAAAAAATTAATTTTTTAATAATAGACCCCACTCTTTTTCAAAGCGATTATGCGACGTTTACGCACTTCACGATTGTATGTAGAATTATTCTAAAAGTAATCATACAAATTAACGTGGTTTGATGTGATTGTTCAAATTATAAAATTATTTTAATTATAAAATAGATTTAACGAATCAGATAAAATTATATCAGTTTAATTATAAAATTATTTTTATATAATTCATTTATGATTATAGCTCTCATTTAATCAGCCTCTTCATGGAAAGTTATTTTTCCAAATTATTAAGGGAACGTGAGACTCGCACTCCACCATTATGCAGTATTGGAAAATAAAATGAAGAATAATTCTATTAATTAATATAAAATATGTTTTTCTCCGTTTTAACCCTGAAGAGTCAAACATTAGATCATCACCATCAAAAAGATTTCAAAGCATTTGAGGAGGTCCCTACTTCAAACGTCAGAGTTTACTTCAGCCTTTTTCCAACCACTCTCCAACGTTTCTGCTTTTGGGTCAAGCATTGCATCATCGTTATGGGGAAGATATATATATATATTAACGAGGGTTTGTGCTGGGCAGGAGGTCTTGCTTCAAACAATATCAGCGTATACGTATCTTGATCAACGACTTGATCTTCTTTAGTTGTTCAGAGCTTTTAGTCATGTGTAAATTTACACAACAAATTTACACAACAAAATAGTGTGTACTTTTGACTACCCATCAACAAACACATCACCATATTGGTTCCACACATGCATGTGAAGTTTTGTACCCAACAATTAATGCATAACGTGCTATTCGAGTATGTGGGTCATTTTATTACTTGACATATAATCAAAATAAATTTGGGTTAAAAATATTCGGGCTATTAAACCGTCATCTATGTAGAAAAATTTATAATGTCAATCGTCAGGTAACGAGCATTTGCGACACATTATTTATAATGATAATAATTACTTATGACGAAAACAGATTCATTTTAACGAGAAATAATCAATTTTCTTCAAGTGGGTTGGCAAGAAAACCAATAATAAGTGGAGCAAACACATGAAGTATATAATCAAATTGGGCGCCAGAAGTTTGGATTTCAAAGTTTGAGTTCGTAACTCGAATTCAAGCTTGAAGTTCTACAAAACTCAATGGAGCCAGATAATACTGATCTAGATGTTTCTCAAAACCAGTCATCCAATAATATTGTTTAAAATTTGAGTTGAAACACTTTTCGTCCTCGTTCTGTCTGCTCTTGGTTCATTTTTTTGACTCCGTACACAACCACTTTATCAAAAAAATAAAAAATGAAAAACCTGCCATAGAAGAATCGATTGCCAACTTCTACGTTATATTATTTGCTGGAGGCCGTATTATGCTGCCACCTCATGGCCCTTTGTTTGTTTGTTTCCGAACCACATGCTTCGATAGATAGCCAAATGAAAGTTTTCCTTCGGATTTATTTCAGAAAGTACTTGGTTTCACATTTGCTTTATTGCTTTCGCCTAGACTCGGCTTCTTACACCAATACGCCACCAACTCCAAGCCGACCTAACTGACTAATTTTGGAAGAACGAATTAAGCTGATAAAATACATCCCAAAAGTACACAGATCCATCAAAGCCTTCAATGCGCGTAGAAAGATTTGGTTCCACATGTGTATATATATGCCCATCCGAGTGCTCAAACCTCTCCAACACATCGCAAAATCGTGGAAATTCCAAGATCGAAAAGATGAAGCTTGTAACCCAATTCTTGTTTTGCAGTTTCTTCATTGTTCTTGTTTTGCATTCATCCCGGCCTGCAACATCTCAAGAAGTTGGTAAGCCAAAACCCAATGCTTCTCATGCATTGAAATCCTTATTTTGTTTCCATCAAACGATCGAACATGTATGGATACGACATGCAAAACACAATATATAGACGCATGCAGGATGCTTCCAAACACTTTCTTCGAGGCGTTTCTGTAGTTCTATCTTGTTTTCTTTAGTATTCGTCTTATATTTTAAAACTTAGATTTTCATCAGTCTTATAATCATTATTCTTCCACTTTCTTTTAACAATCTGTCTTTACCATGTTTTCGTAAACCTGTGAAGTAAAGGTGCTGACGTGCTGTCATAACATAAATGTATTCATTCCGGCCCCTTTCCTTAATGGTGCAGATGATGAGCGAGAATTTGACTACAGTGAGAAAAGTGGCAAGGGACCGTCTCAATGGGGAGAGATTCATCCTGAATGGAGCCTGTGCAAAGATGGATCAATGCAATCTCCGATTGATTTGCTGAACGAAAGGGTGGAAATAGTTTCCCATTTAGGGAGACTTAATCGGAATTACCGTCCCTCTAATGCCACTCTCAAAAATCGAGGCCATGACATGAAGGTAAGCAAAAGATCATCAAGAGGGAATTATTAAAGAGAAATTAATGAAATAAATAATGGGAATGCAATAGGGTGCGATTCCATATAATACACCAACTAGAAGACAAATGATCATTATAGCTATTTTCATACGTCATGGGATTGATAGCGATATGGTAATATTTTTTCCATATATTATAATAATTATCACAAAAGAACAAACAATGCAAGGAGCTAGCTGTTGGGTTTGGTGAGATTTTCTGATAAATAGCATGCGCAAGTCTTAAGAAATCTGCTTTGTTTCTTTGAAGTAAGTAACCATTCTTCTTCTTGATTAATTAATGTTTGTGAATGCAGATGGAATGGGTAGGCGGCGCAGGATATATTGAAATAAATGGTACCCAATATGTACTCCGGCAAAGCCACTGGCACTCACCCTCTGAACACACTATCAATGGCCGAACGTTTGATCTAGAGGTGCACATGGTCCATGAGAGTTCCGATGGAAAAGTTGCTGTGGTAGGAATTATGTACACGATCGGACGCCCTGATTCTTTCTTGTCATCGGTAAATAAAAATCAAAGGCTCTCTCTCTCTCTCTCTCTCTCTCTCTCCCTCTAGACTCTCTCTAATGGCTTCTGTTGTGTATGTCTGCGTACAGATGAGGCATCACTTGTCAGCCGTTGCCGGTAGCAGAGAAGACGTGACAGCGGTGGGAATCGTCGACCCAAAGAACATAAAGATAGGCAGTAGAAAGTATTACAGATATATTGGGTCCCTTACAATTCCCCCTTGTACTCAAAATGTTGTATGGACCATCGTGAGAAAGGTATGTAATTTGTTTCTCTTTTGTGTCAACTCTTGTATTGTTATTAAAGATGTAAATATTTCCCGGCCTAATTCTGATGATCAAGTTAACACATGATCAGGTGAGGACTGTTACACGAGAACAAGTTAGGTTGCTCCGCGTGGCCGTTCATGATGTGAGTATATCCACTCTCACACTCGATTATTCCTTTATATATCAAACATGTACATATCACGTCCAAAGTATCAATTTCTTTACGAGGGGACGGGTATTTATGAATGAGAAGTACTGTTATAGACTCAAAGAGATTTTTTATAAAAATAGACTAAAAAATTAAAATAGTTTCATGTTTTACTTCGCAATAAAATTAATTTTACAATTGGACGTATCACATCAAGTCATGATACATGTCAGTTGGTAATTTAAAATGCAAATTCGAAGAAATAAGGATAATATTCCTTCTAAAAAACACAGCATTTTATTCGGTACAAGGGCTAATTGATTAACCCAAAGGGTAGACAACGGGGTAGAACTGATCCTACATTTTTAAACTCTCTATTCTAATACATCAATTTATAATCCGTCCAAAGTGTTCGAGTGCAACAAATTAATTAAATTCAAGAGCTAGGGCATTGTATATATTCATGTAGTAATTAAAGATGGTCGTTATTCCTTATTTTTTGCAGGATTCAGAAACAAATGCAAGACCACTACAACCAATAAATAGGCGCTCAGTGCATCTATATAGACCAAGTGAAGTGGAAGATTAAATTATCATCATTTTACAGCTTGAATGCAACCATCAACCTATGAAATGGCGTGTTTATTTCCTTTGTTATACATTGTTTATGGTGTTGATGGAACATAGGATAGAATTGAGGCTTAGAACTTGGGACGGATTACAATATACATGATGCATTAAATTGACACTACAACAAATTTGAGATTTTGGGACGAAATTATTTAGTGATGAAATTTTTTTCGTCTCTAAAAGTCATTTCTTGGGACGAAATTTAAATTTCGTCCCAAAAAATTGATGACTTTAGAAAATCGTTCAAACGTCAAAATAACCGTTCGAACAGTATTTTCTGTGATGAATAAAATCGTCTAAAAAATTTTTCCCGTTCGAACATAAAAAAATACGTTCGAACAGTAAAATTTGGCGGATAATTACTTTATTATGGCGGGAAAAGTTCAAAAACGTTCGAACGATAATTTGTTGTGTTCGAACGGAAAATATTTGGTGGCAAATCCTGGGGGGAAGGTTTCTAAACCATTTGAATGGAATATATTTAGTTAGAACATATTCAAGCACCACATTTATACATTTGAAGGTATAATATTTTAATGATTTCTTTTATGTTAAATAAGATTTTTAGTTAAATAAATATTATCAACCACATATATATTAATCAACCAAATAAAGCAAATTATCAAAATGCCATATATATTGTTCATAATTATAACAAAAGAAAATATAAATAAAAGATAAAAACTACTGTGATGCGAGGTCTCTACACACATCCTCGACAGCAGTTAATTGTGTCTCTACCTGTGTCAGTCGAGTGCTAAGTGTGACCTGAGTTGCATTATTGGCATTAATCGCTGTACGTAACTCATTAACCTCTGTACGTAACCCAGAGACGGTAGCCATAATCTTTGTACGCAACTCAGACATGGCAGTATGCACTGCATCAATCACTGCTGATGTGTGTACGCCGATCTCAGCACGCAATATGTCAGCCATCTCCTCGCGAATATATGTGCATGATGCCTCAGCCTGTGTAGATGTCTCACCAGCCGATACTCCAGTATCTCCCGACTGCGCATCTCTCTGAATCTCAGCCTTGTCAGGAACAACCTCACGAAAATGAAATCTAGAGTGTCCCGTGCTCCATGATAGGGTGGTGCTGTTGATCGGTGCCATCGGAAATCGGGAACGCTCGGCAGGTTCGGACACAACCCCGGCATGTAGCAAAAATCGAGTGATGAGGATCCCAAACGGCAGTATATCTGTCGTAATGAACCGTGCCTCTGATCGGATTCTCTCAAATACATAACCAACGAGGTCGATTGGGATGCCACGAGCGACCCGTATCATAAATCTCGCTCGATCCATGCCGACCTCGGTCTTGTGCTGCCGTGGGTTAATATTGTTGGCAATGATCAAATTCATGATCTTGAAGAAAGAAGATAAATCTGCCTGCCTAATACTCTTCATCTCATCGTACACTGGAGCATCTGGACCAACAATCAAGTCTCTAACCTCGTGATCAGCAAGTGTATCGATCTCATCTGTGTAATCGGGTCCCTCGTCCTGAGACATAGCTGCATCACCTGAAGGATCAGACTCTCTAGGCGGCAGGTTTGGATAGGCATCAAGAAGCCTAGGAATACCCAGATATGCAGCGAGTCCGTCCGCTAAAAATATAACAGGAGCTCCTCGGACACAGATCCTATATGCCCCTCCATCGTCTGGGCTGGCAGCACCGAGCTCTTTATAGAACTCAGTAACGATCTCAATGAAGGAAACGAGCTCCATTCCTTCTTCTCGCTGATCTAAGATTGGTGCCCAACCACGATCATTGAATACTGATGGGAGGGAATGATCCTCCCATATAAGAGCGACAAAATCAGACAGTTTTACTTGTCGCTCAAGTAAAACGGTCCGCTCTCGAACTATTTGGATGGAAGGTTCTCCTGATCTACCACGTTTACGGCCCCGATAAGACATTATTATGATCCTGAAATTTTAAAAATAAAATATACATTCAAGATTAGTGATAAAATATAATTACGACTAAAAGATTTACAAAATTATATACAAATAGCAATTTAATAAATTAATTGATAGAACATATAATTAATTAAACGATGAAAACAATTTAATAAGCTAATAAAATGTAAATGGATTGAATTTAATAATTAGCGTTCGAACGTCTAAATATATGGTCGAACGGACAATTAATAACATTCGAACGTTTTTAACCTGTTCGAACGTACAGGTTTACTCGTTCGAATTATTTTGCCCCACGCAAGCCCATCTCATAACTAAGAAAGGTATCTTCTGGAAGAACCCTAGCTGCCGACAACTCTAACTCCAAACTCCTATAACTCATACTTCCGCGCCTTGTTCTTCTCCCTGCTAGATCGGCGTGTAACATCAGGCCGCCTATAAGGTACATATTAAACCATGAAAATGTTGCAATATCATGTATCCTAAACTCTCAATAAGTTTTAGTATTGCACACCCTCAAGTAAGATTAATATCATTGTTATAAATAGAGGTTCTCCTAGTCCGAAATACTTTTGTACTAATTAAGGGTTAGCTTAGAAGTATAGAAGAAAGTGTTGTTTACAAGATTTCACTAGCTTTAGTACTGCATGCCACCCAATGTTGTAGTACTAGATTTCGACAATATTTGTAACCGTTTGTATAATAAATATTTAGTCTAGTAGAGAGCATGCATGATATATTGGAGGCACCCTAGTACTTCATCTTGTTGCATGCCCTACTCTCTTGCAAATGTTGCGTTGGTGAAAGTTTATCACACTGAAAATATTTTTCGTTGCAAACAGCCACTTTTTGCCACAAGATTTTGTTGTTGCAAATTGATTTATTATCGTTGCAAATAAGGTTCACAATCATATGGGTAGTCGTTGCAAATAGCTATTCGCGAGAAGAAAACATATCAAAAGAATATGTCAATTCGCAACAGAATGTACGCAAAAGAGCATCTATATTTGCAAAAAAAATATACTTTTGTTGCAAAGTCACGAAAAAAAGCTATTTGCAACGAATGTATCTCGCTGTAAATAGGCTTACATAAGAGAAGAAAATACAATATCACACATTAGGGATAGAGTTTATTCCCCATTGAAATATTAAATAAAGACTGATTCACGTGTTTTAGTAACAAAAAATGAATCAAGCAAAGATAATATTCAAAATATTGTCGAATGTAATATTGATACTGTTAATGTCGTATTTTGTACGCCTTTTGGCTAGATCCCTGCAACTCAGGTCTTCAGAATGGGTCTGCAAAAATAGAAAAGAAGGCATCCGGGAGTGGGTGTCCTTGAGACTGGGGAGTCTCTGATACTAAAGTCAGTAAAGCCTCTTGAAAGTTTGTAAATAAGTGAGAGAGTCTAGGGATCAGAGAGAGTTTATCATACCTAAGAGTTGTTATTTACACCAGGAAATTGGGAGGGACAGATTGTGTCTGCCCCCATGGACTCTGTGTCCTTCGTACTGTTCCATTTGTCAGAGTCCTCTAATGCAGCGTGGCTCTGCGACGGTGTCACTAATGTGGCATGTAGCTCAGGTAGGTAGTAGTGTCATCAATGCGGCGTGGTTCCCTGATTTGCCTCACCCCGTTGGCGTCCTTGGTGGTCCGTTGATGTTTTCCATGTCAGAGGACAGGCACTCAAGGGCTGGATATTTTTCGAGGGGTCTCCAGGTTAGCGAGTCTCATCCCCCTACAGTACGCTCCTTCATAGAGGTTACGTCCAAGGGAGTCTACTTGTGGGCCGAGCCGAAGAGTCTACTTATTTTGGGCAGGGCCTTCACTTCTTGTTCTCTCAGTTTCCCTTCTCAGGCCCTTTAAGACAGAGGGGGGAAACCCCTTTCAGTTACCCCGCTAATTCTCATCGGACTCATACAATGAGAATTATTTTTAATCTTAAATCTGCCTTGACGTCGAGGCCGGGATCCCACTGCTGACGTGTGCACGGCTCTGAAGTTTGGGGTGGTTCCTCTTTGATTGGCTATCCCAATACTGTTTCCCTTACCACTTTTGTTGGCATGTTTTTTGATAAATTTAATGTCATTTTTTTTTTTAGTTGTATCAGTAACAAGGGCATCAAGTGGCCCTTCACCTTCACGTCACTTCATGGTGCGTACTTTTCGGGATTCAACGTGTCTCATACCTCTTCCTTCTGCCACGGGGCAAGGGAGATTAATCGTTGTCTTCCTTCTATAGAAATGCCATTGGCTTATGGTTCTATTTCCTTTCACTGTACCGTAATTCTCTTGTCATCCTTAGTCTCCTAACTCCTCCTTTTTTATACTCCTTTCTCAGCTACATTGTGCTTCTTCGCCAATCGCCCTTGAGAAATCTACTCAACCCACGACTTTCATTGAGGGAGATGTTCCAGAGGTTGGCAATGATGAGCCATCCTTCTAGGGCAATGCTTGGCGTTCAAACGTCCAAGCGGTGACGCTGGCATCTCTGGCCCTTACTTACCAGGTGCCAGAGTCAGTGACTTTCGAGGTCCCTGGTCCACACGAGGGTTCCGTCAATGCCAAGGGCCACTCTTCCCGAGTTGCCCTCTTTCCTTCTATGTTTTCATGTGGCCTAAGGCTTCCTTTCCCTCACCCTGTTCGTGATTTTTTTGATCTCCACGGTCTAGCCCCATCCCAGCTTCACCTGAATGCTTGGAGGTTTCTAATTTGCTGCAGTATCATCTGGCAACGTGCCTTGATGGAGTCAGACCTAGAGCAAGCTGACCTCACCGGCCGTGAGTTCCTCCTCACTCACAAGGTGTTGCGGTAGAAGGGGAATGTTTGTAGCTTAACGACGATGCAAGCAAGGTTAATCTGGAATTCGAATACCGCAAGGTGATGGACTGGTCACCGAAGTTCTTTTTCGTGTTTGGACGTAGCTGGGAGTTCCTAGTTGTTCAGGTGAACCATTGCAAATTCCCGATTCGAAGTGACTGGGGAAGGGTTCCTGAGGATAAGGTGGTGCGTCCGACGGCTACCCCCTATCAAGTCATGGCGTATCGCCATTCTTAGGGAATGGGTGAAGAAGAACCCCAACAACATCTTCTCGAAAGCCCTTCTTTCCGAGGAGAGCCTAAGGGTTTCTTTGCCTCCCCTCATTCAATGTCCTTTTGGTGATAGGGTGACTGTTGCCTGGCCTCGGGTCACTACTACCCGAGCACCCCTTGGATCCTTCTCCATTGAGCAAGGGGAAGAAATCACTCTTGGAGGAGGCTGGGGTCGATAGCGGGCCCCTTTCTACAGCCCCAAATTCTAAAAGGCAAGCGTCAGCTACACCTGAGGCCCATCGTCCAATCGTCCTGATGACATCGGTGGAAGCATCCCGTTGTGCTAGTAACGTTGAGGTGCTGACGGAATCTTCCCCTTTGGAGCCCCTGGGCCCATCAACGAGAGGCCCCTCAGCTGAGGTTCTTATGATGTCGTCCTGGCCGACTGATTTCTATGACATGTTTCTAGAAACTGTAGACCTTGGCACCCTGCTTCGGGGAGTCTTGGTGGTCAGGATTCCTTGGCGGGCAGACATTGGGGGAGTCCTCTGGGGATCTCCTCCCATTCGTCTGCTCGTTCAGCTACCGACAGTCGCTCCTCAGAAGGTGAGGTCGAGGCGATGCCTTTACTTGCTACTGTGTGACGGGATGATTTGGTGTCTATGCCAGGTGAGGAGGAGCTCAAGTCGCTCCAAGGTTTGGACCCTATGATTGAGAGGGTGGCAGCCGCTTCGTCTAGTAATCGTGTCGCGGAGGTGGAGCACCAAGCGAAAGGTGGTTTCCTTCTAGATGTTGGAGCCCTCCTGATGTAGAAAACGTCGAGGTTAATTCCTCGACCCTTGCAACTGCGGAGGTTGCTAACAGAGCTCGTCAAGCCGAGGGGGCCGCACAAGTGTGTGACCAAGAAGGTTCGATGGAAGTTATCCCCCCTTTGGCTTGGCTGGAAACGGCGGCGGCGGCGGAGGTTGGGGGTGCCGCGCGGAAGCCATCAGCCAGGTCGCCAAGTTTTTTTCCGACTTCTTCCAGGAGGTTTGGCAATCTCTTTTTCCATCTTTCTCCTTTCTTTTGCAGTTTTATAAATTCCTTTTATTGATCGTTCCATGTCAGTCTCCCTTGTTTTTAGGGTTCCTCTCAGCTAGCGGCCTTCACTGTGGACGGCCAGGTGGCCGTTGAGCAGGAAAACCAGGACCTTCGTGCGATGAGCCAGATTGCCCTTCGTTGTGCTTGCTACGAGAGTGAAGAGAGGGAGCAGCTGAAGCAAGAGTTGAGGGAGGTACGGCTTGCCTTGGAGGAAGGGGGTAAGAAAATCGAGAAGTTTAACCGCTATTAGAAGAAGTCTAAATAGGAAGGCGAGGGAAGACACCCAACAGATGGAATGTCTTGCCACAGATCTTCAGGGTGACTTGTCCCGGGTGCAAGAGGTTACCTCTTGCCTGGATAGCCAGTTAAATCTGAGAAGTTTAACCGCCATTGTGAGTGTCCGTGATACTGCATGGGAGCATAGGTGTGTTGAGGGCCTTAGGTCAATGCGAGACCACATCTGGAGAGACCGCAGCTATGTTCGCAGACTCTCGGGAAATATTTGCGGGACCTTGACCTTACCCAGGTGGCTGTTGACGAAAAAGCTTCCGTGTTCAGCCTCAAGTTGGGTATGAAAGAGATCCCCGATGCTTTTACGGGTCCCGTCTTACCGGCAATGTCCAAGTCTACTGCTTCCAAGCATGGCGATCCTGATCCCGATGTCCCTTAGGCTAGTGCTCCTAATGAAAAGGTCTCCAGTCCTGGTGCTTGACATCGTTACGTCCTAGCTTCTTGGTGTTTGTGTTGCCTGTCTTCATGATGTTTCCTTCCATGCTTTCCCTTCTTTTTCCCTTTTTTTTTTATTTTTTAATGGCCGGCCTGGGGGCTTTGTCACAAGAAATTATAGGCTTGGTGTTAGGTAGGGGAATTGCTGTCACACAGAACTTACGGTCCACCTAGCCAGCGCTTAACCTATTCCTGGCTACCCTGCTGGTCGACCGTTATTGTGCTTACGCTACCTTCGTTTGTCCTCATTAGGTAGTTGTCCCCTTGGGCCCTTTAGCGACTTTGTTTGACGAGACCGATGTCTCACCGCTGATTAAGATTTCCTCTCTCTCTCTCTCTCTCTTCTCTTTTTTTTTTTTGTTTTGCATCTGTCTCTTGGATGTGCTTTACCCCGCCTAGTCCATTCATTATTCTTTTTTGCATTGCTGGGCTTTACTCTAGTATGTAACTGAAAAGAGAGAAAGTGTCATCAATGCGTGTCGGCCCTTGCTTGCTGCTGTCGGCTTGGAGGGGATGGAAACTCTCTCTTTAGAGTTAAGCCGAGGGAAGTGCTCTGCTAACCAGCCGCCCCCCCCCCCCCCAAGTGGTTCGTGGCTGCGGAGTTTGAATATAAATAGACCGGGCTACTTTTTGCTGCACTGGGAGGCTTTCTAGGTTATTCGTGTAGTTGTGGGGCTGATCCCACTCTCCTTCATGGGGAGAAACAACGGGGTTTGGCTCAACCCGTCTCCTTGGTCCGCGGGGAGGTAGGTTGCCCGAGCAGTTTGGAACTGGACCCGCTTCCTTGCATTGGCGTAGTGCATTTAATCCCTGGTTGGAAGATAAGAATGTCATCATAATTTTATCTTTTAGCTTTGTAGGAATTAGACTTAGGAAACCTAGGCCCTTTGGCCAGTGACGCGATTTGTCTGCCGTTTTTGCCTTGTTTTTGACTTCCACGTTCCTTGATGCAATATTCGAGCGGTCGAACGACCTGGCCCGCTCTCCACCGGGAAGAGGTCAGGATGCCCTAGGCCAACCTGCCCCTTTAACCCCTGAGGAGGTAATTTCTTTGTTATGATGGGAGTCGGGGTAAGTGTTCAAGCAGGTTGGACACGCTCTCTTCTGTGGGTGGGTCCGAGCGGCCTTCTGCTCAACTTGCCTCTACTACCCCACAGGGAGGTAATTTGTTCGGGCAGTTTGAGACTAAACACGCACCCACTCGTTGCCTAAGAGCCTAAGGGTTTCTTTGCCTCCCCTCAGTCATGTTGCTTTTGACGATAGGGTAATGTTGCTTGGCCACGAGTCACTACTGCCCGGAAGTGCCCCTTGGACCCTTTTCCATCGGGCAATAGGAAGTAATCGCACTTGGAGAAGGCTAGGGTTGATAGCGGGGCCTTTTATAGAGCCCCAATTTCTAAAGGGCGAGCGTCAGCTTGAGAGAGTGATTTGTGGAGAGAAAGAGAGATATGAGGGAGGAAGAGAATTGGGAGAGGGAATCTGTGGAGAAGAAAAGAGAGGGAGAATCCAAGGAAGGGAAACAGAAAAGGGAGAGAGAGACGTGAGGGTTAGGCGTGTTAGGTGAGGAAACAAATCAGATGTGACGGAGGGGAAGTGAGAAGTATTTTCAGTCAGAGTATGGGGTAGAGCTTAGGCCTTGGTTTCTCTTGCACACCAGGAGACACGTGGCATTCTCTTCTAACGAACCCAACAGTGCAATTCTTTTTGTCTAAAAATGATCCTAAGCAAATTAAAAAATCCAAATAGTTTTGGGTTCTCTTTAAGAATACAAAATTGACTTAACTCTCTTAAATGGAAATTTCGACTAATAAAATCCATAATATTCATGTACTTCAATAATCCAAAATGATTAGGAGTTTCTCCCAATATTGGGCCACTAAAACCATCCAAATCACCCGTTAAACCTTAATCGGGCCAAAAATAAAATTTTGGGCCTATGGGCCTAACTACAATTCCAAGTCAACCTTAATAATTATAAATTCATAGGCTCACCCATTGTTGCACATTAAAACTAATTTAGGTCCAATAAAATTATCCATCATTCATCTCTAATAGGCCTGTTCGACCCGACCCGACCCGACCTAAAGTCACTGGTCTGACCTGACCCGACCGTGCCACCAGATTACCCGAACTAGTCATGATACCTGTTTAACCGAACCGAATTTTTTTCGAAAGTTACCCGATTACCCAATTAACCGATATTTTTTTTTTTTAAACATTGGAACAAAGATTTTTGTTTTCTGGGTCAAGTACTTGGCATGCATTTATCCTGCAATTTAACTTCTGGATTCTTGCTTCTTGGTTATTGGTTTCCAGCCATGTACATGAAGCATATGCTAGTTTCCTCTTGTTTCCAGAGGATGATGAGGATGAAAGTGATGTGCCAAAAGAGAGTGAAGTGATGCTCAATGATAAAGGATGGCCCTGACATTGCCAAGTGCCGTTCATGTGAATTAATCCTCTAAGTTTTTTTTACTCAATCATTGGGAGCCCGAAGTGCAATGAGTCCAAAGTGAATTAATCCTACAAACTTTTTTTCTCTAGAAAAGCAACAATAGTTGAACCAGACTCTGACCCCAAAAACAAATATATGTCATATTTCTTCCATAATATTTGCACAACCCCAAAAATATTCATATACACTTGTAATTATGTATAAGATTGAATCAAAACCCCAAAAAATTGAACTTTCAACAACTTAGTGAAGGACTTGGACTACCCACCTGCAAAGGCAATTCAAGTATACAAATAGTATAAGATTCTCCTCTTATCAAGCATATTTGAAGCAGCCATCATATATGGGAAACAATCAAATAAGGAATTTTAATAATCACCGTGAGTTAGTAAGGAAAATTCAAGTCATCTTCAATCGGCCTCATTCAAAATATTCATCATCATCTCTACATGAAAAAAAAATTATGTTAAAAATCTAATTAATTGAAATGATTATATGAAAATATTCTTCAAATATGAATCTTATCAGTATCTAACTTGTAACTTTCCACATCTTCCATTACATCTTGGGAGTCATAATTAATGGAGGGAGCCATCAACCAATTTTGTGTGCATATAAGAGCTTCAACTGTTGCAGGGGCCAATGAGCTACGGAATGAATCTAAGACACGACCTCCAACGCTAAATGCCGACTCGGAAGCAATAATAGATATGGGAATAGCTAACACATCTCGAGCTATATTGGCAAGGATTGGAAAATTGATTGAATTCATCTTCCACCACATTAAAATATCAAAGTTGGGTGTCAATCCTTCAAGGCTCCCCATAAAATATCGATCCAACTCTGATTTGGACTCTATGACACCCTTTGATGCTTGATACTGCCGATACCTACTATAAATATCCGCCGCATTATAAGACGTTGTGTTCCTTTGACTCTTATCAACACTTGAACCTACATTGGATTTTGAATATTGTTTATACATCCGCTCAATCATCCTCCTTAACCTTGTAACAAGTTTAGACGCTCGCTCATGGCCAAGAAATTCTGTAAACCAAAACTCTAAAACTTCCAACTTGGCGCGCGGATCAAGCATAGCCGCAATAAATAAGATTTCGTTTACTTTCTCAAAATCCCCCCAATACTTGTCATATTTCAACATTATCCTCTTCGACATAATTTTCAACATATCATCATCATCCATAGAAAATTTGATCAAATGGTTATAGATTGAAGCTATTTCTCTAATGAACAAATGTGAAGTTGCATAAGTTGAGCCTGAAACCCGTAAGGTGATATCATAAAAAATCTTCAAAAATTGTACAAAAATCTTGACAATTTTCCAATCATCTAAAGTTGGTAGTCCTTCTCCAACCTCACGTAAATGCGGACCAAGCTGATTGTCTTCATCTTGCATCACCTCAAAAGCCGCATAATAATTGAGAGCCGCATTCAACATCAGTTATGTTGAGTTCCACCTGATTGGAATATCAAGAGAAAGAAGCACACCACCTAAGATATTTTGTCTCTCCGCGCATGACTTGAAATTTTCAAGTCTTGCAGGGGAAGACTTCATATATTTTACCGCATTTCGAATCTTCACAATTGATCTATCCATTTCTTTCAAGCCATCATGGACAATAAGATTCAAAATATGTGCACAATATCTTATGTGCATAAGGTCATTGTCTAATTCCAAACAATCTCTAATTTTGGTAATCTTCCTCAAATAATCAATGGCAGTAGTATTAGAGGATGCATTGTCTACTGTGATTGTAAATATCTTTTTTATGCCCCATCTAAGTATAGATGACTGGATCTCTCTTCCTATTGTTGTCCCTTTATGATTATGAAGTTTCATAAAGCCTATAATTCGTTTATGCAAAACCCAATCATCATCAATAAAATGAGATGTTATGCACATATAGTTAAGATTTTGCACTGATGTCCACATGTCAGTAGTGATGCAAATCTTATAATTGGATGCCATGAATATGTCCTTTAACTTGTCTTTTTCTGACAAGTACATTTTCATACAATCTCGCATAATAGTAATGCGAGAGGGGATTGAAAATCTAGGCTCAACTGCAGCCATAAAGTCTTTAAATTCCTGTTTTTCTATAAATCTAAATGGTAGGTCATCCACAATTATCATCTTAGCTACTACCAACCTTATTTTCTGCTCATTATATTTGGCAAGTCCAAAACTAGGACTACTAGATGTACCATCCACCCCATCCCTCCTAGGTCCGGTCGTTTTTTATTGGGGGTTATCCCTTCCAATCCCAGTCTCAATAAAGGCCTTACATGTGTCAATATGGTATCTCAAAGATGAAGTACCTTGTTTTTGAGAATGACTTAATAAAGTCTTATCACAATAATTGCATGCAGCTCTTTGGTCATTGGGATCCTCATTCTCAATCTTAGAAAAATGAAGCCATACATCCGATCTACCCCGAGATCTTTTGATAGGAGGGCGAACATGAGAATGAGTAGTTGTAGGGAGAGAGCTATCCAAATGAATTACACTAGGGATTGATTCAGACCCTAACGAAGGCACATTAGCACTAGGTTCCATAACTACAATTTGAGACAAATAAAACATCATTAATATATATATCAATATATATTACATGTGTCAATATATATCAATATATATATATGATCAGGTATCATGATTCCCAAGAAGCAAGACTTTACACTTTACAATGAACAACACAATTCAAACTCTAACAAAGGAGTGAAAATGAAAATCACACCATCATATCACCGTATGTTAAAAACAGTACTTAGTCTTGCAATTAAAAAAACATAGAAACATCAAACATATATTATTTGATTTTCAATATTTCTCTTAGCCAAATTCCTTTACACCTAAGATCGATCTTCTTCAATTCCAACCCATATATATATATTTGCTTTTATTTTATTTTTTCTCCCTGCTGACCAAATTATGGCCAATCATATATAATTCTCTTCGAGCTCATTGACAAACTAAAAGTGCATGCATGCATATGGGTGTTACTGCCCTATACTCAGGTTTTGAAGTGTATACATATGCATACACGTCATTCTTCTGGTTTTTTTTTTAAAGAGATAGAAATGCAAGCAGCAGTACTACTACTATTAATCATGAAATAATTGGACTGAAATTAAGAAACATGTTGTTGTTGTTGTTTTTTTTTAACCCAAGAGGCCGTTGGCCTTGTAGACTGAGCACCAATATATTATTTGTGTTTTTTTTTTAAGCACAAACTGTAGATATGGTTGGGTAGTGAAGCTTTTCAATTGTATTGTGAGATTGGTTGGTATCTTTTTCTTCCTCTTCTTCACTTTCTTCATGTTACTTCTTACAAAGGGTCCAAGATATTGTTTGGCAAACAATGTTTGCTATTGACTGCCTTTGCTATATAATATATTCAGCCATTACTGACATAATAATGGTTTTATTACATTTGTGGCCTTTTGCCCAACTGGCATATCCCCTCCATTCCATAGGGATGGTAGGGGCTTGATTGTGGGATCAATCCCCATGTAGACAGGGCCATACGTGCCCTGCTAAAAATCTTCCTAAGTGAAAAATATGTCAGGGTTGGGTTTGAGATTTTTTCATGCATTCTATCTTAGATATCACTAACCTTAACTTCCATGATTTAGTATTGACTTTCTTTGAAATATCATTTATCGTCCTTCCTTGAAAGTTTACAAAGTGAAGATGATAGTGGTGAAGTTTAAATATGGGTGCATATACCTAGTTTTGTGATGTCAGTCTGGTTTTGTGATGTCAGTATGGTCCAAGTCAATGGGCCTTGTACCATACCTTATTCCAAAACTTTATAGTTTGAAGCTTCTCCACCAAAGACTACTAAAAAAATGTTGTCTAAAATTTTTGGCCTGATTTCTTTATTTGGGCCTATATTCACCAAACCGTACCTTGAACTTGAAGGCAGGTTTGTCAATGCCAGCAAAGGCATAATGTGCTTCAGTTTAAATTACATCTAAGCCTTTTGTAAGGAAAAAAAATAGTAATGGTATATTTTGTCTTTGATAAACACAGTTACCTACTCACACCTTATTCTCTGAAGTTTGAGAGCCCGTCATGTATGATAGGTTTTCATGATTTCTACTTACCCAAAAACAAATTCTCATGATTCTATTATGAGTAATTCTATTATGGAAGAAAGTGCGTATACAACCAACAAACTCAACAACATCCAAAGCAAGTCTAGAACTAATTCAAACTAAGGAGACCAAAAGCCAAAATAGGTAAATCGAAAACCCATAATACCCAAAAGTTAAAAAACCAAGATAAACCCAAACTCAAGAACCCTAACGGTTCAAATCATCCATACCATCTGTCCGAGAGAGAGATTAAGACACCGAAAGTGAGAACTGAGAGGGCTGAGACTGCAAGAGGCTGAGTGCGAGAAGGTGCTGAGTGCGGGCTGAGTGCGAGCTGAGGCTGAGTGCGGAAAGAGTGCGAGAAGAGGCTGAGTGCGAGTCTGTGAGAGGGCAGAGTGCGAGAGGGCTAGCGTCTGGAAGAAGACGTGTTTTTGAATTTTGATAGAAGAAAAACGGCATCGTTCGGTTATTGGGTATTAACCGATTTAGCCGACTTAATTCGAAATTCAAACAGGAGTCTTCCGTTCCGCACCCGTTCCGTTTCGGGTTGGGTAATTCAGAAATGATGGGTCGGGTCGGGTAAGCGGTTTAAATGTACCCCTAATCTCTAACATTTCGGGTTGGGGTGTTACACATTGACCCAACCATCATCACATTCATCAAACCCGCAGCCCTCTCTAGTATCATCCTTAACCCCAGTTCTCAACACCCTACCAGTGCCCTTACTACTTCCATCCCCAAGTGCCCCTCCACCACCTTGGCATCCCATGATCACGCGTTCCAAGAACTACATCACCAAATCCAAATACTAACATGATGGTTCTATCCACTACCCAATCCCTAGAGCCTAATATGCAACCTTTGAGACCTCTGCTATTAAACCAAACTGCTACTCCTTGATGGACAAGTCACCTGAATGGCATGATGCAATGAACAAGGATTTCGATGCCTTGTTGAAGAATGGAACTTGGTCGTTGGTTTTGGCCGATGCCACCCACAATATTATTGGATCAAATGAGTATTTCGGATTAAATGAAAGGCAAATGGAGAAAAAGAATGGTATAAAGTTTGGATCACCTGAAGGGCTTCTTGCAATAATAAAGGATCGATTACTCAAAATCTTATAATCCGATTGTAAAACCAACCGAGATATGCACACTTTTTTCTATTGATGTTTCTAGTTGGTTGATTCGAAAAATAGATGTTTGAAATTGATTTTTGCGTGGCTCCTTATCTGAAAAAGCATTTATGACACAACCTCCCAGTTAGGGGTGAAAAAAAAAAAAAAACAAAAATCGGTCGAACTGAGAACCGATACAGTAGGTTTGGTCCATTTCATAACCAGAACTAGTTTTTATGTTTTGAAAACCAATTTAGACCGAACCGAACCAAAATATATATATTTTAATTTTTATATTATATATAAAATATTATATATATCTATAATTTCTTATACTATATATATATTATTTTCTAATTAATATAACATGAAATTTTAATTTTATGATTCATATCTATTAAGCTTTTAACATAAGAATAATATAACATTTAATATAACATAAAATTAATCTTATAAATTTTAATATAATATTTGATGTTATATGATATAAGATAAAATGAATCTTATAAAATTTCATATAACATATACATTTTATTTTTTAATTGCAGTATTTGTATTTTTAAGGAAACAAAAAGGAGTAGAAATTGGATTTCTCAATTTTCCAAATTAATAGTTTTCCATCCTTGAATCGAGATTGGAGTTGGACAATTCAAAAACTGAATCACACCTATAAATCGAACTAAACAAAACAGTTACTGAAACAATCGAAAGTTTTGGTTTGGGTGATAAATCAGTCTATATCGATTGTTAGATTTTCAAAATCAATTTATATTGGTTCGGTTCTAAAATATATCTGGACCTAACTAGACTGGTTATGCCCCTACTCCCAATTAGTCAGCCTTGGCTTCCATTACTCTCAGTCTAACTCTTCTTTATTTATTCATATTCTATGTGGTTTGACTACATCTTTATGAAACTAGGGGTGTTGAGCGGGTGCCTGCATCCGGCTTGCTTGGCCCCCTCATCAAATTGATGGGGCGCGCTCGCCCGCACCAAGCAGGCTGGCGAGGACCAAGTATGGATCCTTACCCGCCCACTCACATATTTATATATATAATTTTTTATATACAAAAATTATATATATACACACACACAAAACGTGCATCATCGTTTAGGATGTTTAAAACTCCTTATATGGCTTTGTTTTGCACCATTTTGTGCTCACTATATAAACAAAAAATCCTAGAGTTTTCTCCACTATACCTAACATTTTCTCAACCTCATCTCTCTTCCCTTTCTCTCTATTTTGGCAAATTTTATCGTTGCCCTCCTCTTCTCCATTCCTTCTTCATCTCTTCCTTTGTTATTCTTCATGACCCACGACCATGACATAGCCATGGGTCAGTGATGACTTGCATAATTTCTTATATTTTATCACTTCTTAACTTTAAACTTTAGTCTAAATACCTTATTATTGGACTAAAATGCTAAAATATTAATAGAAATCATTGGAATCAATGTGTATTCTTGAATTGAGTTTCTATTTACTTTGGAATACTCTTGGGCAGAATTTTATGTTTAATTTCAGAGTTTATAAAACAGCAAGTCCAAACCCATTCGAATTCAAATGACTTTCAAGTGGGCAAGATGTTAGAACAACCTAAGAACTTTCAATGAGTGTAGGATTCTTCAAATAAGGATAATGATTGGATTTGAGAGTAATTCGGATCAGAGTCTAAAACGCGCTAGCAGACAGCATGGACACACTTTAGTATTTTAATCATAACCTTCTGCTCCAATATCGGATTGATGCGATTCTTAATGAGTTGGAAAGCTATCTTAAAGGGATACACAATTGTCTCTAATAAGGATTTCCAAATTCGTACTCTTGAAGCACATACATGGCTGCCAATTTGAGTCCTAAAATTTAGGCGATTTTGTGTGTGGGAATATGAAGACATTAGGGTTTCTTTCCTACCCTATTTAAACATATAATTAGCGCAAAATTGGAGATTTTGTTTTTCAGAGGGGCATTTCTTTGGAGTTTTTTCCTTTCAGACGCTGCGGCTTGCGAGGACGACACTAATGACTGCGAGGAGCATTTTCAGTGTTCATTTTCTTCTATTCTTCTATCAGAAAAATTATGGTTAATTCGTTTATGTTGAATTTAATTTTTAGTATGAACTAAATTTTCTTTATTCTAGGAAAAATTTGTAATCTAGTTCCGAACTATGCTTGCTTTTCTATGTTAATTTGAAATAATTATCTTCTATATTTGTCTGATTTATTCTGAGTTTATTGCTTCTAATTAACTAGCCATTAATTAGATGATTTTAATCTTGTGATTTGCTGTCGAAAGAGGGAATTATAGGATACATCTTGGATATTTCGGTATAGGTAAATATAGAAATCGAAAGGCTTGTATGAACCTATGTAGTATTAAAATCAATGGTCTTATTGCTTTCTTGCTTTATTAATTTGCATACTCTTGTGTAAAATGATGAACAAGAATAATTTCCAATTGACTATCGAAAGAGGCTTTTGGATGTTTGTGGAGATTTACTAATAAACAGAGAGAATTAAATTCAATTAGTTAGATGAGTAAAGAATAGTGATGGATTAGGTGAAATCGATTTCCTAAAAGTTTTCTTTCCCATTGATTTGATCTTCGAACAATATCTTTCTTTTCCTTTGAGTATTCTCTTTGAATTAATTTTATTTTAATTTGCAATTACAAAAATCTTAGTGACTTTTCTAAATGAAATCAAAATTAGTATAATTTCAGTATTTGTCAAAAGTAAGTTACCAATCCCTGAGGGCGATACTCTTCTCATCACTTTACTATAAAACTGCGATACTGTGCACTTGCGGTTTTGCACCGATCAGTCTGCTAAGACCATTGTTTAAGGCTTTGACAGTCTTTAGACTCGCGTTTTTAATTGTTTGTTGGATTTGTGGTTTTATGTTTAGATCTATATTTTTGTTTAGGTTATTGCGATTTTTTGCTGGATTCTGGTTAGGATGATGGCGTTTGTGGTTTGGATCTCAGTCTCCATCTCTATCTTAGTCTCAGTCACTCTCTCGATCTCTGTTTCAGGTGGACAAACGGTCTGTGGGTGAATCTATCCACTTACATAAGATGGGGCCAGGTAACGAGGACGAAAAGAGGCCCCCCGTAGAGGCAGGTGTGGTGGTCGGGATGGCCGGTTGCCCACTGGCATAAGGCAAGTACGTAGTAGGCCTAGATCATGAAGTTTCTAAATTGTTTGTATTGGGATATTCCAAAGCAGCAAATTGGTGGACATGAAACGAACGTAGTCAAAGTTTGCAATACTATTCCGATTACTTCGATTGGGAAAGCCATCTATTTCAAAGAAAAGAAAAGTGCTGGAAGTGTGAGACATGATGATAGCCGAAAAAGAACTCTCTGTCTTCCCATTGGTTCTAGTACCATGAAGGAGTTTTAGAAATAGTACTATCTCAAGGGATGAGGTGCTAGAGAGTAATTGGTGCGTGACCAGTATAGATCACACTAGTATTATACCATCATTGTACAATTCAACAATAAAATAATATTTTTGTAATTCAAGCACACCAAAATCAAAGCAATAGGCAAAATTATTTGAAAAAAATAACATTTTATTACGTAGTGCAAAAATTATACAATTAGTTTTGCCCTTACCATTTTTGTTGCTATTCTTTTTTTAAAGGAAAATTAACATCATTCATTCATTAGAAAAATTTATATCTATGACCGGATACATTCTGGAATGTTCTCATATCAAACATAATATCATAAACAAAAATAATGCATCTGGAGCTCCACCAGTACACTATTCCCTTTTATAACTGGTTTGGTCTTCATTATTGTTGATATTCTCTACAGACAAACATCCAAGAGACAACACTCTCTGCCTAAACAAAGACTCAACCTCACATTTCATAGAAAGAAATGACTCAATTTCTGCAGACAAACGTCCTAGAGATGAACTCTTTTTTATTTTAATTAACAATAAGAAAACTGAAAAGGAAAGCAGTAAGATAGAAGCGTAAAATGACGGATTACAATTTGGACCAACTCCGGTAGATTTCGGAATCTGTGATGGCTCGTGAAGGCAACACACTTATTTCTTTTCAGCCACAAAGGTCAAATCTGAAAGGTTTGGTGATGGTGGCGAGTTTGGTGATCTGGCGCGTGTGTTGAGAAGAGTTGCCGAAAGGTGGTACGTGAGGACCACACGTAGATGTGGGCAGGGCGTGAGAACCATGCTTGTTGATTTTCGCAAAACCACAAATTTCCTCTGAACAATTGTTTACCTATGAATCTGTTTGTGCCATGCTTGTTTTTCGGGAGTTATCGGAAAATTGTAAATCTATCTTTTTCGGTCTTGAAGAAAGAAAAATAAAAATAAGAAAAATAATAATAAGTAAAATAAGCCTTGATAGAAGGAGAGGGAGGAGGAGGAGGAGGAAGCCAATGCCTCTTCTCCCTCTGGTGAAAATCAGATTTGGAGTACTTGGTTTTTTACGAGATGGTTGGGGGGGGGAGGGAAGAAGGCGCCTAGGTTTTTACTCTAATGGCAGCCTAGCTGATCAAGAAACTGTAGTTGACCAATGGTTAAATTAAATTATAATATTTGATAGAATTATAATTTTTAATCTTGTATGGTTAATTTTTTGTTGCTATTCTTTGATAGAATGGTTAAATTATAATATTGTATTATGACAAATTGGACAGCTAGACTTTCATACGTTCATTAGTGTATTTTTAATTTTTGTGACAAAATAGCCCCTTATGATCTTTATACCAAGCCCTCACATGAGTGGAAACGTTTTTCAAACCTCTCTAGATCAGAGGGGATGGATTTTCTTTTTTCTGTTTTAAGCTAGCTAATTAATTATAGGGTCTACTGCTCCCTCGTTTCCAGGTGGCTCTGCCACTTTCTCAAACACAGGCGACAGGCCGACAACAAACAACAACAGGAAGAAATTAATCGTAGTCCATAACATTTGCAAAGAGAGAAATTTGATGCAAGGTTAAAAGAAGTAGAGAGAAAAAAATCCCATGGATGAACAGGAATTAATTAAGGTATAACTTAAGAGCTAGGAGATATGGGTCTGGGCTCTAGCCCATGATCGGAGACAGCTCTATGCTCAATTTAATTGTACCAGATCTCTCAAGATAATAATTTTATTTGAAACGGAGAAGTATGAATTTATTTTGAATTACATGCGTTTGATTTTATCAATTTATTTTTAAAAAAAATAAACATACAATGCCTACGTACTGTAAAGTTTTTACAAAATTTATTATTTTATAGCTGACTAGATATAATTTTTAATGATAGAGGAGCAGGAAATTTGAATGAATGTGCACATTTTTAGATAATGTTTAGAAGCATAATGTGTTCTCAATATTTAGTAGTTAAGTTGTAGGTTTTGGGTTCCAATTGGTCCACCCCAATGTATAGCCCATAACTACATTAACTAACGTGAATTCCCAATTGAGTTTAGATGAATGAATGTCTTCGATTTATTAAATTAGATGAAAATGGTGCTCAAAGATTTGATCCTACATGTTCATCAGTGCATATAATGAAAGTTCAAGGGTTTTCCTTTATGTTTCCTATTTCTAAGTACTTAATATTGGGTGTTGGATAAACACTATAAGTGTTATATAGCAATGGATATGAAAGAAGTCAGTTTATGTGGTCATTTCATGTAGGTGAAAAATGATTGGAAATTAACACATACTATTATGACTGAAAAGTGTTCCACAATGAATGATGAAACAATATTATTTTACATGACTTAATTAAGTGCAGTTTTATTTTATTAAAATATAATTTATTTATTATTTCAGGTCAGTATTATTTAGTGCCTGACCTGAAATAAGATAAATTATGTGTTAATAAGATAAACAATATATTTTAGATTAAGTGTGAAAATGAAGCCCAACCAACGTCTCTTGGCGAAGGAAAAAAAATGAACCAAAGCGGCCTTTGTTGTGAAATTCAAACTCGCTGGACGCTGAGCACGTGAAAATTGGAAGACAACTATTGTGGCGATTTTTGATCGCCAAATAAAAGTTAAATAGGCTATTGTAGCTATTGCAGCGATGTGAAGAATTGATGCAATTGACCCTATTCCGGTGATTTGTATGTGATGTAATAAGTGGATATCGTGGCATATATCAATATCAACGACCAACTAAATAGTCGCAATTAATTTTTGTGGCGGCAAGGATAGCTTTTATGGCGATTTGTGGACGTTGGAAATAAGTTCAAGTGCGACAAAAAGAATAATCACTGCAAAGGATCACGAATATTTCCTGCAATTTATGGTCTATTTACGGCGATAATTACCCACTGGAAAGATAGAATAGCGATGATAGTTCTACATCACTGGAGAAAAGGAAGAGTAATTCCCGGCGATTTCTTAAGCTTTTGTGACAATATATATTGTTGTAGTTGACCTTTCTCAACGATTTAGTGGTAAACGAATCACACCATTACCGTCATTTCCTTTTTTTTTTAACATTTGCGACTAAAGAAAATCGCCAGTAATTTTTTTTTTCTCGGCAATTTTTGTCTATCACTGAAATTGATCAGAAGTGAATACTTTGTTTTGCCGAAACTGCAACGAATTATAAATCGCCGAAAATGACCAAATGCAGCGATTATATAAAGTTTTTGCGACGATTTTGAGCGTTAAAAAATGTCTGATTTCTTGTAATGTTCATAAACATATATGAAAATCGTTTCTTGGAAAAGTGATTTTTGACGTGCCAGAAATTATAAACCAAAAAACTGAGCCTACTACATATAGCCAAGTACAAGAAAATGAACTCTTATGACCCTAAAAAAATGCAATATTATTGCACAAAATAAACGCTTTAATTTTTTCTCAGCCACTCAATAAAATATATTCAAGTTCAAATCGGTTCCACGGATCAATATATATAATTTAGATCAGATTAGTCAAAATAATAATCATTTCTATGTTATCCGAATTAAATCGAGAGTATTTAAAATACTATGTGCTTTGATTTTGTCAAATATTTCATTTTGTTACTCAATGATTTTTGCTAAATCAATGGTCTATATATATATATATTTATTTATGTATGTTTTCATCCTAAAACATATGGGGGAAAACATTTATTGAAAACGTGATTTGACGAGCCAGAAATAAACCCAACTGTTCAGAATAATGTCGCCTTAACCATAAGGAGACTTCCTAAGAATAAATTCACAATTTAACATTATTTTATGTGATATATTATATAAAATAGTAAAACTAATTTTTACGATCCGATATATAATATTAAATTACGTCAATTTATAAATTTATTTTTATTGAATTATTCTATGATAAAAATATTTCTAACAAAACTTAACCTAGCTACACTACAAGAAACTTGACTTTTAGGGACGAAATTTGTTAGGGACAAAATAAATATCCATTCGAACAAGATATTTCGTCCCTATAAGTAATTTTTGGAGACGAAATTTTGTCTCCAAAAATACTTGAGGTACTAAATTCATTTGAACAAGATATTTTGTGACGAACAAAATCGTCTCAAAAAAGGAAAACCGTTCGAACGGAACAAAATAGATTCAAACATAGAATTAATGTTCATTCGAACAGTATATAATCTGTTCGAATAATAATATTGGCGGGAAATTAATTTAATTTTCCTAGAGTAAGTTAATAACCGTTCGAATTTAAATTTCTTTGTTCGAACAGATAGGGATTCAATTAATTTTTTTATTAGTATGGATTTGTGCATATATTTTTCCATTAAAGTAATAAATATTTTTTCCATTAATTTGTCATCATTTTCAAAGTAGTAAACATGAGAAATAAAAACCATACATTAATTACATCTCAAATATATAATGTTCAATACAACATAAAAAAGTAAAATAATAACTAAAACGGTAATAATTATTGATTCCTTAGTATATCAACATCCTCTTGCAACATTTTAATAGATCTTTTCAGATCCCTAAACTTCTCCATGATGGGCTTAACGAACTCCACAAACAGAGCTCGTACCTAATCCAAAGTAGTCCCAGGAGGCTGTCTCTCAACAGCAGCAACACTACTAGAAGCTGGATCTGTAGGAGGATCATTAGGCTGTTTGGTGCAATCTTCCGCAAGTGCCCCTTGCTCTTGCTGAATGTGATCTTGTTAAGGGGCCCATCTGTGGCGACCTCCGCTCAGTGGCCGACACTGTAACCCCCGATCGGAGTAGGAGGTTAGATATTAGCAGTGCAAATGGTAGACTACCTCCACTGGAAAAGCGTGACTCCGATCGAATGCAGAGGAATAAATACAATGCCAGATCAACGGGATCCTCCCGTGCTATCCGCAGCAAAAATCTGGCTCGATCGATCCCAAAACCAGTCTTGTATTTTTTCGGATCGATGTTATAGCCAATAATCAAATTAAGCATTCTAAAAAATCCTGTACAATGGGCCTGTCGGATCACCTTGCTCCCATCATATGGAGGAGCCGATGGGTCTCGCACTAACTGATGCACCTGATCTTCTGTGAGACCATCATCAGGTAGATCCTCATCCTTACTACCATCCGAAGTAGCATCCGAATCTACATCTCAAGCAACTAAGTATATAACATGTTACTTTGTATTTATAGTAGTTGTTTATAATTTTCGAAAGGATGAGTTTGAGCTTAATTTTGGCCGAAGAGAGGATCGATTAACGGTTGAGGAAATGATGTCAAATGCATTTCGAAGCTACAAAAGTCGATGCCATGCACATTATAAGAAGTTCAGTACTACAATAAAGGCGCGCCAAAATCCATTTCAAAATATTCCACCAAACGAATGAGAGAAAGTTTGTGATATGTTTGAAGACCCTGCATATCAGGTAATATCGCTGCTGTCTTTTTTTAATAATATATCACAGATGTATTAAACATATAGACTAATATTTTTTTCTTTTAGCAACGGAGTACTGTGAACAAAGCAAATAGATCAAATTTAAAGATAAACCATCATGCAGGTTCTCGATCTTTTTATCGTTTGTCTAACAAAATGGTAAGTTATTTTAGTGCCCATTAAATATTAACATATAATACACATTTTCTGATTTAAGTTCTAATATAGATTTTCCTCTTGCAGAAAGAAGAAATGTAATACCTTGCTCCTTCTTCTTACGTATGGTTCTTCCTTCTTACGTACGCTTCTCTCTTTCTAACTTAAGATTTCCTTCCTTCCTTCTTACGTAAGCATGTGATGAGGACGGAAATTATGAAAACCGTCCGCCCCTTCTCTCTAGTGGTTTTATTCTCTTTAATATGTTAAGTGAGACTTCATCATTTTATTAATGATGAAGAATATTATTTTATAAGCTAAAGTTAGTTTAAAATAATATTCTACCTTAATTCCTCTAAGCGCTTTTAACTAAGTTATTAGTTAATGCATTTTAAATCAGTGTTTGAGATCCATCGTTAGATCATTACGTGGATCCCCGGACGAAGGGACTGGGTTAAATACCCAGACCCCCTCACTTTTCGCTCAGCTCTCTCTCTCTCCTCCCTCTCCCTAGCGTACGCAGTACGCGGCTTCTCCCACGCCTCAGCCCGGCATCGCCGTGCGTTGCCAGCCCTCACCGCCGGCACCACCTCCCTCCGGCGAGCTCAACCAACCCAGCCTCTCTCTCTCTCACGCTCCCTCTCTCTCTCCATTGGCCATGCACAGCCCGAATGGGCTTGGTGCACATAGCGCAGCCGTGCGCCGTCCTCCGGCACCACCACTGCTTCAGTAGCTCCTCCTTCCGCCGGCCATCATGCCCTAGTAAGCTCAACCTCCCTCTCCCCCTCCGTCGCGCACACGCACCATACCCATGAAAATGGGCTCACACGGCTTCAAAGCCATCGATGCTCCTAGCGCCGCCGTGCGTGGCACCCCCGACCACCAAGCGACGCCATGGACCTCCCCTTCCTCCCCCCATCCTCCTCCACGTGACCCATGGCCAGAAGCACCCTCCTCCATCTCATGGTTTCTCCCTCTCTCACGCACGGGTTGCACACCGTCCACCACCGTGCACCGCCATCCACGGCTGGTAACCACCACCCCCAACCTTCTCAGGCCGCCACCAAGTCAACCCAACCTCCCACGGCCCCGATCTGCCACCCACGCAAGCACACTCTCTCTCACTCTCTCACGGCTCCTCCCTCTCCCTTACACGGACATTTCCCCTTCCTCCGCCGTGAACCTCCGTGGCACCACCCTAGTGCCACCAGGAGCTCCACCAGCAACCCCTCAGCCCAACCCTAGGTTCAAACCACCACTTTGAGTGGTGGTTAGTCACTGCACGTGATGGACAGCCATTGCGCATGGCTGACCGCCACTGTACACGGCTAGATCCGCCGTGTTACACTATTTGCCACCATCACAAGGCCACACCTAGCTATCCAAATGCCTAAACAGTTACCGTATGCGGTTTAGCCACCACGTACGACCCTTCCGACGTCTTCGACTGTGACGGTCAACGAGCAACGCACGGGTTATTCCGTCGATGGTATAACTCTCTCTCCCCTCATATTTATGTTAGATATTGATTAGTTGACTAGGTTGTGGACTGTGTTGTTGGTTTTGTGGAGTTGCGGTATTGTGATGTGGTGCTGTGTAACGAAGTGTTGGGCATTAAGTGTAATGAAGTGTTGGGCACTCTGTGTAATGAAGTGTTGGGCTTGTCTGTGTTGTATGGAGGTGTATTGTGCCGTGTATTGTGCTGTGAAGTGTTTGGCGTATTCGGGAAGTGTGCTGTGTAGTGCTGTGGACTGTGTTGTAATGGTGGCGTAGTGTAAATGGAATGGGAAGAGTACACGTTGTGTGTACTTTGTGTGTGGCGTTGTGTGAGATAAGGAGAGTATATGTAAAATATACTCTCCTAGCATATTGTGGAATGGGATGAGTACAAGTGGAGTGTACTCTGTGGTGTAGTACGTGTAAAGGGAGTACATATGAAATGTACTCCGTATGATGGTGTGATGCACTATATGGCAAATATGTCATAATGGTGATGTGGCGTGATGTAAATGAAGGGAGTAGATGTTGAATGTACTCCGTATAATAGAGTGATGTATCATATGGCGGGTATGCCATAATGGTAATGTGGCGTAGCGTGTATGAAGGGAGTACACAAGAAGTGTACTCCATGTAGTGGAACGATGCACCATGTGGCGGATATGCCATAATGGTGATGTGGCGTGATGTGTATGAAGGGAGTACATGTGGAATGTACTACGTATAGCGGATTGATGTACCATATGGTTGTATGCCATAATGGTGATGTGGTGTATGTGGAATGGGACGAATACATGATGAGTGTATTGTGTGGTGAAGTGATGTACTATATGGCGGGTACGCCGTAGTGATGATGTGGTGTAGCATGTGAGAAGAGAGTACGCATGAGATGTACTCCATGAGGTGCAGCGATATGCCGTGTGGCGTGTCGCAGTGATAAGGATGGTTGCGTGATTAATGGGCGTGGAACGTGATGAGTAGTGTCGGGAACTGTGGAACAGTGTCTCGGAGTAATTAAGGTGAAGCATGTAGTCTAAGGTGACAATTGTCATCGTGTTGGACTTACGGCTGGGAATATGGATGGAGTAGCGGAATAAGTGTAAGAGTACGTAGCGGAAGCATGACTGGGCAACGTCACCTCGTGACGTGGTTATTGACAGTCGTGCTTGCCATGTGATGAAGTGATAGTGTATGAATGGCGTATCAGGAACGTGACGAGATGTCACGATGTGACGAGAGTACGTGAGGAACCGTACTCGTGATGAGTTAAGAGTTGGCGTAGCAGAATATTGGGTAACGCGACAAGGTTATAGCTTAGCTTGAGAATAGTCTCGAGTTATATGACATGACATGAGACGTAGTTATGAATGGTGTCTTGTCGTGTTAAGTGTTGGGATGAACTGTCAAAGAGGGACGGATAGCATGAAGAGCCATGCTAGCCGGGTTAAGAGAAGGTTGGTATCGGAGTATGGCCCTTGTCCCTCGAAGCTGGTGATCAACGTGTTTTATATGTTGATCTTAGGTGATAAGGGGTAAGATACCTGTGTAATCTGGTTAGACACATGTGCCGGACGGATTCACCATATGTAATGGGTAATCAGTCATTAGCACAGTTATACGATGCTTAAGCCTCAGAGTTGGCTTAGAGCCGTGTGGCTTGTCTGGATGGGAATGAGGATTAGTATGGGCTAAGATGCATGAAGAAAGTGACGAGTGTACTGTCCAAGAAAGGGATGCGTGACTTAGTTGATCTGAGTCATGCGTCGGAATGTGGTTAATGAGAAGAATGAGACAGAGGCCTTAGTGTCTTAATCCTAAGGTGAATCATGGGATCCACTTTTGTGAATAAGCACTGGAGGCAAAACCTTGAGTTGGAAGATGGGGTGACCGTAATGGGTCCCCGAAGGTTTTAACTTAGTAAGGAACACGTAAGAACACGGGATAGAAGGAGAGTGTTCCAAGTGAAGTGTAGCTTGTGCTTTCTAAGTTTAAGTTGCTATGTACTAGATAGAGAATGACGTTAAGGTATATGTATGCATGTAGGTTGCCATCTAACAAGGACATGAATGGACTGCATGACATGCAAATAGCATGGAGTCCAGGTAAGTGTTACGTTCATACTCTTCTAGAGTTTTCCAAGATACAAGAAACGTCTTTCCTTTAAGATGCTTACGAAAAGAAATGAAAGACGCTTTAAGGAAGAAAATGTTAAGTGTTCAAAGATTTAAGTATGTACGGCCTCTCCTTGGCAGCCCCTTTTTATGCAACTAAAGTATTAATTGTACGCATGCGAATGGATGACTATACGCTGTATCTATTATATATATATTTTCTAAGAAAATCCATAAACTGATGAAAATGCATGAAAAGCATGACAACGGATGCTTTTATGGATCCTATGAACCGACGCTTTCATGTGCGCCACGAGGTGACGCTCGTGGATGCCATGATTGACGACATTCAAGGTGATGCTTATCGATGCCATGAAAGCTGACGTTTAAGCCCATGTATGTTCTTAAACGAAGTTTTCCACGAACGAACTGTTAAAAAAAGGATAGGACTGAAATGAACTAAAAAAGGAAAAGATGATTTTCGGGCTTAGCCCCAAACGATGTTTTCCCATGAAAATAAATGTTTTCTCATGAAAGGACTGTTAAAGGAAAGAATGAACTGAATGAAAGCTCCATCTCTTTCGAGCTGACATGAATGAACGAATGAAAAGCAAGAAAGAAAGAAAGAAATGAAAGCATTAAATGTATTAAGATATGTAACGGCTACATGAATGAATGAAAATGGTACCAATGAATGGGTAGATTGCAATGCCGGGTAAGTAGTACTGGAAGTGCTCCCAGTGCTGCCCCCTATGAAAGGGATTCCCATCCCGTGGCCACGGGCGGAATCCGGGTCCAAAGGAAGATCGCTAACCCCAACACACGGGGTGTAACAGTGTGTACTGGCCTATGAAAGTGATAAGAACGAATGGATGTATGCATGCATGTACGAACGCACGAATACACGAACTCTTTAAGAAATGAAGGCACTGACGGGGGAAATGTTTGACGACAAGAAAGCCTTTTAAAAGTAAAACTCCGTACAATGGCTCTTGAAGAAATGAAGGCACTGACGGGAGACACATTCCACGAAAAGAAAGACCATTAAAGTAAAACTCCTTCTAGTGACGTTTTCAAATGAACGCACGTATGACACGTATGCATGCACATAATAGTATGTACGAATGATGAATGCATGAATGAAAACCTATATTGTTATATTTTAACTGTATGAAGTAATGCTTACGAGTCTTAGACTTATTTTAGTTTTTATGCATGTCCCTCCCCCCACAGGAACTACATGATTAGGACGGACACGGCCCATGAAGAAGTGCACGGAAGTCTAGGCATGAATTTTAAACGTACAAGAGGCCTTTTTATTTTCAGATTTATGTTTTTCGCTGTAAACCTCTTTTATTGTCAAATCATATTTTAATTGATAAACGTGGAGTCTTACACCCTGGGTATGCAAGTGAAAAGTTTTAAATCGGACGGTAATTCCCGTCGTCCTTTCTAAAAATATTTATAAAAAATCCCACCATAAGGACGGGCGTTACAAGAAAGTTCCGCTGACTATGATTTGACCCAATTGTATGCTAAAAGACATAAAAATCGTGATGGTGTTTGGGTCAGTCCCAAAGCAGAGGCAAATTATGTAAGTTTAAGTTTTTTTAATTTCATTGTCACATAATATTTTTGTTACTTATACTAACTTTAATGTTTTTGTTTTTGTAGGACAAGATGATCTCTCTTAAGGAAACTGTTGCGGATCCATCTGATGCATTGTCTGTCAACAATGCTCAGATCCTTTCTCAAGTTTTTGGATCACGTTTTGGATATTTGAGGAGTTTAGGACGTTGCGTAAAATCATCCTCCTCATCATCATCATCCTATTCTCGAGCCAAATCGAATGACGACAAGACTAAGGAATTGGAGGAAGTAGTACTTGAGATAGAACGATTGAGGTCCGAGAAAAAAAGAGTTGTTGACCCGATTAGATCAAGCAGCGGATTTGGAGGCGAGATTAGAAGAGAGGATGCGGTTGAATAACCAAAAAATGTTTGAACAATTCCAGTCAATGATGTCCCAAAACTCTATGCCACCACCATAGTCTTCAAATTTATCTTTTCTTTAATTGTATTTATATTATGAAATTTGCACTACTTTGAACAATTGATGTTTGAATTACAATGTATAATATTGGTATGATATTTTTAATTAAATTGTGATCTGTATGATTAATACAATTCGAATGGTAAATAACCAGTTCGAACGATAAATTACAATTAACACATTCGAACCAAAATAGACCCATTTGAACAAAAAGTAACCCATTCGAACAAAAAACGAGATATACGGACGTTCGAACAATAAATTATTTGTTCGAACGGATATAATTTCTGAAAATAAATTTTCTGTTCGAACAGACATAAGTTTTGTTCGAACACAAGTCGTTTGAAAAATTTATTAGTTCGAACGCATAAAATCTGTTTGAACACCCAGTTCGTTCAAACAGAATCAAATATGGACATTAGTTCGAATGAGTATTTCATATTATTCGAATGGATGTCTCCGTTCGGATGGATAAATATTTCATTCGAACAATATATTGAGACGAAATCGGGTCGTCCAAAAAAAAATTATCCGTTTGAATGGTTTCGACCGGATCCGCCCAATTTCGTCTCTTAAAATGATTTTTTGAGACGAAATTTGATTTTCGTCTCCAAAATATTTTTGAGACAGTCTTTCGGAGACAAATTTGAGATGAAATTTTTTTATCTCCAATTTTAATTTGGAATGAAAATTGTGTTTTTTGTGACAATTCTGTTGTAGTGCTACTATATATAATATATTATATAGCTACCAGAAAACTACTCTTTCCTACCCTACAAAGAAAACATGCATTACGCCAAAAAGGCTTCAGTTTCTTGTCAGCCACTCGTTAAAATTTTTTATTCAACTTAGAAATTTGGGAGCACAGTGAAAATTGGGAATGTATCCTATTTTGCCAACTCATCCATGCATGCACAAAGACTTCCAAATTATAACCTAAAAAAAAAAACATGTTTGCTGATCGTAATCGCCTTGCGAACTGCAATATATATGATAAATGGCATGGTAACGTCGTACGTACGTGTACGGTGTACATGTGAAACGTGTAACTGCATATAACACACGTTTTACGATAGAGTAGTGCTAGGTTTCCACCTAGCAATGACCGTTGTTGCTGGGTGCACATACCACCTAGCACAAATTTATCTTTTTATTTTTTCTTTCAATATGGCTTCTTGCTTAAAACAGCCGGGGCTTGCTTTTCATTATCATTTGGTTTTTCATATTATGAATCAATGCTTCAGCTCTTATTTTTGATTTTAAGGTGCCAGCTTAATTTGGTTGTTTCTTAAAGAAATTTGAGTAGTACTGTTTATGATGTTATTTTTATTTAATGAAAATCTAATAACATTATCACTAAGCTGAGGCCAATTTTATCACCTAACGTCCTGAGAATTCTTCATAATCTGTATGGAAACAATATTATGTATAATATGCATTAGAAAAGTAATGGTCATGGTAAGATTTTCATGTGATGCATTAATGGTGAAATAAAAATAATAATAATACTTTTATGACTTATTTTACTATGAATCAAAATAAAGAAAAATATCACTTTAATAAATATTAAAGTATTTTTTATCAAAATTTTGCATAACCACCATCTATTAAAACAGAGTCGTAAAAAAGAGAAATGTTGTTAATTCATTGGATCGAGGCCTAGTTTTGGACAGTGAGATGAGTGAAATGATTTGAGAATAATAGTGAAATAGTTTGAGTTAATATATTTTATGAAGTTTTAAGACTTGAAAGAGAAAAAATTGAATAAATATATTATAAAGTTAAAATATTATTATAATAAAATTTTTTATTTTTTTTTTAAATTTAAAAAAGTTAAATTGTTTTGTATTTTGTTTGGAAGTTTGAAAAAGTTGTAATGATTAGATGAAAAAGCTAAAAATTTGAAATTGAAAAATATTTGTGTTTGTAATGTTTGGATATTAAGATGATATGAAATGAAATGAAATGAAGCGTGAGTATTTTACAATCCAACCCAGGCTAGCTTGAGAGAGACAAAAGATCGACCAGTGTTGGTAAGTAATTAGTTTGACTATAAGAGCTTCCGTTCGGACTTAAAGCTATATTTTTATAAAAAATTCTTCTTATCAGCACTATCCTACACCCCACACCCTAAGAAAAATACCCTTACATCTTATGAAACATAAAACTGTAGGTATGGAGTGTGAGAATGAATAGTGACTAATGAGTAGAATTTCTCTATTTTTATTACTACGAATAAATTGAATACAAAGCATGCATGTCCCTATCTATTAAAAAAATATGGTAAAAATCCAGAAAATAATTGAGATAAATATAATGAAATTATAAAAGTTATATCCTTAATAATCAAATCAATTATTGTTGCGAAATGACTAAAAGTCAATTTGCCCACCAAGATATATAGAAATGTTGATCGTTTGGGGCCAGTCGTTGGAGATTCATGCATGTGAAGGTGCATGTATATAGATCCAAAAAATTTCAACCGGCCAAAAGTTTATTTTTAATGAAAATAATTTGGCTATAAAGAGAATACAAAAAAGTAATTCTACAAATTAACGTGGTTTGACGTGGTTGTTCAAACTATAAAATTACTGTAATTGTAAAATAGATTTAACGATTCAAATGAAACCATATCTATTTAATTATAGGATTATTTTTATGTAATTCATTTAATTATGATTATAGCTCTCCTCTTCTTTTAATCAGCCTCCTCATGGAAAGTTATTTTTCCAAATTATTAAGGGAACGTGAGACTCGCACTCCACCATTATGCAGTATTGGAAAATAAAATGAAGAATAATTCTATTAATTAATATAAAAATATGTTTTTCTCCGTTTTAACCCTGAAGAGTCAAACATTAGATCATCACCATCAAAAAGATTTCAAAGCATTTGAGGAGGTCCCTACTTCACACGTCAGAGTTTACTTCAGCCTTTTTCCAACCACTCTCCAACATTTCTGCTTTTGGGTCAAGCATTGCATCATCGTTATGGGGAAGATATTAATAGGAAAGTATTAATAAGGGTTTAGGCAAGGCAGGAGGTCTTGCTTCAAACATCATCGTATACGTATCTTCAACTTGTCTCTCTGTTTCCAGCTTTGAAATTTACACATTAAAATGCTATTAATTAGCTTGCAGTTTATCAACGACTTGATCTTCTCTAGTTGTTAAGAGCTTTTACCCTTAATAGTGTGAACATGTATGTGAAAACTAAAATGGGTTCCGCATCCAAAAGAAAAATATTGGTTCAACATGCATGCATGTGTAGTTTTGTACCCAACAAATGCATAATGTGCTATTCGAGTATGTGGATATTTTAATTACTTGACATATAATCAAAATTAATTTGGGTTAAAAAATTCGGGTTATTAATGAAGAAATTCATGGGTTTAATTCGTCTCATAAAACTATTTCTACAAAAAAAAAGGATTGATCATTACTTATAAACATGCCCAAAACCTTGTCCACAGGCAATGTGAAATTATTCCTCAACACCCTCCCTCACGTGCAGGTCAGTATTTTTTTATGGTCCATACACGGGTTAAATAGTGTGGGCCCCCCATTCGTCCTGTGGCAAGTTGTGATACCATCATGAAGAAATTCATAAGTCTAACTAATCTCATAAAACCGGTTCTACAAAAAATGATTGTTCATTCCTTATAAAAATGTCTAAGATCTTGACTACATGTAATGTGGTATTATTTCTCGACAATTAAACCGTCATCTGTATAGAAAAACTTATAATGTCAATCGTCATGTTGGCAAGAAAACAATTAATACGTGGAGCAAACACGTGAAGTATATAATCAAATTGGGCACCAGATGAAATTCAGATTTCAAAGTTTGAGTTCATAATTTTACTCAAATATCATGTTAAATTCCAACTTATTTTAAAAAGAGAAATAAAGTTAATTATCTAACTATATATATTCTAACAAATGGCAATGTTGTATTATCATAGGCATAATTATTTGAGGTTTGTCTTCTAGAACATAGTTTCAATGGAGGGATGCATAACTAATTCCATTATTATTGGACATGGAAGAGGTTTGAAACATAAACTTCAAAGATATAATATACGTAACTTGAAGAAACGAATTGAAGCTTGAAGTTCTACAAAACACAATGGAGACAGATAATACTGATCTAGATGTTTCTCAAAACCTGTCATCCAATAATATTGTTTAAAATTGGAGTTGAAACACTTTTCGTCCTCGATCTGTCTGCTCTTGGTTCATTTTTTTTTGACTCCGTACACAACCACTTTATCAAAAAATTAAAAAATGAAAAACCTGCAACAGAAGAATCGATTGCCATCTTCTACATTATATTATATTATATATTGAGAGATGCTATATATTTTTAAATTATTTTTAAATTATTTTTATTAAATTAATTAAAATTTTTTATTTATTATCTATATATCACATACTTGTTATAGAAAAAAATAAAAAAAAATTAAAATAATGATAATACGTGATGTATGAAGATGAGAGTAAAATTATTCAGTATTATTTGCTGGAGTTTTATTAGATAACCTCCACCACACTTCACACTCCATTTTTTTTAAAAAAATTTATAAATTTTTTAATATTTTTTTTAAGATTTTTTTTGAGTTTATTTTTTTAAAATTATTTCAAATTTTTTATTTATTATTCATATAATAAATATTTGATAAAATCAAAAAAAAAAAAAAATGTAGAGTGTGGAGTATAGAATATAGAGTGTGAAGAAGTTGTGAAAATTGCTGGGGCCAGCCGGAATCATCACGTGTCCATTTAATTATATTATGCTGCAACCTGGGCCTTCGTTTGTTTGTTACCGAACCACACGCTTCGTTAGCTAGCCAAATGAAAGTTTTCCTTCGGATTTATTTCAGAAAGTAGTTTGTTTCACATGCTAATTCGATAGCTAGCTCAGACTCTTCTTTACACCAATACGCCACCAACTCCAAGCCGACGTAACTGACTAATTTTGGAAGAACGAATTAAGCTGATAAACGCCTTCCAGTGTTCCAACAACAATCGTCGCGGCCGCCATAAACGTTGATCAAAATAATGTGTTCTTCTCCAGGAAAACTGTGCAGAGCGAATTTATAAGCAAGTAAAAGAACAAAAAGGCCACCTGGGTCGTCTTCTAAACAGTAACTAATTAAAATATTGGTGAAAAAAGGGTGGGGTGGAGGCAACTTCTCATTATGTTCCTATTTTTCAAACCGGACAAATAAACAAGAAAAAGACTTCAATATTTTTCAACGCCTTTCTTCAATGCGCGTAGAAAGATTTGGTTCCACATGTGTATATATATGCCCATCCGAGTGCTCAAACCTCTCCAACACATATCGCAAAATCGTGGAAATTCCAAGATCGAAAAAGATGAAGCTTGTAACCCAATTCTTGTTTTGCTGTTTCTTCATTGTTCTTGTTTTGCATTCATTCCGGCCTGCAACATCTCAAGAAGTTGGTAAGCCAAAATCCAATGCTTCTCATGTATTGAAATCCCGATTTTGTTTCCATCAAACGATCGAAAATGTATGGACACGACATGCAAAACACAATATATAGACGCATGCAGGATGCTTCCAAACACTTTCTTCGAAGCGTTTTTGTAGTTCTATCTTGTTTACTTCAATAATCTTATATTTTAGAACTTAGATTTTCATAAGTCTTATAATCATTATTCTTTCACTTTCTTTTAACAATCTATCTTTACCTTGTTTTCGTAAATCTGTGAAGTAAAGGTGCTGCCATAACATAAATGTATTCATTCCGGCCCCTTTCCTTAATGGTGCAGATGATGAGCGAGAATTTGACTACAGTGAGAAAAGTGGCAAGGGACCGTCTCAATGGGGAGAGATTCACCCTGAATGGAGCCTGTGCAAAGATGGATCAATGCAATCTCCGATTGATTTGCTGAACGAAAGGGTGGAAATAGTTTCCCATTTAGGAAGACTTAATCGGAATTACCGTCCCTCTAATGCCACTCTCAAAAATCGAGGCCATGACATGAAGGTAAGCAAAAGATCATCAAGAGGGAATTATTAAAGAGAAATTCATGAAATAAATAATGGGAATGCAATAGAGTGTGATTCCATATAATACACCAACTAGAAGACAAATGATCATTATAGCTATTTTCATACGTCATGGGATTTATAGCCATAAAGTAATATTTTTTCCATATATTATAATAATTATCACAAAAGAACAAACAATGCAAGGAGCTAGCTGTTGGGTTTGGTGAGATTTTCTGGTAAATAGCATGCGCAAGTCTTAAGAAATCTGCAAATTATTTTTCCTTCCTCTAATTTCATGATTTCTTTGAAGTAAGTAACCATTCTTCTTCTTGATTAATTAATGTTTGTGAATGCAGCTGGAATGGGTAGGCGGCGCAGGATATATTGAAATAAATGGTACCCAATATGTACTCCGGCAAATCCATTGGCACTCACCCTCTGAACACACTATCAATGGCCGGACGTTTAATCTAGAGGTGCACATGGTCCATGAGAGTTCCGATGGAAAAGTTGCTGTGGTAGGAATTATGTACACGATCGGACGCCCTGATTCTTTCTTGTCATCGGTAAATAAAAATCAAAGACTCTCTCTCTCTCTCTCTCCCCCTCTAGACTCTCTCTAATGGCTTCTGTTGTGTATGTCTGCTTACAGATGAGGCATCACTTGTCAGCCGTTGCCGGTAGCAGAGAAGACGTGACAGCGGTGGGAATCGTCGACCCAAAGAACATAAAGATAGGCAGTAGAAAGTATTACAGATATATTGGATCCCTTACAATTCCCCCTTGTACTCAAAATGTTGTATGGACCATCGTGAGAAAGGTATGTAATTTGTTTCTCTTTTGTGCCAACTCTTGTATTGTTATTAAAGATGTAAATATTTCCCGGCCTAATTCTGATGATCAAGTTAACTCATGATCAGGTGAGGACTGTTACACGAGAACAAGTTAGGTTGCTCCACGTGGCCGTTCATGATGTGAGTATATCCACTTTCACACTCAATTATTCCTTTATATATCAAACATGTACATATCATATCCAAAGTGTTCGAGTGCAACAAATTAATTAAATTCAAGAGCTAGGGCATTGTATATATTCATGTAGTAATTAAAGATGGTCGTTATTCCTTATTTTTTGCAGGATTCAGAAACAAATGCAAGACCACTACAACCAATAAATAGGCGCTCAGTGCATCTATATAGACCAAGTGAAGTGGAAGGTTAAATTATCATCATTTTACAGCTTGAATGCAACCATCAACCTATGAAATTACGAAGTTTTCAGTCACTGTCTAGGGTTTCCTCTTGAATCTTATATATATATATATATATATTACATTTATTCTCGATCACATTTAGTATTTTCTTTTTATGGTGTTGATGGAACCTAGGTTAGAACTGAGGGGACGGATTACATATACATGATGTATTAAATTTATTTCCTTAATTTGTTATACATTGTTTATTCTTCCATTACAAGAAAATTGCTTATTTGTGGTAATTTAATTCCAGCGAAATAATTATTTACAGTTAAGATGAGTCTGTTTTGATCACAAATAACATTTTCGTCGCAATTAAGTGGCCACAAAAGTCTATTTTTCTTGTAGTGTTCGAGAGCATTTATATGGGTAAATTATTTACCATCTATATATATATACCTACCTTCCATGAACAAGACAAGCGAGCTTTCAGTTGCTTGAAATTCTTCTGTCATATATATATATTGATTATGCAGCAGCAAATTGTGGACAGAGCTCTTTTTTCATAGTTTGAATTCTATTCTGTTAATTAGTTAAGACTAATATTCCGACCGAAATTTAATTTGAAATATCTGATCTCCTTCTACTTCCGATATTAATTAATACTTCCTATATTAAATTATTAATTAATGCTTTCGTAACTGAGCAAGTAGTTGGGTTTATTGACAGCAGAAAATCCAAAAAAATTCAATGTGTTTATTTCTTTAGACTATTTTGTTACGAGCACGAGCGATTGATTGCGTAACTAGTGGATCAATAGGAAAATATGCAGGATCAATCCGACGTATTTTACCTATTGTGAATAAATCAAAGAGAAAAGTTGGATTATTTTCTGAGGGACCCCACCTCGGCAACTCATTGCTGGAATATTTTCTTCCTTTCCATTCATAATAATCTTCTCAAACTTATAAACAGTAAACTTATAAGGAAGGAATTATAATGACTTATTCGGACGTATCTAATTGACGCCAAACGCCTTAACAAAAATATTAGCTGATTGATTACATAAAAATAAGGCAAGTGAACGATTCCATTTCCTTATTCAAAAAGCAGTAAAAATATTGGAAAGTGGATGTCTTGGCGCTAAACTCCCGTAACATATTTATGTTAGAAAAATCAAAGATCTAGCTACTTCAACAAGTCGATCTGAGCTATCTGACATGAGCTGACAAAGTTCTAATTATAATTATTACGGCCCATAGTCATAATCATATGCACACCAATGTACGGCTTAAACAAACATGATAAAATAAAAAACAATTATGCTTGCAAACCATGCAGTTGATCAACACTGCTGGTGTAACACCCCGACCCCGAGGGTCCGAAGTGTTAACTCATATAATCTAATGATCAACTCCAATAATCCTAATGTATTTCCAAATCCAAGAATATATACTTCTAAATATTCAAATCAAACGTAAATACTTCAAATTAATAAACCATATATACTCACATATCAAATCCTCAATCCAACAACCCAAATAAATATCAAATCTTCTTTAGATCCCAAATAACAGATTAAAATAAAATAAATTGACATAAGTCTCCTTAAACCGTCTAAATCCATAGAAATCAACTTAATAAATAAATAACATCCAACAACAGTACTAGTACCGCGAGATACTCAATATCTATTCACAGGTAATCTTGTCCACAACCCCTAATATTGATCATCAGCTGAACCGTCAATCTCATATGAAATTATTAAGAAGATTAAGGGGTGAGTTATCAACAACTCAGCAAGCAGAGAGTATCTACTAGCATGTAAACATGAACATTTATAACGTTCAACACGCAAATAAAATATTTACTTTCAGAATGCAGAAAGAACAAATTTACTCTTGAAATGCATAAACAAACTTGGTACAAAAACACTAGAGTGAAATTTCCAGAAAAACAAACTTGTTCCCAAAAAGCAAATCCATTGGCATATCCAAACTGAAACATTATAATCATATCCTCTCTTAGCATCACATCGGGACAAATACCATGTTTAACCCCCGTGCTAGGGTTATAAACTACCATTATACCCGTGGCTGATTCGTATACCATGTTTCACCCCGTGGTAGGGTTATAAACCATCATTATACCCGTGGTTGGGCCGTATACCATGTTTCACCCCCGTGGTAGGGTTATAAACCACCATTATACCCGTGGCTGGGCCTTAACAGAAAACAAAACATATATCATTGAAATCAGATCACATTCAGATACAGAATCAGAACTTCATGCCAAGATTTTCAGATGACACATCATATCGAAACAAAATACTGAATAGTTTCAGATCATTTCACATGTTCGAAATAAACAGAATCAAAGTATTTTCATTTATTCATAGCAAAACTTTTAGATTTTCATATTCGCTCTTTTGCATAGTTCCGAAACAAAGTGCACAAAATTAACTTATGTCTACACCAGTCATGACAGAAAATACTCTTTCTTATATAGAATTTATGCATATGCAGAATAAACATCTAAGGTCGTTTTCAGCTTTCTTTTCAAAACAAATATGCTTACTTTCAAAGTCAACTTCATTTCATTTCTTTTATGCAAAACTAGTATATAAACCCCGCTTACCTGACTTCTGTGTATTATCAACACCTTGAGTCGGAACTTTAGTAGTGACACCACCTAAACAAAACATATACCCAACATTTAATAAACCAATCCAATAAGCTACTATTTATTGAGTAATAAACCAAAACAGCCCCTTCTTAACTCAGTAACTAACACAAAAAAATAAACCCGAACGGTACCTTCCTCAAACCCTTAGCATTTAACCCCAATCCAGCCATTAACATCACCACCCAATAGCCAAACCCAAACCATACAGCCACTTTACCAACACCAAACCAACCATAACACATTTCTCAAAAATACCCTAAACAGTCCCAATTATTAGCCCAAAATAGTCTTGCAAAGTCGTCCAAAACCATCATACTCCTTAACTTCAAGACTTCCATCATAATCAGCCACCATCCAACAGATAAAACACAAAAACAATATAAAATTACAAAGGTAACAAGCTGCTAACAGTTACTGCAGTAGTGCAAATTCTTATCCACGCCACAATCAAATCAGTAACACTACCACATTCCACAACCCAACCATAAAATCCAAACACTACCAAAAGCTTCGGAAAAAGCTTACCCAAAAGAGTCACAAACTTCGAACCACTTCGAATGGGTGCAACACACTGAAGTCTACGCCGAAAGTTCACAGAGATCTCTAGTAATAGAGAAAGTGTTTCTGCGCAAAGAGGAAAAATTAAATGGTCTGAAAGTGTACACTACGAATTCAAACGGAGAGGAGATGCGTGCGATAATTAAACAAAAGGTAAGATAAAAATGAGACTGAAATCGGATGGTGGGAGAAGAGATTTTACCAAGTCTAATACTTTCAATGCGAGGCTCGGCAATAAAACCAGTAATTAGAGACCCACCAGCCGGCTGAACGGAACAAACAACCCACTGACAGTCACGAAACGGTCGAAGTGAAAAGAGAAACAGGAGAAAGGAGAGAGGGATGACTCACCGTCATGTAACCCGATCAGCAACAACGAGCTTCCGCAGACACACGGAGAGAAAACAAGGACATTGCTCCCGCAAGGCAGAACCAGAAAATGAGTAAGAGGGAGATAATCAAAGTGAGGATGAACCGGTATATGGGTAAGAAATCAGAAGTGGCAAGTAAAATCTTCTCATTAGAAACCAAAAATAACTGCAGAACGTGGGGGAAGAAGTTGGAAGCATCATAGGGGAGAAATCGGGAATAAACAGAGAGGGAAAACCGATTTGAGATAGAAGAGGAAAGAAGAACACAAAGGGAAATAATAAACTCACCAAACGATGTCGCTTCATCAAACGGGCTGGGTTTCAACGAGAGCTGTTCCAGGCTGGGTTTCAACGAGTGCTGGGCTTAGAGCCCGAATGTTACAGCCGGCCTCAGGCCACCAGCTTGCTAATGTCACAATAATTGTTTTGTACGAGTTAGCTAGAATTTTAAACATTTCCTATAAAACAAATCTTGTTATATAATCAATAAGGAAAATGTGTTTTCTATACCGACATGCAAGTTAAATTTCTCTAAAATAAAAGGACTTCTCCTAGCTACTACAACTCTTGATTCAATCGACCGAAACTTATGTTGACGATGATACTCTCCGTGGAGAATATCATGTACCCGTCTATATGGGACAGATTAAACCATGAAAATGTTGCAATATCATGTATCCTAAACACTCAATAAGTTTTAGTACTACTGCACACCCTCAAGTAAGATTAATATGGTTCATGTAAGTGTCTCTCGATCATTAATAGTGGTTCTCCTAGTGTGTAGTACTTGTTAATGCTATATTAAACCAAAAGTCCGAAATACTTTTGTACTATTTAAGGGTTAGCTTAGAAAATGTTTACATAAAAATATATTTGCAAGTGCACAGAATAGTAACAAGTAGTAAAGTGTTTTAAAGAAAATGATTATCAAACCCACAGGGAATAATTATCACTACAAGAGTTTGGATTTTTGGAGACAATTTTTTTTTCTCAAAAATCCCAAATTTCGTCCCAAATTGTATTTGGAGACGAAAGAATTTCATCGTATTTTGTCTTAGAAAGACAGTCTCAAAAAATTTTTGGAGACGAAAATCAAATTTCATCTCAAAAAATCATTTTTAGAGACAAAATTGAGCGGAACCAGTCGAAACCATTTGAACGGAACTTTTTTTTAGACGAACCAATTTCGTTTCAATACATTGTTCAAATTGAATATTTCTCCATTCGAACCGACATGCCCATTCGAACAATATGAAATATTCATTCGAACCAATGACCATATTTGATAATGTTCGAATGAATAGAGTGTTTGAACAAATTTATACATTCGAACTTATAAATTTTTCAAATGACTTGTGTTCGAACATAAATTATGTCTGTTCAAATAGAAATTTTATTTTCAAAAATTATATCCATTCGAACGAGGTTTTGCATATTAATGTTGTTCGAATAAATATTTTATTATCCTTATTTCTTGGTTGTCCTTCGAATGGATTAGTTTTTGTTTGAATGGGCCTGTTTTTGTTCGAATGGATTTATAAATGGTAATTTACCATTCGAACTGGTTATTTACCATTTGAACGGTATTAATCATATAGATAAGAATTTAATAAAAAATACCAAACTAATATTACATAAATTGTAATTCAAACATCAATTGTTCAAATGTTTTTGAACATCATATATATAAAGGCAATTAAAGAAAAAATAAATTTTAAGATTATGGTGGTGGTATAAAGTTTTGGGATGTCATTGACTAGAACTGTTCAAACATTTTTTGGTTATTCAATTGCATCCTCTTCTAATTTCGCCTCTAAATCCACTGCTTGATCTAATAGGGTCAGCAACTCTTTTTCCTTGGACCTCAATCGTTCTATCTTAAGTGTTGCTTCCTCCAATTCCAGTCTTGTCGTCATTCGATCTGGCTCGAGAAGAGAATGATGATGTTGATGACGATTTCAACAACGTCCTAGGCCCCTCAAATATCCAGAACATGATCCAAGAATTTGAGAAATAATCTGAGTATCGTTGCCAGATGATTCATCAGTCAGATATGTAGCAGTTTCCCTAAAAGATATCATCTTTTTCTACAAAAATAAAAATATTAAAGTTAGTATAAGTAACAAAAATATTATTAGACAATGAAATTAAATAAATTTAAACTTACATAATTTGCTTCTACCTCGGGATTGGTCCAAACACCATCACGATTTTTATGTGCTTTAGCATGCAATTGGGTCAGATCATATTCAGCAGGACTTTCTTTTTTTTGCAAAAGGAAAATCTATATTAGAACTTAAATCAGAAAAGTGTATTATATGTTAATATTTAACGGGGACGAGAATAACTTACCATTTTTTTAGACAAACGATGAAAAGATCGAGAACCCGCATGATGGTGTATCGTTAATTTTGATCTATTTGCTTGGTTCACAGTACTTTGTTGCTAAAACAAATTATGTTTATATGTTTAATACATCTATCATATACTATTAAAAAAAGATAGCAGCGAAATTGCTTGATAAGTAGGATCTTCAAACATATCACAAACCTACTCCCATTTGTTGGGTGTCATTGCCTGGAATAGATTTTGGCGCACCTCTGTTGTAGTACTGAACTTCTTATAGTGTGCATGGCATCGACCTTCGTACCTCCAGAATGCATTCGACATCAGTTCCTCAGCTATTAATCAATTCTCTCGTCAGCCAAAATTAAGTTCAAACTCATTCTTTCAAAAATTATAAACGATTAGTATAAATATAAAGTAACTTTAAATTAACATGTTATATACTTAGTTGCTTGTGATGTAGCTTATTAGCAAGCAACGATTTTTTATGTGATATTTCACATCTTGGAAAACTTTAGCCTTTGGAGGATGTAGCCATCGGTGCATACGTGCGAGTCAATGTACTAGCATAAGAAGCAAGCCATGTTGCAGAGTCTCCGGAGCTACCGGTGTGATAATCAGGAATATCAACTTTAATTTTACTCACCATCCTTACTTTCTCTATGCAGACACCTATCGAAGTACCTCGACCTCGGCGCTGGCTGACAACAAGTATATATACAGTAATTAAAGCATATATTTTAATTAAATTATTTTATTTTATAGATATATTACTTAAATTGAGCATAAAATGTGATATTTAATTTGAGAAAACACCTTATTCTAGATTTGGTGATGTTGGCCTACTATTGATGGCAGCTGAACCATACGGGGAGTCGGTAATGGATGGGGATGACGCACATGTTGCTTTGCGTTTGAGAGGCATATCCATTTGAAATTGTAACAAATTATTATTCGACCAACGTTACGGATATTTATAAGAATAATACTTACAAAAATATCTAATTGAAATTCATTCACTATCAGTTTTGCTAGACCAGTCGCCCTCATCCTCACTAGACACTTCACTTGATTCATCTTCTTCCAACACTTCACCCTCAATTACTTCGGGTTGAACATCTTCTCTATGCAACGGGACCATGTCATAATGGCTTAGATCAATAAATAAATTGATGTCTGTTTCATTTTCTTGATATGCTTCTGTATTTGCTGGACTATCAACTTCTTCACGTCGTTTGTTTGCCTCTGTAATGTAATCATATACATTTCTTGGTGCAAACTTCTCCACTATCAACAACATCCAACTCTTATCCATCATATTTCCGTTACTCGTCGGCTACTATAAAAAAACACATTTCATGGGATAAACATTATCAAGAGTATATTCTAATATACTTGTTTAATTACCATCTGTTTTATGAGGTAGTTGATCCTATCCCATTTGAGAGACTATCATCTATACTACATATATACCCAGTCCAAAACTCTACTGTTTGTAAAAATTTCGACTACATTTCCTTACAATTCTCCAAGTATGCTAGTCACAATAAGTCACGGACCCTATTCATGGGCCGAGAAACTTGCGGACCACATACCCGAAGAATGTAAAAAAATGCTAAACCAAAATTTAAATTGACTAACACAAGAGTTTAAACTGAATATATCTACCATATAGATGATAGAATCCCAAACTGTCCACTTTGGACAATTCAAGAGTTGTATCCAAATATACTTTAAGAGAATATTTAGCCACAACTCTCGAACTGGTCTAAGGTTTAACTGGATGTAAAAATAACTCTAAAATCCAACACCTAATTAGTAAACCAACCATCTTCTAAATCACAAATACATTGCAAAATCACATTCCAAATGACAAATACATTGCAAAATCACATTCCAAGTCACAAATATTTTAAGTAGAGTATTTCTAATTCTTATGTTTATTATTTGTTAAGTATTAATAATTTTAATTAGAGTGCAAAATATGTTTTAATTATACGTTATAGTTTTTTAATAGATACTATTTTATAAGTATATATGTAACGCCCATCCTTTTGGTGGGACTTTTTATAAAATGATTTTAGAAAAGACGACGGGAATTACCGTTCAATTTACTTCCATACCCAGGGTGCAAGACTCTACGTATATAAAATAAAATGTGCTTTGCGAATAAAAGAGGTTTAGAAAACAATAATTTTTACAATAAAAAGGCCTCATACATTTCAACTCTCATACCTAGACTTCCGTGCTCTTTCTCATGGGCCGTGTTTGTCCTGATGCGTACTTCTCATTCAGTCCCTGTGGGGGGAGGGGCATACATAAAAACTAAAATGAGTCGATGACTCGTAAGCATTACTTCATACAGTTAAAATATAACAACATAGGTTTTCATTCATGCATTCATCATTCATACATACTATACGTACATGCATATGTGCGTTCATTTGAAAACATCACTGGTCGGGATTTTTCTTTAAAAATAAATTTCCGTCAGTGCCTTAATTTCTTCAGGAGTGCGATGCATTCATACATTCATTCTTATCACTTTCATTGGCCAATACACACTGTAACGCCCTGTGTGTTGGGGGTTAGCGGTCTTCCTTTGGACCCGAACTCCGCCCGTGGCCACGGGTGGGATCCCCTTCATGGGTGGCAACACTGGGTGCACTACTAGTACTACTTACCTGGCATTGCAATCTGCCCATTCATTGGTACCTTTTTCATTCATTCATGTGGCCGTTACATATTTTCATACAGTAAACGTTCATTTCAGTTCAATCCTTTCTTTCAGTTCAGTCCTTTTCATTTAATCAGTTCGTTCATGGAAAAACATCTTTTAAAAGCATGAGCTTAAACATCGTCTTTCATGGCATCCACAAGCATCAGTTCATGGCATCCATAAAAGCATCAGTTCATAGGGACATTTTAACGTCAGTTTATAAGGACCATTTTAAAACACTTTCTTCATGTCAGTCAAAGCATCAGTTTAAAGCTCGAGGCACAGGCCTCGACATTTCTTTTCTTAGAAAATACATACAATAGATACAGTGTATAGCCATCCATTCAGATGTGTACAATTAATATTTTTGGGTGCGTAAAAAGGGGCTACCGAGGAGGAGCCGTTACATACTTATACCTTTGAACAATTAGCATTTTTTTTCGTAAAACGTCTTTCGTGTATTTTCGTAAGGCATCTTTAGGAAAAGCGTTTCTTTTTCTTTTCTTGTATTTTAGAAAACTCTAGAAGAGTATGAATGTAATACTTACCTGGACTCCATGCTACTTTCAAATCATGCAGTCTATTCATGCGCGTCAGATGGCAACCTACATGCATACACATCACATTAACATCATTCTCTATCTAATGCATAAGTAACTTAAACTATAAATAGAGCTACACTTCACTTGGACCACTCTCCTTCTATCATGTGCTCTTATGTACCCTTTACTATGCTAGATCTTTGGGGTCTACTTCCGGTCACTACCTCTTCCAAACTCGACATTCTACTTCGAGTGCTCATTCACTAAGGTGAACCCATAATTCACCTTAGGATTAAGACACTAAGACTTCCGTCTTACTCTACCTACTAAACACATTCTGATGCATGATTCTGACCCACAGAGTCACGCATCCCGATCCCAGACAATACACCCGTCACTACCTCCATGCACCTTAGCTCACACTAATCCTCATTCCCATCCATATACGCCACGTGACTCTAAGCCAGCTCTGAGGCTTAAGCACTGTGTAACCATGCTTACGATAGATTACCCATTTCATATGGTGAATCCGTCCTGCACATGTATCTCACTAGATTACACATGTACCTTACCCCTTATCACCTAAGATCAACATATAACACGTTGATCACCTGCTTGTATAAACAAGCACCAAACTCCGATACCAACCTTCTCTTAACCCGGCTAGCATGACTCTTCATGCAACCCGTCCCTTTTGACAATTCATCCCAACACTTAGCACGACAAAACTTCATTCACAACTACGCATTACGTCACGTCATATAGCTCGAGACTACTCCCAAGCTACATCGTGATTGTGTCACATCACCTGACATCCCGTTATGTCATTTCTACGCCAACTCCTAACTCATCGTGAGTACAGTTCCTCACGTACTCCCATCACATCGTGACATCTCGTCACGTTCCCGTTACGCCATTCCTACACTAACTCTTCAACCATCGCAAGCACGACTGCCAGTAACCATGTCACTTTGTGACATTCCTCAGTCATGCTTTCACTGCGCACTCTTACACATGTTCTTCCAATTCACACATACTCCCAGCCATAAGTCAAATACGGTGACACCTGTCACCTCAGACTATCGGCCGTACCATAACTGCTTCGGGCCAATGTTCCACAGTTCCCAACACTGCTCGTCACGTTCTACGCTCATCAACCACACAACCATCCTTATCTCTGTGACACGCCACACAGTGTGTCGCTGCACCTCTTGGAGTACACTCCACGCGCACTTCCTTCTCACACGCTATGCCACATCATCACTATGGCGTACCCACCATATAGTGCATCACTCCACCACATGGAGTACACTCCGCGTGTACTCCCTTCATACACACTATTCCACATCACCATTATGGCATACCCGCCATATGGGGCATCACTCCACCACATGGGGTACACTCCACGTGCACTCCATACACGCTACACGACACAGAGTACACTCTACGTGCACTCTTCCCGTTCCACACAACGCCACGCCACCAATACAGCACAATCCACAACACAGTCCACAACACTTCACAGCACAGTTCCCAACTACACCCAACACTTCACTACACAGAAACGCCCAACACTTCACTATACAGAATGCCGAACACTTCATTACACAGCACATCACAATACAGCAACTCCGCCATACTAACAGCACAATCCATAACTTAATCAACTAATTACCATCTAACATAAATAACGAGGGATAGAGTTATACCATCGACGGGATTGACCCATGCGTTGTTCGCTAACCGTCAGAATCGATGATGTCGGAAGGGTTGTACGTGGTGGCTAACCCACGTACAGTGGCTGTCCACCACATAAAGTGGCGATTTGGGCTTAAGGCTAGGCTAGGGAAGGCCAAGGGAGGTTAAGGGTGGTCTTCATGGTGGCTGGGGTGTCGGAGCACGGCGGATCTGGCTGTGTACAGTGCACCCAAGAGGGTGAGGGTTCATGTGAAGCTAGGGTCGACTAGGGACTACAGTTGACCATGGAAGGGCTTAGGAGGTGCCGTGGAGGGGCATGGTGGCGATGGAATGGCAGCACAGCGTCCTACGGCGGCAGATCTGGCCGCGAGGTGGGGGAGAAGAGCACTATGTAATGCCCGTCCTTTTGGTTGGACTTTTTATAAAATGATTTTAGAAAAGACGATGAGAATCACCGTTCGATTTAAAACTTTTTACTTCTATATTAAGGGTGCAAGACTCTATGTTATAAAATAAAATGTACTTTGCGAATAAAAGAGGTTTACAACGGAAAACATTAATTTTTACAATAAAAAGGCCTCATACATTTCAACTCTCATGCCTAGACTTCCGTGCTCTCCCCCCCGGGCCGTGTCCGTCCTGACGCGTACTTCTCATTCTGTCCCTATAGGGGGAGGGGCAATACATAAAAACTAAAATGAGTCGATGACTCGTAAGCATTACTTCATACCGTTGAAATATAATAACATAGGTTTTCATTCATGCATTCATCATTTCATACATACTATATGTACATGCATACATGCATACGTGCGTTCTTTTGAAAACATCATTGGACCGGGTTTTTCTTTAAAAATGAGCTTTCTTTTCATAAAACGTATCTCCCTTCAGTGCCTTCACGTCTTCAAGAGTGCGATGCATTCATACATGCATACGTGTGTTGGGGTTAGCGGTCTACCTTTGGACCTGGATTATGCCCGTGGCCACGGGTTGGGAATCCCTTTTCAGTCAGGGGGCAGCACCGGGTGCACTTATAGTACTACATACTCAGCATTGCAATTTGCCCATTCATCAGTACTCTTTTCATTCATTTATGTGGCTGTTACGTATTTTCATACATTAAACGTTTAGTCATTTCTTTCAGTTCAGTTCTTTCAGTCCTTTTTCAGTTCATTTAAGCTCTATCTTTCATTTAACAATTCATTCATGGAAAAACGTCATTTAAAAGATGGGCTTAAACATCATCTTTCATGGCATCGTTTAAAAGATCAGTTCATGGCATCCTTAAAACATCAGTTCATGGGGACTTTTGAGAACACTTTCTTCGTGTCAGTCAAAGCATCAATTTAAAGCTCGAGGCATAGGCCTCGACATTTCTTTTCTTTTCTTGGAAAATACATACAATAGATACAGCGTATGGTCATTCATTCACATGCGTACAATTAATACTTTTGGTTGCATAAAGAGGGGCTGCCAAGGAGGGCCTTTCGTGTCTTTCTGTAAAGCATCTTAAAGGAAAAACATTTCATTTTTCATTTCTTGCATCTTAGAAAACTCTAGAAGTGTATGAACATAATACTTACGAACTCCATGCTACTTTCATACCATGCAGTCCATTCATGCGCGTGTCAGATGGCAACCTACATGCATACACATAACCTTAACTTCATTCTCTATCTAATGCATAAGTAACTTAAACTATAAATAAAGCTACACTCTCCTTCTATCACGTACTCTTACGTGTCCTTTACTACGCTAAAACCTTCGGGATCTACTTAGGATGACCACATCTTCCAACTCAAGGTCTTGCCTCGAGTGCTCATCCACTAAAGTGAACCCATGATTCACCTTAGGATTAAGACACTAGGACCTTCGTCTTACTCTTTTTACTAACCACATTCCAACGCATGATTATGACTGATGGAAATCACGCATCTCGATCCTAAACAATACACCCGTCACTATCTCCATGCATCTTAGCCCATTACACATGGTGTATCCGTGTAACTATGCTTAGGACAGATTGCCCATTACACATGGTTAATTTGTCCGGCACATATGTCTCACCTAAGACCAACATATAACACGTTGATCACATGCTCGTAGGGACAAACGCCATACTCCGACACCAACCTTCTCTTAACCCGGCTAGCATGGCTCTTCAAGCTACCCGTCTCTTTTGACAGTTCATCCCAACGCTTAACACAACAAGACTCCATTCACAACTACGCTTTATGTCACGTCATAAAGCTCGAGGCTACTCCCAAGCTACACCGTGATCTTGTCACGTCACCTGACATCCAGCTACGTCAACTGCTAACTCATCATGAGTACGGTCCCTCATGTACTCCGGTCATGTTGTGACATCTCGTCATGTTCCTGCTACGCCATTCCTACACTAACACCTCAACCATCATAAGCACGACTGCTGGTAACCATGTCACTTCGTGACATTCCCTAGTCATGCTTCTGCTGCACACTCTTATACTTGTTCTACTACTTCACCCATACTCCTAGCCATGAGTCAAATTCTCGGTGACACCTGTCACCTCAGACTACAAGCCACATCACAGCTACTTTGGGACACTGTTCCACATTTTTTGACACTACTCATCAAGCTCTACGCCCATCAATCACACAACCACCCTTATCTCTGCGACACGCCACATGGTGTGTCGCTACGTCTCATGGAATACACTTCACGTATACTCCCTTCATACATGCTACGCCACACAGAGTACACTCTACGTGCACTCTTCTTGTTCCACAAAACGCCACGCCACCAATACAGCACATACACCACAACCACACTACACAACACAATCCACAACACTTTACAGCACACTTCCCAACTACGCCCAACACTTCACTACACAAAAATGCCCAACACTTCACTACACAAAATGCCCAACACTTCATTACATAGAACATCACAATACAGCAACTCCGCAATACTAACAGCACAGTCCACAACCTAATCAACTAAGTAACATCTAACATAAATAACGAGGGATAGATTTATACCATCGACGGGATTGACTTGTGCGTTGTTTGCTGACCGTCACAGTCGATGACGTCAGAAGGGTCGTACGTAGCGGCTAACCCATGTACAGTGGCTGTCCACCACATAAAGTGGCGGTTTGGGCTTAGGGCTAGGCTAGGGAAGGCCATGGGAGGCTAAGGGTGGTCTTCATGGTGGCTGGGGTGTCGAAGCGCCGCGAATCTGGATGTGTATAGTGCACTCGGAAGGGTGAGGGTGAGTGTGAAGCTAGGGTCGGCTAGGGACTACGGCTGACCATGGAAGGGCTTAGGAGGTGCCGTGGAGGGGCATGGTGACGATGGAATGGCGGCACGGCAGCCTATGGTGGCGGATCTGGCCGTTAGGTGGAGGAGGAGTCGGCTGAGTGAGGGTGAGTGTGGAGGCTTGGGGGCTCGACTGGGCATGGGGAGGCTATGGGGAGGTCACAAGTGGCAAGAGGACGCTCCGGTGGTGGTGCGGTGGCCTGGGTAGCTGCTCACGGCGGCGCAAGGCTGATAACCAGTGCGTGTGAGGGAGAGAGCCTGTGCAGTGGAGGGAGACTATGGGCCTCAGGTCAAGTGAAGGAGGAAGGGGGAGGGAAGGGGAAGCTCATGGTGGTGCTTGGTGGCCTTGGGTGGCCGTGTACAGCGGCGTTAGGCTGAGAAATGGGTAAAAACTCATTTCGGCTAACTTACCGAGAGGAGGGAGAGAGGCTGTGCGTGGGGGTAGTTGGAGGTAGTTAGCTTGCTTGCCGGCATGAGGGGACGCCAATGGTGGTGGCAATGAGGCTAGGCGGCGCCGAGCTGGGCCATGGAAGAATTGGGCAAGAGAGAGGGAAGACGTACGTCGTACGCGTGAGGGAAAGGGAGGAGAGAGAGAGGGAAGGGAAAAGTGAGGGAGAAGGAAGAGAGGTCTGGGTTTTAAACCTGATCCCTTCGTCTTGGGATCCTCAAAACGATCTAATGATGGGAGATTAAAACACTGATTTGAAAATACGTAAACATTAACTTAATTAAAAGTACTAAGACGAATAAAGGTAGAATATTATTTAAACTAAACTTTAGTTTTTAAAATAATATTTCTTCACCATTAATAAAATAATGAAATCTTATATAATATCTTTAAAAGAATAAAACCATTTAATTAATTAGAGTTTTCAACATAATTTAAATCACATAATATTTTAAATAACTGAAATCATTTAAATAAATGATATTAAAATATAATATTTTTTGAGCTCTTCAAGAATATTATAATTGTCTTATTTAAAATCATGCTTAGTTCTATAATACTATAAATACCCCATATAAATATTTTCAGTACATTTAAAACACTGGGCGTACTTTAGAAGTCACATAATATCTTGAGAGACACGCCATCGTGGTTAAGCACGCATAACGAGACTCAAAGTCACTAGAGAGAAGGGCAGATTGTTGCATAGTTTCATTCATCGGAGTTTGCTTACGTCAGAAAGAAGAAGTGTACGTCAAAAGGAAGAAGTGCACGTAGAAGGAAGGAGCGGTGTGTTACAATATATTTTAATTAGAGTATTCTAATTCTTATGTTTATTATATTTTAAGTTTTAATAAATCTTATGGGAAATCATTTTTTAAGTATTAATTATAATTTAAATTTACTTATTTTTTAGTAATTCTTATAGTTTTTAATAAGTTAAGTATTAATTCTAATTTAAGTACTAATGTCCATCTTATGTTTCTTATTTTTTAATTATACCTTATAGTTTTTAATAAATTATCTTTTAAGTATTAAATTTGAGTTTAAGTATTACAACATAGGAGTACACTCGTTCGAACACTTCAAGATCTGTTTGAACAGGATAACGCGTTCGAACGGTAAATCATTGTGTTCGAACAGTTGCAACCCAGATTTCAGACACGAAACAGAGACAAACACCATCTCAGAGAACACATCCATGGGATAAACACAAACTCATAAGATGCATATTTCACAAACATTGTACAAACACAAATATATTTCATATTCCACATGTTCCTCACATCCAAATACAAATATATTCTTCTAACCTTAATCTTTTTATGCAAAAACAGAAGAGAAAAGAACTAATATGAGTTTAAGAGAATATAAATTTTGAGTTTTTTAATAAAAAGAATTCCATGGAAGTAGTATATTAAAGTAAAAAAACTTACTTCAATTGAAGAGAAAGAAAGAATTGATGTCCAGCACAAGCACAGTCTCTGTATCTCTCAATGCTCACGGTCTCTCTCTTTCTCACGCTCTCTGTATCTCAAGATCAGTTTTCCCAAATGTCCAGCACGTATGTGTTTCTGGACATCTTATTTTTGATTTTTCCATTCGAACGTAATTTACTAACCGTTCGAACCCGAAAACAGGGAAGCGGGAAAAATTTCCGCCTGGACCAATTAAGGTCACACCCATTCGTACGTTAATTATAGGCATTCGAACAGATAATTGAAAGTGTAATTTGGTGCAAATTGATCCTACCACAACTTGCCAATGGCGCCAATATATTATATACATTCGAACTCTGTAAATTTCCATTTGAATGGGTAATTATATCATTCGAACATGGATAATAGGCAGTTCGAACGTACAATATATATCTAATTTTATTATATATCTAATTTTATTACTATATATATATAAAAGTATAGGTATATAGAACAGTCAATATTTATGTTAAGAATATATATAAAGTATAAGCTAATAAGTATAATATACGTTAAGAATATATTTAAGTCTAAATATATAGTAGAAGATAAGGATATAGTAGTGTACAAAACTATATACTTATAGTACACCCATATAAGTATTATAAGTATATTATATAAGAGTATATTATATAAGTATATTAAATATATAAAAGTATAATATATCGTAGTATATAAGTAGATATAATTGTATATCTAACTATAATATAAGTTAACAAATATATAAGTATAACTATATAAGTATATTATAACTATAGTAGTATATAATTATATAGTTTTATGTTTGAAGTATAATATATTGTAGTATACAAGTATTAGTATAAATATGAGTATATAATAATTAAGTATAAGTATTATATATAAATAGTATAAGTATATATACTATATACTTCATAAGTATTATATATGAAGCCACCGTCCACCACCACTCTCCAACCCACAACAGGTATGTTCTCTCCACAACAGTTTACCCATTAATTTCTCCTAAAACTTGTTTTCAATGGTTTGAAAAAAATCTAATTTTGATCCCGTAGTTGGCTGGAAATGGAGGAAGGGATGGCTCTATGGTCATTTCGGCCTCTCATTGTTGTTGTGGGAGGAGAAACGTAGGTTTTAAATCGATTATTTATGGTGTTGGCAATGGTTGAGTCGACTCAGCCATTGACAATTTCGAACCAGAAATCGTGGTTCGAACGTGTATAAGTCGTTCGAACGACATACGAATGGTTTTCATTCGAACGACAATCTATGAGTGTTCGAACATATATTTATTACCGGTTGAACGCACTATAACATCGTTCGAATGGGTTATTAAGCATTCGAATGGTACATTTTTAATTTAATTTTTTTTAGATATAATTACCTTGATCTAATTATAATTATGATATTTTGTAATCATTGTCCTTAATTTTATATCATCAATTTAGCGTCATTCCAATAGCTTCTCAGGGAAAGAAACGGGTTGCGTCAGTGCAATCATCTAGCAAAAAAGTCTGAGAGAGGACTATTTTGCTAGAGAGGCAGGTGAAAATAGATGATTTTAGGGATCTTCTGTGGAAGAGACATTCTCTCGCATCTGTCTTTCTCGATCGTGGTTGGACACTGATCATTGATCAGAAGGATGGAGGCACATACAGGATGGAGGCCAGCCAGGAGGATGAGGCATACACTTTCTTTGTTTGAGGCATCTCTGTACGATTTTCAGTTGATGCAGTTGCTGATTTTCTAGGTATCCCTCGACCCATTGTATATCCTTACATTATGCCTTGAGATCAGTCTACACCTACAGGCGATGGAGAGACTATAGAGGAGGAGGATACTGTGATGCCTGATGAGATCAATGGCCTCGCTGATCATGAGGTTCGTGAGTTGTTTTGGGACCAGATGCTCCTTCCTATGATTGGAGCAAGAGCATCAGATAGGTGGACTTATCTAGTTTTTTCAAGATCATGAACATTATAATAGCCAACAACATCGATCCTCGACTGCACAAGACTGAGGTGAGTATGGACCGGACACAATTTATGTTACGGGTCGCTCGTGGGGTGCCTATCGACTTAGCGAGATATATATTCATTAAGATTCGATTAGAGGCCACCTATACTACGACAAGTAGAGTTTTATTTTGTTCATTGTACTTGGTTACTCATTTTGTTATATATAATACTTGTACTTATCAAAACAATCTAATGATAGATATATTGTCGTTTGGTGTCATGCTTAGATTCCTTTTAGCAAAAGGAGTCAGGCCAGATGAGTTTGAGCGTGTTTTAGAGCCGATTGGACCGATCAACTCGACGACCTTGTCTCGTAGCACCAGACACTCCAGATTTCGCATTCGTGCACCCACTACAGAGGCAGTCAACACTCAGGGAGGTGCACAGGGTGTATCTGGCAGGGCATCTACATAGAGTGCATCACACAGTGCTACTCGTGAGGAGATTGCAGATATCGTGCATGCAGAGATGTGCGCACAGACATTAGAGACCATTGATGCAGTTCGAGTCACCCTCATAGAGACTGAGTCGAAGATCATGTCTCGAGTAACTGATATTGAGGCACGCATTGCTGGACTCGAGGCGGTGCTACACGATCTAGCCTAGTAGTACTGTATAGCTTTTATTTGTATTAAATTTGGTTTTTTGTTTAATTAATTTAAATATTTAAATAGTCATACATTATATTCCCACTACACATTATATTTTTGGGATGCAATTAATGCATGGTTTTTATTTTTAGTGTTTGCTAGCTTGTTTATTGTTAATTATGTTTTTATTTTATTTTACTTACTGTTCACAATAATATAAAAAATGACACTATAAGTAATATTTTTTTAACATAAAATAAATCACTAAAAAAATTTTACATTAATTACATAAAATTAATTTATGAATTTGAAAATATTTTATGTTTCGTTCGAACAAGGTTTAAAAAAATTTCCTCAAATTTTAACTTAATTTCCCCCCAAATGTTCCGTTCGAATGCATAAATTGTGTGTTTGAAAGAGCTTGCAACCTTCTTGCCAATTTTTCCAACCAAATCTTTCCCGTTCGAACGAACATATTTTGGTTCGAACGAATTTGAACTTTCTCCGCCAAAATAAATTACTTCCCCGTCAAGATAACCATTCAAACAAGTTATAAACCATTATGACAAACATTAATTCTAGGTCCGAACGTATTTTTGACCGTTCAAACGGTTTTGATGTTTTGAGATGACCTAATTCGTCTCAGAATATCTGGTTCGAATGAATTTTTAGCCATTCGAATGTTTTTATAAAGTCATATAATTTTTGAGATGAAATTAATTTCGTCTCTAAATAATTTCATCCCTAAAACTAAAATTTCTTGTAGTGTATGCTATTGAGTATATAAATTGACTAAATTAATTACTCTTTGGAAAACCAAAATTTGAAGAATAGTTTATCTAAATTAAACTAAATAAAAGAATATTAAAATTAAGATTTTAAAAATAATAATAATAGATTTAGAGCATTTGACTTCACTTAGTAAATCCCACACAATTTAGTCTTCCTTGTTATAAAATCCCAATTATCCAAGGTGATGATAAAAATCACTTAACTATTCACTATTTTCTCTCGAACAATACCAAAAATATCTCCAACTAATAACTCAATATCTTTATGTGAATTTAACTAATTGGAGACTTATAAAATTCTTTGGATTTTTCTTGAAAATCACACTAGTCGCAGTAAAGCATTTATGCTTTCGCTCAACTAATGGTGTTTAATTCTAGAGCTTTAATCACAAATCACCTCTTGGTCTCATTGCAATCCAAAAGATCGAACAATAGTTAGCTAGAAAATTGTAAGCATTAAGAACAAAGAATCAACACTCAATCATGGAAATATTGAAAATAAAATAACTTGAAATATAAGCTGTGTGTTCAGTGTTAGGCTATATCAAAACTCTAGAAAATATAATTAGTTCATAATGGAATTGAAAAGGAAAAGAATAAAACTGGTGTTCTTTATTGAAGTCGGTTCATGAAGCATGCAGCTCTCATTTCTGCCCTCCAGTTCTGCCTTCTCAAAAGAACACTTAAAGAATAAATTCTGGAACTCTAAACCCAGACTTAGACTCTAAAACATAAAAACTCTCGTTTCTGATTCAGATCTCCACTCTATTCATCCCATAATTCGAGATTAAATAAATGTTGAAATTTAAATCTGGAAACAAGATAACTGCGGCTAATATCTAGCCTAAAGATCTGGAAAATAGTTTCTAAAGATAAATGTTAACATAAAAGAAATCATCCCAACGAGATTATCTAAAATGGAAGATTCAGTGATATATGGCTTGAATTTCGGAGCTCGGAAGGATTTGGTCACCAACAGATTGATTGTGGAACTCAAATTTGGTGATCAGTAGCATATTAATCCTGGTCGGGATGAATTATTCCACCGAGTAGATATTGTGTGCACTGAATATCACTAGCGTGGAGGTCACAAATGAACGGGCGTGGAGCTTACAAAGACCACACGACCCGCTCCTCGCCTACCGAATGGAAAGACTATTGTCACAACCCCGCCAAAATCCTAAGACGAGGCCGTGGCAATTTACCTGTTCTTTCCTTATTATTATTATTACTATTAGTACTATATTTTTATGTTTTTTTTTTCATTCTTCGAGTGGGATAAGGGATATGCATGAAGATGTCATGCATGTACACTACATCTCTAGTTTAAAATCAAATACCTGATAGACGATCTGTTCAACATATTACCTAAAGGACTCTCAGAGTCGATCATTCATTCATCAAAACATAACTAGGTCTAATAAAAAGGGGACTCAGTCCCTACAACACATACAAAAAGGCGTCAAACCATCGTATGTGGGGTTACCATCACCTCACCATAGAAGTTGCGCCATTACCATCACCCCACCATAGTATTTACATCATGCACAGAGACATATTGTCTTAAGGTCAAGTCAACAAAACGTCCCAACATTGGACCCATCATAAAACATAAAAACATAACCATTACCATCAAAAGCCGAACCGATAGGGAACTCTAAGCATCGGCCCCTCGCTCCTCAGCTGTGCCCAGCTCCACAGCCTCTTCGTCCATACCTGGACTTTTAAAACATAAACATAAAGTAAGTCTAATACCCAGTAAGCAGTACACCACGCAGTTAACTTATTAATCACATAATCTTTTCTTTTGAAAACATGCATACATAAAACATTTGCTAATTCTTGACAATGCTTTCATGCATAAACATTTCTTTGCTTTCATGCATAAACATTATTTTGCTTTCATGCATAAACATTTCTTCGAAATGACTTTACGTTTCACTTTCTTTGGCCAGTACACACTATTTTGCCCCGTGTGTTGGGGTTAGCGGTCTTTTGGACCTGGGTACCGCCCATGGCCAAAGGTTGAGAATCCCTCTCATGGGGGGCAGCACTGGGTGCACTGTCAGTACCACTTATGTGGCACCCCCGACCCCCATGTACGGAAACTCGGGGATCGAAACGCCAGGATGGTGACAACACCGTCACGCATCCCAACAATAGTGCCAAGAGTGTGTACATGCAACAGTGTACAATAACAATGTAGCGGATAATTAAGTCAACTAAGTACCAGAGTTTAAACACAATTAAACATGAGTAAAAGTGGTTTAAAAAGTTATACAGTCATCCAAAATAAATATATTACAAGTCTCAAATAAAAGGAGTAATCCCAAATCACTCCTCGGGCGGAGCCGAATCCTCAGGCTCACCTTCATCCTCATCTGCATCGAAATCTGCGTTACCATAAAATGGTACCGCAGATAATTATAAACCAAACAACGCTCAGGAATAAAAATGCATTAATGCAACCAACAACAATGCATGCATATGATGAAATATGCATTACTCTCAAAACATCATTTTTCCCGAAAATGAACATTTTTCAGCACACGCCAAAATCTCATTTGGCCCAAAAATATCCGTAAAACATTTTCCCAGAAAATGATTCAAATAAAATCCATATCCAACACACGCTATTTTACCAGAAAATAGTCCGATCCCATTATCGCCCGGCGACAATCTAGGGGACGTCACTCAGTATATTCCGCTCCCGAGTGACTAGAGGAGCTCCACCGAGATAATGCCCCATCTCGGCTTGGGGTCATGATACACACGCACCCAAAAACATTTCTCACATGAAAATCCAATTTTCATTAAACACATTAACATGAATGCAATTATACGAAAACCCAGTTTTCTTTACAAACGTGATCATGCGTGCAAATATGCGATGTACATGAACAATACAATTCCCAGCCAACAATTCCACACAACCCAAATACACAATCAAACTTCATCCACTAATCCATCCGACCCTCGTACTCCTCAGACTCAGTCAGGCAACACCAACCAGATCACAGTGTAATGAGTTAGTGCAAAAATACATTTAAATCACGAAAGTTCTTTGAAAAATACTTACAGTGCTGTTTTATAATTTTTGAAGGATCACGGATCTGCAAGAAGTGGCAACGCGACAACAAAACAGTGCCAAATGCACTGTGGCCATGGGTCTCAAAAATGCACTTTTGAACGGGGACAAACCAAGACTCGAGATTGATAGGGAAAGACTTAGGGATGTCAGTGAAGCTAGTGGTGGTGGTGGTTGGCCGTGGGTGGCGGCGTAGAGTGTGGTTGGAGTACAAACAATGCCCAAATCGAAAATATTGATGAATGTGCTTCACTGGTGTCAGATCGGAGGTGCGGATGGGTGCATTGGGTTGCTAGGAGGTCAAGGATGAAGTGGTGAAGAAATGGAGGCCGAAAGTGGCATGACGGCGGCATGTGAGCACAAGGAACGCCGCGGCTTCAAGCCGTGCTTGGGAGCTCACGGTGGCGCAAGAGGGGCTGGAAATGGGGCAGTGGGGTGGCCAGCCGGTGGGGAAGGTAGTGGGCTAGGCAGTGAGGTACACGGCGGTTCACGGCTGTGGCTGGGTGGCTGGGTGGAGAAGAAGGAATCGCACAGGGGAGAGGGAGAGGAATGTCGCGCAGTGCGTGGGAGAGGAGAGAGAGAGAGGAGGAAGAAAAAAAGTGGGGGAAAGTAATGAGGTCCAATCCTCACATTTTGGGTCACAAAAATGATCCAACGGAAACGATTTCAAAACAGCAAGTAAAATAAAATAATTCAAACGTAGTGATTATATGAAAATAAAATAATTAAACCCAACAATAAATTAATTTAAAATAAAGAGAAATTTAAATGCATAACAATAATTAATATTAAGAAAGCACATCAAATTAATTTTCACAAAATTAAAATCATAGAAATAAACCAAATAAAAATCCAACAACTTTAAAACAAGAGAATAAATTTTTGAATAAATAAAAATAATCCTTCAGTATGAATACATTAAAATACGGGGTGTTACATCCTCCCTCCTTAAATAAAATTTCATCCTCGAAATTGGCAAGGTGAACATTAAACTAAGACAAGAATAATATTCGACTGAGAAGACATAAGGAACATACTGCCAGAGTCAATTAAACAAATATAGATATTGCTCCCTCATATCGGCTTCTCTCTCCCAAGAGAAATCTTGAGCCAATGGATCGCCCCATGACACTTTCACCAAAGGTATTGTCTTGGACCTTAACCTTTGCTCTTTCCAATCCACAATCTGCGTCAGAGCAACTTCATAAGTAAGGTTAGGCTAAAGTTGAATGCGTCAAGGGTCAACAAAACGTGGCTCTTGTGTCCAAAACTCTTCTTCAACGACTACACATGGAACACATCATGAACTTCCCCAAAATAGTCCGACAATGCAATTCTATAAGCGACAAGCCCAACTTTCTCTACAATCTGAAAAGGGCCAACATACCTCGGACTAAGTTTTCCTTTCTTACCAAAGCGCTTAACACCTTTCATATGAGAGACTTTGAGATAAACTCAATCACCTACTTCAGAGGATAAGTCTCTTCTTCTTGTATCAGCATAACTCTCCTGGCGACTTTGTGCTTCCGCCATTTTAGTCCTTACAAAGCGAACTTGATCTTTCATTTCTTGAATTATCTCAGGTCCAAATAATATACTCTCACCAACTTCATCCCAACACAAGAGTAATCTACACTTCCTTCCATACAAAGCTTCATACGGGGTCATCTGAATGGAGAAATGTAGACTATTATTATAAGCAACTCAATTAGCGGCATATGATTCTCCAAACTTCCCTGAATTCCATGATACAAGCCTGCAACATATCCTCAAGAGTCTGAATAGTGCGCCCTGATTGACCGTCAGTTTGAGGGTGATATGCAGTACTAAACTTCAACTTAGTGCCTAAAGTTGCCTGCAAACTTTTGCAAAAATGGGACTTGAACCGCGGGTCCCGATCCGACACGATACTCTTGGGTACTCCGTAACTCCATACAATAATATGTGCTAACCTCAATCGATTCCTATACTACAACTTCTAAACCTCCATTGAATTCTACCTTTGGTAACCTAATAGCCACTTCCAAAGTTAACCATCAATAACAAATTTTGCACAACCAGATAATTAATCTTCAATTACAAGTATCTTCTCAAAATTTCAAGTCACTACTAATTCCTCAAAATCAGCACAAAATCTGAACTCCTAACTACAACCAAATAATATCACGCTTCTGCTGCGCACTCTGATTCGCCACATGCATAAAATTTATGTCCTCTTCAAACTAACACCATCGAGTATAAGGTGGCTCCATAACTGCTAACCAAAACTCTTACCAAATTTTGGTAGAAAACACTCTCCCCCAAAACCATGAATTATCACTCATATTCCTCAATTAACTCCCGTTGCCTTAATCAAAATCAATATTAAACAAAATGCATCCATTATCATAGACAGAACCCCAATATCAATCAACCTCAGCATCCCAAAATACACCCGTCTCATCTAAGATAAGGAACATACCTTAAAGACTCAATTCCAACCCGGCGAACCAATAATAGCGCCAATAAACTTCTACCTGACAACCTAACCCCAAAAGTTCATCACCAACATTCTGAACAACATCTAATCTAGCGATGACTAAACTCACTACGAACCACCATTGACTTCACCAAAACATTATCAAAACCTACTTGGTAACTTGCCCACCTATTTATACTCCTATAAACTAGCATTAGCACAACTAGTTCCTTCAATAGCACATCACTATTAAACCTCCAAGCAAGCCATACTGCTCAAATCTTCAATCCACCAGGAACTATTGCACAACACTCATGGATCCTAATGATTTATTGACGTACTTGATTATATTATCAACCACTGATGCCTAAGCTTCAACTTCCAAGACCTTATCATACACCATACATGACGACCCATCAATCTCTCTTCAATTTAAATAATAATGTCCTTATTTCAACCAACTGGATGCTCAATCTCCAAAATACAGTATAACCTCAAAATTTAAATTCCTAGGTAACCTCAAGTCACAATTAATTCCTGAAGGTAATCACAACAATTAATGCCAACCCTCATTCCATTAAGTAACCCGCTTTTACTCCTCTTCAACACCTACCCAAACCACTTCTTCCAAGCCAAAAATGAGACTAGGACCTGTACTCTCCGAAATGCATATACACTCACCATTACTACGTATCGATCTCATGCACCCTTAGCTACGACAAAATATGCTCCAAATGCAAGTGGTCCATCACTACCATTTCCATCATCTAAACCTATATCCTCGAAATCAACAATAATCATTTCCTAAATCCGCACCATCTATTAACCTTAAAATTGATATGAATTAAATCCTTAACCTGTCACTGTAACCTCGAGCTAAAAAAATTATTTTCTGAACTAGATCAACATTTTCAATCCTCAGAAAATACATGAACTAGATCGTTACCTTCGATCTCCAAAGAAATTCACTCCTGAAAAATTCTCATATCAGTAACTCAACTTAGATCAATCCTATTTAGTTCAACCCTTCAACTCTGGAATTCAAAAACCTTAAACCAGATAGAATCATTTCCCGAAATCTTCAAGATCGATATCCTTAAATCTAAAACATTCACCTTATCAAATTTGTAAATTCTAAAACCCCAAATGTTATCAAATTGCTTATCAAAGTCAGCAAGATCGAAAACTTCTAATCTAAGTAATCCTTCAAATGCTTGTTGAACCTACCACCTTAAATCCCATAAACTTATTTCTTAAAAACTATGGGGCCTCAAACCTTAGATGAATTTCTCATAAATCTAACCTTCAAGTTCGTTGAACTTACAATCTCAGTTCAACCTCCTACCCCATTGACTCATTACATAAATTCTAAGGAACCTAAGACCTCAATTATCCTAAGCAATTTAAAACTATTCCCCTCCTTAGTAGCAACTTGAGTTCCTACTCCAAAGAGTTAACCCAGACCATGATGTTCGAGCCTCGATATTAAAACAAACCAATCACCAAAAGTTCAGGCCTACTACACCAAATGTTCAAGCCTAACAATGGCATTCATAGTCGTACCATCTTCCTGCCATAGCACAACTCTTAACCCGCCTTTCAACTCCGAACAAAACAAAACAAAACAAAATAAAATAAATTTCCATAAATAAAATAACATACAAAAAAATGAATAAAATCAATGAAGTAGTTCACAATAAAATAATTAAAACAAATAAAATAACCTACCATAAAATAAAGCAATAAAATAAATAAACAAACAAGTAGTATACAATAAACTAAATAAAACAAATAAAAACCACATACTTTAAATTAAATAATTTCAATTTACAACTTTTAAAATTTTAGGTACCTCACCTAAGGGACATGTGGTTTTACCCAGAGCCGAACTGCTCTGATACCACCTGTGGCGCCCCCAACCCCCATGTACGGAAACTCGGGGATCGAGACGCCAGGATGATGACAACACGGTCATGCATCCCAACAATAGTGCCAAGTGTGTGTACATGCAACAGTGTATAATAACAACGCAACGGATAGTTAAGTCAACTAAGTACCAAAATTTAAACACAATTAAACATCAGTAAAAGTGGTTTAAAAAGTTATACAGTCATCCAAAATAAATATATTACAAGTCTCAAATAAAATGAGTGATCCCAAATCACTCCTCGAGCGGAGCCGAATCCTTAGGCTTACCCTCATCCTCATTTGCATCGAAATCTGTGTTACCATAAAATGGTACCGCAAGTAAGTATAAACCAAACAACCCTCAGGAATAAAAATGCATTAATGCAACCAACAATAATGTATGCATATGATGAAATATGCATTATTCTCAAAACATCATTTTTCCCGAAAATGAACATTTTCCAACACACGCCAAAATCCCATTTGGCCCAAAAATATCCGAAAAACATTTTCCCAGAAAATGATTCACATTTTCTTGTTATAAAATCCCAATGAAGTAGTTCAAATTTAGTCTTCCTTGTTATAAAATCTCAATTATCCAAGTTGATGATAAAAATCACTTAACTATTCACTATTTTCTCTCAAACAATACCAAAAATATCTCCAACTAATAACTCCATATCTCTATGTGAATTTAACTAATTGGAGACTCATTAAATTCTTTGGATTTTTCTTTAAATCCACACTAGTCGCGATAAAGCATCTATGTTTTCACTCAACTAATGGTGTTTAATCCTAGAGTTTTAATCACAAATCACCTCTCGGTCTCATTGCAATCCAAAATATCGAACAATAGTTAGATACAAAAATAAGGATGGTTGTGTGGTTGATGGGCGTAGAGCGTGGTGAGTAGTATCGGGAACTGTGGAACAGTGTCCCGAAATAGCTGTGATGTGAGCTGTAGTCTGAGGTGACAAGTGTCTCCATGTTTGACTTATGGCTGGGAGTATGGGTGAAGTAGCAGAACAAGTATAAGAGTGCGCAGCGGAAGCATGACGGGGCCATGTCAAGAAGTGACATGGTTAAGCAAGAAGTCGTGCTTGTGATGAGTTAGGAGTTGGCATAGAAATGACATAGCGAGATGTCAGGTGACATGACACGGTCACCGTGTCACGGTGAAGCTTGGGAGTAGTCTCAAGCTATATGACGTGACGTAAGGCGTAGTTGTGAATGGAGTCTTGTCCTGTTAAGTGTTGGGATGAACTGTCAAAAGGGACTGGTAGCACGAATAGTCATGCTAGCCGGGTTAAGAGAAGGTTGGTATTGGAGTATGACATTTGTCCCCACGAGCACATGATCAACTTGTTATATGTTGGTCTTAAGCGATAAAGGGGTAAGGTAAGTGTGTAATCTGGTGAGACACATGTACCGGATGGATTCACCATATGTAATGGGTAATCTATCCTAAGCGCGATTACACGGTGCTTAAGCCTCAAAGTTGGCTTAGAGCCGTGTGGCGTGTATGGATGGGAATGAGGATTTAGTGTGAGCTAAGGTGCATGAAGATAGTGACGAGTGTATTGTCTAGGATTGGGATTCATGATTCCATCGGTCGGAATCATGTGTCGGAATGTGTTTAGTAAGAAGACTAAGACGAATGTCTCAGTGTCTTAATCTTAAGGTTCACCTTGGGGGATGAGCACTCGAAGTAGAACGTCGAGTTTGGAAGAGGTACTGACCATAAACGAACTCTGAAGGCTTTAGCATAGTAAAGGGCACGTAAGAGCACGAGATAGAAAAAGAGTGTTCCAGGTGAAGTGTTGCTCTATTTATAGTTTAAGTTGCTTATGCATTAGATAGAGAATGACGTCAAGGTTATGTGTATGCATGTAGGTTGCCATCTGACACGCACATGAATGGACTGCATGTTATGAAAGTAGCATGGGGTCCAGGTAAGTATTACATTCATACTCTTCCAAAGTTTTCTAAAAGATAAGAAAAAGAAAACGAAGCGCTTTTCCTTTACGATGCCGTACGAAACGACAGGAAAGATGTTTTACGAAAATATGCTAAGTGTTCAAAGGTAAACGTATGTACGACCCTTCTTAGCAGCCCCTTTTTACGCAACCAAAGTATTACTTGTATGCATGTGAATGGATGACTATTTGCGGTATCTATTGTATGTATTTTCTACAAAAAGAAATGTTGAGGCTTATGCCTCGAGCTTTAACTGATGCTTTAAATGATGCGAAGAAAGTGTTTTAAACATCCCTATGAACTGATGTTTTAAGGATGCCATGTACTGATGCTTTAAATGATGCCATGAAAGTTGATATTTAGGCCCATGCTCTTAAATGATATTTCTCCATGAATGAACTGTTAAATGAAAAGGACTGAAAGGACTGAACGTTTAATGTATGAAAATACGTAACGTCCATATGAATGAAAGAAAATGGTACCAAAGGAATGGGCAGATTGCAATGTCGGGTAAGTACTACTGGTAGTGCACCCAGTGCTGCCCCCCATGTAAGGGATTCCCAACCCATGGCCACGGGCGGAGTCCGGGTCCAAAGGAAGACCACTAACCCCAACAGATGGGGCGTAACAGTGTGTACCGGCCAATGAAAGTGATAAGAAAGAATGTATGAATGCATCAGCACCACCATGGGCTTCCCCTGACCTCCCCCTTCCTCCTCCCTCTGACCCGAAGTCAGTAGCCTCTTCCTCAGCCACACGGAGCTCCTCCAACACATGGGTTCTCCATACCCACAGTGGAGCTCTGCCTCCCACGGCCACTGTGCCACCACCAAAGGCTTCCCCTCCCACCGGCGACCTCCCCTCCCACCGGCGACCTCCCCTAGCCACCCCCATGTCCAGTCGAGCCACCTAGCTCCCCCACTCTCCCCTCCCACGGCCACCGGCGACCTCACGGCTAGATCTGCCGCCTCCAGCCACCCCAACGTCACCACAAGCTCCACCACACCTCCCTCAACCCCTCCATGACCAGCCACGACTGGCCAAGCTCTCCCTTTGATTTCCCATGTTGAGACCCACGGCCTAAACTCCTCCACGAGCCGCTGTGTCTCCGACGTGTGCCACCTCGGCACCACCACGACACCACCACTGCAGGACCACGACCCGACCCTCCAATGCCCAGACCTGCACCTCTAGCCACCTCCAATGGCCAAACAGACACTGTACGTGGGTTAGCCGCTAGCGAGCAACGCACGGGTTATCCCGTCGATGCTGTTATTAGTTGATTAGTTAAGTTGTGGATTGTGCTGTTAGTATTGTGGAGTTGCTGTGTAGTATGGAGATGCGATGTGTTGTGTATGTGAAGTGTTGGGCGTATCTGTGTAGTGTGCTTTGAAGTGTTGTGGACTATGCTGTGAAGTGTGGTTGTGGAGTATGTGTTATAATGGTGACGTGGCCTTGTGTGGATTGGGAAATGTACACGTGGAGTATACTCTGTGTGAAAGGAGAACACATGGAGTGTACTCCATGTGGTGGAGTAATGCACCATATGGCATGTATGCCATAATGGTGATGTGGCATAGCATGTGTGAAAAGAGTACACGTGGAGTGTACTCCAAGTGGTGGAGTGATACACCATATGGCGTGTATGTTGTAGTGGTGATGTGTCGTTGTGTGTGAAGGGAGTACACGTGGAGTGTACTCCATGAGGTGCAGCAATACACCATGTGGCGTGTTGTAGAAATAAGGATGGTTGTGTGATTGATGAGCGTAGAGCGTGGTGAGTAGTGTCAGGAACTGTGGAACAGTGTCCCGAAGTAGCTGTGATGTGGCCTGTAGTCTGAGGTGACAAGTTTCTCCGTGTTTGACTTATGGCTGGGAGTATGGGTGAAGTAGCAGAACAAGTATAAAAGTGTGCAGCGGAAGCATGACGGGGCCATGTCACGAAGTGACATGATTAAGCAAGAAGTCGTGCTTGTGATGAGTTAGGAGTTGGCGTAGAAATAACGTAGTGGGATGTTAGGTGACGTGAAACGGTCACCGTGTCATGGTGAAGCTTGGGAGTAGTCTCGAGCTATATGACGTGACGTAAGACGTAGTTGTGAACGGAGTCTTCTCGTGTTAAGTGTTAGGATGAACTGTCAAAAGGGACGGGTAGCACGAAGAGTCATGCTAGCCGGGTTAAGAGAAGGTTTGTATCGGAGTATGGTGCTTGTCCCCACGAGCACGTGATCAATGTGTTATATGTTTGTCTTAGGCGATAAAGGAGTAAGGTAAGTGTGTAATCTGGTCAGACACAAGTACCAAATGGATTCATCATATGTAATGGGTAATCTGTCCTAAGCGCTGTTACACAGTGCTTAAGCCTCAGAGTTGGCTTAGAGCCGTGTGGCGTGTATGGATGGGAATGAGGATTTAGGGCAGGTTTGGGACATCAAACAAAATACAAAATTCTCATCTCATCTCATCTCATCATTACACCTTTTTCAATTCCCCATACAAAATATAATAAACAATTCAACTTTTTAAAATCCCAATACACCTTTTTCAAATTCCAAAACAATAATAATATTAAAACTTAATATTTTAAACTTCAAAACAAAACACAAAATTTTCATCTCATCCCCCAAACCTACCCTTAGTGTGAGCTAAGCTGCATGAAGATAGTGACAAGTGTATTTTCTAGGATTGTGATGCGTGATTCCATCGGTCGGAATCATGCATCGTAATGTGGTTAGTAAGAACAGTAAGACGTAGGTCTTAGTGTCTTAATCCTAAGGTGGGCTGAGCACTCGAAGTAGAACGTCGAGTTTGTAAGAGGTAGTGACCGTAAACGAACCCCGAAGGTTTTAGCATAGTAAAGGGCACGGGATAGCAGGAGAGTGTTCCAAGTGAAGTGTATCTCTATTTATAGTCTAAGTTGCTTATGCATTTGATAGAGAATGACGTCAAGGTTATGTGTATGCATGTAGGTTGCCATCTGACACGCACATGAATGGACTGCATGAAATGAAAGTAGCATCGAGTCCAGGTAAGTATTACATTCATACTCTTCTAGAGTTTTCTAAAAGATAATAAAAAGAAAGCAAAACGCTTTTCCTTTACGATGCCTTACGAAACGACACGAAAGATTTTTTACAAAAACATGCTAAGTGTTCAAAGGTATACGTATGTACGACCCTCCTTGGCAGCCCTTTTTTACGCAATCAAAGTATTAGTTGTATGCATGTGAATGGATGACTTTATGCGGTATCTATTGTATATATTACTTGTATGTCCCTATGAACTGATGTTTTAAGGATGCCATGATCTGACGCTTTAAATGATGTCATGAAAGATGATATTTAAGCCCATGCTCTTAAATGATATTTCTCCATGAATGAACTGTTAAATGAAAAGGACTGAAAAGGAAAGGACTGAAAGGATTACTGAATTAAAGGACTAAATGTTTAATGTATGAAAATACGTAACGGCCAAATGAATGAATGAAAAGGGTACCAAAGGAATGGGAAGATTGCAATGCCGGGTAAGTAGTACTGGTAGTACACCCAGTGCTAGCCCCCATGTAAGAGATTCCCAACCCATGGCCATGGGCGGAGTCTGGGTCCAAAGGAAGACCGCTAACCCCAACACACGGGGCGTAACACTGTGTACCAGCCAATGAAAATGATAAGAAAGAATGTACGAATGTATGAATGCAAGAATATGTCGCACTCTTTAAGAAATGAATGCACTGACGAGAGAAACGTTTTACGAAAAGAAAACCCATTTTTAAAGAAAAACCCCGTCCAACGATATTTTCAAATGAACGCAAGTATGCATGTACATATAGTAAGTATGAAATGATGAATGCATGAATGAAAACCTATGTTATTATATTTTAACTGTATGAAGTAATACTTATGAGTCATCGACTCATTTTAGTTTTTATGCATGCCCCTCCCCCCACAGGAACCAAATGAGAAGCATGCGTCAGGACGGACACGGCCCATGGGAAAGAGCACGGAAGCCTAGGCATGAGTGTTAAATGTATGAAAGGCCTTTTTATTGTTAAAATTGATGTTTTTCGCTGTAAACCTCTTTTATTCTCAAATCACATTTTATTTTATAACGTAGAGTCTTGCACCCTGGGTATGGAAGCAAAAAGTTTTAAATTGAACGGTAATTCCCTTCGTCCTTTCTAAAATCTTATAAAAAGTTCCACCACAAGGACGAGCGTTACATCTCAGCCATAAGCAAGGGTCTTTTAAGTAAATTTGGGATAGGGGCCACTATTGGACATGTGACCCAAACTTTTCTTTTAAAAAAATAAATATATATATATATATATATATATATACACAAACATACATAATATATATATATATATGTATGTTTGTATATATTATAATACGCACATAAACATGGCTTATATATATAATATATCAAAATGGTACATTGGAATATATCAGTATCAGAATATTTCGTTTTAGTGCTTAAATCTAACTGATCACCAAAATGAAATTTAAAACTTCACTTTTTAAAGGTTTCGGAATATAGGTTCAAAATAAACAAGTTGGGCTCCGTCTTTATTTAGCTTTTCCATAACCTGAAACTTAAAGCTTTATAACCCATCCTAGGATCCGTAGGTTACATTGATGATCCTAACGATAGAAGAATAGTAAGCCAAGGAAGAACTTCTTACCCTTTTGTCCCAACGGTACTTTCTTTTATAGTAAGGTAGTAGTACCTTTATCTTCTGATGATCTCGCGTACCTTTAGATAAGGCTAAGCACATACCCAATCAAAGTATGAATGCCCTGATTCTGATTTCGACTTCGACCATTGTAAACTCCACTCTGAGTCGGATCCACCCAATCACAACCATCAAATCATAGAATTACAGCCAAATAGCCAAACAAGCAAAATCCCCAAAATCACCCAAATCTGGAAGCAAAGACACCGTCCAATCTAGAGAGTGAGGGACATAGGAAGGATAGAGACAGAGAGGTAGAGGGTAAGAGACAAAGGGTGAGGGACTTAGGAGAAGGAGCCAGCGATGAGGGGTCACAAAAAGGAAAAGCAATGGCGAGGGTGAGGTCGCGAGTGGAAGTGACACGAGAAGAGAAAGAGAGAGGCGGCGACAAGCTGGGGACTTTAGGGTTAGGGTTTCTTAGAAGAGAGAGATCGATGGGGGGATTATACTGAAGTGTCGAAGTGATGAAATCGATCGGGGGGTGTTAAGTTCCTAGGCACGTAAAAAGGCGTCGTTTTACCCTCTAAAAATGATGTCGTTTTACATACTAGTGTGGCTGTGTTGAAATATACAGAATCAAAACAATGCTGTTTTGACTCTGTTTTGGCCTTTTGGGCTGGGCTGCGAGGGTTTTGGACCCCTTTTTTTTCCTAAGCCCTAAACCAATTTTAATTTTTGTTTTAAAAGTTTTTTTATTATGATTTTTATAATTTTTTATCACTAAGTTTAATTGTTAGTATTGATTATTAACAATTACTATTTAGCTAGTTTCTAATTACATGTTTTTTTTTTTTTTTTGAAAAAAGAGAATATAATTTCATTACTTCAAATCAAAACAGTACATGGCTTCTCAAGCAAAGTGACTGACAAAACTTCTGGAGGGCCCTCCTCAATCCATACTGATTCACTATCTAAATACATGCCTAGCTTTGCTGCAACATGAGCAGCTTTATTTCCAGGTCTATTAGTAAACATCAAGCTCCAATCTGCACGTCCCTTCATTAAGAATTGTATGTCTTCAATCAAAAGCCCTTGCCAGGAATGGTTGTTGTTATGACCATTAACACTATCCACTACTGCCTTTGCATCACCCTCGAGCACTACCTGGTATAAGCATAACTCTTGGCACATCTTGATGCTTCTTAAAAGTGCATAGCATTCTGCAGAAAATGCAGAACAAACATGACTTTTTGGAGCTGAAACCACGGCTAGCACCTCACCTCTGCTATTCCTCACCACTATGCCAATACCCATCAGCCTCTTCTCAGAATCAAAGGCAGCATCAAAATTTAACTTATAAAAAGGATCTGCTGGTGGCCTCCATTCTACTGCAGTGATCTGTGGAGGTAGTCTGTCTGCAACATAAATTAATCTCAATTGCGATTCATGAAAAACTTCTACATCATTCAAAGCTGATTTAACTAAAGCAAGTGGACTATTAAAAATGTTTTTAAAGTCAAACAATTCCTTCTAGCCCAGATCTTGTACAAAATAACAACCACTCGATCTAGCTGCACAACATCCAACCTGTTAACCATGTCCAACCATAACAATCTGAAATCCTTATAATCAGAGCTCCATTTGTTTAGTGACTCTCTCTCTCTCCCCAAACATTCATAGCAGCAGAACAATTCCAAAGAACATGAATAACATTCTCCTCATTGCCTTGACAGATAGGACACGATCCATCTTCCGCAATTTGTTTTTTCAGTAACACCTATTTTGTAGGTAGAATGTCAGTAAGTGCCTTCCATAGAATGTGTTTGATCTTCCCTGGGACATGTAACTGCCATAGATTTCTCCATAGCTCTTCTACAGCCACTCCATTCGAAGCTTTACCAACAGACTATTTTGTCATAAGGCAATCCAAGAAATAAGCACTCTTCACAGAGAAAACACCCTTTGCATTTCTCACCCATATCATTTGGTCACTGCCATTCCTCAGATTGAGTGGAATACTACAGATTAGTTGTGCCTCATTGGAGTTAAATACTCCTTCTACTAAGTCAGTCTTCCATGTTAAAGTATCAGCATCAATCAGCTCAGCCACTGTTGAGTCTATAGATAGTCTATTGATAGGAGTTTGAACTCGATAAGTAAGAGGCTGTGGAAGCCATCTGTCATGCCATACTTGAATACTATGTCCATTCCCGACCCGCCACACTACCCCTTCTTTGACCAAATTAATAGAAGACCAAATGCTTCTCCATATGTGAGAAGGAGAATAACCTGGCTTAGAGTCCAAAATATTACAATTTTGGAAATATTTCCCTTTGTAGATCTGTGCCACCAAGGAATTTGGTGCTTGAAGTAATCTCCAAACTTGTTTAGCCAATAGGGGCCCTATTAAAACTAGTTAGATTCCTAAAACCAAGGCCTCCTTTATTTCTTACTTCCCGTAGTCTTGCCCAACTCCTCCAATGAATACCTTTACCTGTTTTCTTGTGACTCCACCAGAATCTAGAAATCATAGCTTCTATTTCTTTTAACAAAACAAATGGTAAGCTAAACACACTCATGGTGTATGTCGGAATAGCTTGCAAAACACTCTTAATAAGAATTTCCTTTCCTGCTGTCGATAACATTTCTGTTTTCCAGCTATTAATTCTTCTCCAAACCTTCTCTTTCAAACATCTAAAAGTGTTGTACTTAGACCTACCTACCATTGTAGGTAAGCCTAAATACTTGTTGTAATTGCCACATAGTACCCCATTTGTAGACTCAATGATCAACTCCCTTGCTGCAGTGATAGTATTTGAACTAAAGAGTATAGACGTTTTTTGCTTGTTCATAGTCTAACCTAAAGCACACTCATACTGCCACAGGATCTGTTCTATGTGACTCCACTCCTCTTGCTTTGCTTTACAAAAATTGACATAATCGTCTGCAAAGAGTAGGTGATTAATGGGCATGCCTCCCCTAGAAACAGCAACACCCTTAAGAAGACCATTTCTCTCAGCTTGTTGGAATAAAGAACTGAGGCATTCAGCACATAGGAGGAATAAATAAGGAGACAATGGGTCTCCTTGTCTAAGGCTTCGAGAAGGGAAAATAATGTTACCTGTAACCCCATTTACCTTAACAGAATAAGTAACAGATTTTACACAAGTCATTATCAAGCCTGTCCACTTGTTACCAAATCCCAATTTCAACATCATGGCTTCCAAAAAATCCCACTCCACCCTGTCATATGCTTTGGACATATCCAATTTAATGGCCATACTTCCCACCTTACTTTTTTGTCGAGACTGCATAGTATGAAAGAGTTCATAGGCTACCATAATATTATCAGTTATGAGCCTACCTGGGATAAAATCACTTTGGTTCCATGAGATAACCGTAGTCAGCACTTTTTTCATTATGTTTGCCAAGACTTTTGAAATTCGCTTATATAATACATTACATAAGCTAATTGGTTGAAAATCATGCATAGAGGAAGGAGAATTAACTTTTGGCACCAAAGCAATCAAAGTATGATTTAGTCCTGTAGGCATAATTCCATTGCTCAAGAACTCCGAGACAGCATTAGATACATCTGTTCCCACAATATCCCAGTGATCTAAAAAGAAACCAGCACTAAACCCATCTGCCCCAGGAGATTTAAAAGGAGACGTTTGTTTTAAGCAAATAGTACATCCGCACTTGAGAAACCCCTCTCCAAATCTAGTCTCATGTCATCAAAAATTCTAGTGTCCACTCCTGCTAAACACTGCAAAATGATATCTCTAGGAGGATGAGTAGAAAGAAATACCTGAGAAAAGTGCTTCCCAAAGCCAAGCAAAATTTCTCCAGGTTCTGTCAAAAGCACCCCTTCAGTAGTGACAACTTTTTGGATTGAATTTTTCTTCTTCCTCTGATTGACACATGCATGATAAAACTTAGTGTTACGATCCCCCTTTTCTAGCCAATGTTTCTTTGCCCTTTGCTTCCATTTAATATCCTCTTGATCCAAAAGAAAATCGACATCCTTCTGAAGCTATTTCTGAGCAGTCATTGAACACGGGTCTTCATTTTGTTGAAGCTGATCCAACAGTATTGATTTTTCCTTTATGACTTTAGTTCTCTCACTATCCAAGTTCTTGCTCCATTTCTTGAGTTCTTTACTGCAATACTTTAGCTTGGACTGCACAGTATCTAACATTTTGGTCCCCACAGTTCCATTTCGCCATTCTGATGCTACTAAAGCACTGCAACCAGCTTCTCTACTCCAATTATATTCATACTTGAAACTGCTAGAACCCCAGCTTTGAACTGCACTGCCCGAACCCCATTCAAGTAGAATAGGTCGATGATCAGAGCAAATAGCTGCCAGAGATTCAACCCTATACTGACTATTACCATCTATCCAGTTCTGAGTAGCCAGAACTCTATCAAGTCTCTCCTTGATGTAAGTAGCATCTCCATGACGATTACTCCACATGTACTTCTCCCCTCTCCAGCCCAAATCATGTAACCGTCCTTGTTCTGAAACTTGTCTAAACAACTCCATTTGATTCTCACTTCGCACACTGCCTCCCACCTTCTCATCATTGGGGAGAATCTCATTGAAATCTCTAATGACACACCAGCTTGATAGAATAGTTTTAAAAGATTTTAATAAATCCCAAGATCTTCTCCTCTGACTAGCCTCTGGATGACCATAAAAACAAGTAAGCAACCATTTATTCTCGCCATGAGCATCTGAAACCATAACATTAATATGCCTACTAGAGTAATTAAGCAGTTCGATATTTTTATCATGTTTCCACATAAGCATAAGACCACCACTCCTGCCAATAGCATCCACCCCCAAGCAATTGTCATACCTTGCTTTTGTTGCTATTAATCTTGCACGCTGAACTGATAGCTTCGTCTCCATAACAAATACCACCTCGGGCCCTTTAGCCTTCACTATGGAGCAAAGGCTTTGAACTGTTCAGGGGTTCCCAAGCCCCCGACAGTTCCAACTTAGAATTTTCATAATGCTTGGCGGGGCTGACACATAGCCTCCGCCAAATCATTTTGTGGATCCCCCTCAAGTCTTCCTTTCTTCAAGCATATTGTATCTGGGAACAATTCTTCATCTTCATCAACCAATCTTTTCCTACCAGATTGAGAAGTAGGCAGTAAAGCAGACTTGCCTTGAAGATGGGCCCGTCGCTTCCACTTGCACCCCTTGTCTGTAGGCACTGAATAGGATCACTTTCACTCACCTGTGCTACCTGCTGATTGGTTGATGTATCTAACACAGAAGCCGTTAAGTCCATTGAGACTTGGGATGCAGGACTACTGGGCCTTCCCCCTTTGTGTTGTAACCTATTGGGCTTCTTAACCAAATCCAAAGAAGCTAGTTGGACAGGTCGTGAAAGCCCATCATGGCCCTTCTTTTGTATCGTGTTTTCAACAGAAGTTTGCAGGTTAAAAGGAGTAGCATGCACACTACTATCAGTCTCATTTATCCGTTATTTTGAAAGTGCCGCACTTTCAGATTCCTAAGGTAAAGTTGGCTCATTCTCGAATTTCATACCTGAAAACTTGCTACTACCAAAACAGAATCCACAATCATTCAGCACCTGCTTATCCTTTCCCCCACTATCCAATTGTTGAACAGTAGTTGACCCCTCTCTGAGATTCATGCCTCTAAAATTGCCACTACCATGACCACCTACCCCCTCATTCTGCACTGATTGCAACTCCGCCACCACCGTAGGCTGATGAACATGCTCCTTCATCACCACACCACCGTCTCCCTCCTTTGTGCCCTCCTTTGCAACAGGAGACAAAGGAGGTACCCCCATCCGCACGAAGCCATGCACCAAACTGCATAGATAAGTTATCATCCATGACGAATCCTGGTCCACTTTTAGAACAACCAGCATCATCATGAACCAGCCATCCACACTTGAAACAGATCTTTGGAAGTTTCTCATATTGAAAAGGCACCCATAGCTTCCCACCTATCAAGTGAATAAATCTCCCACGAGCAATAGGTTTAAACAGAGGCATATCAATTTTCACTCGAAGAAATCTTCCCCACCCTACACCATCATCCGTTGCATCCACCTCTAAAACCTTGCCAACAGAGGCACCTATCTGCTCTCCACATTCCTTTGTCATCGTCCCCAGAGGTAGGTTATGCATTTGTAACCAGAAGATCTCAGATTCGAACTTAATCTGAGTGGGTTGTAGCCTACCATCATAAGGACGTAGGGGAAACATCATATTATCAAAAAGCCAAGGCCTGCCTTTTAAGATTCTGTTCTTATCTGCATGCGTTTCAAAAGTTACTACGAAAACATTCTTCTCCACCTCTTAGAATACAACCCTTTTGCTAATCCTCCAGATTTTAGCCATCGTATTTGAAATAAGATCTTTCCCTATAACACGATCACTGCATACTTTCCCAATGAGACTACGTTCACCTTTACATAATACTTCCTCTTCTTCCTCAACAGGAAACTTGAGGACTACCTCCTCCTCCGAAGAGAGGCGTAGTTGTTTCCATCGAAACTCCAAATCTTCCATCTTGCGTAGCTTTGCCACACACACTCCCTTCGAAATTTGAAAACACCACCTCTAAAATCACCAAAGGCAAAACAAGAGAGGAGAATATAAAGTACGTATAATAAGTATCCATATAATTACATGTTATTATACTATAGTATTACATGTTATTAGCTCATTATAATATTTTATATTCATGTCTAACTTATTCCTATTATGGACTTGTACTATAGTATTTACTTACATGTTATTATACTAAACTTAAAGTATTACATGTTATTATATTAGTTTCTAACTTATTTCTAACCTAATTATATACTAGACTTAGTATTATATGTTATCATGCTAGTGTTATTATATATTAGTATTACATGTTATTACATTAGTTATTATATATTACTATTACATGTTATTATATATTACTATAACATTATACTTGTGTTATTATACAGTAGTATTACCTGTTATTATAAATTTATAGATTAGTGTGTATACATTGGTGTTACATGGTAGTCATGATATAATGTTTACATATACTAAAATATTATTAGTTTATTTATATTATTTTATAATAATTAGCTCATACTACTTATTAGTATATTATTGGGGTTAACTAACTATATAAGTTCTAGTTATCTAAAATATATCATTGATATATAGAAAAAATGCATGTATTTTTATAACATATGTACAATATCTAAGTTCTAGTCGAAGGGTAAAGTCAGAGTTAGAGTCGGACTATCCGAGTTGGATTGGAGTGGAGTCGGAGTCGGCCCGATGCCACCTTCGACTCCATCTTTGACTCCGACTCCAACTTTTAACTAAAAAAATGACTTCGATTCTAAGAGTCGGATTTTTAGATTTTTGCTCAACCCTACCTGTAGACAGCATACCTCATGTCAGTGACGAATCTTAAGGGGCAAAGGGGGCCTCTCCCCTAATATATATATATATATATATATATATATATATATATACACGAATCTTAAGGGCCAAAGGGGGCCTCTCCCCTAATATATATATATATACAAAATGTATTTAAGAAAACATATGTAGAAAGAGAAGCAGGAGTTTCCCTCCTTTACAGGATTTTTATTTTTTATTTTTTTTATACAAGTACTTGTCAAAATAATTTTCCGTCAAACAAGTTTACGCTCTTAAACTGTTGTAAAAGCAATTTTAAAGATTCTTGTAGTAAAAGAACATTAAAATGTGGTTTCTTTTCAATCCTACATATAGCTCTATTCCCTATGAACATATATATATATATATATATATATATATATATTCATTAATTCATGTAAACATAATTTTCTTTTTTCGATTAATTTTGTTACATATATGGTTAAATCAGTTGCACATTATTTTTTAAGTTGTTCAAGAACCATTTTCTTTTTATTTTTTATTTTGAAAACTTATGTCAAACAATATGGGCAAGTCGATCAAAAACCTTACATCATAAATATCATTAATACTATGTTTCGAAATAAAATAAACGGAACGAGTTTTTCCTGCAATGAACATTATAATTAAGACAAGATTATTAATGTTAAGTTTATTTTTTATTTTGCATTCAAACTTGTAACTCATCAAATATTTACTTAGGTACACTTTTCGTTAACTTTTAATTTTTGCACTGTACAAACTTTTATATATATTCAGCCCCTATATAAGAATTATAGTTTCGTCCTTGCGGCCTGTTGTATTAATATTGTCACATGAATAGGCAAGGGTTTTTTTGTTTTTTTCAAAGGAAGAAGACATAACCCACAAATTTTATTGATTACCTTCATTTATGATGAATGAATATCATATTACACAACAAATCTTTAGGGGTAACAATAAAAAGTCTGAAAACTAAGATTTGAAAAAAGAGAGGTTGTTTGGATGTTGAGATGGTTTCCTCGATCTCATCCTATCTTATCTCTTGATAACATGATCTTAATATCCAAAGACCATTCAAATATACACTTTTCAATTTCAAATTTTTAAAATTTCATCTAATCATTACCTAATCATTACAACTTTCCCAAACATTCAAACAAAACACAAAAAAAAAAAAAAAAATCAACTTCTTCAAATTCCAAAACAAAAATAATATTAAAAAATTATATTCCTAACAATATTTTAACTTTATAATATTTTTATTCAATTTCTTTCCTCTCATTTCCCAAAACCCATAAAACATCATAACACAAACTATTTTACTACTATTCACAGTGTAAGGGGATTTTTCCCACTTCACAAAACCCACTAGACCTCGACCCAATACCTGGCCCAATGGTTCCAAGATCATTCATGAAGCAAGACGTCTACAAGGGAAAGTAGTAGGTGGCTGGTGAGACTGACCCACCCGACATCGCTCGGCCACACTTTGGTCATGGGAACTTATACAAGACATAGTGGGAAACATGGAGGACCCTTGATCCTCTGACATGGGAACATCAATGGAGCACAAAGGATGAAGCAAGGTCAGAGAACCACACTGCATTAATGGCGCCACTACCCGAGCTACAAGCCACATTAATGGTGCGATCGCATAGCTACGCCGCATTAAAAAACTCTGCCACAAGGAACAGTAAGAAAGGCATGGACTTCGTAAAGACAAACACGATCTACCCCCTCCCCAGACCCTGGTATAAATAGCAAGTCTCAGGTATGAGAAACACTCTCTGATCCCAAAACTATTTCACTTATTTACAAACTTCCAGGAGAATTTACTGAGGAGCCAGTCATGGAACATGAATCTGAGACTGCTCCCCTTGTATCTTATTAGTTGACGCCCCTGATTTTATGACCAGAATACCCTTTCATCTAAATCTCGCTCTGTTAGGTTTTGTTTGACTGTGTGTCGTATGGCGGCCGCCAGGGCTTTTCCTTGGCCATCGGCGACGGCTGGTCGGCTACGTACGTTTGCTGAGTTGGTGGCTTATTCACCGCAACCGTTACCTAAGATTGAAGTTCTGTTTCATCCAGCTAAAGTCATAGATGATCAAGTTTGTGTTCTGTTCTCCAAGGAGGAAATTGAAAAATCTGCTGCCCCATTTCGATTTTCCATAGTCCTTAAATTTCTTAGGCAACATCCGTCCCTTGATGCAATCAGAATGTTCATCCGAAATCGCTGGGGGTTGAGTTCGCAGCCGATAGTTTCAGCAATGAGGAAGCCTAGGAATGTGTTCATGTGTTTGAGTAACGAGGCTGACTTTGTGAAGGCCTTGTCGAGGGAGGCTTCTGATGTAGATGGGTTCCCATTTTGAAGGTTTCATTGGCATACGGGATTTGATGAGGAAATAGAGCCCTCTTTGGTACCGGTGTGGGTATTCCTCCCTGGTTTACCACCTAACTTCTACTATGAATCATTTGATGAATATCACAGCCCTGTTGGGTCGATTTTTGCGTTGAGATAATGCCACCAAATGTGCGACGAGAACTGATGGGGCACGAGTTTGCTTGGAATTAGAAGCAGCTAAGGAACCAGTTAGGAAAAATTGCATTGGAAATCCTCATCATGCCTCAAGTTTCTATATTGACATTGAGTATGAGATGCTCCCGGCATTTTGCTCTAAATGTTCTACCCAAGGGAATAACTTAAAGACATGCAAATGGATGGGTGGTGGCACTAAGGCTGCTGATAGAAAGAAAAAGGGGATTGAAAAGGAAATGGAGAAGATGGTGAATATTTGGAAGCGTAAGACAGCTATGGAAGTTACGCCGAATGAGGTAATGGAACTTACTTCTGCGCCAAATGATAAGTTCTTATCCTTGTCAACTATAGATGATTCGAGGTCTGAATTGCCTGTGAATGTTGTTGTTGTTAATGTGGGAATGGAGGCAATGATGGATAGGGACCTGGCTAGTCCTAGTTACACTAATGTGCAAGATTCTAATGAAAATTGTGCTGCTAAAGAATTACTTGTGTTTGGTAGTCAGGACTCGATGGAAGAGGGTCATGCACTCATTAGCATGGGTGACTTGCAGGATGTTGAATTGCATGCTAATTTATCTGTTTTGAATGTTTTGGTGGCTGGAAATATGGATATCACTGTGGACATTCCTAGTTCTTTGAAAGTGCATTTTTGTGGTGGAGTTTGTGAAGATATAGAAACAGAGTTGGTAGAGTCGGGTATTGTGGCCGCAAGTCATGATGTGGATTCAAGGTGTTCTTCGATGGTGATGGTGCCATGTGGTATGATGATGCATGAAGTGTTAGTTGAGACAGTGGTAGAGGATGGGGCGTTACATGGTCCTACAGAAGAGATGGGGTCCTTGGCTATTATGATTCTAGTTGATGAGTTACCACCGAATGGAGTGGTCGAAGATTATGTCTCAGAGCCAGATGAAGAAAGGGCAAAGCATCTGTGTAAAAATAAAGACTATCCCTCTAATGGGGGTGCTATAGCAGCTAAGAATGTTGTTAAAGGTGGAAGATTTCTCAGAAGCTCATCTCGGGTCCCTAGCAAGCCCGTTTGGATGAATTTATGATCTGTCAACCGCTCTTTTGGAATATCCGTGGGATTCGATCGTCACGGAGAAGACTTTGTAAGTTGGTGAGGAAATTCCAGGTAAATTTTCTTTTGTTAGCTGAGCCTTTTGTTGATGAAAGTAACCTGGAAGATTTGAAAAATTGTTTGAAGTTTGATTATGGGTTTTCTAATCAAAGCGTTGGTGGGAAATTATGGCTGCTATGGAAGGATGGGTTAGAGGTTTCGGTTAGTCAATTTAGTAATCAACATGTGTATGTCTTGCTTAAGGTTGACTCACGCAATATTGTGGTTTCTGTGGTCTATGCAAAATGTAATCATTTGGAGAGGCGAGAGCTGTGGAGGCTGTTAAAGTTGGATGTAGTGCAAGATACCCCTTGGCTATGTCTTGGTGATTTCAATATTATTTGTGGGGATGATGAACATAGTGGTGGTAGACCCCAGTCTAGAATTGCAATGGATGAGTTCAATGATCTTATTGAGGCATGTGGGTTAACGAAAATGAAATCAATGGGGCCAAGATTTTCTTGGTGTAATGGGCAGAGCGGCTTGGCTAGAAACTGGTCGAAACTAGACACATGCCTACTAAATCCTTTGGCTGTGGACTTGTTACCTGACGCTTTGTGTAAGTATTTGCCTCACTCGATTTCGGATCACTCTTCGATGTACTTTGTCTTAAAGAGGCAGGCATGTAGATATGGGCTTTCTTCGTTTAAATTCCAACAAATGTGGGCGTCTCATGAGAATTTTAGAGAGGTTGTGCAAGGCTCTTAGCAGGTTCAAGTTGCTGACGTGGGGTTCTTTCGGCTTGCTGCTAAATTAAAAAAGTTGAAAGTGGTTTTAAAGGATTGGAATCGTAGAGTCTTTGGGCACACTGAGACAAATATTAATGATTTGGAGAAGCAAATTGAACAACTTGAAAGTTAGTTGCAAGCTAATTTTTCTGAGGAAGTTGAGTCTGAATTATTAATTTCCAAGGAAGAGCTTGCAGTTTGGCTTCTCAGAGAAGAGACCCGGCTATCACAAAAGGCTAAAATTGGGTGGATGGAGAAGGGCAAGGCCTCCGCGCAATTTTTTTAAATGTTTGCTTCTATGAATAAGCTGATTGTGCAGGAAATTCGACTCCAAGATGGTTCCTGTTTAAATTCTCCACAGGCTATCCATGATGGGGCTATGGATTTCTGGAGTGACTTCCTTAAGGAAAGACCAAAGAGGGATCCCCCGAATTTATCTTTGTTTGTGCAGAATGTTGTTTTGGAGGAGGAAAATAATCTTCTCCTTCACCTCCTTTCAATCCAAGAGGTGAAAGAGGCTATATTTTCTATTCACGACTGAAAGTAGCCTAGGTCCAGATGGATTTGGTTATGGGTTCTACTGTTCGTGTTGGGATATTGTGGAGGCTGATGTGGTGGGAGTAGTAGGGGAATTATTTTAAAGGATCTCCATTACCCAGATTCTATTCGGCTTCTTATATTGTGTTACTTCTGAAAGTGCAAAACCCAACTGGGTTTGACAAATTTAGGCCCATCAGTTTGTGTTCCGTGATCTATAAGGTCTTTTCCAAAATTCTGGCTCGTAGATTGTCGCCTATTTTGAATAGTATTATTTCACTGGAACTGGGAGTTTTCTTACCTGGAAGAAGTATATTTGAGAATATTACTCTGGCACAAGAGATGATTCAATTTATGAATAAGCGGGTTCGTGCTGGCAATGTCCTAGTCGAAGTGGATATGGCTAAAGCGTATGACAGGGGTTTCTTATTACAGGTTATATCTTCATTTGGTTTTGGCTCTTGGGTTTGTGAGTTGATTAGGCAATGTATTTCCACGCCATGGTTCTCTGTGGTTATGAATGGCACTATGAAAGGCTTCTTCCCCAATAGGCGTGGTTTGATGTCACAACCCCGCCCCGGGAAGGGCAGGATTGCGACGTACGTACCTGTCCTTTTTCTTTTTCTTTTCTTTCTTTCATTTTTTCTTTTTCTATAACATGCGGTCGGCATAGACATGACACGCGTGTATTCTAAATTTGTAATTTAATAAAGGGAACACCTGATAGACATGCTTTTCAACATTCATCCATAAAAGACTCTAAGAGTCCATCGTACATTCATAAAACATATCCTATCATTCATAAACATAATTGTTCTAGTTAGGGAAGGTCCTAAGCTTCTGCCTCTCCCTCTGCAGTAGTGCCTTGCTCCACATCCTTTTCATCATTACCTGGACATTTAAAACATTTAAAACAAAATGAGTCGAAAACTCAGTAAGTAGTACACCATGCAGTGAACATACTAGGCATCTATTCCTTTCTTTTGAAGACATGCATACATAAACATTTTTGACAATTCTTGATAATGCTTTCATGCATAACAGGTTAAGGAATAAGTCATACTTTCATGTATAAACATTTCTTTGCTTTCATGCATAAACATTTCTTAGCTTTCATGCATAAACATTCCTTAGAAATATCTTTACTTTACGTTTCACTTTCTTTGGCCAGTACACACTATTATGCCCAGTGTGCTGGGGTTAGCGGTCTTCCTTTGGACCTGGATTCCGCCCATGACCACAGGTTGGGAATCCCTTTTATGGGGGGCAGCACTGGGTGCACTACCAGTACTACTTACCCGGCATTGCAATCTGCCCATTCCTTTGGTACCATTTTCATTCATATGGCCGTTACGTAGCTTCATACATTAAAGCATTCATTCATTCAGTCCTTTCTTTCTTTCAGTCCTTTCATTCATTCATGTCAGTCCTTTCAGTCTAATTCATTTAACAGTTCATTAATGGAAAATATCATTTAAAAGCATAAACTTAACATCATCTTTTCATGTAACAGTGCATTCATGAAGAAACATCACTTTTTAAAGCATGAGCTTAAACATCATTTTTCATGGCATCCATAAAGCGTCAGTTCATAGGGGCAATTTAACATCAGCTCATAGGGACATCTTAAAACATTTTCCTCACATCATTTAAAGCATTAGTTCATAGGGATATTTTATAACACTTTATTCGCGTCATTGAAAGCATAAGTTCAGAAGGGCATTTTATAACTTGTTTAAAGCATCACCTGAAGCATAAGGCATGAGACATTCATTTTCTTTCCTTTGCAATCAAAACATTTTCATCATCTTTCTTACTTTGATGCACATGCATTTTCATGAAAAGATACATTTTCATGCTATACTACTACATATAGGAATAATCAATAAGTTTATTGAGAGAGCATGTATGGAAACCTCATGACTTAGAACCTACGTGCATGCATTACCTTATACACATACACACAATTATAATCGATAGGGTGCTTAACAGGGGCTATCGAGAAAGGGCTTATACATACTATATTCATTTACTCCTTTCTTTAGAAGAACATTTGCAATAACAGAGAGATACATTCTTTCATAAAGAAAACTTGGTGTAAGAAGCATGGTCATAACTACTTACCTCTATGCTCCTCGATACTTCCATCATCAATATTCCTATTCCAATAAATAGCATAAGCGTGTTAATACTCATACAATATTATTTAGCCCTCCCTTTAAAGGAGAAAGCCACGATATTACAATCTAACGTCCCTTCTATGCTTAACATTAACCCAAATGACTACTCCTCACCTCAACTGATAAGAGAAATAACTTAAGTATTAAGACATGCTAGCTGTCCATGGAAAGGCTATTTTAAAAGCCTACATGAAAAGTAGTTAAGAATTTATAAGCTTCATGCTAGGTTTCTTTGGTTCAAGCTCACTTTGGGTTATGGTCATTAGGATATAAAATCTGGAATTCTCGACAACGGGCTTTAAAATAGATTTAGGCATTTCAAGTAGGCTAAACAAGTTTAAGAAACATGCCCTTTAAATCAACCTGTGGTCCCTCATTATAAAAAGGTTAGTTCATCAATATTTTGGACTCTTGGGTTAGGTAGAATTTAACCAAATGAGGGACAACATAAATGGGCTATTTTTATGGCATGACATGGACTTAGAAATACTTGGACAGCTTTGCATATCATAATACCGCATGCACAATTAATCCCTTATATCTAAACTAACTAAGCTATAACCTATTCACATAAGCAATATATTAATTAGTTTAGATAGAACCTCCCATTAAAATTAAAGTAATATAAAGTATAGCAAAGTTACTCATTAAGAAACTTTAAAATCTTTAAGCACTTAAACTTATGTTTTACCCACTTAATATCTTTAAAAGCAAGATATAAAATTATAGAACCAAGCAAAACCTTTAAATCGAATCTCTAGCATCCTAAAAATATATTACCAACCAAATCTCAACACAAGGCACATGATACCAACATATATAATTTAAAATCACTATAATCATCTCCTATGACTAAACCAAGTTTAATAACAAAATAACGTTTTCGAAATATAGGAAAATACATAGCAAAACAACTATAATACCATTCGGTTTGGACCAAAAAGAGGGCATACATATTTATTTACAATATAGGAAATTAACTACATCAAAACATAAGCTAAAACAACATAGTAAGCTTCCAAAATCACACTAAAATCGAATGAGTCAATTTAGAATTTTACCTTAAGCTCTTAGCCCCTTTCAAGAGGCAAGATAGAGGACCAAATAGTGGTAAACCCGTGTGGATGAAGAGCAACACAATATCACTATTTTAAACCCCAAAATCGAAACATCATGGGTAAGAAAATGGTGAAATTCGAAACCCACATGTAAATCATACTAGGGAATAATTTAAAAGTCTATTACCTTCAATATTTCACCATTTGGAAGATAAAACCAAATTTTAGTTCCAAGCTTTGAGGCAAAAACCGAAAATGAGTAGGGAGGGAGTATACTCGTATGGCTTGAAGAGGACAAGAGAAAATATTTTTCTTCTTCCCTTGCTATGGAGTCACAGGGCTTGAAGGTGATGAGATTAACTTGCTTTCTTGAAGATGGAAAGAGAAGAGGAAGGAAATAAGTGAAGGTTGGCTATGGCTTGCTTGGAGAGGAAGATGAAGTTTTTCCATTTTCCTTGGGTGTAGATTGACGGGTAAGTGGGAAGAAAGGAAATTGATTTTCAACTCTTACCTTTTGGTGTTGCTTTGGATGATAGGTGTGAGGTAAGGTCAATTCATTAGCTTCCTTGGGAAGCTTATGAGTCAAAGGCTTAATGGCTTTCCTTAGAAGCCTTATACGGGTGAAAGGGTGGGGGAAACTTTTGCCTTGGTCAAAGCTTATCATCTAAGCTTGGAAGATGGATGGCGGAGATCAATCCACCTCAAGAATGCTTTCCACCTACCAATCCAATGGTAGAGATTAATTGGGCCATTTTCTAAATAAATGAAATTGAAGGACTTAAGAAAAAATATTTCAAAGTCTTAAAAATAATACCCTTGATTTATTTTAATAAACCATATTTTAAAATAAAACATACTCATCTTAAAATAACATAATTGGAAGTAATAAAAATATTTATCTCAAAATATTAATAAAATGACGTAAGGACCTATGTAGTAGGACTCGGGTATTACATTTGAGGCAGGGGGACCCTCTGTCTCCTTATTTATTTATTCTTGTGGAAGAAATGTTATCTAGATTGTTAAAGTATAAGTTTGGAAATGAGATGATTATTCCATTTTCCCATCCTCGGGGTGCTCCTCTTATATCGCATTTATTGTATGCGGATGACATTGTTGTGTTTGCTAATGGTGGAAAGTCCTCGCTTCGTGTTATCAGGGACAGTTTTGCTAAGTATGAAGATTCGTTTGGTAAGGTTGTGAGTAGAAAGAAGTCTTTGATTTTCTTCCCGAAGAATTTTACGAGTGCAAAAAAAAAAAAAAGTGCTTTGAGAATTACTTCTTTCTCCGAGTGCTCTTTTCCGGTCAAGTACTTAGGCGCGCCTTTGGTTTCAGGTTCGGCTGAAAGTTTTGATGATTTAATGCACCGGATCTGTGGCCTACTCGAAGGATGGCACAAGAAGTTTCTATCTTCTGGGGCTCACATCTTGTTGTTAAGGCATATTGTGGCAAGTATCCCCATTTACCTATTCTCTGTTTTGTATGCTCCTAGCCTCAATCAACTCACAAGTAATTTTTTCTCGGGTTCCATTAATGGTATGCCAAAAAAGAAGTGGGTTTCTTGGGTCAAGGTGTGCAACCCGACTCTTGAAGGGGGCATGGGACTAAGAAAATTTGAATATGTGCAGGTATCACTTTCCATGAAGTTTGCATGGAGTTTATTAACTCAAAACTCAGTTTGGGTTAATTTTTTAAAGGCAAAATATGTCAAGGATAGTCATGTCTCCTTGATTGATGCCAGCAAAGGCTCTTTATTCTGGTAGAGAATAGTAGCAGTGTTACCTAAGGTGTTGGATAACTCCTTGTGGAAGTTAAGGGATGGTCGGGTTTCCTTCTGGAGGGATAACTGGTTGAAGTCCGCTCCTCTTATCAATTCCTGTGAGATCTCGGAGCTCCCTTTCCTCACAATAAGGGAGTGTCAAATTTCAAAATTGGTGGGATGTGGAGCTACTTCGAAGACTAGTGGGGGATTCTAAGCTTGAGGAAGTTATGGTATCTTTAGGTGAGCATGAGGATGGGGCTAATATTCTAATTTGGAAACCGTCATTGAATGGTAATTTTTCTTCGAAATCGGCTTGGGATTGTATTCGTGTTAGGGCCCCAAAATCTGAATGGGCTCTTTGGATTTGGCACACAGCGCTTCCAAAGAAATACTCGGTTACATTGTAGAAGGCTTTAAATTTTTGCCTCAATGTGGATGCGCGTATTAAAGATGTGGGCATTCTCGTGGTTTCTAAATGTGAGTGTTGTGAACGGGGTTGTATAGAAGATCAAGATCATGTATTGGCCACTGGCTCGCTAGCAACGGAAGTTTGGCGCAGGGCGTCTCTGAGTTTGGGGATGCCTTATGATTCCTCTAGGCCTTGGAAAGCTACTATGGAGCTCTGGTTTAGACGGGCCTCACACTCTTCCCAAAAAGGTACATTGCTTGCTTTGATACCAATTATCTTAACTTGGTCCCTTTGGGTGTGGCGGTGCAAGGCTCGTATGGAAGGGAAAAAAGTTTCTCTGCAGTCATTGTGGTGCGCAATTAAGGCAGCAATTGCATGGGTGGGATTGCGCTTGAGGGCGACTAAAAAAGGAAAAGATGGTGATGATTAAATATTGGCTACCTTTCCTATTTCGGTTAAAGCTCCTTTACGTAAACAAGTCTGCTTGGTAAAATGGAATAGACCGAATAGGAGATGGTTCAAATTGAATGTGGATGGGAGTTTGTTGGGAAATCCGAGTTGCATGGGGGAGGGTGGCCTTAAAGAGTTGTCTCATGGCGCTAATAATGAAGCGGAATTATTAGCTCTTTATTATGGGCTCCAGCATTGTAAGGAATTGGAGCTGCATCGAATTGAGATTGAGCTGGATTCTTTACTTGTGGTAAAATGGTTGGAGAATGGGCGATGTGGTGTGTGATACCTTGAAGACTATTGGGAGGAAATCCAAAAGATCTTGTCCAGTTTGTAAGTCAAGATAAGTCATGTTTATAGAGAAGGAAATTCAAGAGCTGATTTTCTTTCTCAGTCTCGAGTCATCAGTCTAGTACGTGGAATACTTTTGGTGACATTCCGTGGAATTTAAGTGTGGATAAAATTGGTCTCCCCTCTTTGAGATCTTAATTTGGTAGGTTGTTGGTTGGCTCAAATGGAGTCTCAAAGTTGTTAATTGGTCTGCAAGACATAATATGAGCGTCAGATGCTTTTATTTAGGTTGGTTGGTTTTTTCAGGCTTTTTAGTTGTTGTTTGTTTTTACCTGGTTTTATTGGCTTCTTTTGACACTTGGTTTTTGGATTAGGTTATAGTGTTTTTCTTGTAATCCCCAAGTGTAATGATGTTACCACGGCATTCCTCTGCTACAAGTGAGGATTAATTAATAAACTTGGGACAGAGCCGCTATGTGTGGCTACCGGCTCTTTCAAAAAAAATTAAAAAAGAAAGAGGAGGAGGATTTATTGACTTTGGCATTGGAAACTCCCCGACCCCAAGGCTGCCTTCTCCCAAAGGCCCAAGTTCTAAAAACCTGAGTTGCTAGAACCTTGTCCAAAGGCGTGCGAAATACGACATTAACAATGGCGCCGTCTGTGGGATCGTTATAGATCTTCCGTGTACTTTGTATGAGCATGGAAGATGGCCAGCAAAATAACCAAATTCCCTAGATTGGAGGGGACGCCATGAAAGAAGGATGGAACACCTTGCGAGGAGATACCTCTGAATGACGGGGTAAGCAAGATATGCCCTATGGTGGATGATTGAACCTTGCCACTACCTCCCAACTGTGCACCAGCCGAAGATGAGGTCCGAGATGAGCAGAGCCTCAGGAAGGCAAAACCAAACGTGCCGTTGGAACTCGTTCCCCCAACCTAAACCGACCAGAAGCCCTGGCACGGATCAGTAGTGAAATGACATTCGAGGCTCAGAGCGCCATGCAACAACTCATCGCCGAGCACTAGGACGTATTTGCCTGGAGCCAAAAGGACATTCCTGGAATAGCCCCAAAATCATATGCACATCCTTAAAGTAGACCCAAAGACCAAAGGAGTGAAGTAGAAACGTCGTAGTGTTAGTGCAGAAAAGAACGTCGCCATAGTTGAGGAAGTGGACTGCCTGTTAGCTACTGGATTTATCCAGGAAGTCCACTACCCAGAATGGTTGTCCAATGTGGTACTCATAAAAAAGCCAAATGGAAAATCGAGAATGTGCATCGACTTCACCGACCTCAACAAAGCATGCCTAAGGGATAGCTTCCCACTCCCTGCATCAACTAAATTGTCGACTCCACGGCGGGCCACCGTATGCTTAGCTTCATGGATGTCTATTCTGGGTACAACCAGATTAGCATGAACCCCAAAGACGAAGAGAAGACTTCCTTCATCACCGACTGAGGCCAGTATTGTTACACGGTGATGCCTTTTGGGCTAAAGAATGCGGGTGCCACCTACCAACAGCTGGTCAATTGCATGTTCAAAAATCAAATTGGAAGGAACATGGAGGTCTACGTGGACGACCTGTTAGTTAACGGTGGGACTCTAAAGTAGCACCAGAACGACCTAAGGCAGTACCAAATGAAGCTGAACCAGACAACGTGCACCTTCGGTGTCAAATCGAAAAAGTTCTTAGGATTCAAAGTGTCAGAACATAGAATCAAAGCCAACCCCGAGAAAGTGGAGGCCATCCTCAACATGGCCCCACCCCGAAACATAAATGAGGTACAAAGGCTGGTCGAGCAAGTGGCAGCACTCAACAGGTTTGTGTCAAGGTCTACCGACAAGTGCTTGCCTTTCTTCAAAATCCTACTGAAGGCACTGGTATGGGATGGTAAGTGCGACCTAGTATTCGAGGCCCTCAAAAAGTACCTCACGAGCCCCCTGCCCCTCAGCCAACCCCGATATGGGGAGACGCTAACCCTCTACCTGGCAGTCTCCCCTCAGGCACCCTCAACAGCATTAGTGCGGGAAAAGGATGGAGTCCAGAGGCCGGTCTACTACACCAATCGAGCATATCGAGGGGCCAAAACCTAGATACCCCCACATAGAACAACTGGCATTTGCGCTGGTAGTAACCACACACAAGCTGCGCCCATACTTCCAAGCTCACCCAGTAAGGGTCCTCACAGAAACCCCTTGAAAAAGATACTGTAATGACTGGATGCCTCAGGCTGGCTCATGAATTGGGCAGTAGAGCTGAGCAAATTTGACATCGACTATGCACCATGGAACACCATCAAGGGCAAATGCTGGCAGACTTTGTTCTTGAGTTTACCGGTTTCCCAGCAGAAAGCAATCATGCACCTCCCATGAAGCCTTGGCAAGTATTCGTTGATGGCTCATCTTGTTGGGCTGGAAGGGGAGTGGGAGTGCATATCGTTACATCCGAGGGAGAGGAATACAATTATGCCATCAAATTGGCATTCAAAATGATGAACAACGAGGTGGAGTATGAAGGGTTGCTTTCAGGACTAGTGGTGGCGTGGTGGCCAGGTCTCTGGTGCCACAGAAATTGAGGTACGAGCCGACTCTCAGGTGGTGGTCAATCAAGTGCAAGGGGAGTTTGCTATAAAATGCAAGAAACTGAAAAATTACCTAGCACTAGTAAAAGTTGAGCGCCCCATTTCAAGTACTTTCAGATTCAGCAAGTGTCGAAGATAGAAAATCAGAAAGCGGACAACCTAGCGCGCGTGTCATCCAGACAAGAAGGCTCCCCTCTGCTCGAGCAGACAGTGATCCAAACTGTGGAAGTATCTGTTGTAGGGATCGATGTACTAGAAATAACGCCCGAAGCCCCAGATAGGGAAGAGGACAAACTCGTGTACATGGAAACCAATGAGGTACCCGAAGACAGACATGAGGCTAGGAAGATAAAAAATAGAGTAGGGCACTACATTTTAATCGAGGGAATTCTATATCGGCACCGCTTTTAAGGTGCATATCCCCTGAAAAATTGCAGTATGTGTTGGCAGAAATACATGAAGGGATCTGCGACAGTCACTCAAGAGGAAAGGCGATGGCCGGGAAAGTAGTAAGGGCGGGCGAGGTATTACTGGCTCCATGCGCTACGAGATGCCAAGGAGTATGTGCGGAATTGCTGGAAGTGCTAAGAATACGCCAAGGTGCCCCACCTCCCACCGAAAGAGTTAACGTCGATCACGTCGCCTTGGTCTTTCGCCTAGTGGGGAATTAACCTAGTTAGCCCACTTCCCTTGGTAAGGGGTAGTAAAGTTTGTGGTAGTAGTTGTGGACTACTTCACCAAGTGGGTCGAGACTGAGGCCTTAGCAACCATAACGGTGAACAACATCACACGATTCCTATGGAAGATGGTGGTTTGCAGGTTTGGCATCTTGCGCACCTCATATCAGATAACGAGATACAGTTTGATTTTGATCACTATCAAAACTGGTGCCGGGAATTGGGGATCGAGTTTCGGTACTCATCCCCAGGACACCCCCAGTCTAATAGGCAAGTGGAGGCGACCAACAAAACACTAATGGCAATGCTCAAGAAGCGGCTCGACGACAGAAAGGGGGCGTGGGCAGAGGAACTTCCTGCTGCCTTGTGGGCCTACTGGGTCACGATGAAAACACCAACGGGGAAACTCCTTTCACCCTCACTTACGGCCACGAGGCAATGCCGCCAGTAGAGATCGGAATCTCCACCTACAAAGTTCAACACTTTGAGCAAGAGTCCAATGATACGCGACTGGAGGAACAACTTGATTTGTTGGAAGAAGTCAGACTCGAGGTCGAGATAAGAACCGCGGCCAACAAATGGAGGGTCGAGCAATACGTCAACAAGCAGGTGCACCCGAGAACATTCAAGGTCAGAGATCTCGTACTCAAAGAGATAGGAACAACAATGTGGGATGAGGGAAAGTTAGGCCCCCAATGGGAAAGGCCCTACATGGTCACCGCCACAAATAGCCCGGGCTCCTACTGGCTCTGAAACTCCCAAGGGAACAAGCTGCCACACCCCTGGAATGCCGAACATCTACAAAAATTTTATCGCTAAGCTAACTCAACTATTGTAAATTCATATTTCCATTCATGCGCTACAAACCCTAATAAAAGAAGTGTTGTATTTCAATGGCAAATTTCAGGGATATAATGAAATCTCCATCAAAAAAGTAAATAAAATCTCCATCAACGTAATCTTCATCAACAAATTCAATGATATCTCCATCAACGTAATCTCCATCAACAAAGCCAACGAAATCTTCATCGGCAACTTACCTCCCTACGAGGCGAAAGGAACGACTGTAATGCCTATGGCTGCTCTATCTCTCTCACGAAGGAGTGTGGGTAGGCCCTCGGCCACCCGAAGACAAAAACTTACATTCATCATGAGCGTGGACAAGCAGGAGCGGGTCCAGTTTTAGACTAGCCGAATGACTTACCTCCCCGCAGGATACCAAAGGGAAAGGTAGGCCGAAAGGTTACCTTGTCCCTCCCACGGCGGAGAGTGGGACTAGCCCCACGGCTACCCGAACAACTTACCCCAGCCTCCACTGTGATGAAGTGTGGGATCAGCGCCAGCCTGACCCAAACTTATCCTTCCCTACGATGTCAACAGGCGAAAGGATGATAGGTGAGCAGGTGGCTCAACCTCCTCGTCGAGGAGAGCAGGACCAGCCCCTCCGACGGCTCAAATAATTTACCTGACCCCCATCGCTGTGAAAGAGCAAACTAGCCACATCCCTGTCTGAATTACCTCCCCCGCAAGACACCAGATGGAAAGATAGGCCTAAAGGTTGCCTTATCCCTCCTGTGGTGGAGTGCAGGTCTGTCCTCAGCTACCCAAAGGAAAAAGACTTACCTTCCTCATAAGTGTCAACAGGCGGGAGCGGGTCCAGTAACAAACTGCCTGAACAACTTACCTCCCTGTGAGATACCAGAGGGAAAGGTAGGCCTAAAGGTTGCCTTGTCCCTCCTGTGGCGGAGAGCAGGACTAGCCCCATGGCTACCCGAATAACTTATCCCGGCCTTCGCTACGAAGAAATGTGAGATTAGTGCCAACCTAACCCAAACTTACCCTTCCCTTCAATGTCAATAGGCGAGAGCAGGTCCAGGTACAGAGTACCCGAACAACCTACCTCCCGTGAGGAATAAAGGGATGGGTTGAGCCAAAGGCCTCCCTATCCCTCCCGCAAAGGAGAGCGAGTTCAGCCCCAAAGCTACCCGAATACTTACCCCGACCCTCATCGTGGCGCACTGGACCAGCCACAACAATGTTTGAATTACCTCCTGGGGGGTTAAAAGGGAGGTCTTGCTTGAGGCATTTCGGCCCCTCCCCGATGGAAAGCGGGTAGTCCTCAGCTACTCGAATATTAAGATTTACCTTCCTCGTAAGCGTCAATAGGCGAAAGCCTGCGGGATACCAGAGGGAAAGGTAGGCCTAAAGGTTGCCTTATCCCTCCCGCGGCGGAGAGTGGGACTAGCTACACAGCTACCCGAATAGCTTACCAAGCCTCCACTACGATGAAGTATGGGATCAGTGCCAGCCTGACCCAAACTTACCCTTCCTTGCGGTGTCAACGGGCGAGAGCGGGTCTAGTAACAAACTGCCCGAACAACTTACCTACCACGGGGAATGACGGGACAGGTTGAGCCTAAGGCCACCTTGTCCCTCCCGTGAAGGAGAGCAAGTCCAGCCACGAGGCTGCCGGAATACTTACCCCGCCCCCGCCCCCACCCCAACCCCCACCGAGGTAAAAGAGGCACGTCACTGTCTGAATTACCTCCTCGAGAGACAAAGAGACAGTTTGGACTAAAGCATTCCGACCTTTCCCCATTGGAGTGTAGGCTGAGTCTATTGACCGCCTGAATACTGCATCGAAGAACACGGACATCAGCAGCATGAACGTCAGTAGCACTGACATCAGCGATATTGCGAAAAATGACAAGCACATTACAACATAGGCTAGAAGGCCCAAGTTTGAGAAATCAACTCTTGCCTTTAAGGATAAAATAATGATTGCATCCTTATTTTCCAAGCAGGGATTAAATACAAAATGCTAATGGAGGAGGATGGGTCCCGATCCAAACTGCTCGAACAGCTTACCTCCCCGCGGACCAAGGAGATGGCCGAGCCAGGGGCCACCTTTTCTCCCGCGGTGCAGAGCAAGACTAGGCCCATAGCTAACCGAAGAATTGATCTCGGCCATCATTGCAACAAAGAGCAACCCGGCCTACTCATATCCAACTTCGCGGGCACAGAGGCAGGTTAGCAAAATGCTACCCAGTCTTTCCCCCAAGGAGGCAATTGGAATCCCTCTGGCATGGCTTAATTCTTCGGGTAGGAATTCCATCCCCCCCAACCCAACGGCAGCGGGCAAAGGCCAACAAACACTGACAATGCTTTTGTTCTTTTCTTTCAGCTACAGGCCAAAGTGAAACAGAGCGACACATAATAAAAGAACAAAAGGACTAGGCGGGGTAAAGTCAATTCAAAAGGCAGACGGAAAAAAAAAAAGAAAAAGGAAATCAACGTTAAGGGAAAGGCAGATAGATATTAGCCTCCACAAACAAAGTTGCTAAAAGCCACAGAAAAACAACTTCTTAATAAAGGCAGACAAAAGTAGTACGAGTAGGAGAGCCCTCGAGCAGCGTGGTCATCGGGAATAGACCAAGCACAGGCGGGGTGGACCGTGAAGCTTTGTATGGCGACAACACCCCCCGCCTAATGCCGAGCCCCCATGATTTCCTACGGGAAAACCCCCAGGCCTGCCATATATATATATAAAAAAATGGGGGGTAAAGAAGAATAAGAAGAAAACAACGGGGGAAAATGCGCAAAGACAAGTAGCCAGACACAACAAAATATAAGGTAATATTATTAATCATCACAAGTTACAACATGAAGCTACAGAGTTACAGAAAATAAGTTACAACATGAAGCCGCAGAGTTACAAATAACAAATTACAACATGAAGGTGTAGAGTCACAATGAATAAGTTACAACGCAAAGTGGCTCATTACAATAACGCAGCAAAAGTCAGCTAAGTACGATAGAAAGTTGAAGGGTGCAGAGAGCTAAAGCATGATCAGATCATATTCAAGTGGAAGTGGCAGACAGGGATCTCCATCACTACGACGTGCCGATAAAGCCTGAGGTTACCTCTAAAAAATCAACATGGATGTAATAAGGCAACTAATCAAGCCGTATGGTGACAGCAACCGCCCGAAATGCCACAGGAACCGTCCACCTGCCGGGGAGAGGCTTGAGGAACTGTTGGATGAGGTGAAGACAGGAGGGCGAGATGAAGATAAAAGGGTAATTTTGGAACTTAAGAAGAAGGGTTGTGTGCTGGAGTGTGCGAAACTAAAGGCGAGGATGGGAAACAGGATAGGAATCACATCGAAGACAAGCTCAGTAAGCAAAAGTGCCAGAACCAGAAGCTGAAGAGGAGGTTTGAAGCCACAACAGCAGAGAAGAGCAAGAAGACCCATCAGAGGAGCCGCATGGTGTGCTGCCATCAGGGAAGAGCAAGGAGAGTCAACCTTCAGTGACCAGGATCGTTCCCAGCGGAGCTGCCACTAAGGGCGCTCAAGATTAAATCTTTCCCAAGGAGATTAGCCCTCTCCACAAACTCCTTATGCAAAGAAAGCTCCCACACGCACAAGGCCCTCAGGTCACATCAGGGTTTTGAAGGACGTGAGTCTTTATCCGCTCCAAGCCTTCGATATTACTGAGGAACCAGCCGTCGTCACAAATGACAACTCCTCCCGCAAACCTCCAATGGTAGCATCATGGGCCCCGAAAATGCACCCCGCCTCAGCTTGGTCAGCCTCTTAATCCTTCATTTGTTTCATCTCGTCTTCTAGAGCTTTTCTCTTGACCGTCAGAGACTGGGAAACCTTCCCGTACTCCCCCGACAGCCACTTGTATGATCGGTCATCAGAGCCTTGCTGCTTGCGCAGCTCCAAGTTTTTGGCTTGCAGCCGCTCAAGCTCCTGCTAACAGTTGTCAAAAGACAGTTGTAGCACCTCCCTCGCCTCGGAAGCAAGCGCAGCCTCTAAGCAACTTGGGATCTCAACAAGTTGGCAAGGGCTCCCTCAGCCTCTTCTTTCTTCTTCCGCTCCTTCGCTGCACAACCTAAGGCCAGCTGTAACACCACGCCTAAAAAGCTCCTTAGGCCTTGACCTTAGTAGCCTTAATCCTAGTTAGTTTGGAGTTGAGCTATTCTAGAATAAGAATAATTTTGGATACTTGAGTTGGCAAAAAGGCCGTATACTTTGGGTTTAGAAGAATTATTAGAAGATTCTAGTACATTATTGATTTTTGAGAAAAAAGGAAATTTTTGGAGCTTGATTGGTTAGTAACATTATTTTGGAGAATTTTTAGTGCTTTATTAATTTTGAGGATAAGAAGTCAAGAGGCCCATAAGGGAGTGACACATTAATGGGCTAAGCAATTTGGGTTAAATATTTGATGAATTTGGAGAAGGCCCAAAGAGTGGTTTATTAAGGGCCCAAGCTTTTTGGGTATAAAGGCTTAGGAGAGACACTAAGACATTAGGCCCAACTTGATGGACACTAGGCCCTTCTTGATGGACATAAGACTTTAGGCCTCTAATTCTCTATGCATGTGATGGGCTTAGAATAGGTACCACAAGTCCTAGGCCAATTTGAGAGTTATAAGAATAAAGGCATTTATTTTAGAACTTTAGCAGTTAAGCATAATGTATAGAAGGCTTGAAGCCTTTGGGCCTAACTTGGTGAAAGTGAAGACCTTTGGCCTAACCTTTGAAAGACTTGTCTTTCGGACTTGGTAGGCCTTTGAGGCCTTAGATAAGCCCTCAAATCTAGATATAAAGTCCATTCAATAACCCACAACCAAGTCTCATAGGAATTCAAAACTTGGTAGGATAGCCTTGACCCAAGTTTGAGGAAGGCATAAGGCCTTTTGGCCAAGCTTGGTATAGCTTTTGACCCATGGCCCAATTTGGTCAAGACAAGCCCATTCAAGCCCCATCTTTGTGGACTTGAGGCCTATTTTCAACCTTCAAAATCTGGGAACAAGGCCCCCATTCACTCAAGCCCAAAGGCCAATGAACCATCAACCCACACTCATGGCCCTTTTAAGCTCACAAGGCCCAAAGCCTTGTTTTGTTTTATTTCACTCTTCAAATTGAAAGCTCAATACACCATACCTTGGGTTTCCTTAACCCCATTTCATACCCTAAGTACCCAAATTAAGTTTTGAAATTGGGTTAAAACCATTAATCAACTTACCCAAGATTAGTGATCTTTACACCATGTTTTAGAGCTTAATTTTCTTTCTTAATCTTTTTAGCCTTTTTTATCTAAAATCTTCTTGTTTCATTATTCAATTACATCATTCTTAGATCATATTAGGACCCTAGATAAACCTCTACACATGTAATTAGAAGAAATGACATATCAAACCACAAACTACACCAATCGGCACACATGTGTGCCATTTGTGTGCATGGACTGTTTTGCCCTTAAGCCCAATCTTTTTGTGCCTTTTTCTCAAGGGCACTATGGTCCTTAAACACCTCATATGATCCCTTTAAACTCAGACTAAGCCCTAGACGAAATCTAGTTTCAAAAACCAAACCAATAACCAAAACATATTTCACTCAAAAGACTAGTTGGATGACAACGGAATTGGTTGGGTTTCAACCACCCATCTGCCCATGGCTGAGCCACCACCCCACCCCACCTCCAGCACCACCCAATCCCCAAGAGGCCCTCATGGTCATCATGAGACTTTGACCAGGTTTTTCAACCCAAAGAAGGCACCAAAACCGAAAGGCTTTTGTGCACCACTCCATTTCAACAACCACCCTCCATTGCATCATCTTCTTGTAGCTGCTCCTTCATGATCATATAGTTGCCAACCCTCCACCTAAAAAAGCCTTCAAGAAGTGACCTTACACCTGCACAAATCAGCCATGATGATGAGTCAAGAAGATGAGTCAAGACAATGAACAAATATGCCCAAAGAAAACCACTTTGAACCCATCAGCCCCATGGTTGATTTTTGTTAGTTTTTCTTCTATTTCTTCTACAGCACGACTTGACCAGCACCTTAGGTTCAATGTAGCACCTATAGTGATGAAACCATGGTGATTTAGGGAACTATTTCATTCTGCACAAGTGACACAAGTTGATGGAATGCAATCTGAAAATTCAACCCCTTACACCACCACCCATCTTCTCCAATCACCATGGACCAAGGCCAACGCCTCCACCCTCTTGGCCACCTATAAAAGGCCCCTTAACCCCCCCATTTCCTCCACACCTCATCTCCAGATCCCCCTTGAGCATAGAGAGCCATCTTCCCCCTTAGTTTCGAGAGAAACCAAAAGGAGAGTGAGTTTGAGTGTTCTTGGAAGTTCTTGTGAGTTCTTGTGCTAGCAACTTGAGTAGGCTACGTACTTTGTAATTATTCTTGCCCAAGATCTTATAAATCATGTCAAGTTGTGATTTTAAGTGTTGTAGTGATTTGTGGATGAATTTAGAAAAGGTTACCATGCTTGATGCAAAACCGAGTTCATTATGAATGGTTTTAGTATTTAAATTGTTTTAAGTGGAAATTTTAGTTATGGCATGTCTTAGCATACTTTGATATGATTTATCAATTTCTTAGAATGATCATGGAAGGTTTTTTTTTATTATTATTAGAAGCATGCCATGATAGGTTTTTAATTCTATCTTGTTTTGATCATCAACGCATGCATAGGATTTAGTAAAGTTTGTTTTATTCCACCTAGGCTTCATGATTAAGCATATAGAAACCTTCTGATTGGGATAAGAATGAAATTTGCATGTTTTTTGGATGAGTTTTGAAAGCATGCCTTGATGATTTGCAAAATAAGAACATCAAACTTGTTTAATGGAGGATTAATGAAGATTAAGATTTTTAGCCTTAATTAAGAGTTGGGATGAACTTGCTTATCCAAGAATTGGCCTTTATCATATCATTAAGGACTATAGTGATTGTTGTGATTAAAGAAAATTGCTTAAGCATGCATTCATAGGGATCAATAGTTAAAAACACATGAATGCATCAACTAAAGTGCATGCCACGTGTTGGGAGTGTTTGAGCTAGTTCCACTTTGAATTTTACAATTCTAAGAGTATAGATGATTTTAAACTATAAAAAATATGAGGTCCATGAAGTTTGGTTAAGTTTGAGATTTGTTTGCAAATAGTAAAAATTTAGTGCCTTAATGACAATTTTGGAAAGATTAGGGGTATTTCTGTAAATACTTATTTTTGAAGCCCTTGTTTATGAACCTCATCCATAGTGGTATAGATCCTAACTTAGTATGAATTTGATTTCAGACGCTACAACTTTTTAAACTCAGAAAGTTTGTAAGTTGGCCTCTAACTTACATCTTGATAAGTTATTTATGATTTATTGATAAATATCACATTCATGTTTCAAATATCATTTTGAGCATAAAATATCTTGTTATATGATACATTGAGTGCATACTTACATGACATGTGAAAGTTTTACTATTTTTAGTATATTGCATATAAATGTCATTTTTCATGAAACCTACTACATGTGCACATGTCATGATATACATTTTGTTCAAGCATAAGCATGAAAAATTAATTTTTGTCACGACCTCAGAGGCTAGGATGAGAAATTATCCTAGTGAAACTCCTTTGTCCACTCTATAGTGTTTAAGAATGAAGTAGTAACCCCTGGGTTAACGAAGAACAGTCAACGAGTTTCGAATGGATTCTTTTTAAAGAATGTCGGAGCGAAGTCAAATGTTATGACACCTATGGCTGATGGGTGTATATGTTATAATGTTTTGTTACATAACCAATGCATTGAGAACGAGTCTGCAGACAACGTAGTTTCAACGTGAGTTGTACTACGATTGCCGCCAGATACTCACAGTACATATGGGGAACTGTGATGATACCACACATTATGATGTTATGATTAAATATGAATTGCTAATAATGATGAAAGGTTATGATAAAATTATGTTTTCAACGGTGGAAGTAAAAATGTTCTCTGAAAGGAAATATGTGTCTCAGTTTTTCTAAAAATGTTTAGGAATCTGGATGGGAAACATACACAACGATTTTCTGCATTTCATGCATTTTATATTTATCATTCTTCATGCTTAATTTATCTTTGTGCACGTCGGTTGTTTAACTTACTGAGATTTCAAGTAAATCTCACCCCTTGTGAACCCACTATCATTCCACTCGGAATGATAGAAATTGTGTCAAGATTCAAGGAGGACGGACTAGATGGAGCACTGGATCCGATTGATTGAGGAGGAGCCAGACCTCGGCAAAAGACTGGACCTCATCCTCATGTTTATAGCACTAGTCCTTCATACTCTAGAACGCATGTAGCGATTGATTTAGCTTTGGAGACTTTAATGTTTAGCTTATTCTACTATTTCGCTTTGAACCTATGATGGTCATTAATGCATTAGGATGTTTTTAGTTATTCTGGTATAAGTTATATTTTCACCCTTAATCCGCTACGAATATTGTATTTTACTAGTTGCACTTATAGGATGCATTGCACATTAACTATCATGTACGGGTGTATGTAACCTTGTGTTATATGTCCTAACACTCTTAGTCTTCATTTCATGCTAACCTTAGGTTGGGGGCGTCACACCAGCTGCATGAGCGAACGGAGTGCCTTGTTCTCCCTCACCACCTCCTCTCAGCCATCCACTATAAAGGTCGCCAGGAGCTTCAACCCCTGCCACGGATGTCTAAATCAAAATCAAGAAAGGAAGTAAACAAGAAGTCCGTTAAGTTTGCAAGTGAATATCTTACCCCGACAAATAGCCTCTTGAGCCTTCCCTCCATCATACGGATGCGATCAGCACGGCTCACCGAAGCCGTCTACCGGGACCTCATTGACAACCTCCTCTCCTTCACCCTCGTCAGGAGCCGCAGGCGTTGTGGCTACTTCGGGCAAAGAAGCACCTGCTAGCACCTCTTCGGCGTCATCGAAGGAGACAACCTCGACCGCGGGAACAATTTCAGCAGCAAGCCTGAGGACTGGAGGCTCGGGCCGAGGGTCAACAACAACTTCTTGAACCATCAGCACAGACTGAGGAATGTCCGCTATCATCGTCATCTTCTTGGACACCAATGGTTCGGGGCTGGATAACAAGCATCATCGCAGAAGGACCCCCGGGAGTAATGGGGAGGTCGTCAGAATCAAATCTAACGAGAGAAATCCTCCAGGGCCTCTTTCCTTTCCCCTCCACCAGTGGGCTGGGAGAGCGACTGCGGGCTCGCAACATGATCTCCCTTATCAAGAAGCCCATGTTGGGGTGCAAATTGGTCGGGGGAGCTAGGTACCGACAAAGGCCACCCTCAGCCAGCAAGGCCTCCGAAGAAACGTTGTCCGAACGGGCCTTCATCCAAGCATGAACGACCTTGAGCCTAAGTGTCTCATCCTAAGTCGGGCTAGGGCGACGACCCTTGTCCCCATCCATGGCACCCCATATAGCGAAAATAGAGAACGAGAGCCGAATGGTCTACTCGACAGGAAACTCCCATCCATGACCAGATAAAAAGAAAACCGACGCCTCCACTCTATCACAACAGCATGTCGCGCCTCCAGCTGAGCCAATTCTTGGACTCGCTGGAAGCCATAGATGTGAAGACCTTTCCCCAAATTGTTACGGGTGAGGAAGAACTCGCCCATAGTGAGATTCAGGTAACCAGATTGGCCTCCTCCAATGCGCGACGCCAAATGACACAGCACGAAATAAGAATCCCTCCATACACTGGGAGGGAGCTGAGTAGGCACCAACTCAAAGAAGCCCAGCACTTCTCGCACCAGTCGACCGAAGGGCAAGCTGAGGCCACAAGAGAACATGGCAGGGTACACAGCAACCTTGGTGTTGTAACCCTAGGAAGACATCACGAATTCTACCTTCCGAGGAACCCTATAGGTCTCTCAATGACTCCAGTTCAGCGTAAGTCATCACCGATCGCCACGAGAAACCAGCAAATTCCTCTGGAACGGTGTCACCTTAACCACAGGCTACACAGGTAGCATCAGAAGGACTAGTCAATCCAAAAGGATGCAATGATTGCTTTGGGGCCATTGGTAACCAAAGGGAAAGAAAAGAAACTAGAGGAGAACGACGCAAAGAACGGAGTTTAAAAATGGGAAAGGAACACAGAGAACAAAGTAGAATAGAGAATAAGTCAAATAAACCACCACACAGGGGGCAAGGGGCTTTATATAGGCAAGATTGGCGGTTGATCTCCCGAGGCTATAGAAGTCCACATGTCCAACAAGGTACCAAAATCCCTTGATCGTCGCGATCCCAACAGAGCATATCCGCTGATACAACACGAGAAATAAATAACCGCCTAACACAGGGTCATGATGAAAGGACCAAAGAGGCACGATTCAATGCAGAACAGAATCGTAAAATGCAACAATAAAAGTTGGAGACCAACCGTTGCAAGACTTAGAATAAGGACAAAAGAGGTCGTGTAATCTTGTGTACAAAGGCTAGTTAATCCATTTGTATTTGGATTGGTACTCTTTGTCAGAAAGTTGAAACTCCACATAGTTTATCCCGATATGATGCCATGATTCTTGAGGCCTTACAGATTCAACCGATCTCGTTAAAGGTAAGGTGATGCAAATTAGTCAGTGGCATAAACCACCTTCAGGGTGGGTTAAATTGAATACAAATGGTAGTAGTCTTGGGAACCCGGGTGCTAGTGGTATTGGTGGAGTTATTCAAAATGAGCAGGGTCGGCTTATGCAAGCTTTCGCATCTCCTATTGGTCATGGCACAAATAATAAAGCGGAATTATTAGCGCTCCTAACTGGTTTGCGACTTTGCAGATCTCTCCATATTCTGAATGTGATTGTAGAGGTTGATTCTTTGGTGATTATCTCTTGGTGGAATAGGGGGAGATGTGGGATTTGGTACCTGGAGGATTATTGGGAGGAAATTGTTAGCTTGGCTCAAGTCATTACTTGTCGGTTTCAACACGTGTTACAAGCAGGAAATAAGATGGCAGATTGGTTGGCAAAGGAGGGTGCAAATGGCTTCGATTTGACCTTCACTAATAATTCTATGTTGCCTCGAGTCCTTAGAGGTTTATTGCATTTGGATTTGTCTGGTATTCCATCATTAAGATGTCGGTGAGTTTCTTTGATATTGGTAGTTTTGTTTGTGGTCTCTTTTAAAGTCTTGTTTTGTTGTGACTCCTTTATAGGATTTTTGGTTGTTCATTGCGTTTCGTTTGTTGGTTGGGTTTAGTCTTTGATTGTAACCATGATATTCCTCCGCCATAAGTGAGGGCTTATTAATAAAATTGGGACAGGGTCACTATAGTACCTGAGGAATTGGCAGGGTAACTGTAAGGAGATTTTCCCCACTTCGCAAAGTCCACTGGGCCTCAGCCCAATACCCTAGCCAGGGTTCCAAGATCATCCATGAAGCAAGACGTCTACAAGGGAAAGCAGTAGGGTGGCTGATGGGATTCACCCACCTCACATCGCTCGGCCACACTCTGGTTATGGGAACTTGTAAAAGACATAGAGGGAAACACGGAAGACCCTTGATCCTATGGCATGGGAACATTAATGGAGCACAAAGAATGAAGTATGATCAGAGAACCATGCCGCATTAATGGCGTCACTACCCGAGCTACACGCCACATTAATGGTGCCGTCGCAGATCCATGCATGATTAAAGGACTCTGATAAAGGGAACACAATTAAGGGCACAAACTTCGTAGGGATAGACACGATCTGCCCTTCCCTCCAGACCCTAGTATAAATAGCAAGTTCTAGGTACAAGAAACGCTCTCTGATCCCTAGACTCTCTTACTTATCACAAACTTCCAAGAGAATTTACTGCGGAGACTCCCCGGCCCCAAGGCCACCCTCTTCCAGTTGCCTTCTTCTCTGTTTTCACAGGCCCAAGTCCTGAGTTTCTAGAACCTTGCCCAAAGGCGTGTGAAACACGACTTTAACACACAGATTTCTCATCTCATCTCATTCCCCCAAACATCCCTTAAGAGTTTTAAAACCTATACAAGAGAAGTACTAGATACCCGTATCTAACTTTCTATAGTAAAAGAACATTAAACCTTATGTCTAAGTTTTAATAGACCAGTCATATCCATCTTATATTCACCCCAGGAATCCTTTGGCATCTGTATTGGCAAACAATAAGCCTCAAAAAACCCATTAGCTCCAGATTTGGCCAATATATTGTTATGTGCCTAAAAGTGATAAAGTGCAGTGGTTGGGAAGTGATGAAGTGCAGTGGAAGGGTGGTGTGATGAAGTGCATAATAAACAAGAGGGATCAACAGTTTTGTCAGTTGTTAAAGAGGAATACGATGTCGTTTACTTTTAATAAATTGATGAATACAATGTCGTTGCTTTTAGTGTAATGTTAGTTATGTTAGTTAGCATACGGTGTCGTTTTAGAAGAAGTCATTGGTTCAGGAGATTAAATACAATCGTTTAATCCTTCCTGTGCAATTTTATCTCGCAGATTCAATATAAAGGCAGGCAAAAGTTGGGATTGAGGCCAACTCTGGTATTCAAGTGCAATTTCTCCTCTCTCTCTCTCTCTCATATACTCTCTCTCTAGTTCTTGATCATCATTCTGGAGGCCTGACTCCCTCAAAGCAGTAATCACTTACGAGAGAAAGTCATTTACAGCAGAAGGGTCCATCACAGTTGGTATCAACAGTCAGTAGTAATGGCAGAAGGTACAAGCTCTTATGCACAAATTGTGGATGCAGTTAACCAAGTTAGACAGCAGCAAGAAAGGCAATAAAAATTGATAGAGGATATGATTTCCAATCTATTTCAACAGCAAGAAGCCACAAGACTTGAAAGGGAGAATCAAAAGAACAGGTTCTCGAAGCTTTTGCAGCAGATATCAAGAATTTCTTGTAACAATTCTAAGGGTAATGGACAGAATGCAAGAAACAATCAAGACAGTCAGCATGGAGGTAGAGATGGTGATAATGAAGGAATAGGAGAAGTGCACACTCGTGACATGGGTGACAGGTCCTTTGTTAAAGGATTAAGCTTGACTTTCCAAGATTTTTTGGAAAGAACCCTATAGCATGGATATATAGAGCAAACCAATATTTTTTGTATCATCAAAGTCCTCCTAGTCAAAGAGTGCTTTTGGCTTCATTTCACATGGATGAAGAAGCCCTTATCTGGTTTCAAGATGTTTGTGAAGCAGGCACTTTCCATTCTTGGGAAGAATTCACACAAGCTGTTCAAGTTAGATTTTGATCATCAGCTTATGATGATCCAATGGAGGCATTAACACATTTGAAGCAAGTTAGTTTTGTTACTACTTATAAGGCAGAATTTGAGTTGCTTTCAAATAGAATTAAATGGGTTTCTGAAAAAAAAAAAAAAAAAAAAAAAAAAAAAAAAAAAAAAAACAAGCTAACTGTTTTTTAATTGGCTTAAAGGATGAAGTGAGACTACCAGTGAGGATGCTTCATCCCACTACCTTGAATGATGCTTTTGGGTTGGCCAAGATACAAGAACAATATGTGAGGTCGACTAGAAGATCTTTGAGGGGCACTTCTAGTGATCTTGGTGGTCAATCTACAGAAGGGTCAATACTTGGGACACCTAAGGTGTAACACCCCACTCCTTCCTTTTTATGTACGCTTCTTCTTTCTAACGTACGTTCCTTCTTTTTTACGTAAGCAAATTATGAGGGCAAAGATTGTGATTTGTCTGCCCCTTCTATCTAACGACTGTGAGACTCGTCATGCATGTCAAACCACGATGGCGTGTTTTCAAAGATAGTATGTGACTTCTAAGGCACACCCAGTGTTTTAAATATGCTGGAAATATTTATAAGGAGTATTTTTAGTGTTATTGAATTAAACTTGATTTTAAATACGACAATTATAATATTCTTGAAGAGCTCCAAAAATATTTCCAAAAATATTTTAATTGTCGGAAATCATTTTAATATCAACTATTTAAAATATTATGAGATTTAAATTATGTTGAAAGCTTTAATTAATTAAATGATTTTATTCTCTTAAATATATTAAATAAGACTTCATCATTTTATTAATGATGAAGGAATATTATTTTAAATAATATTCAACCTTTATTACTCTAAGTGCTTTTAATTAAATTAACGTTTATGCGTTTTAAATCAGTGTTTGAGGTCCATCATTAGATCGTTGCGTAGATCCCCAGATGTTGGGTTTTAGAATAAAAACCCCAGCCCCTCTTCCTTCTCCCTCACTTTTCCCTCCTCCCTCTCTCTCTTCCTTCTCTCCTTCGGCTTGCACTGCACTACACCCCCATGCTCGATTCCTCCACTGCCTAGCCTGGCGCCGCCGTGCGCCGGTGAGCCTCACCGCCCCTTCCATCAGCACCACCTAACTCCAGCGAGTCCCCCCCACATCGGTCTCCCTCTCTCACATTCTCTCTTCCTCTCTCTCGGCAGTGCACAGCCTGAATGGGCTTGATGCTGTTGCGCCACCATGCGCCTTCCTCCGGCGCCACCACCTCCACAGCAGCTTCCCCTCATGAGCAGCCCTCCCTCTCCTTTCACGGTAAGTGGGCCGAAATGGATTTTTACCCATTTCTCCTCCTTGCGCCGTCGTACACAGCCACCCATGACCACCAAGCACCGCCATGAGCTTCCCCTTCCTTCACCCTTCCTCCTCCACTTGACCCGAGGCCTATAGCCTCCCTACACAGCACGGGTTCTCTCCCTCCCTCACGCACAGGTTCTCCTCCCTCCACCACCGTATGCCGCCACCCACGGCGTGTGACCACCCTCTCTAGCATTCTAAGGCCACCATCGACCTACCCGAACCACCCATGGCTCCGATCTACCTCTCATGCATGTCCACTCTCTCTCACTCTCTCATGGACTCTCCCTCCTTCCCAAGCTCAACCCGCCACCGTAGACCACCGTGGCGCCACCTTGACGCCATCACGAGCTCCACCAGCAACCTCCCTTAACCTCCCTTGGTCTAACCCTAAGCCCAAACCACCATTTTATATGGTGGGCAGCCACTATGCACAGTGGACAGTCACTGCGCGTGACTGACCGCCACAACACACAGCCAGATCCATCGTGCTACGCTCCTTACTACCATCACAAGGCCACCATGAGCCCTTCCAAGACCACACCTAGTTGTCCAAACGCCCAAACAACCACCGTACGTGGGTTAGATGCCATGTACGACCCTTCCGGTGTCATCAACCGTGACAGTCAGCGAACAGTGCATGGGTCAACCCCGTCGATGGTATAAGTCTCTATCCCTCGTTATTATGTTAGATAATAATTAGTTGATTAGGTTGTGGACTGTGATGTTAGTATATGTGGAGTTCGCTATATTGAGATGTGATGTGCTATATATGTGAAGTGTTGGGCATAACTGTGTAGTGTACTGTGAAGTGTTATGGACTGTGCTGTGTAGTGTGATTGCGGAGTACGTGTTGTAGTGGTGACGTGGCATGTGGAATGGGAAGAGTACACGTTGAGTGTACTCTGTGTGGTGTAGCGTGTGTGAACGGAGTACACGTAGAGTGTACTCCATATGTTGGAGTGATGCACCATATGGCGAATATACCATAATGGTGATGTGGGGTGGTGTGTATGAGGGGAGTACACATGGAGTGTACTCCATGTGGTGGAGTGATGCACCATATGGTTGAGTGGTTGATGGGCATAGGGCATGGTGAGTAGTGTCGGGAACTGTGGAACAGTGTCCCGAAGTAGTTATGGTATAGCCTGTAGTCTAGGGTGACGGGTGTCACCGTGAAGTTGACTCATGGCTGAGAATATGGATGAAGTAGAAGAACAAGTATAAAAGCGCGCAGCGGCAGCAAGACTGGGGAATATCACGAAGTGACATGGTTACTGGCAGTCGTGCTTGTGTTGGGTGAAGAGTTAGTGTAGGAATGGCGTAGCGGGAACGTGACGAGATGTCACGATGTGGCAGGAGTACGTGAAGGACCGTACTCGTGATGAGTTAGGAGTTGGCATAAGAATGGCATAGTGGGATGCCAGGCGATGTGACAAGGTCACAGTGTAGCTTGGGAGTAGTCCCGAGCTATATGACGTGACATAAGATGTAGTTGTGAATGGAGTTATGTCGTGCTAGTGTTGGGATGAACCATCAAAAGGGACGGGTAGCATGAAGAGTCATGCTAGCCGGGTTAAGAGAAGGTTGGTATCGGAGTATGGTGCTTGTTTACACAAGCAGGTGATCAGCGTGTTATATGTTGATCATAGGTGATAAAGGGGTAAGGTACATGTGTAATCTGGTGAGACACATGTGCCGAACGGATTCACCATATGTAATGGGTAATCTGTCCTAAACATAGTTGCACGGTGCTTAAGCCTCAGAGTTGGCTTAAAGCCGTGTGGCTTGTATGGATGGGAATGAGGATGTAGTATGGGCTAAGATGCATAGAGGCAGTGACGGGTGTACTGTCTAGAATTGGGATGCGTGATTCCATCGGTCAGAATCATGCGTCGGAATGTAGTTAGTAAGAAGAGTAAGACGAAGGTCTTAGTGTCTTAATCTTAAGGTGAATCATGGGTTCACCTTAGTAAATGAGCACTTGGAGTAGAACGTCGAGTTTGGAAGAAGTAGTGACCGTAAGCAGATTCTGAAGGATTAGCATAGTAAAAGACACGTAAGAGTACGGGATAGAAGGAGAGTGTTCTAAATGAAGTGTAGCTTATGTTTTCCACGTTTAGTTGCTTATGCATTAGATAGAGAATGATGCTAAGGTTATGTGTATGCATGTAGGTTGTCATCTGCACGCATATGAATGGACTGTATGATATGAAAGTAGCATGGAGTCCATGTAAGTATTGCGTTCATACTCTTCTAGAGTTTTCTAAGATACAAGAAATGAAAAGGAAATGTTTTCTCTTTATGATGCTTTACGAAAGAAAATGCTAAGTGTTCAAAGGTATAAGTATGTATGGCTCCTCCTTGGCATCTCGTTTTTACGCACCCAAAAGTATTAATTGTACGCATGTGAATCGATGACTATACGTGGTATCTATTGTATGTATTTTCTAAGAAAAGAAAAGAAACGTCTAGGCCTGTGCCTCGAGCTTTAGACTGATGCTTTGATCGACACGAAGAAAGTGTTTTAAAATGGACCCTATGAACTAACGTTAAAATGTCCCTATGAACTGATACTTTTATGGATGCCATGAACTGATGCTTATGGATGCCACGAAAGATGATGTTTAAGCTCATGTTTTTAAAAGATGTTTTCTTCATGAAAGAACTGATTAAATGAAAAGGATTGAAATGAAAGAGCTGAACTGAAAGAAAGGACTGAACGTTTAAAGTATGAAAATACGTAACGACCATATGAATGAATGAAAAGGGTACCAATGAATGGGCAGATTGCAATGCCGGGTAAGTAGTACTGGTAGTGCACCCAGTGCTGCCCTCCATTAAAGGGATTCCAAACCCGTAGCCACGGGTGGAGTTCGGGTCCATAGGAAGACCGCTAACCCCAACACACGGGGGCGTAACAATGTGTATCGGCTAATGAAAGCGATAAGAAAGAATGTATGAATGCATGAACTTTTTAAGAAATGAAGGCACTGACGGGAGATACGTTTACGAAGAGAAAGCCCTTTTTAGAAGAATGCACGTATGCATGTATGCATGTACGTATAGTATGTATGAATGATGAGTGCATGAATGAAAGCCTATGTTGTTATATTTTAACTGTATGAAGTAATGCTTACAAGTCATCGACTCATTTTAGTTTTTATGTATGCCCCTCCCCCCACAAGAACTGAATGAAAAGTACCCGTCAGGACGGACACGGCCTATGGGGAAGAGCATGGAAGTCTAGGCATGAGAGTTTAATTGTATGAGAGGCCTTTTATTTTTAAAATTGATGTTTCCGCTGTAAACCTCTTTTATTGTCAAAGTACTTTTTATTTTATAAACGTAGAGTCTTGCACCCTGGGTATGGAAGTAAAAAGTTTTAAATCGAACGGTAATTCCCGTTGTCCTTTCTAAAATCATTTTATAAAAAGTCTCACCACAAGGACGGGCGTTACATAAGGTGTTGCCTAATACTAAACTACCTTATTAGAAAGTTTTTGAAGCACAAATGCAAGAAAGAAGAAAGAAAGGCCTTTGCTATTTTTGTGATGAAAAGTGGCATCAAGGTCACAAATGCACTAAGCCAAAGATTTATTTGTTAAAGGGAATGGATATTCTTGATGATGAAATTGTTGAAAATCAAGATAAGGTGGAGGATAATGAGGAAGCAATGCAGGTTGGTGATATTGCTTCGATTGCCTTGCAAGCTATTTGAGGGTCTCCAAATCCTAAGACAATGAGGATTATGGGGCAGATTAATAAAAAGAGGGTGGTCATTTTAATAGACATTGGTAGTACCCATAATTTTGTGGATACTACAGTGGCTGAGAAGTGTGCTTTGGCAGTCAATAAAGATTAGTCCATTCAGGTTCGAGTGGCCAATGGAGATGTTGTCCAGAGTTTGGGTAGAACTACTGTTGTAGCACTACAAATGCAAGGTACAAATTTTATTGCTGATTTCTTTACCCTTTATTTGGGAGGATGTGATGTGGTTTTGGGAGTACAATGGCTACTATCACTAAGGCCTATACCCTAGAATTTTGCTGAGTTACACATGCAGTTTTCTTATGGCACCAGAATTGTGGTTCTTAAGGGGTTAACATCACGAACTGCTAAGTTGGTTGATAAAAAAGAGTTAACCACTATATCTAAGGTGGGATCAAAGGGCTTTTGGCTCCAGCTGATGGCTGTGGAGCCTACTTAGAAACAATCTGCCATGTCTCCTCAGATTGATGATTTATTGTAGAAATATGAAGGGGTTTTTTAGGAGCCTAAGGGCCTTCCTCCCCATAGATCTCAATACCATCAGATTATTTTAAAAGATGAGTCTATTCATGTATCCTTGAGGCCAAGCAGATACCCACATTTTCAAAAGGCAGAAATTGAAAACATAGTGGCTGAATTGCTTAAGATTGGGTTATTAGACCAAGTCAATCTCCATTCTCATCACCTGTGTTGTTGGTCAAAAAGGCAAATGGTTCTTGGAGGATGTGCATGGATTACATAATGCTTAATGAGGCCACCATTAAAGATAAGTACCCCATTCCAGTAGTTGATGAACTCTTGGATGAGTTATTTGGCTTAACTACTTTTTCAAAACTGGATCTTAGGTCAGGTTATCATCAAATAAGGATGAGGCCTCAAGACATACACAAAATCGCATTTAGAACACATGAGGGACATTATGTGTTCCTTGTTATGCCATATGGACTCACTAATGCTCCCTTAACTTTTCAAGCTTTAATGAATGATGTATTTAAACCATTGTTGAGAAAATTTGTAATTGTGTTCTTTGATGTAATTGGACTCACTAATGTTCTTAACATTGCCAGATTTCACTCAAATTTTTGTGATTGAGTCTGATGCATGTGGAGTTGGAGTGGGTGTTGTATTGATGCAAAATCAGAAACCCATAGCTTTTTTAAACGAAGCTTTGAAAGGAAAGAATTTAACACTCTCTAAGTATGAGAAGGAGCTGCTTGCATTGGTTTTCGCCATTAGAAAATGGAGACGTTACTTGTTAGGATCAGTTTTTACAATAAGAACTGACCAAGTAAGTACAGCAGCTCAAAAGAATGGATCTCAAAGATGTTTGGCTATGAGTTTCCATTGAATATAAGAAAGGGATAGAGAAAAAGGTAAATGATGCCTTGTCTCAAAAAGATTGCCAAGGAGATGAAGCTACAGTGTATGTCATTTCATACCCTACACCAGTCTGGTTAGAAGAGCTTAAACAAGCTTATGTAACAGATCCAATAACTCAGCAACAGTTAGCATTGATGACAGGTGATTCTGCTTCACATTCCTCTTTTACCATGAAGCATGGGGTGCTATTCAGAAAAGGCAAGATTTATGTGCTTAATTGTAAAATTGCATGGTATGCCTCAGAACATGAGAGAAAGTGGCATTATTGTTCTTTGACTATGTCTTCAAATTGCATGGTATGCCTCAGAATATTGTATCTGATAGAGTAGCTACTTTCACTAGTTCCTTTTGAAAGGAGTTGTTCAGATTACAAGGAGTCATCCTCTCCTATTCATCTGTCTATCATCCCCAAAGTGATGGCCAAACAAGGCAATGAATAAGTGCCTTGAGCATTTTCTGAGATGCTTTACAGCTGACAAACCCAGATCATGGTTTGATTGGCTAACCTTAGCTGAATGGTGGTATAACACCATGTTTCACACTTCTACCAAGTTAACCCCTTATGAAGTGGTGTATGGTAGAGCTCCAACTAAACTGTAATCTTATATCCCTGGTTTTTCTGTTAATTAGGCAATGGAAGAGGTGCTTAGAACAAGAGAGGATATGTTGGCTACTTTAAAGCTTAATCTACAAGCTGCTCAAGAGATGATGAAATACCAAGTTGATAAGTTAAGGACTGAAAGAGAATTTCAAGTGGGAGATTGGATGTTTCTCATATTACAGCCCTATAGGCTGCAGTCCTTAGCGGTTAGAAGAAATTTGAAACTATCTCCTAAGTA